>CM052028.1:16751425-18001425 GCA_028476575.1 Platygaster robiniae
CTGTCAAAAAATCAGCCCCACTGTCCGATAGAATTGTGGCGGAAGTTCTCCTAAAACTATGCCCGGTGTATTTCTCAGCATCTGGCAATTTTAAGTACGTAGCGATAGTCTTTGGAACTTTTGCAAATGAGTTGATTCCCATGTTTTGGGATATACATTTTCCTTTGTTGTAAGCAATGAAAAAATGATCAGTGGTAGTATTATTTGGTCTGAGATCTATGTATTTTTTTATTAGATCATAAAAGTTTGCACTAATCGCATAGTCGCGATCAATTTTTGTTTTCGTGTCTTCAATTTTCACCATAAACATTCGGCCTTCTGTTTTCACATTTTGCATTTTTATTTTTGAAAACTCTCCACCTCGACACGCGCCTGTTACGCCGAAAATGCAAACAATCTACAACAATAGTTATTTCCAAAAAATTTTTGAAACAGGTTTTACAATTTTTTTAATTTTTTAGATTAATTAATCATTGTGAAATCTCTTCAATGTTTGTTAATTTTTTGGAGCTTTCAAGATTTATAAAGTAATACAAACTACTCAAAAAATTATTCAAGTTTTCTAAGTTTTGGGTATTTTCTAGGATAAGAATTACTACTGAATGTTGTTTACATATATAACTTTTTTTAATAACAAATGTGGAAATATAAAATTGATTATATATGTTCACATTTAAATTTGTTTTTATTTTTCGATTTTTTTTAGTTTGAGGTTATGAGTTACATTTTAAAATCAACTTCAACAAAATCAAATTTCAACATAAACAACATCAAGTAGTACACTTGTGCCAGGAATTACCTTAGTTGCCAAGTAAATCTCGTCTGGAGCTTCGTCCAGGAATTTCTGAATGTCCTCAGGCTTGAAAATTTTTGATTTTGTTGGTTTGTAGCCTTCACCGTTCCTTTTCAAAAATGTCGCCAAGCGAGTAAAGGAATTCAGATTGACTTTTTCGCGGTACAGTAATGTTGTTTTTAACATTGAAAAAGTGCTCCACAGTGATGAGGGTGCCATTTTTTCGCTTAATTCTCCGAAATAGGCCAATAATTCTTCTTCGGAGAATGACGGCGACCCTTTTTGTTTTTTCCATTTCATGAATGCGTCGTATGCATTATTGTACCGTACCTTGGACTTTGTGGGAATTATTTTTTCTTCAGCTTTTTTGGCCGCAGCCAAAATTTCATCAGGTATGCTCACTTCCTGCACTTCCCCAATCATTTTTTCTTTTCCCGTGTTTTTCGATTCGGATAACGACGCCATTATTGACAATATTTGAACAATCGTTCAAATGGTACAAATGTCAACAAACGTGAACATAGCTGCGCTCGAACGATAGATATTCATAATCGATTCTATCGATTTTACAACATACCACAACAAGAAACATGAAAAACTAGTGACTTTTATTTACCTCACCCATATGAGTGAGGTAAATGAAATCGAGTGGAGTAAATGAACCAACCTGAAATCGCTCATTTACGCCATGCTCGTCAGACCCCGTAAATCGATTTTTCGATACTCGAGTTGTGAAAAGACGTTTATCATTTCTTTTTCACATTTATATGTATAACGAATGCATAATAAATAAAAAAAGATACACTTTTTATAACTACACTTGACACATATTTTATCATTTAAAGAGTTATATGCCTTTTTCGAGGACGGTTTGGATTATTTTTGAATGTATAAAGCACATAATTTTATCTCATGGAAGTTATATTATTATGATAGAATATTGTCAACTTTAATATACAAACATTATTTGATGAAAAACATATCAACAAATGGTGCAGCTTTCCCAACTTTTTTTAAGAGGCTTGCAGTGACTGCAATGCAAATACAAGTCAACTGAAATTATATTATCCAAAAAAGTTGCATTTTTCAGAGTAACGATAACGTAACGCGTAACATTAATTAACAAGTAACGATAACAAAATGTAGTTCCTTCTTTTTTTTTGGTAATGAGTGACGAAAATCATGTTATTCGTTTCACATCTGTCTCATCAAGTTTTTAAAACGATTGGTAACTTTTTAAGAAATTTTTTTAAACTTAAATATAAGTAATTTTAAACATCCTCATTTTCGGATAAAAATTGTATATTTTTATTGTTTTAGATGAAACAGAGTGATATATTAGTAATTCATGTACAAATATCGACAGAGAGTATGATGCTTTTTCGCTTTTTATTAAAAATTTTCACAATTCTAGCAATAAATTTCAGAAATCTGAATATAAATACAAGAAAATACTCAAAACGTTAGTTTTTAAAATCTATAGCAGGATCTTTTCAATCTCTAGATTATGATAGAAAACCTTACGTAATTTTATGAATGCAGAAAAAAATTAAACCCGAAAAATACCAGATATTATTTACTTTTTTTTTAAAAGCTATTATATTCTTCGAAAGTTTCTGTAATTCCAGAAATCAAGAAACTGTGATTTCTCGAGCATTAAATTCTAATAATATATGTGTATTTATGTATGGAAAACCATAAAAATACGAGGAAAATGTTTAAATTTCAAAGATCTGTTACAAATTCATAAAATATTGAGGACATTGTAAATCTATAGAGACACTGTTTTCTGCGAAATCGATCAAAATTCTGGGAATATTTCAAAGTTTCAATTTTAGGAAATCTAATTCTTGAAATTCAAAGAGATGTCTTTGAAAAAACCTTCAAATTTTCTAACATCCTATAAATAGTAGGAAATACAAAAAGAAAATACATGCATAGAAAAATACAAGTTTACCTATGGAATATTAAAAATCTATACAACTTTAAAAACTAGAGCATCCAATTCCAGAAATTTATACAGAAATATACAAGAAAACTGAACAATCCTTCACATCGTGGAAAAACTGATGAAATACGAAGGATAATGAAAGAAATATGAATCTTTTGAGACACCTGTTTTCTGAAAAATTCTTTTGGAACATGATAAATTCATTGAACTTCACATTTAGGAGCTTGAAATTCTCAAAATCCATCTAATAAAATTATTATAAAAATGCCTGAAGTATATAAAAATATTTTAGAAAATCCTGCAAAATTTCATGCATTATTTAAAAATACATATAGTTTCATCAATACTAAACAATCATCCAGATCGCAGAAAAACTGAAGAATGACGAAAAATACCAGAAGAAATAAATATCTATTGAGAAACTGTTTTTTGAAAAATCCTTTGAACACGTAAAATCTAATAAACTTCAAATTTCACAGTTCGAAATTCTCAGAATCTATAACAATTTCAATGAAAATGCTAGAAATATATAGAAATACTAGAAAATCCTGTAACATTTTATAGATCTTGAAAAATACGAATAGTTTCAGAAATACTGAAAAATCCTTTAAATCGTAGAAGATATATACGAAAAATATCAAAAAGAAATGAAAATCTATTCAGACGCTGTTTTCTGAAAAATATTATGCAATGCAAGATATCAAAATTTATATAAAAACGTAAAAACCAATAATAGAAGCATTTCATCGAAATCGTTTGAAAGATCTCGTTTGGGGAGGGGGGTTCAACCCCCAAACCCCCCCCCCCCCCCCACTCGTCCGCACGGGCCTGATTCACTATGATAAGCACTAATTTTACATCAAAGAAACGACACATTTCATGTAACAACTTGAGAATAATTCACACATTCTCTTCACAAAAACCACGTACTCAAAATGAAATCCCCGGCCAACTCGTAATTGTCGCCGACTTTTCTCCGATGTACGTACAAAAGAAGTAATGGAATACAGCAAGACAGATTTCACACGCAAGTAGCATCGGATTGTTGCTACGTGCCAGGCTGCGGTACGTGTCGGTCGGACGGGGTTGGAATGACACTTCCGGTCGCCAGGGAAATCACCAGACCACCGCAACCCGTAACCGCTGTCCCGTAAGATGGACAACGGCGAGATATCCCAACTTTCTTTCGACTTGTCTTATCTCGCGCAAGTTTGTTTTGTCGATTGTTATCTCACGAAGGTGTTGTTGCGCATGGCAAAATTCACGGAGCTTCCGTGGAAGTACAAAATCCACTTACCGGCTACGTAAACTGCGACAATCGCGATGACGAATTCGCGCGCCAAAACTTCCGACCGGCCCTGCGAGTTCAGCACAAACTTGGCGAACAGTGATAATCTCGTAAAGCATAGCTTCATTGAATGGAAATCAATTTGCGATTCGTGTAAATCGTAACGAAAACGTTGGGACGCGCGATGTTATCGTGGAAGAAGTGCAAAAGAAGGGGAAGGCCAGGAAAGGGGAGGGTTGGGGGTGGCAAAGTCAAAGTTTCCAACGAAATTCCATTGTTCTGACGAGTTGACAATGACGTGCCAAGAGCGGTGCACTTGAATGGCTCTAATGAAACTCTGTAATACCGGAGGATTTACGTTAATAAGCTTCTACCCCCGACAACTCAGATATTCTCGTTACGAGAGAGCTCGCGAGGACAGTTTCCTAAATTGTCTTTGGATGAATTATAGCTGGTGAATCCGTACTTCCATTACACTTCTTTGACCACAGATTCTCCTTTTTGTAAGTTATCAGCGCTGTTTTTCTTTTTTTACAACGACAAATAAAAAATCTTTTATCGAACACGATAAATGTCCGTAGTAAGAAAGGCAAAGAACCTGAATTCGTAGAAAAAAAAGCTCGTGACTCGTCAGTTTTCCTTCGGAAATGGCCGACATGTGTCATGCACACGAAGCTAATACACAACGGAAACAGCGCCTCGAGCTTTTCGTGCTTCGCGTAACTATACGACTCTGCCCGCGCCCGAGGCAAATTCCCAAACAAATCGCGCTGCTTTTATCGATCGCCGACTATAAACACAAAGTGCATCTGGCCGATTGAATTTGGCGCGATTATCAATTCACCGTTCGTAACCGAGTAAATAGATGCGACTCGAGGGGGTCTGATCGAAAAAAAAGCGGAACGATGGAAGAGAAAAAAATTCAGAGACGCGGAATTATAATGCTGGACGAGAAGTATTGCCATGGGCGCTTAGCGCCCAACTGCTGCGGTGAATAATGAATTTTCCCTTTCAGCTTTTTATACCCAGAATCATTGGCCGAATCCTGGAATTTGCGATCAGTTCTCGACCCCTCCTCATTTCGTCGGTAGATAAGAGGTCGCAAAAAGGGGAAATTTTTTCTTTAAATTTTACCGAAATTCGTTCTATAGTGTTACCGAATAAATTTCGAAAAAAACTCAGGTTCTCCATTACAATCACACATTTCCATGTACTCCAAGAAACGTTCCGAGGTTTTTTCACTTCCGCGACGGCAAACTCCTCGAGTACGTTTTCCTTCCGAAAAGTAAGTGACTGCTCTCTGGAGTCGGGAAAAGATAAATGAAGCTCATCCGGACAACTTCACTTTCCTTTGGCGTTTCCCGGTGCTATTTTTACTTTGCCCTGAACCACGGTTTTAGTTTATGTACTACGAGAGGCTTTGCGAGGTACAAGTTCGACCATGGACCGACTCCATCAACTGCTCCCGTCGTTCGGTTTAAAGCTAACGATTACAAGGTAGTTAACGACCGTCCGTACTGAAAACCATCGCCTCCAACCCCACAACCCTCTGTCCTATTCCCTCCCACTCGCCATACCACCTTTACCTCATGTTTCCTCTTTTCCCATAGCTTTTTCCAACTGCCTTTACGCGCGATCTCGTTCCTAGGTCGCTTCCGATCGATATTGCCGTTGCTGGACACTTATTGCGCGCCTGCAACGTGCATTTTTCGAAATTATTTCCTACACGTGAGTCGAAAGTTCGCCTCGGTAAAATTTGTATGTGGTGTAGTTCATACATGAGGATAATATGAGGAGAAACGCAAAATATATTATAATAATATACCAACTCTTTCGACAAGTTTTAATGAAACAAATGAAACAATTGAACGTAATAAATACTTGGTGCTCATACATCTTCATTATTATTACTGTAAGCAATGGAAATCTACTCTTAGCGCACTCATTTTCAAACGGCCCGAAGGAGAGAATATTAATTTATTTTATTGATTGGTTTACAAAATTCGCGTACGGTATCAGTACATCAAACCCGAAATAGAAACTACGTTTCTGTCGACGGCCGCCAAGACATAAAAGAAATTTTGTACCATAATGAAACTTAAAAATAAAATGAATAAAATAAAAAAAATAAAAAAATATTTTCATAGACTTCTTCGTGATTAACTTTCAAACAACAAAACGCAATATTGTGAATGCGTTTTTTTATTTTATGTCTTTTACCGATATCATTTCGTTATTTTAATTTTTTTCCGATATCATTAGACATCTTCAAACACAATACGGTGTTCCACTTCAACCGTGTGTCGTACGACACACACACAATTTGTACTACTTCCTCATTTTTGAATAAAAAATTCAATAATAATCATTTTTAATGGAACAATGAGGAGTATTAGTAATTTGTGTAAAAATATTGGCGAAGAATATGCTTTTTTACTTTTTTTAGGAACTGTTACAATTCAAAGCGTTGAATTTTAGAAACTCGCATTAAATTTGTAAAAATATTTAAAGTCTATAGATGTCAAAATCTATAGCAGGATCTGTAAGATCTAGAGATCCTGCTTGAAAATCTTATGGAATGTAATGAATAGGAAAAAAACAAACAAGCAAGCAAAACACGAAAAAATTTGAAAAATACTCAACATATTAGATTTTGATAAGTTTCCCGTTATTTGATTTTTTGAGAATTAATGTAATTCCGGGAATCGTGAAACTTAAGTTACTTGAGCTTTTGTTTCTGAAAATGAACATTTTGAGTTATGAACTTTTGAATAATAAAAAACGTCATAGTAGATTAGACGTTGAATAACTTCTGTCACGGAAGCCTAAGCATGAATTTGAAAATATTATAAGAAAGAGCAGACAAGTAGCTTCAAAATGGTATGTATACGAATTTTTAAAAAAATGAACATTTTGAGTTGTAGACTTTTCAAAAATATAACACGTCATTGTAGCTTAAACGTTAAATAACTGCTGTCATAGTAGCCTGAGCATGAATTGAAAAATGTCATAAGAAAGAGCAGACAAAGAGCTTCTAAATGGTATGTATTCGAATTTAAAAAAAAATGAACATTTCGAGCTATGAAATTTTGAATGATAAAAAACGTCATAGCAGATTCAACGTTGAATAACGTATGTCACGGTAATCTGAGCATGAATTTGAGAATGTCATAAGAAAGAGCAGACAAATAGCTTCAAAATGGTATGTATTCGAATTTTTAAAAAAATGAACATTTTGAGTTATGAACTTTTGAATAATAAAAAAACGTCATAGTAGATTAGACGTTGAATAACTTCTGTCACGGTAGCCTGAGCATGAATTTGAGAATGTCATAAGAAAGAGCAGACAAATAGCTTGAAAATGGTATGTTTTCGAATTTTTTCAAAAATGAACATTTCGAGTTATGAACTTTTGGATAATAAAAAATGTCATAGTAGCTTAAACGTTGAATAACTGCTGTCATGGTAGCCTGAGCATGAATTTGAAAATGTAAGAAGCAAAATACGAAAATAACAAACGATTCTTTAACTTTCAGTTAGTTCAGGGATCCATGCAAAATAATTTGTGAAAAGAGGTTTGCTAAAAAAATGTGTTTCCGTATTAAAGTATTGTGAAAGTTTTAATTTTTATATTTCTCCCAACTAATTCTTTTTTTTTTTTAATTTTTTCGAATTCCAAAACTTGAAACATTTTATTTAAAACTTTGGGGGTTTTCAAAATTAAAATTCGATATTTTTAGTTTCGAGATTTTGATTGAGGATAGTTTTCTCTATTTTTTACAACTATCTAATTTCTCAAGTTTGAAATAAAATAGTTATCATATTTATTACTAATGAATTTCTGTTCAATTTTCTAAATTATCGAGCTTAAAGTATTCAACTTCTTGAATGGTAAAATTTAGATACTAATTTTTATTCATAAACATTTTTTCAAAGCATTATTTTATGTAATATTTCTATAACTTAATTTTAAACTTTAGAATGTGCGAGAATTGCAATTCAAAAGTGTTTAACTATAATTGAAAAACTGAAATAATACGAGAAGTACTGGAATAAGTAAAAATCTATCGAGACACTGGAAAATTCTGTAAAACACGGAAAATTTCATAATTTCCGAATCCTAGAGTTCGAAATTGATGAAATGTATGTATCAATTTATATTGTAAAATTATCAAAATTATCTAGAAATACCAGAACATCCTGCAAATTCTATCAACCATGAAATACGAATAGTTTCAGAAATACTGAACGATCATTCAAATCGTAGAAAAATTAAAAAAGTATCAAATAAAACCAATGGCAATGAAAAATTTCATAGATTCACTTCACTCTTTGCTGTGAAATCCTCTCAAATACAAATAATTTAATGAATTTTCAATTCTGGAGCATGAAATTACCGAAATCTGAATTATATTTAAGGAGCCATGCAGAAAGAAGAAGGGGGTTGAAAAAATGTGAAAAATAGTAATGATGGGATGATTAATGTACGTTGCTAATCGACAATCAAATAAAGTATCGCGTTTCATCCCCTCGTGATCGATTGCTCTTAATCTCCGGGCTCTTATCACCGCGAGATGCGCTAAATCATACCCTATCGAAATCACGCTGAGTCGTTTTTCAATCCGCCTTTTTAAAAAGCGCACAATGCCAACGCGCGCGATGTCACGGGATGAAACGAAAAAGATTAATGCCTCGCAGGCTCGTTTACGTGCGTGTTAATCGCATGAAATCGCCGTTCCATCGCGCTCATCGCGAAATACTAATTCCAATCTTTTGCTTTAATACCCGAGACTGAGATTTTCCGCGAAGCTAAACGTATAACAGGGCGAATTAATGAGCATTTTTTGCCCCAGTTATTTCAATCGCAACATTTGTCGACGCGATTACGAAGGCTACATTTTTAGCGATATATATACACATAATTGAAGCTGTGCAAACAATTGTAGGATCCGCCTGGAGCCCGAAAGTCGCCAGCAATGAGAGGACCCCTTCAGGACCGTGAGCCCAGGTACTAATTAAGTACCCTCGGAATTATTTTCATTTAGCCCGGAGCGAGTTATTTCTTCCTCCATTTTTCGTTGTCATTTAGTTTCTAAATATTGTTCCGTGATCTTTTTACCTCTGTGAAAATGAAATAACAAACGTGCTACAAAGTTGATGAATTTTTGCATGGAAATTCATTGAAAACTTTGTATTACTTTTCGATTTGTTGGAGATAAATAGCAAAAAAAGTTTATATTGAAATGAAGGTCTATTGTTATGTAAGTATAGTTAGGACGAGTTCGTTTTTCAATTGAATGTATTTAAAAGTCTTTAGTCTATCATAAACTTGTACCAAGTAGATACTCAAAAGAATGTGGCTCAATATTTTGAGTTTACAGCACAAATTCTGTAAGACGAATTCTAAAGTGTACAACTCGAAAAATATGTAATGAATTCATTGAAAGAAGTACTAGAAATAAAAAAAAAACGAGGAATCAATGAAACAATTCGTTTCCGGAAAAATTATAAAAATACTAGAATAATTGAAAATTTAGCACTCAAGAGAAAAGAATTTTCAAGCAACTCATCGAAAAAATAAGGAAATTTTTCAATTACCATAACTCTTGCGCAAGAGCGAATAACACTGGAGGATCAAAAATGTAAGGTATTCGAAAAATTCATAAAAATACTGTCCTTTAGAATTTCTTAAAAAATTATGAATTAAAGCTTAGATTCTTATACACTTAATAAAGAATAAAACTCGAGTTCAAAATCCAAAAAATTAGAAAAAAATTCAAAAATATTTCAGAAACATCAGAGCATCCTCGAAACTGCAAAAACACTGAAAAAAATGTGCAGTACATGCTTAATATACGAGAAATAACTGAAGATGATGTTTTTGACAAAATCCAAATGAATACTCAAAATATTTTCAACTTTGAATATTCTTGTTATCAACATGAGAATCTTAAATAATCTCGAAATTTAGATTTAAAGGTATAGATTTATAGAAACTCATAATATAATGAAATATTTTCAATATGACAGGTCCTAGAAGAATACGAAAAATGCTAAAAGTACTAACGAAATACAGCATGCTAGAATTGAAGGATTACTGGTTTTCTGAAAAATTTGTTGAGATATTCAACATTTTCCAGCCTCTCAGCTCTTATTTATTTAATTCTAGTATTTCAAATAAGAAACCATAATAGTTCTGTCAATCAGAAAATATACATGAATTTTCGTCAGGATTGAATAAATTCTGTAGAATACGACATATATTTTAAAAACAAGGAGTCCATTAAAAAACTATAAAACTATTTTTATGCTCTTTTCAAAAAAGTATGTAAAAAATACTTTAACAAATGTTGAAAAGTGCATAACTGTCTGAAGTAAGTTTGGCTTAAAGGGTGCAATGGCGAAAGCAATGGCAAGTTTGTATAAAGTTTATAAAAAAAATTCACATAAATGAATACAACTAAATAAACGCATTTAATCGGAGAAACAAATCTATAATCAATCTACGAAAATACAAAAAAAAACCCTCAAAATATCGTGTACCTGAAGTTCCAAATGTTTAAAATTACACGAGAAAATTTTTGAGTTTATATAGAAAAAAAAAAAAAAAAAAAAAAAAAAAAAAAAAAAAACAATTTTTTTAGCTGCTTTTGAACATTTTTTTATCGTAACAACAAACTTGATCCTCCCCAAAAAAATATCTGTCGCACCTTCCCTCATGATTCAAAATCAAATATTTATATATTTTTCATAATGGTTTAATTTCAAACGTTTGCAACTTGAGGTACATAAAATATCATTGATGTGAAAAAAAAATATATATATATACTGAGGTACATTTTACATCAAGTATTGTGAATTCACAAGAAGGAGATATCTTCCAAAAAGTGGAAGCTTGTGTACCACAGGTTCATTGCTAATATCTTATGAAACTCAATTTATATTTAATAATCCATTGCAATGAATATACATATATAATCACATTAATCAATTATTTTTAGCATTTACATATTGCCCCTCAAGGTAACATTCTCAGAAAATTCCCTGAAGTTCGCCTTAGACAGCTTATAACAAAACTAAGGCTTGACATCTCATGATTATTCTTTGTCTGTTCTACGAATACAAACAAGATTCAAAACTTCGTTTCATTCTTCTTCTTGCTCTCATTTTATCCGCTTTTTCATTACAGCAAAGTGCGAAACAAGGGTGTTAATATGACAAACATGCTCGTGCATGGTCAAAACAGATTTACCCTTTCCTATCAATCTAATCAAAACGCACTACTTTGACCTAATTTCAAAGACAAAGACTCGAAAACACTAAAAATTTCACTCTTTCAACTCTGGAACGTCCCTTATTAAAAAAGTCATCAGATGGCAAGACTTCAACAGAATGAAACGCAGTATGGTATAAATTAAACAGTGAGTACTGCTCTAATTGTCATTGTTGCTCCACAAAGCGTTGTAATCACGACTGTTATCATGATCACCGCTTTTCTCTTTGAAAACTCAACGTTTTCCAGCAAAACGAAATTACGCGATGTCAAGGGTAGGAAAAGGATCAAATGGGTAATTGTAGTTTTTCTCTGCGGCGTTTGTGAAAAAAAAGGGAAAAGAGTAACAGAAACATCATTAGAGCAAAATTAAAATGAATTCATAAATTTCAATATAAAAGTGTGCTATATTCTAGAATATATACTTTTTTTTACAACCATGACTTTTTTGACATAAGAAATTCTCTCCATAAGCATAACTGATTTGACAGTCTGACTCTAAGAAAATAAAATGAAATAAACTGCAACTAAAATGTTCCATAACGATGTGTTAAGATTCTCGAAAAATCAACAATCCAAACCGTTTCTCCGAAAAAAAATCGAGAGTAACGAAGGAAAGTGCTCCTTTTACCCGAGTTTGCAGAGGATAAAGAAGATAACTGGAAAGCCGGGAACCTCCCCATTTTTTTCGTTAAATTATGATTCATGCGCGGCCGCGATAAATCACGCTGTAAAGCAACACGGGCCAGTAAATTCCGCCGTTGAATGGAGCCAATGGAGACGCGTACGTATACGGAGGGGCGAAGGAAGAAAGCCTGGGAGCGACGTTTATCAAGTGTATAGATGTCCCTTTTTGCCGTCCAAGAGCGGACTCCTTTTTTATTATTTTTTTTTTTTCTTTTCGCCCGATTCGCCGCGGGCCGTTTTATCGATAGCCGGACACGCGTTTGTGTAGCGGGGCCGAAATGAGATATGCTTGACGCGTGTCCGAGGGGTTCTCGTTACTGTCCACCACCGTGGCAAAGCGTGCGCGAAATCGTACACCCGCGGTCGCGGCTCTTTTGTCAGCCTCTGCTGCAGGTTCTTTGCTCTCTTAACTCCTTCATTACGCCACGTGCAGTTGAAAGTGAGCGCGATAGCCGTATTTCTTTCGTCGCATTGTACTCCAAGCGAATAGATATCCCTGTTTACTATTCTCCAAGTAACGAGGCCGAGCGTCCACGGGGAAAAGGCGGCTTGTAATTACGTCACGTGGGGACCAAGCCACAAAAAAGCACACAGAAAAAAAATGGTTGATCCGACTAGCTGTACAAAAAATCAAGTCTGAAATATGATGAGGGTTTAAAAGGACTCTTTGGTCTGACTATTCATATTGAGTACTACTAGTTCGGTAATGTCAAGTAGCTTGTATAGCCAACGACTTAGGCAGAATATCAGGTACAATGATGATTTGAAAATTAAGATCTTCTTTACACTACAAAACAGAAACACCGTTAAGTCATAAGAAACTCACAAGCAAACCATTCATAACTAGCAAAAACGACACATGAAACATATATTTCCAGCACCTGCAATTATTTCACGACCCCAAAGTCGATTCGTCCGAAGAAGAATTCAACAAAGGGACCTTAAATCTTTCCCTCCCCGTAAATCCTTCCCCTTGATCTTCTTCCCGTTGAGCGAGAAAATGAAATATCGGCCGTGTCCGACATAACATGTGTTCAAGAGTTGATGAAACCTAAGGCTTCTTTCATAATTCGCTTTATTTTCCAGAATTAATCGCCATATAACGCTACGTTATTGCGACATCGATCCGCGTAGGGAGTACGAGGTGATATTACCGAGGTATGTTTGCAAGCACAAGCATATATAATCAAGAGTTAATGTCACATGGGATATGTTCGAAGCGTTGTTTCTTTATGTACACATGTGAGGTACACAAATGAATTTCATTTGAGGTTCATTTGCGAGAACTTGCGTGACAATAAACAGTGCAATACTGGATAGACGACATGTCGATATGTGAAACTGAAGTACTCAGAGAATCCCATTTCCATTCAAAAACTTCTCACGATCTAAAAATAAATGTCACCTCTAAAATAGTCATTTTCATTTAAGTCGTTTTTTACGTTGGCCAACCTTAATTTATTGATTTAGAAAGAATTTTTGTAAAGGAAAATTGATGTCAGGAGATCAGAAAAATATGAGATCTCGATATTTCAGGTGAATTTTGTTAACATCAATATTATGGCATTTTATGATCGATATAAACTCCAGATGGTAAGCATAAATTCATCTGATATTTCAGTCGTTTCAGTGAAAATTTGCTTTTTTTTTCATGAATAACAGATATTTTGTGGAGTTTCCTTCACAACGTGTAATTTTTTTTTTTCTTCAATTCATAACTGCTTAGGATCACAGCAGATTCTCAACAAATTTTGATTCTTTTCATAAAAAAAATTATTTATTTTCCTTCCCTTACCTCCTTTTTGTATCAGGTATGAATATTTTCCAACACTCCTTGGTACTGTGTACAGATTTATCGTTTAATAAGTCTTCAAATACGATTCACTCATCGAAGCATGCAAAAAAGTTACAATTATTCCCACAGATATTCCCATCGCGATGCAGGACCGATACACCGCAAAGAATTTCAATTTCTGGAAACTCCAGCATCTTTGTAGGAATTTTATTAATTACTTCCACGATTGAATCGACCAATCACTCGCCAATTAACTGCGCTACGTGTTCGCCGAAGACGGGGATCGATCCCCCAAGAAAGTCAAAAACTTTTCTTGGCAGGGCACAGTGTCAAGACCGAGGAAATAAAACTCGTAAGAATAATATTCTCGAGTGAAACTCGATAACCGATTTGCCCCGAGTAATTAAAAAGAAGAGATTCGTTGAACACTCGAGGCGATGAAAATCAATCAAACCACGTTGCGAAAAAATTAATGCTACACTTCAATTAAAATTTATCTACGAAATCCCTCAACTCTTCCATCGGAACGTCCTCAAAGACAGTTTTCAGTATATTACGTCATTTCATATTTGCAAAAATTTTCTTTTTTTTTTTTACTAAAAATTTGGATAACTTAAAAATTATACCGAAAAAACGAAAAGTTACACTGATATGGAGAAGTTTTACAAAATTTTGAAAATTGTTCATATCTTGCTCTAAGTATTTTTCAGAAGTAAAGAACATCAAAAATTAAGTACTTAGGTCATTATTTTAAAAAACAGTTTGGTCGTCGCTGACCAAATCACCGATTTCTCTCAAATTTTTTAAGTCACGTCAACTAGTTTTAAAACATACGTATTTTTTCTTTTAGGCTGAAAATTGGTTTTTGCCGAGAAATTCAGATTTTACATTAGGCTGTCAAATTCAGAGTAACCTCACTTTTGTCGAAAACTTCTTTTTAAATCCTTATTTCTCATCAGAAAATCTCTTGATTTCAGTAATTTTCGTATAAAAACATTCGAAATTGTACAAAATTTATGAATAATGTATTGAAAATATTTCTCGTAGCGTTGTTGAATTGTTATAGGCGTAAATAAAAAAAGTGTAAAAAATTTTAGAATATATAGTTTTCATATTGCATCATTTTTTTCCTCCGGTTTTTTTTTTTTTCATTGATTGGTAAAGGTATGAACTACATTCTGTAAAATCCGTTACGTGCCAAAACGTTTCGTTCGTAAGTGAAAATTTTTTTCCGATATTTCAGCTTGTCATTAACAAGTGATTATGAAATTTCGATACATTTTCACTTTTCTTGATCTTAAGACACTGTAATATGTTCCATTTATTGATGATAGATATTTTAAACGAAAATAATAAACAAAAAATTCCTAAATTGATGTTCAATGGCTCGGAATTCAACTTGAAATCAAGCTTTCGCGCAGATCACTAGATTGCTTAAATACTCATAATCACACATAATTTCGTAGGAATACTATCGTTTTTATTTCTCTGAAACATTTTATAACATTTTTATGTTTATTTAAATTTATGAAAGTAGGTCTATTATCTATCGGAAAAATCTTCAACTGTGGAATCATGCGATAATGTCACCAATTTTTTTGTCCAATATTTTCCATTTTCTGAAAAATGTCCTTACATTTTGAAGCAAAACAAATATATGATATTTTATGTTTAAGAAACGTTCATTTTATTCCAAACTAGCTAAATTATTCAACATGTTCATCGTGCTCACGTTTCAATGTTTTTCCGGTAAACAAAGATGCTGTTCGTCACTATACTATTTTGTTCGAATATGGATACATCGAATCACTTTTTAAAAGAATCAAAGATTTCAGTTTTTCCTTATTGAGGAAACTTCTAGAATTTCAAAATTTTTCAACGTGTGAAATCATAAAGTATAATATCTGATGTGGAACCAATAATCAGTTTCTCGAATATCTTCGCGTTTAAAATTCATTTTATGAATTTCCGTATATAAGCCTAATTTAGCAATTATTATCTATAAACAATATGCAAAGGAATTTTGCAATCATACTAGGTACACGTAAGTAAATATGAATTTACAAGTTATTCTCGAGAGACACGCACGAAAAATTGATGTCATGTTATATACCGAGTAATGAAAAATAAAGTCAGGAAATTTTCAGTTAAAATATACTTAATTATCGAATGAGACATACTAAAGTGTCTTAAGATTAATAACAGTGAAAATATATTGAAATTTCATAATCACTTGTTAATGGCAGGCTGAAAAATCGGAAAAAAATTCTCACTTATGAACGAAACGTTTTGGCATGTAACGGTTTTTACAGAATGAAGTTCATACCTTTACCAATCAATGAAAAAAAAAAAAAAAAACGGGAGGAAAAAAATGATGCAACATGAAAACTATTTACACAAAATTTTTTGAAACTTTTTTCATTTACGCTAATAACAATTCAACAACGCTACAAGAAATATTTGCAATACATTATTTATAAATTTTGTACAATTTCGAACGTTTTCATACAAAAATTATTGAAATCAAGAGATTCGCTGATGAGAAATAAGGATTTAAAAAAAAGTTTTCAACAAAAATGAGGTTATTTTGAATTAGACAGCCCGATCTAAAATCTGAATTTCTCGACAAAAACCAATTTTCAGTCCAAAATAAAAAATACACATGTATTAAAACTAGTTTACGTGACTATTGAAAAACTTTGACAGAAATTGGTGATTTGGTCAGTGACGACCGAACTGATTTTGAACATAATGACCCGATTGCAAACAATTTCAGAGAATTCAAAAAATATTGAAAATTCTAGGGACAGTTTAAAAATTTTGTGAAAATTTCCACAAAACTTCAGGCACTATGTTATATTCTTAAAAATTAAAATATTGAGGCATGCTTCATAACTTTGAATACTTCAATGAAAACATTAAATTTTGAAAAACATTCATAAATTTTGTTAATAATGTAAAGTGTTGACGATTAAATATTACAAAAACCTTCAAATCGATACATCCACACCCGTATGTTTTCGGTTATTTTACCTATCTGGAATTTTCCAGGTGGGTAGTGGTTTACATCCTACGTCTTCCACCATCTTCTTTGCCTTATAGCTACTATTGATTAACTTTTCCAGTAAAACCACTAATAGCCTTTCGCGAAAACCACGGAGGATCCGAGCGTAAAAGCGGCAAGTCGCTTCTCAATGGGACCAAAGAGCCTATAAATAAACGCAGACATCGATAAATTAGCCAAAGGAAAGAATCGCTTAGCCCGAGACCCTCCGAAGCTCCAACCCTCGGAAACTGCACCTTTTTCGTAGCCCCAGTTTTTTCACTCTTGCACCGAGTTCTTCGCATCAACGTTTCACGAAACTGCTATTACGCGCGTTTCAACAACCGCGTTTTTTGTGCCTCGATCTCCGGGCCAATCGCCCAAAATAAAAAGGAAAAAAGAAAAACGAATGGCGATCCGCGAGCTTTGAGGAAGAAATCAGCGAGTAGAAAACGTACGATTTCAGTGGATAAGTTGGACTCGTTCGAAACTTGTTCCAACTCGATGTCGATTCGTTAATAGCTGAGAATTTCATGTACAAAGAATTCGCTGTGCGGGAAGCTGTTCGACGTTAATTGATATTGGTCTTGATGAAATGAACCAACGTTAATGTGTGTCATTCAAACATTGAGAATTTTAAGAATCTTTATGTGATGCAGAATACCTTAACATTCGAGGAACTATTTCTGATGCAATAATAATTCGTGCACTAAATATTAAAAAATATTCTTATCAATAGTTTTCTCCAAAAAAAAAACACTGCGTACATAATCATTAAATTAAAAAATACAGTATCATATACATTTATATACACATTTTATTTATATTGCAGCAAATAACAATTCTCAAAATGCTGGGTGCACGAAAAACTTTTGCTGGGATCACACCCAACCGCCAACGGAAGTTTAATAGTGAGATTTCACGTGAAATGGCGTGATATTGTGGTTTCGGGGTAAATGTAGAATTAATGCAGCAACAATTGAATTTTCGAATAGATGAATGAATATGCGATAAGGTTGAATTATATATATACAATGTACACTATGAATTACAAGCATATAAATCCCGCGCATACGCAAATGTGACGTGAGTCACATATGATTTTAATGAAATTGCCAGAGGTAAATAGATTACACGCTTGGGAATAAAATTTGTTTGTAACATGCAGGATCACGATGAGCTCCGAGCAACGGGTCGTTTCGTGCGAGATTATGACATTTTTAGAATAATAATGAGATTTAACTTGTGAACATAATGTTCTCCGTACAATAAATAGACTGCGAGAAACGCAATGTGAAATTACTTCACTAATTTAATTCCTTTAGATAAAAATCGAAACTTCTTTCATAAGAGCTTCAATTTTGGATACCATTATACCCAGCAACGTAACCACCAAATTTGAAGTGAAAAATCCCAAGAGCTATGCTATAAGTTAAACTTGAATTCCAGTTTTCTTCGCAAATGTACAATTGAAAAACATTGATGCCAAGGATAAGAATTTAAAATTGGAATATTTGGTATATATTGGAGATGAAAAATTCAGATTCTAAAATTCTCACAATTTAAAAACGTTCACGAGCTGCACAAGGAAGAGCGAATGTATCAGTAAACCATTAAAGTCTGCCTCCCCGAACTCGCGAACTGTCCGCCCATTTCCAATGAGCTCTTTCCAGAAGCAACCCGAAGGAATAAACTGCTCCCCCACTTTTCCCACTTCATTTGATACAAGTTTTGTTGAAAAGAATTTATATTTCTCAAAAAAATGTAGAGAATGAAATGAATACGTGTCAAAATTCTTTTTAAGGTTTTAGTTTGAAATTTATATCATCAGATGATATTATATTCTCATGTAATTGAAAATACAGCAAAAATGAATGTTATTTCTAATATATTATTAACTCATTGATTACAGGCAAAGCAAATTTGAAAAATGGCTCTTGTACATAGACTCCAGTTGGACAGTATTATAAACAATCAAGGTAAGTCCATTTAGATTCCCACAGACTTTTTTTACCTTCTTCACAAAGAAAAGTTTTTGGTGATTTTTTTTTATTCACATGCATGGTAAAAGATATATATTTCATTAGTCACGAGTCCCATATGACTGCTACATTCAAGATGTAAACCAAAATATTATTCCAGGCCAGCCTGAAATTCAAATATGCTAATCCCATGATCCTTGTTCTAGAACCACAAGAAATAATATTCCCCCAATACTGGCGATAACTAGATTTCCAAATCCTCTAAACTCAAGGCCAAAGTTCGAGACTCCAAGACCCAAGGTCAAGCCTCCTCCCTGTACACTCAGTACATGCATTATCTACAAAAAGAGGTAGCAATGTAAAAATTTACAGTTACAGCTCAATTTTCCAAATCAAACATTACATCTTTCCAGGGTTTAAAAGTACAGTGTTACTCCAAAACGTTACATTTTTTACTGTAACGTTAACGTAACGTATTAGATTTTAATTAACGAGTAACAATAATACAGACGAGTAATTTTTTTCGGTAACGAGTAGCAAATATGACGTTATTTTACGTTACTTTTGTAGGTCCCATAAAGTTTTTAGCACAGTTTGTAACTTTTTAAGGAATGTTCTAAAACTAAGATCTGAGTAATTTTGAACTTCTCATTTTTGGACAAAAAATTCTTTACTTATTATTTTTTATAGAACAATGTGAAGTAACGGTTATTTGTGTAAAAATAGTGACGAAAAATATGCTTTTTTACTTTTATTAGGAACTTTCGCAATTTAGAGCATCGAATTTCACAAATTTGCATGAAACTATAGAAATATACTTGAAATCTGTAGATCTCAAAATCTATAGCACTGGAACTGTAAGATCTAGGGATCCTGCTAGAAAATCTCATAGAATATAATGAACAAAAAAAAAAAAAAGAAAAAAAAACCAAAAATCCGAGAAATGCAAGATTTCAATAAGTTTCATGTTATTTGATTCTTTAAAAATGTATGTGATTCAAGGAATCGAAAAAATTCAAATTCTCGAGCTTTGAATACTAAAAATATATGTTTATAGAAGTTTGTAAAAAGATAAGAAAATTTTTCAAATCGTATAACTCTGTGACAAATACAAAAAACATTGAGGAATAAAAAAATCTATAGAGAAACACTGTTTTCTCGATTGAAATACTTCAGAAAGTGTAAACTTTCAATTTTATCTCAATCTGGAAATTCAAAGAGATATCTTTAAAAAAACTCAAAAATTCCACAACATTCTATATATATATAGTGAAAAACGCAGAAAGTAAATACGTATAAATATAGAAAACATTGAAAATCTTCCGAATTCCAAAAATTTATACAGCAATATCTATAAATAATGAACGATCCTTGAAATCATAGAAAACTGTTTTCTGGAAAATCTTGTAAAACACGGAAAATTTCATTATGTTCCAATCCTGGAGTTCCAAATTCTTGATATGTATATAACAATTTATATTATAAAAATACTGAATCTATGTAGAAATACATTCTATCATCCTAAAAAATACAACTAGTTTTAGAAATGCTGAACAATCCTTCAAATCGTAGAAAGATTCAAACAGTATAAAAAATATCGAAGGATATGAAAATCTTTATAGACACTTTTTTCTGAAAAATTCTCTTAAATATAAATAAAATTTAATGAATTTTACAGAGCATGAAATTCTTGAAGTCTTTGTATCAATAGACATAAAAGTAGTGAAAATTTTTAAAATACCAGGAAATCCTGGAACATCTTATACTTACTGAAAAATATAAAAAAATTTATAAAATTTGAATAAGCTCTTTTTTTTCAAGGTGATACAGTACGGGTTACCCTTTTTTATAATATCTAAAATAAGCAGTCACCACAGAAAAAAACCACGAGTACGATGATATTGTTTTTTTTTTCAGCCCTTATTTTTCGATGTCTTGTTATTTACATTCAATTTATTCCAAAAACTAACTTTAAAGTAACGTCCCGTTACTTTTTCTAAGCCCTAACGGCAACGAGTTACTATGTATTTTCAAGTATCGGTAACGTAACGAATTACTTTTTCCACTTGTGTAACGATAACGTAACGCGTTACATTTTTCCAAGTAACTTTCCAAACTCTGCCTTTTTAATGTTCATAGTTACCGTGACGTATAATCCAGTATCCTCTTTGAAATAAGTATCTTATTTTAAGAGATCCCAAATTCTTTACACTGACATAAAATCTCACATCCAGTAGTCAAAAACAAACATCTCTAAATCTGAAAATAATTCATATCCCGAATTCAGTCCTCGGTACAAACTCCGAGAACTCAGCCCTTCCATGATGTAATATCTTTGGGGAATCGTATCCGTTTTCCGGGCGTCTGTCAATGTTGTAAGTGAAACGGAACCTCTTCCCAGATGTTGGCAAAAACGCAGTGGTTGATCCTCGAGGGAGCGGGCGGTTCGAGATTAATTGGAAGGCACGCGCGTCTCACGATGTGGCTTTCCCTCTGTTTGCGGCACATTTAGTGGCGCGTCCTTTTTGGACTACAGATGACTCCGGCCCGGGGCTGATTCATTTGCAGTCCGTACTTCGTCTAGCCCCGCGCGAATACCAAACGCCTCCGTAATACCCGCAAGAAGGGAATCGATGTGAAAAATGGTAATTGCCCATCGAGAGCCGCCCCGCCAAGTTGCGACCTCCGACACGTCTCCGGAGTATCGAGGAGCTATATTCGGCATAAATTAAGCCTCCCTCGCAAAACGTGTCGCGGCATTTACTTTTGCAACTTGTACCTTCATCTGCTCCAGGAACGAAATTCCGGCGTTTCTCAGAGCTTACCTACCAGAATTATTCCCATTTGTGGAGTTGTTTACGACAAAATAAATGGAAATGAATTTAAAATGAGACTTTCACTACTAGTCAGGAAACATTTTTCTTCTCTACACGTTGAATTTTGTAATAATTCGATGAAAATTATTTCCAAAGCAATCATTGAAAAATTGATTACCGATACCTTTCATCGAATAAAGAGGAAAAAATGCTCTCGGTCATGGAAAAACGAATTTCGTCTTTATTCATCTGAAAATTTGGAGTTTCATCAAGTAGGCAATGTAGCAAACAACTCAAGACATTGATCAAACAAAAATTTTAAAGTTACCAGCTGGCACCCGCGGGCTTCGCTCTGCGTTTAGACGCGGTTTGGTCGGGTTTGGTTATTTGTTTGGTAATTTTCTTCTATGATAATGATCTTTTATACGATGTTTCACCTGTATATTTAGCAGCGTAATGTAATAATACCGCATATTTACATATTATATTTATAAATTAATAAGCATTTTTATGTCTTTCATAGATAAATTTTTATAATTTGTCGAGATGAAAGTTAAGAAAGGGTAGACATAGTGATAAAGCTATCGGAAAGCTCATCATATCATCCGAAAATCAATTATTTTTTTAAATAATAACTGTTTCATTGATGATAATTATTATTATAGTTTTACTATATTATTATAAAAATGATATCAGTGATAAGGGTTTACTGAATAAATGGTAAAAAAGTTTGATAACCTCTATTCAATATAAAAAATTCATCAATGCGTAATGAAAATAACTAATGCCGGCAGTACAGTTTTTCATGAAGTTGCGATAAAACTATTATTTGTGACAACACGGTAGTGTAATAAATATTATTGACTCAAGATAAAAATTCTGTTTTGAAATTTATTTTAGCATTAAATTATTTGTTGTTTTAATACCAATATCCTTGTACTAAATAAGCAATAAGAAAAAAATCGATTTAATCCGAATATAATGAAAACTGTTAACCTAAAACATAAAAGTTATTGATTATAAAAAAATGTGTTGCCAATTACGAAAAAAATTCCAATATGTTCAATGCAAGAATTTCAGTATTCGAAAGAGCATGGGATTAGTAATAATCCAACTATAAGAAAAACTTTCGAGAAATTACGATCTGTATTCGAATTGTCAAAAAAAAACTAAAACTTTCAAAAAACGCCTTACAATTTCTTAACATATATATGAAAAAAGCATGTGAATGAAAACAAAAGTTATTTCTGCTTACTGCTGGCATTCGCAAATTTGATATTCCGCTGAGTTACACTCCACAATGGCACTTTTTTTGAACAGTGATCAATTATCGATTATCAATGATTATCGATAATGAAACTAATCAAAACATGTTATAAAAGTATCTCCGTACATTTGTTTTAATCTTGCGAATCGCGGACACTCGATAGAGTACCTGAACAGTAATTGATATATCAATAGTGTGCTTGTCACTAACGTCCGCCACATTGCTCAATGTATTCCACATGGAAACTTTGATAAATTCTTATAACAAAACCATGCAAAATTATGACTAATGAATATGACGTCGACGCGTCCGGGTGCATGCATTATATGTATGCAAAATTACATGTAGATCAAACGCAAAATGTGGATTTGTACCCTGGCCAAAGTTTTGGCTGTTCACTTTTATATAGTAGATTTTATATTCATACATATATATATAACTATTATTGATAATATTAAGTTATTGGAAATAATTTAAAAAATAATACATGAAAAATTTAATAACCGATACCTTTCATCGAAAAAAAGAAAAAAAATCCTCTCGATCATGGAAAAACCAATTTTGTCTTTATTTGTCTGAAAATTCTGAGTTTTATACTTGTAGCAATGTACTTAATAACTCAAGACATTGGTCAAACAAAAATCACAAAGTAATACACATTCCAAGCCCTTGTATTTCCCATTACAAAAAAGAAATGTCGTTTCTTTGATTCCGATTTTCTGTCCTAATTCTTCGCTCTTAATTTTCTAACGATTCGCCCAACGACAAAATAAAACACGGTAAAAAACGCCTAGGAATCGTCGCTGATTAAGATAAAAAAATACCAGTCTCGTAAAACGGGAAATAGCTCATGCGGCAGCGGTACAATACCTCTCGTGGAGATAAAAGATAAGAAACATTGTCCCAATTACATGGCTTACCTCTCTACTCGTAATATTCATTTCCTTCCTCTCTTTCCCAGAACAAGAATTTTCCTACTGTTCGTGATGATAAAATGTCGGGGCATGATTCCAAAAACGTTTCTCGAAATTCCCAAGGTTCCTAAACTCTAAACCTTGTTCTAGTTCAAGTGCATATATTTCTTCACCCAAAGCGTTTTCTCGCGCTGAAAAGGATTTACCAATAGCAAAAACATCGTCGTAAGGGAAACAAATCAGCGTGGAAAATGGAATTCGAAAAAGCTTTTCGCTGAGGCCGTAAAATAAAATTTGTAAAAGCTTTCGCGCGAGAGCCATGGGAAAAACTAAGCTCTCAGAGTATGCCAGTTTTCGAACGTATTTCAGTCTATGACTCTCATTGGTGTATATTCATATAGTCACCTCAGGGCTCATAAAGTGAATCTAGTGCCTTTCCTTGCGAGTACCTTTCACCATAAGTTTGGATCGTTTTTCAATATATGTGCACATTTCCTTCAAACTCAACGGTGATTCTCGTTCATAACTCAAAGATTAGAGTATTTCAAAATCCTTGTACTTGTCACAACAATCCATAAATTCGACTCAACATATTTTAATTCCCAAACATCAGAACCACGCTCCTAAAATGAAATCTTCGAATGATTCGACGTCTAATTTTCCAAGTTTAATCACCCATCGGTCGAAACTTGGACTTCAATCAATCGCCGCTTTTTCCTCGGAATATGAGTTCCAAATGTAATTTAACGTCGAGTCGACAGATGCTCGAGAATTTGCTTTACACAAAGTTTCAAGTTCGAAGTACCGGTAATCGCAACCGTAGTATTTGCGGCAATCAAGGTCTCGTGACACAAATAACTTCGTGTTCAGTTGAAAGGGACTGTAGAATTGAGGGAAAAAATATTAATTTTATCTTCACCGAGAATATGTAATTATTGGAAGGACGCCCCCCAAGAATAAGAAAAAAATTTACCCCCCTCTATTCTTTTCATTATACGCGCAATAAGAAGTTTCACTTGAAAAAATCCTACGACGCCCAATATTTAGCAAAAGATTAGCGAATAATTTGCGAAATAAGTGGTTGTTTAGTGATTCTAATCAGGCATCGAGATGAAGCATTTCACGTGAGCTCGCGTAATTGACGGCACGATCAGACGTTTGATAAATTAGCGACCTGCACGCGATGATTTTTCTAGAGATGCAAGAACCGTAAGTCGAGTCACAACTACATCCCCAAAAAACAGTTTTTTGACGAAAAATCCACGAAGAAAACAAAAAAAGACTCGTCGTACTTTTGTGCTTACTCACCACCAAGCAATTCGACTACCCTTGCACTCAGAAAAATGTCGGCTTACCTGTAACAGAGAAAAAGAGGAGGATAATAAGCACCTGGTCGTCTGTAAAAAGCTCGATTAAAACCTCGTACATCAAGCTCTCTTGAAAAAAAATCCCTTACTTGAAATCGCGATAACCGACAAATGTCTTAATGCGGGGTTTCGCGGAGAAGTGTAAAATGAACTGGGGAGGAAAGTGATTAATGGAGTTTGTAGTGACATTTATAATACTTTGGCTTGAGAGACAAATAATGGAAATTAAATGATCTACTTTCATGGTCGTGAGAGCTCAATTTACCCGGGGTGAAAAATAACTCGGACGCGGAGTTCGTGTGATTTTTCAGCTCTGAACGTAAAATATGGACGCATTTATGAGCTCGTAACGCTGTTATCATGATGCTAAAACGCGCTAATGCCACCTTGCAAGTGGGCTTAAATAAATCATGGTCGATGAACGCCACCTGCTCGTTTACGCTCGGTGAAAAATCCAACGTTTTCCACCGTAACGAGAAAATTTCAGGATTGTTTCAGTATGACGGTTAATCGATAAACGATCGTTGTTTAACTAGTTGTTCAGCTACAACGATTCGATAATTTCTCACGTGTACGGTTTTCGAATGTCGGGAGCATACTGGATAACTAATTTAACGAAAGGGAATTCATAGCTCTAATTGTTGGAAAATCGAAGCGTTCATTTCATACATGAGCCATCAATCATCTGTAAAAAGAGATTTAAAGTAATGCCAGAAACTATACATTCAGAGAAATTTCCGTTAGAGTTTGAAACGGAAATAATTTCAATACTTTCTCCTTTCAAAATGAAACCATAACCTATCATTTTGAAAGGGATTGCTCATTCAACGTTCCATTTCTTCTGTGGTTCTAAGTGTATGGAAAAGAATAGTGTTTTTTAAAGTGAAACTTCTAATGGCTTGTTGAGAGTCACATGCGTTCGAGAATGTAACAAAGGTTGTAAAATGCTTATTTTCATAAGAATTTCAGAAAAATAGTATACATCAAACCTATATTTTTAGTTGTATCTCTTTGACTAATTCTATGATAATAACAATTAAAGAAATTTTTTCCATTCAATTCATAAGTTATTATGATGAAAAATTCAATAATAATTACAAATAAATAAAGAAAATTGTTTTCTAATAAATAGATAATATGATTCGAAAAATGTATATAATACATAATCTGAATTTTCAAATCGTGCAAAAATACTACATGAATTTCAAAGAAAAAAAATTGAATTGTTATGAAATAAAAAACGGAATCCTATTCTTACGTATAATTTATTTTTCAACAGTCCCAACTGAAACTGAATATCCTATTTCACTTTTAATAATTGAATTGGTAATGAGAAAAACGAAAAAATCTGAAATGTTAATTATTCTTACACGAATTTCAGAAAAATAGTATACATCATGCCTTTATTTTTAGTTGTATCTCTATGACTTTTTTAATAATTATCACAAGGAAATAAATCCATAAATGGTTATTCAAATTCTAAATTAAACATTTAAAATCTTATTTATAAAGACAATTCTAGAAAAAAATTGTCATCCGATTAATATATTATATAATTAGAAATAGGTATGTAATACAACACTTTCATTTTAAAATCATGCAAAAACACTACATGAATTTAGAGAAAAATTGTGGAAATTCTAAAAATTATGGAAAATTTATTTTCTGACAGGTACAACTGAAACTGGATGCCTTATTGCTTTTCTGATAATTAACTTGATATTCAGAAAAAACAAAGAAAATAAAAATGCTAATTTTTACACTCATTTTAGAAAAAAGTGTTTATCAAACCTACATTTTTCGTTGTATCTTTCTGACTCATTTTATAATAATTACAAATAAAGAAATTATTCTCATTCAATGTATAAATTATATAATTAAAAATTTAATAATAATTACGATCAAAGAAAAAAACTTGTGTAAGTTAAAAACTCGCGTGATAAGTGAAACTTCTCACGGCGAACTACTACAAGTTTAATTAAACATAAAAAAAGTTCGTTCAATTTTATGAGAAACACAATCAAAGAAACCATTAAAACTGAAGCATATACTGCGTTTAAAACTGTAGCTTGAAACTGATCATGTAAATTGAAATCGGAATTTGAAAGAAGTGAAATTTAAATCTAAATTTGAAATTTGACGACAAAGATTTACTTTTCTTTCACATTGCATGTGTACAATACGATTTATTTAAACTGTTTTACTTCTCTTGCGAGTTTTTTTTCTTTTATTTATAACGAGAGGAAGTCATTAAAATGTTGAAACGCTGAATTCAATAGTAAAAAATACATGATATAATAACGAGAATCTAGCTAGACGTTTTCTTTACTTGAAATATATTGAAACAATACTGTATAACATAAGAAATAGTTTGCCTTTATGATATTTGATTAAAAAATTTGTTGGAAGTAATTTTTTATTAGAACCAGAGGCTAGGCAACCTGTTATATGTTGATTTAATTTTTAACGTTGTGAAAAATAAGTTCAATTTCTGTTACATGAACAATAGTTTTTCCTGAAAGAAATGAAACTCTATGTAATCTGCAACACTTCTATATTTATAATTACTAAACCAAACAACTCTCATAATATCCGTCCAAAAAAATATTCCAACTTTCACTCATTCTACACCCGAAAAAATCGATTCCACCCATATTGCCCTAACCCAAATCCGCGCCTCGGCACCCCCGCCCATTACTCGCTCGAAAATTCCTCCAACAACAAACTCATTACAAATTCCTTTTCCCCGTAATACCCCGTCCGCGTTGACGAATTCGCGGGCATAATACCCGCTCGCTCTCCAAAATCGCGGCGCGCGATCATAAATTTACCGCGCCAGGGAATCTCGGATGCGACGTCACGTGCGTAAGCGCAATTATCGAGGCGATATAAATTTCAAATCAGCTGTGTCATCGCGCAAATGGGCGAGCCGCCGTCATTAGAGGGTATTTTCGCGGCGCGTGCACCATAGACCTGGCCGCGGAGGGGCAAAAGGGCGGAGGGCTTGCGGGGGTGGTTTTGGGGTGCTCGCTTTCACAATATATAATGCGAGCAAATTGAATGGCCGAGATTGATTCTCCTCTTCTTGTACGCTTGAAATTATTTCGACGCGAGCGACAAAAGGCGAAACATGCCTTTTTCCCCGAGTGCGCCTTAATGCCTTTTGCCTTCGGTTCCATTGTCGAAAAGAGAACGGCTAATAACTCGGGTAATGTGGTGGAAAAGGCAAAATCAATATATCGTCGATCACGGGGAGACGGCGAGATTTATGCCCAGCGTGAAAGGAGGGATTTCGCGACCTATTCCTCGTGCTCTCGGCGGACTTTGTCTTTGATGCTTGCGCCAGATTTGCAGATATAATTTAGTAGGCCGCCTGATAGCTCACGTAAAAGTCGTGGAGGGAACCCGGATTGTTGGACTTGGGACGTAAATTACGCGAGAGAGGAAAGCGTGTTGGAGTGTCGAGAAGTTGGCTCCATTTTTCAGGATGGAGGGAATAAAAAGTCGTTTGTAATTCTTCGAATGCTGGAATTCGTACATACGAGATTGTAATATAAAAAGCAGGTTGCTGGGGCAGTTATAGTGGAATAAATTTTCAAGTATTAGGATAAAACTTATTCGTCATGGCCTGGTGTTTTTCTTTAAATTGACAAGCGTGAGATGTCAATGATAACAAAATTTTTGGCAAAATAGTCGTTGAAAAATCGTTCCACATTTTTACACGATACTACATTTATATTACGAAGTAAATGAAATAGCTTTTACGTAGATCTTTTCAAGAATAAATATTTTAGTACAGTGAATTATTTTATTGAACGCTGATTATCAATTGCAAATAATAGTTTCCGTTTCAACTTATTGAAGAATACTTATTATGTACAATTCATATTTTGATTTCTAACCTAATTTCAAAGTATCAGGTTATTTAACAAGAAAGGCACTTCTAAACATAAAAAAATTATTCAGGCAAACTGCTTCACATAGTTGGATTTCTAATGCTGTATTAATATTACTTGCGCAGAAAATGCTCTATATAAATGAATATTTTTGGCTTGGTCTCAAATGAGCAAAATTTTTTTAGGCAGTGTACTATTGTGCACCGGAAGATTGTACAAAATGGCACGAAAGTTGTACACAGGGTGATATAGCGAATTAATTCTCAGTAAAAATTTTATAATTCAGAAGTTATTCTTTCCAAATTCGTTGAATTGAAGATCATAGCGATGAAATATGTGTACATTTGCACAATCGTCCAGTGCACAATAATTACGTTGAACAAAAAAATTTTGCTCAATTGAGACCAAGCCATATTTTTTAGGTAAGTGTGATTATTTATGATTGAAGGCAAGGAAGTTTGTATCACGTAGATACATAGGAATATATTGTAATAAATAATTTTTTTTATTATTGTACTCTCCCAGTTCAAATTAGAAAAATTGTCACTAATTTGATTAGTAGGCCAGCGATAGTTAGAGATCGACTAATAGATTAGTTGAATTCCACAAGTTGACTGAAAGAAATAGTTGGATTCTACTGAATTCTATACTATATGTACCTAGTTATTAAAAAAGTTCGTGTAAAAAACAGTGTTTACAGCTTGATGTTTCAAGGAATAAATATTTTAACAAATGTCTGGATATGTCAATTAATATTATTTCTTTGTTACTATAAAACAATAATGAATGACTAGCATTCGAATGCTTTTGAGATGATCAATAATTGCAGTGGTAAATATTTATTATTATTACTATCTACTAAAGTACAAGTGAAAATTAACTTTTTTACTAGTTTAACTATACTTACCTTTTAGTCATAATGCGCAAATAAGACTTGTCAAATCTACTTACTGTAGTAGTGGATTTCTAGTGAAACTTAAAGATAGTTATCCACTTATACCTTCAGTTTAGACTACTAGTTTCATTAGTAGGCTATAACACCAATTCAATTAGTTGATTTTCACTACAACTTTATTTGCTCCCTTTTCACTTTTTCAATTAGTCAAATTCTACTCTTAATTAGTAGTTTCTTACCAACTCAAACTGAAACAGTACATCAAGTAAATCACATGAGACAAATTTTGTGTAAATAAAAAATAATAAAATTTAGTTCGTATAGTTCTAAGTTGTTATCTCTGTGTAAAATTAAATAGAAATTCAACCTCTTTTCTACGATTTCTCAGTCAAATTTTATTTGTTTAGTTTACAAATTCGTCGGCGTTTCGACTCTTGGTTTGAGTCCTTTTCAAGACCTATTTACAATCAATAATTTCCATTCTACAAACCATTACAAATTACAAATCAGTTTTCAATTTTAACTCACGTCATTATCATTGTATGTACGGTTATCTCGACAAATCATTCTTAAAAGACCTCTTCCTCATCCACAACGAAAGTCACAAACTTTTTTTGTACCGTAACAAACTGCCGGTCAACTAAATAACATGTGGTATTAATAACCATTATAACTTTATAAGTTGTCGTTTGGCCACCGGAATGTTCGACACTAATAAACTGAATGACTATGTCCTTGTATTCTTAGACCCAAGTTCGAGAGAGAATGATTCATTATTAAAAAGGAGGGGCAAGATCACGTAATGAGAAATCACAGCGACTACAAACAACTAACCACACACAAAAATACTGTTTCAAATGTAATCTAAAAGTGAATCATAAATTTTATCCCAAATATCAAGATCTGTCTGCTTGTTTAGTGTATTCTCTTGAAATTTTCTAATAAAAGCCATTTCACTGAATAATCTTTTTCCGTAATTCTGCTCCTTATTTGAAATTTCAATATCCTTCTAATCAAAACCATGATCTAATTCTATTCTATGTTCACTAATTGCCAAAAATTCCGTATGTGTTTGCCTGATGTTATTTTGATGTTCTTTGTAAACTAAACAAAGAAAACTTGACTGGAAAATCGAAGAAAAGAAATTGAATTTCTATTAAAAATTAAGTTTAATTTATTTTATTATTGAATTTTCAAGTTAAAAGAATAATTTATTGAATAACTGTCTCTTTATTTTCATCAACAAACATAAGATTTCGTGAAATATATTATTGGTAAAATGGTCCAAACGGAATTTGTGTTGAGAAATCATATCAATCATTCTTTTTGATTTTTATAAAGTTTCAAAATACTCTTTGCGAATGAACATTTGCAAGGTTGAAAAGGTTTTCATTCGCATATTATGTAAAAAGAATTTCCGAACAACTAGTTGAATAAAAATGATTTTGTGTGAATCATGTTTAAATTTCATACTGAATTAACTTTTGATAAAGCGTTATACATCATGTAAAATCTAATAAATACAGTTATTATGTTTCTATGTCATGTTTCAGCAAAATAGTATGATTTCTTCTGCGTATACTATTTTCCAATGGTAAAAAAAGTATGAGATTTTAAAAATATAAAATAATTAAACGATGCAAAACGAATGTCTCTCCTAATTTGAATTTATCGAAATTTCAATGACTCCAAAATACAGTTAGTCACAAAATCCATCTTTTACATTCATCAAAAAAAGGCGAAAAAACAAAAAACAAAACAAAAGCACCATCTTATTCGTTGATACATAAGTGTATTACGATATATTACCTCAACTACATAACCCTTCCAAAACTCACGAGAAACTTATATTTGATACACCCAAACGGTTCATCTCGAAGTACATAAAACACAAAAATTCTCCAAACTCCAAGTAAAAGGAAACCCCATCGTTTCCGAAACAAAAAACAAAGAAAACCAACAAACTCTGAGCTTTGCTCGGTACGGGTTTCACGGAATCTTCGGGCTTCTCACAATTGAATGAAAATATTCCTCGCTGGTCTTTTTAAATCCTAATTAATTTAATACTTTGCCGCGCGCAACAGAATGAAACCACGACGGTGAGAAGGGTAGAAACAGGGTAAAAAGGATGGAATTGAAAAAGGGAATGGCGCTTTCGCAAGTCCTTGACGGCGGCACAGAAAGCCATTATATAAATCCTATTTGTGTGGACGTCAGAAAGCTTGGGCGGCGAAGTAATGCAAGCATCGCGAAATCCAAGTTTTGTAATCAGCATCTGCTGCTCGATTAGAATTATCTCTCAAAACCGAGTGCACACAATGACGATTTCGTTTGAAAAGGGAAACTGTCTTGTCTCATACAACGCTAATCGCTTGTGGATGGAAAGAAAAATAAATATTCGCATGTTCTTCACGCTAAAAATATAGATTCATTTAAAATTCATTTAAATGTTTATCACAGGACTTCGTTCAGCCAACTCTATTAAATATATAAAATTAAAAATAAAAATTTTAAATGAAACATGGATTAAAACGTGCTCTTCTGTACATCACGCGCAAGCGCTAGTCTTGGAAAATAGGTATGGAGCACAGGGGTGTAGGCAGAAAAATTTTCGGGGGTCGGGGGGGGGGGGGTTGAAAAATATTTTTCCTTTAGGATTTCATCATTTTTCATCTTTGCCAAAATAGTTAAAAGAGAGCGGTTTTGAAAAATATTACATTTCGGAATTAAAAAATTATAGAACTTTTAGAATCTAGAGTTGTACTTTTTTCATTTTCGTACAAAATGGAATTCAATTTTTGTAATTTTTAGTAAGTAATTGAGGCTTTAATTTTTTTAATAATAATTTTTGTAATTTCACCTCGTTAAGGATTATCCGATATTAAGTAATATGGGTTTGTATAAAGCTTTCTAAAATTCTATGCTGTAGGAATCAAACTTCTAAATAATTTATACATTTGAAATGAATTTTGAGCAATGTTTAATCACACAGATGAAAGTACATCATAAGTTTATATTATTTGTGTATGGTATATTATTCATCAAATTCTGTAGTATTTCTGGTATTTTTATATATTTCTAATATTTCTATGGATCGCTCAATAAATATATAGAAGTTGATGGAACAGTATTGAAACTTCCAACGATTTTGAGAATATGGATTGATTTTACAGATGACAAATTCTTTTATATAGATTTTCAATACTTTTATTTCATATTTTTTTAAATTGTATCAATTAAATTGGTTGTATTTGCCTTGTTTTTTATATGAATTTCGAGAACAATGTTCGAAATTATATATAATTATAGTATTGTATTAATAATTATGTTCCAGGACAGAAAGTTTTATTAATTTTTGAGAAAATTATCTCTGCATGATTTTTATGTATTGAAAGATATCTGGTAAGCTAGAAAAAGAGTAAACTAGCAAACTAGTAAGCTAGTCAACTACTAAACTAGTAAACTAATGAAATTGTAAAATAGTAGAATAGTTAAAACAAGTGGAAAGATGAAATAGTAAACTAGAAAACAAGTTAACAAGTTAATTAGTTAGATAATAAACTAGTAAACTAGTAAAAGTTTTAATAGTCTACTGGTAAACTAGTGAGCTAGCAAAATTTTAATCTAGTAAGCCAGTAAACTAGTAAGCCAGTGAAATAGCAAACCAATAAGCTAGTCAACTACTTAACTAGTAAGCAGGTAGGCTAGTTAATAAATAAAATCGTAAATCGTAAAATAGTATAAAGTGAAAAAGAAAAATAGTAATCTTGGAAATTCGTTACCAAGTAAATCTGTTATTTAGTAAACTAGTAAACTTGTGAAATTTGTAAAAGTGAACTGGTAAACCAGTAAGCTAGTAAACTAGTAGGCTATTTAAATAAAAATAGGTGAGCTACTAAACTAGCAATCTGTTAGGTAGTAAACTAGTAAGCTAGCGAACTAATAATTTAGTAAACTCGTTAACAAGTAAATTAGTAAACTAGTGAACTAATAAGCGAGTTTACTGTAATAAACATATTTTCTACATTTTTCTAGTATAATATACGAAACCCTGGGGTATTGCTGAGTATTTTTATAGATTACTTATATTTTTGTACATTGCTACTGATATTTAAAAAACTTGTTGCTTTAAAATGCTAATTGCGAACTATTACCAGTCATTTCAAAAGTAAATGATAATATACATTTATATAGATTTTTCATGTTATATATTGTTATTCTTTTATCGTATTTTTGAAATTTTTGAAAGATTTTTTTGCGTTTTCCAGAATTTTTATAGATTTATTGTTCATTCAGAGTTGGATGCACTAGAATTCAGAAAACTGTTTTTTTTTTTTATAGAATCCAATTGATTACATTATTTTTTTAGAGTGCGTGTGAATCGTAACTATTTTTGATACTTTTATATGGTTTTTATATAGATTTCTAGAATTTGATGATCGAAGATCCAAAGTTTTGTGAATTTTCATCATTTCCGTAATTTTTATTTTTCTTGATTATTCACTGGGTTGCAACAATTTTTAGATTCACATTTTCTACGTATTCCTACGTTTTGATAATTTTTAATTTATATTAAATATATACTGCTTCCGTTTTCATGCATTTTTTTGTAACTCATATTTTCATCTTTCGTCGATGTAACTTTTTTCATTCTTACATGAAATATGGATTGATTTTATCAAAATTTCGGGAGGGGTTTGAACCCCCAAAACCCCCTTTTGCCTACGCGCCTGACAGGGCTAATTGACCCAATGCATCGATATCTAATTAGATGCATCTGACAGGGGATTGCGGGGCAAGCGTGTCCTGTGACTACAGGAGGAGGGGGGGGGGGACCTAGTTAGCCTACGCGCACTATAGGAGCGTTAATTCCGGTTAGCGCTCGACTACGGAGCCCCGGTGTTGAGCCGCGAGTTAATCGTTTGTTTAGCTCCCACGCGCCTTACTCTACTATTTAACCGGCTGTTTGTGACGCGCGTCACCCCCAGGTAAACAGACCAACAAAATCAAAATGCAAAGGTTTCTCTTCGGGCCCGCCAAGTGCCTCCGCAATCTCTCTTCTGCAACGACTATACGCCCGGACGTGTGTGTGCTAAATTAATCACGTCCTTGCTTGTGCCCCCTCCTCCAATCTCCCTTGCCAACCTGCCCAGTATACTCGATCCACCTTTCTCATAGAAAAGCAGTGTTCCCGGTGAGATTCGGTGCGGCGCAAAAACAGGATCGCTCGATTGTTACATGCAAAGTTGCGGCGAGGTATTAATTTTGAGCTAAATGGACATATCCAACTTTTCTCGATACGGGCAAGTACGGATTCCTCGATATTGCTTTGTTAATTGAATAATCGCAAAGTTAGGTTGTGGTGGGAATGAATACATGATTAAGGGAAGGTTTCATGATTTATGTATATTGCTGGACTAGTGGACTAATTTTGGAATAATGTGTGAGTTTTAATACTTTCAATGACGCATAAAATATTTTAATATATAATGGGAAGAATAAAAATACGTTTTACTGTCGTTTCATCATCGCCTATGTTACTGGAATGGAATAATTCTCGAATCATTACACAGTTAATAATATTGTGTGGAACACAAAATGTATCTATCACCAAATTATTATTCAATGTAAATTCGAGAGTTGAGAATCATGACTTGCACACAGAGGTGGTCACAGGTATTCATATTAGGAGGGGAAGCAGAGTTGGTCATTACAATATAACAGGTTAGATCATTGTCCAATGAAACACTCTTTGAATATCTAATGTAGAATTACGATCTCTAAATTTGAAACTTTTGAATGAGCAGTTCTGATGATACCTCTTCGACCATTTGATAAAATAAAATTCTGATTTTGAAGATTCACAGGTCTGATATTTAAATTTATAGAAGTTTTTCCTGAAGAATTTAATAATTTTAAAATTGACATAAATTCAGTTGATATTCTATAACTTGCAGTTTCAGTTTTATTTTGTTTCTAATTTAGAACTTTTTTTCTCGGGAGAGAAAAATTTTAGTTTTTACATTTCGATTCGACAAGTCTGACAATTACTTTTTACTCTAAGAATTAGAACTTTGTATTTTTACTTTCTGGAAAATAAACACCAAGACTTGGATAATGTGAAATTAGAAATATTCTTAGTTTCAAACTATCATTCTAATGAATCATTTATGTAAAATTGAGGAATTGTATTTCCAAAGACTTTTTCCAGAACTGGTAAATTACGTATAATACAAAAGCTTCTGGCAAGGCAAAAATCAATTTTAGCAATGATTTACTAAAGTTTCAGCTACCTGAGAACAATGAAAAATGATGATGTCAGAAGGTGCTTATTTTATTTATCCAAATAATTTTATCTGACAGTATTAACAAATAAAGAAAAAGAAAATAACATTTTCATTGTACATGCAAAATTTTCAATATGACGCGCCTATAGACAAAATATTACGATAATAATGTTTGGTAGAAAACAGAGTACACATGAAAAAAAAAAAAAAAAAAAATACGAGTACAAGTTACATACAGATGAATAATTATTTTTTTTTTTCAATTTTTGATTCATCTTACAGAAAAATTACACATTTTGTATCAATCAGGATTTCTTCATTTTTAATCAAAGTTTTATTAACAACCGTCAGAGAATTCATGGTGTAACACTCCAACATCATATTACATCTATGCTAAAGCGAATAAAAGCTAGTAAACGCAAAAAATATGAGAAAAAAGAACATTATATCGTATCTTAGATTCATTCAAAAAATGATAATGTAAGATACAATAAACAAGCAACAAAATAGATTATTTCGTCGAAATTTTCAAGTGGTAGAAACTGTAGTGGCATATGTTATATTAACTTAATTATTATAAATGTTCCTTGCAGTAAAAAAAATGTTTTATCAATGCCCATACATCGTATACTTCATTGTATATCGCATAAAATTATGGTTATCATGAATAGTATAAAAAATACAGTACTCAACATGAAATATAGTGAAAGGAATGTAAGTTTCAATACTCATTCATCTTAAGGCTAATGGACTCATTTGGCAAAAATTTGGATGATGACAGACAATTTAGTTGCATAATTAGATTCATCTCAACATTTCATTCATTCAACAATGAATAAATTATGTTCAATTCAAGATAAATAACTCATCAGTACATAATTGGAATAAGAATTTCTAATTCAACCTCAAAATCGAAAACCATGATAAATAATGTAATACGGTTCAATACATGCAGAATATATTGGATACACAGAAATTATGCGTTGCGAAAAATCTTCAAGCTTTCGAAATAATAATCAATTTATACCCTAAAGAAATCGGACCACAATGAAACGTTTCTCGAAACTATCAAACTCATCAGCAATATTTTCCATAAAATTCCGAGTCACCCATCTCCTCTTGCGAAATCGATCGACTTTAAAGACACCAATAATAGCTCCCCTCGAGTTCATTGCACGACCACCACCACAAGAGCCGACGAGAATGATCAAAAATTCAATAATCCCACACGTTAACGCATGGAAAAGCGCACAACCAGATTTTTCCGCAACTATTTTCCATGCGATCAATTCCATGCGGAAAGGTAAAAGGCGGAATTAATTGACTGCCCGAGGGCACCGAATTAGCGCGCTTTGCTGTTGTTTGCACGTCTGCGGCGTTTGGCCATTAAAAAAAAAAAGAGCTGTAAACCGATCCCGAACGAATCACTCATCGAATTTCGCGCAACTGCTAGTGTTTCCCTGCAACGTGTACTTTTTTTTAAGGCAAAGCCTTAAATTATTTTCGCGTTCACCAAAAGCTCGTCGAGGACCCCGAGCTCTCATCCAGCGCGAACGAGCGTTTTTGCTGGCACAATACCGGGATGAAATTTCTTGCGCGACGATATGGGACAATTTATAGTGCCGAATTTCAGCGGTATTTCATTTTCGAGGCGCCGCGAGCCGAGAATTATACATGAGATTTGAGGGAATCAGCGCTTAATGTAAGCTGGATACTATCGTGTATCGTTCGTTGAACATTGCTAGATGGCCCGTGAGACTCGACGTTCTACATACGCGCATATATACACTATCGCTTCGCTTCAGCCAAAACGTCGCGCGAACTCCCCATAAATATTGCGTTAAACTGGCTCGATTTCGTGTCCGGTGTAATGGACGAATATCAGCGTCTGCAGGTGACTATAGTCGCTCGATCGTGCGAAAAACGTCTGCGCCGAGGACCTATGTCGTTTGGAAGAAAATTTTTCAAACTTCAAGCTCACCTACAATTTTCATTCAGTGCAGAATGAAGAGCAAGAAAAAATGCCAAAGGCTTTATACTTGATATCTGGACAATTCCCTCATTAATTCAACGATTAAACAATTCGTGCAAAGAGAATATTTGCAAAAAGTTTCGAGAAAACCCTGTCACATCACATCACGTCTTCCCTTGACCTCATGACTTCCACGAAACTCTCTCGTTCCTCTTAATCGCAATAGCGTGAAATATAAACGTTGTTGCGACCTGAATTTAAGAAATCGCGCCGGCGTCCCTTTGAAACTCGAGCGAGCATAAATAAGGTCTTGACGGTTACCATTCTCGCGTGGTAAATAAGACATCAAACAATTAAACTTGGCAGCTCTGACACGTACACACACGAAACGCGAATCGAGGGAGACGAACGACGATGAACGCAGAATTTAACGTCAACAAAGTAGGATATGCATCTATGTGAGTAATTTATGGAATAAAGATATGAGAATGAAATTTCAAAGGTGATATTCGCGTTAAGTTAAGTTGTTATTATGTGGATTACGAAGATGTAGAAAAATTGTAAGAAATGAGTTTTTTGTTTGGAAAATGTCGTAAAAATGCCAGAGTTACTGAAAAAGAATTTTCATTTTCTAGTAAAATGATCTTTTTCAACATGAACTGTATTTGTCTTTTGTGAAAACCTTTAGTAAGGGATGCATTAAATTGGAATGAAAAAAAAAATATCTTTTCTAACAATGTGATTAATTTTTGTCGCACAATAAGCATTTTATAAACTATGGAGTCTAATAGGTAACAATACGTTTTCTAATCAAAAAAGGTTTTAGTAGATACAAGCAGGGTTTGAAGGTAACGCGTTATTCTAAAGTGTTGCATTTTTTACTGGAGCAATAACGTAACGCGTTTTATTAATTAACAAGTAGCGATAACGGGAACAAGTCACTATTTTTCGGTAACGAGTAACGAAATTAAGTTTCATTAAGTTTTTAGCACGATTTGTAACTTTTTGAGGAATGTTCTGAAACTGAGATATGAGTAAGTTTCAACTTCCTCATTCTTAAATGCAAAAATCAATAATAATAATTTTTATTAGAACAGTTGTTTAATTTATTCCCACTTTGAAGTGGAATATAAGCTATTTGTAAATTTTCAAACAAATACGAAAATACTCAAAATATTTAATTCTTGTTCTATCATATTATTTGATTCTTCAAAAATAGTTCTAATTCTAGGAATCAAGAAACTTCAGTTTCTCGAGCTTTTGATTCTAAAAATATATGTTTATAGTCTATGAAAATGTAAGAAAATTTTTCAAATCGTGATATTCTGTAAAAAATACGAAAAATATTGAGGGCACTCTATATCTATAGAGGAACTTTTTTCTTGATTGAAATACTTCAGAAATATTGAACTTTAAATTAATTTTATCTCATTCTGGAAATTCACAGAGATATCTTTAAAAAACTCAAAAATTCCACAACATTCTATGAATACTTAGAAATACAGTACTAGAATAAGTGTAAATATAGAAAACATTGAAAATCTTTCGAGTTCTAGAAATTCATACAACAATATACAAAAATAATAAACGATCCTTGAAATCATAGAAAAACTAAAGAAATACGGAAAAATCTATCGAGACCTTGTTTTCTAAAAAATCCTGTAAAACACGAAAAATTCAATTTTTTTCAAATTCTAGAGTGCTAAATTCTTGAAATGTATATACGACTGTATATTATAAAAATACAAAAATTATGTATAGACACTAGGAAATTCTGAAATATTCTATCATTCTAAAAAATACAAAATAGTTTCAGAAATACTGAACAATCCTTCAAATTGTAGAAAATTTGAAAAACTATCGAAAAATCGAAGAAAATGAAAATCTTCATAGACACTATTTGTTGAAAAATCTTCTCAAATACGAATAATTTTATGAACTTTAAATTCTAAAACATAAAATTCTTGAAATCTATATATCAAATAACAGAAAAATAGTACAAGTTTTCAAAAATACTAGAAAATCTTGCAAAATTCATACATACTCGAAAATTCAAAAATTTTAGAAATCTGGGTAAGTATTAAGATTCTCTTAGAAATCTATTAAATTTGCGAATATTTTCTTGTAGCTATCATTAAATTAAATGTCATATTTAGAAATTTTGTGAACTCGAAAAAAATATAAAAATGTGAACAATCTTATTAATTTTCTTTCAATGTGATAAAGTACGGATTACTTTTTTTTATGAAGTCTGAAATAAAAAATATCAGTAGAACAAAACCGTGAGTATGCTTATATTGTTATTTTCGGCCTTATTTTCCCGATGTCTTGTTATTTACATTCAATTTACTCTAAAAAGTAACGTGGAAGTAACAGGGTGTTACTTTTTTTAAGTGCTTATGGCAACGGTAACTATTTCTTTTCAAGTAACGGTAACGTAATAAATAATTTTTTTCACCTCATTTTTTTAAGTAATTTTCTAAACCCTGGATACAAGCTTTCTATGTAGGTGGATATGTGTAGAGATAAGATTCATGTATAGAATTTTTAACTTGATATTACTCCTCGAATCACTGCGAATTCAATCCTTTCCTTAAAATTATATATTTAAAATGCCAAACAATTATCATTTCCAACATTTTTCAAGAACCATATCCAAAGAACAACGCGCTCTCGTAAAACGCGTGTTCACACAGTTTCGCCATAGCACAGCGTACATAAAGCGAAAGAGAGAACTCTCTGCGGCGGGAGCAAAGACCGTGTGAACGAAGGATCACGCGGTTGCCACTAAATCCGTTGGACCGGCTTGCCCAAAGCCACAAGGACTCGTCTTGTTTTCCAAGGAGACAAGTTCATTAGGCCGATATGCCTGGTTCCTTCTCTCTCTCTCCCTCCATTTATCTCTGTCTCGCTCCGCCTCACCCTACCCTGACCTCATGAATATGGATGCCAACCTCCGCCTGAGAGTAAGAGTCAAGTAAGAAGAGAGATATCAAGCAAGTACACGCAAAAACTCGTACGGAAATTGCCGAATCATCTACGAAAACTGGACTTTCAATATTAAATGTACCTTCTAAAACACCAAAGAATGGAAGTTCATCAAATGATCACGGGAAGCTTCAAAAACTCCAACCAACATTCAAACCCGTAATATACATGAATTTCCAGCAAACAGTCATTGTGCATTAAAACGTTTCGCGCCTGATTGAATATCGCAAATCCCAAACTTCTGCACAAACGCATTTTGCTGATTCCGTAAATTCTTTTTGTTCCATTACGATAAACCACCTCGGGGCCAAATTGATTATTTTCACCGTACTTTTCGAAAATTCCAGAATCACGAGATCCGGCTTTGTGAATCGGCAACAAACATCCACGGATTCCTCTTCGGCGAAATAAAGAGGAAATACAAACGCCAACCTACGCCACTTTATAATTGAATCGACTAATGAAACTTTACCAACTACTTTACATTTATGTAATTAAATGTTTGATCAGCGCTACGCGCCAACGGTACAGGATACGCAAATTCAACCCTTTTGCATCAAATGTTAAATCAGCACACATTGACTTTTGCAGCCGTTCTCTCGCCATTCGGCAATTTACGGAACTCGAACAATCGCTTGCGCGCTTTTTCGAACCTAATGCCCCGCGAATTTCAATCGTCTCCTTTCTATTTTCGATAATTAATTCATCCGCGAGGAGATTACGGGCTTTACGGGAGTTACGTCCGACGTGTCGGCGTAAAAGTTATTAAAAGATCCGCGGTGGCTTTGGACCACGCTATTTTCAGCGCGAGTATTTGAGGCATCTTGAGGCGAGGAAACTTACGATCTCGCTAACGCGCTACATCGCTACGAACCCTCGAACACGACAACGTTTTCTCCATATGCGAAAACTCTCACCACGTGATTTTCATATTTTCTTGGCGTGGAAGCTTTATCTTTAAACTCGTTCCAGTTATTTTCAACTGGTGACACAGTATGATGAAATTTCATGTTGGGCACATTCGAAGAGAACTAGAAGAACATTTCTTAAATGAAAAATTAAAGTGACCTATTTTGAAAACCGAATTTTAAGGGTTACAGCTCTCAAAATGTTTTCCTATACAATTTACCATATTGTGCAATAAATCTCTTCGTGTCAGTTTATTTATTAGTTGTATTTCGATTCTTTTTATATCTATAATTTGTGCTATGATCCTCTTGAAATAATTATCTTCCTTGTTCAAAATTCTAACACCATTCCAGTCAAAGTCATGACCATTGCTTATTCTGTGATTAGTCACTTCCGTATGGTTGTTTTTTGCACGCCTGATATTATTATCATGTTCTTTCATCCTTGTCTTTAATTTCCTCTCTGTTTTACTTATGTTAATTGCATCACGAAAAAAAAAAAAAATAATAAATCGGTTTTCCATTGACATTCAAGATTGAAACGAAAAAAAGTAACATTGGATAATATTCGTTAAATATCAAAAAATATTTTCTACTATAGCTTACCGAGGTCACGTAAAAAATTTGTATCAATGTCCTTGCCTGTTTCAAAACGTTTGAAATTAAAGCAAAATAGTTATGTTGCCTAAATGTATAGTAAAGTAGTAATGAAAGTATAGTAAACGCATAATACATATAAATATATAGTAAATATAAGTATTAAATATGGTAAATATATTATATATATATATGTATAGTAAAAGTATGATAAATGTATAGTAAAGTTGAAATGATGTATAATGAAGTAGTAATAAAGTGGTATGCATAGCAATAAAAAATGTATAGAAAATATAAATAGTGAAATACATATAATAGCTGAACATAGTACAATATATAGTAAAAAATGTAGAGTACAGTAGTAATGAAAGTATCGTGAATGTATAATAAACATAAATATAGAATAAATATAAATATAAAATAAAGTAAACATAATATATAAATATATAGTCAAAGAAGTTATAATGTAGGATAAAGTGATAATAAATTAATGCCGTAAAAGTAGTCATAAAGTAGTATGTTTACCAATAAAAAATGTATAGTAAATATAAACAGTAGAACGTATAGTAAAACGTATAGTGAAATGTATACTAAAATGTTTAATAAAATGTAGAGTATAATGTATAGTAAACTGTACGTTGCTAGAATGTATAGTTCTGTTGCGAACCTGACTCAAGATTCCTGCTTATAATTTCAGAACCGAATCGAAGTATCGAATCATTAGTTTTTGGCAAAAATAATGATGGTATTAGATTTCGTGCTTAAAAAAACTGACAAAATGAGTCTTCTTTGAAGAAAATCGTTTATTATTAACAAATTTTATCTCAGAAATAATTGCATGTCAATAAAAATCATAGCTTGAAAATGCGAGTTAACTTTGCAAAACGCTTTTAGCTAAAGTTTATTTGCAACTTTAATTCGACGTTTTTACAGAAATTTCCTGTGCCTAGTACAAAAGTCGATTTTCGGGAACCGTGTAATAATTGTAACTTCTGGAAAATAAAATCCGACGACAATAAATCATATACTTTGAGTAATAATTTAAATCTGCAATACTGATCAAATTCTTTGTTATCTCTTATTAAATACACTTGAACCTCGATTTACTTCAATCATAGTCTCACTGCAATTCATCAAAATACCTAAAATTATAACTCAAAATTCACGATATTTTCATATTCAAAGTATCTCTTCGACATCCAAGATTGAAGGAAAAATAAGTAAAATTGATGATATTCGATGAATATCAAAAAAAATTCTATACTATAGCCTGGAGAGGTAACGTTAACAATTGGATTGTCTTTGCCAATTGAAAAACGTTCGAAAATTTAGCAACATAGTTCTGTTGCGAACCTGACTGAAGGTTTTTTATCATGATTTTAGAACAAATTGGAAATTTCAAAACATCAGTATTTTGCAAACACAATGAAGGTTAAAGATTTCGAGCTTTGAAAAACTGACAAAATAAGTTTTATTTGGAGAAAATCGTTTATTATTAACAAATTTCATTGTTTTTCAATAAAATTCATAACTTAAAATTGCGAGCTAACTTTGAAAAATATACACCCGAAGTTCCAAACGTTTGAAATTAAACAAAAATAAAAAATATATGAATTTTTCGATTTTTTATAATGTTGGGAAGTGTGACGAATATTTTTTTGGGGATCATCAAGTTTGTTGTTACGATCATGAAGTGTTCAAAAGCAGCTAGAAAATTTTTTCCTCCTATATGAACTTATAAATTTTTTTCGTTTAATTTCAAACGTTTGGAACTTCGGGCACATTGAAAAATTCTTTCAGTAAACGTTTATTTGGAACTCTTATTCTATGTTTTAACAGAAATTTCTTGTGCCCAACTCCGGAAGTCAATTTTTTCGGAACTGTGTTATTGTCACTTCTTGAATATGAAAAATCGACTCCAAGAAATCATTAACTTGAAATAACAATTCAAATTTGAAATCATTATTAAATTCTACGTTATATTTTATCAAATACACTTGTACCTCGATAGCAGTCATTATAGTCTTTCTACGTTTTATCAAAACACTTAAACTCAACATTCTCTATAAGTTTCTATTTCGAGTATCTCTTTTTTAGCACGTACATTTCTCATTGAGAAAATAATTGATTCTGGCAAGCCTTGAACTACGATCGCAATTTTCTTCTTTAAGGAAGAACGACAAATATTTTAAACGCTGGGTATTCCGCGAGGTAATAAAAATCCTACGGCAGGAGGGTGGCTTTTAATAATTCCGCGCGGCGACAGTTGTTCCGCGATAAAAACTTGAAGAGATACAAGAAGACGTTATTAACTCTCGGCGTAGGACAAAATTACGCAAGATGAAGTTCGAATATGAGACTTCCCGAAATGCGAAAAGAAGCATCTTCTAAACACTTTTTCCGGGCAGAGTCCCGTCTCAGCTTCTCATTTAACAGATTTTCGTCCAAGAGGAAATTTCATGAACGTCATAAATTCGTGGGATGTATAATATTCAGTAAACGTAGAAAATTTAATCAGCAAATTGGAAATATGATATGTTCAATTACATATAATCGTGATGTTCTTCATTTTCGACGTACTTCGAAAAATGTTCTTTTAATAACAATTGAAAAAATGATTTCCTGTATGTAAGACTTATATGAATATACACTACGTTATTCAATTACAATTTTTCAATTGTAATGTTAAAAAAAAATTGTCCAAAATTATATCCCCATTCTGCTCCTCGCGAACGAACTCGTGTAGAGCAAAAAGGTTCCAACATGTATGACAGCTGAACGAGAGAATAGAAAAAGTAGACGTCTTTGGATGCCGGAGTGACATATGGGGATCGGCCTGAAGTCAGGTCGAATAAAATGTGATTATTCCTGTGCAAACTGACAAGTGGCTCGTTACAAGCGATATCGCGACCGGCCACATAGCTGTCAAAGCGCGTCACAGCGAGTTATTAATAAAGCGCAATCCCAATGGACGAAATCATTTTACCCCAGAATATAATGCTTCCCCGTTAGCTCCCATCATTCCAATACGTATCGACGGAAAGTGCAAAAAACAAGCGTTTCATTTTGGCTGTGCCTTTTGTTTAAAAAGGATTTCGTCGAGCGACATTGATTTCCAAAATGGATGCATCACGGTCACTGCGTATGACACTAATTCAGCGTTTTTCTGAAATTTATTGAACGAATCCGGAGAGAATGGAAATGTTTGTTTGTTTAGTTTATAGCTTTGAATGTTGTAAAAGGTGGCATTAGTCATGAAGCAATCGTTAATTTTGCCTCGCAATCAAGTGATTTCGGTGATTGTCTTCGAGCAATTGCTGGAACCAAAGAACGTTTCCTTGCATAAAAAAAAGGAACTCAAGAACTTTGTATCGAAAAAGAAAGAAAAAAAAAAGATACAACACTTTTCATGAAAAGAATCGGGAAATAACTTCTTATATACTGTTGCAAACAATATTTTCATATTATTATATTTTCACATTTCCTATGATTTTGATAGGCAGTGAAAATCATTATAAGACGAGTTTGAAGTTTTTTCTTCAAAGATGTTTGGTAAAGATGGAATTTATGAAATTCGAAGTCTTCCATTTCCGAATTGTAAATAGTTTTTGTGCAGATTATTTAAAAATCGAAGTTGTAGGTCTTGAAATGATTTTTTTTTTTTCGAATTTCAAGTTTGCAAGAAACAATGATAACGAAAACAGATATTGTATTAATAAGTAAAAGTTAGGAAAGAAACGCTTCAATTCCAAACTCGCGTAAATTGTTTTCAAATCTTTTATTTTGTAAATGTAATTGATGTATAATATAGTCTTCATCTTTAGATCTTAATATTTTTTTTTCTGATTATTTTGGAAATCAATGTTCAAAATTAAAAGAATATTTTTCACTACTTTCTCAATAGTCAAATTTTCAAGAAATCATGAATATAGAAAATCGTGAGATCTAAAATTAAAAATTTAGAGATGTTTTCTAAAAACTTCTGAGTATTGAATTCATGAAATTCTTTACTAATAAATCATTTTTATTGAAATTCCAATAACTCATTGTCCGAATTTTTCAATCGTAATTAGATAAAAAAATTCATATTTTGAATTTCGAAAATATTTTGCTACGAAAGTGCAATTGTTTGCCATTGCAAAAAAGAAAAACTAAAGTTATGAGAAAAGATATAACGAATAAGAAATTTTAGACGATTAATATATAGTTCTAAATTATAAAAAGTTATTTCCAGTACTCGATTAGGAAAAAAGAGTTCATAAAATGTGTAGTTTGCATTCAAAAGTTACATATTTCGAGTTCTTATCATTTCAACAGAATTTCAATTTAATATTTAGGAACTATATTTTTATCTGACTCAAAATATGTAAAGATGTAACGAACACTTGATTTTGAAAATTATTAGACTAGAACAAAGTGAACCAGAAAGTTCTACTACTACTTTTTACATCATGAATTTACAATACATATTTAGAATCATCTATTTTTAAATAGGATTTTGTTGAATTGAGTTTCGATTTTCAAACTTTAACATTTTTTGTTCAAATTAAAAATAATTGAAGGTTTAAACTTTAAACTCAAATTGTTATCAATTGCAAATGATTGATTTTGCTTCAAATAATAAATATTGAATACTGTAGGGTAAAAGATTGAAAAATGAAAGATTATCGCTGAAAGTGAACAAAAATTTTTTTTTTTAATTTTAGCTTTATATTTAATTTCTCAAGCTAGAATTTTATCATTTCTTATTTAAATCCATACTTTCTGATATTTTATTATGACTAAAAGAAACGTTTTACATATCCTTTTCAAATAATTAGAAAAATGTCAACTTTGTTATTATACTCTGTTATTATACGATCAAAATATAAAGTTTTGCGTCTGCGAAAAATCACAAATTTCGAAAATTGTAAGACTGAATACAGAAACATAAGTAAGTTTCCATAGAAATTTTTTTATTGTAAATCATCGGAATTCCTTTTGAGTTCCGAATGTATGATAGAAACCAATAATTTTTTTCCTTTAAATTCTATTTTTCAACCCTCCATAGATATTTCATCGTCAGGTTTGTTTAATTTGCAACAACTATTGAATTTTGTAAACCATTACATTAAAAATTCAAAGTTGATAACTTCAAATGCAAATACTCAACTGTGAAATGAAAAAAAAAAAAAGAAAAAAACAGAGAAAACCAGCAATAAGCAAAATTCGAGCACGAAAATCTCTTGATTCTTGTTTCGATGTATATAAATTCGCTTATTTTCAAGCTTTCATTCCAAATTCTCTCACAATGGAATTGATACCATCTTAAAGTATCAAAAAACGAGGTGCTTTGATTTTGAGTTGAATATTAGATATTGAATGAATAACAGAAAAGAGAATTTTAAATTAAGAAAATCAATGTAGGTGGGATTTCTATTTCTTTAGAGCCAATTTTCTACCTTCTTTTAGCTGAAAAATGAAAGAAACTGACAAATAAGCAGCACAGACTGCAAAGTGCCTTGAGAGACCGTCTTAAATCAAGGTTCAAGCGAAAAACATTCTTTACACAATATAAAACATTTATGAAAAAAAGGGCATAAAAAATGCACTTGTTTATTAGTAAGGTTCCATCTAAGAATCAGGTGGCGCCAGACCTCACAGCTAAAGTTCGTCCCTCGTAAACGCTGTTTTTCGGCAATATCACGGCACCACGGGCCGCGCGATACATCCTCGTTTATGACTGTTTTCCGGGAATGACACTAGTCGCCGGACGATAAGGCTTTACGATCCCACGCTAAAGTGTCTATCAGAGATTGCGTTATTTCACTCGTGAGAAAATAAATTCGGGTCGTTTTACTCGCGAGGAAGCATTGCCCGCGATTTGTAAGGATCCTGCGAAGTTTTGCGCCGCGGCGATAAAGAACATGTCGAGAATCAACAGAAAGGAGAAGGTTAATAATTTCCCAAATTACGACGGACGCGACGGCGGTGTTTTATCGCGTCTGGACAAAAGAGGTTAATCAAATAAAAGCTGTAGTATCGGAGCGAGTCCGGCGCGAACGGCAATGCTCTGGCTCCAAAAAACTTCTGACGTATCTGGCGTAACGTCCAGAAGAAGGTTATAAAATAATTGTTTGCTTCTTTGTTGAAGTACCCTGCGACACGTTGTTCGAGTTATAACCGGGACAAAAAGATACATTTTGAAATTGAAAACTTCTCAAGTGACCATAGCTAATGCAGTTTATACTGAAAAATTTCGAATGAGGTCAATTCATTTTTTTTCTAGCTCCTCTATCAATTCATGAGTGTTTAGTTGAAAAAAAAGAGATATTTGAATGAAGGAGTCAAAACAGTACGCCTTGTGATCATTGTATTGACACTTTGCAGGGGCGTAGGCAGAAAAAATTTTCGGGAGGGGTTTTTCTGAAAAATATTTTTTCTTCGGGATTTTATTATTATCCTACTTTGACGATTTATTACAAGAGAGCGATTTTGAAATATTTCACGTTTCGGAGTTTTGAAGTTATGTCTTTTGGGATCCAGATTTGAACATCTTTCAAGTTCGTAAATAATGTAATTAAATTTTTGTAATTTCCAATTAGTAACTGAGGTTTCATTTTTTTTACTAATACTTTTTGTGTTTATGCCACTTTAAGGATTATCTGATATTAAGTAATATAAGTTTCTATTAACCTTTCGGAAATTCAATACTATAGGAATCAGACTTTTCAAAAATTCATGTATGTATTTGAATTGATTTTTTAGCAAATTGTAACGACACAGATATAAGGTACATCATAAATTTATATTTTTTTCGTATGGTATATAATTCATCAAATTTTGTAGCATCTTCTGTTATTTTCATGTTTTTCTAATAAGAGATCACCCAATAGATTTTTAGAAAAATTGATGCTATGGTATTGAAACTTTCAACGATTTTAAAAATTTCAACTGATTATCCAGCAATAGTTTCTTTTATGAAGATTTTCAATACTTTTATTCAATATTTTTTTAAGTATGTCTACACTTAAAAATATGCTTGATTGTTTAACTTGTATAAATTGAATAAGATGTATTTTTCATTTTTTCTACATCAATTTCTAGAATAATTTCTTAAATTATATGTATATAGTTTTTGTATTACAATAATAAATATGCTCCAGGACTGAAAATTTTATCAATTTCTGAGAAAACTATATCTACATAGTGATTATTTATTGGAAGATATCTAGTAAACTAGTAAGATAGTAAACTAGGGAGCTAGTAAACTACTCAACTAGTTAATAAGTAACCCAGGACACTAGTAAACTATTGAAATTGTAAATTACTAAAATAGTGTACAAGTGAAAAAGTTGCATTGTAAACTAGCGAACTCGTCAACAAGTAAATTAGTTAATCAGTAAACTAGTAAAATTATCAAATTTATAATAGTAAACTTGTAAAATAGTATGGTTGTTAAATAAAAAACTAGTAAGCTGGTAAACTAGTAATCTAATTGGCTAGTAAACTAGTGAGCTAGTGAACTAGTAAACTCGTTAACAAGTAAACTAGTAAACTTGCAAACTTGCAAGTTAGCAAATTAATAAACTAGTTAACTAATAAACTAGTAAACTAGTAAGCTACTAAACTAATAAACAAGTAAGCTAGTATATAAGTAAACTAGTAAATAAGTTAGCTAGTGAACTAGTTAGCTAGTAAACTAGTAAACAAATAAACTATCAAGCTAGTAAACAAGTAAGCTAGTACACGAGTAAACTGATTTTTCACATTTTCTTAGTATTATGCATATAATATAAGAAACCCTGGTGGATTCTTAAGTATTTTAAATGATTACTTTTATTTTTGTAGATTGCTACACAGATTGCAGAAACTCGATTCTTTAAAATTCGAATTTCTATTTATTCTCAGAAATTTCAAGAATTAATGATAAATTCACATTTGTAAAGATTTTTCATGTTTCATATCGTTATCCTTTTTTCGTATTTTACAAATATTTGAAAGATTTTGTTACGTTTTCCCGAATTTTCATAGATTTATAATATATTTAGAATTCGATGCTCTAGAATCCCAAAATTTGTAGATCGTAGAGGCATTTGTCGAGATTTTTCAGAAAATACTTTGTTCATAGAATCGAATGAATGCTATTATTCTTTCAGAGTTTGTATAAATCAAAGGTTTTCAATACTTTCATATGGATTTTATATACATTTCTAGAATTTGATGATCTAAGATAGAATGTTTCGTCAATTTTCAGCATTTCTGTAGATTTTTATTTTTCTTGATTATTAACTGGGTTGCAACAATTTTTCTGATTCATATTCTCGACGTAATCCTAGGTTTAAATAATTTCTACTTTTTTAGTAAATATATACTTCCTACGATGCATGCATTTATTTGTAATATATATTTTGATTGTTTATCGATGTAACTTTCTTCAATTTTACATGAAATATCGATTGATTTTATCAGAATTTCTGGAGGGGCTTGAACCAGTTTGAACCCATAAAACCCCCTTCTGACTACGTGCCTGACACTTTGCAAGACTCCAGTGTATTTTTATATATGTGCTTAACGATTGCAGCATGACAAAGATAAATTCTGCAAACTTTAATAATGGTGCTAAGTCACTCAGTTCATAATCACTGCCATTTCCTCGCCCGGTACGGTACATTTTTCGCTAAATGTCGGACATTCGCCGAAAGAATGGTCAATATCCTGCGCCGTGGGAAATGAAAAATCGAGTGAGAGTCAACAGCTCGCGAAGAACCGGCGTTCATTATTTAACGGTGGAATTGGCCATCGTCGCTTCGATTCGTCGCCAAGTTCGTTTCGTATTGTCCCGCGCCAGAACAATGGTGTCTCGGTTGTCGCCTCGCAAAAGCGCCGATAATGATCGCCGTTAAAAGGAAAATTATCCGGAACACATCTTCGGGCGAGGACAAAAGTTTAACGAAGCGCTTGATTAATTACAAGCGGGGCTATTAAAAAGCAATCGCGCTTTATTCCCCAGAGAATTAATTACCGGGATGGGAATTTATCTTCAAACAACCTCTCCTTTATGACGAGTTTGTGCAGAGGTGGATACAGGTATTTATTGCAAAATTAGGGAAGAAGGGATGATAAAAAATATCATTTATTTCAAAATTGTAATTTATTTATTGAATTTGAGGTTCTGAAACTCTGTACTTCAGAATTCTCAATTTGACTCTGAATTCTTTTCTGTGGAATTCAACCAAATAGACAGTAAATAATATAAATATCTCCATTAATTTTCAAAATAAACTCTAAGGTGAAATACGAAGAATCACTTTCCTTTATTTTCACCCTCATATTTATACAATTTTATTTCTTTTTCGTTCACTGACAAATGAAGGATAAATTGTTCCATCCGAAGCACGATCATCTTCAAAATTGAGAGAGTAAGAAATGAGTAATCGAAACACGGGAAAAATGCACTCGAATGACGAGGCTCTTATCGTTGAATCGCGCCCGGGTGATCGATGAGATGCTCGAAGAAAAGAATAAATTTGGCATGAGATGCGTAATACGTTGCGGGAAACGAGAAAACGCGAATCAGCGTCGCGGTATTTTCGTACTGTTCCATAAAGAAGGACGTAAAGGTGATTGCACGAAACAGTTGCGGTGTTTCGTGACGGTATTTTGTACAGAGCAAAATTTACACAGGAGATTATACGGCTGGAATTTTCAACGCCTCAGTGATTCAGGGATTGAAACAATCTCGTTTCTGGATTTTCCGAGCGCAACTGGAAGCTTTCGAAAAGCAGAAAAGGACTTACGATCAAAAAGATGCAATAAAAATGTTGTCTGACTAATATCAGTTAGTTCAGGAGTGAATGCAAAATAATATATTTCAAAAAGTTTACTAAAAAAATGTGATTCTGTATTAAAATATTTCAAAAGTTGAATTTTTATATTTCTTCTCGCGAATTCTTTTTTTTTTGGAGTTTTTTCGAATTTTAAACTCGAAACCTTTTGATCAAAACTTTGAGAATTTTCAAGGTTAAAATTCGATATTTTAAGTCACGAGATTTTGATTGAGGAAAACTTTCTTTATTTTTTTACGATCATTTAATTTTTCAAGTTAAAAATAATATAATAATCAATTTGTTTTTTAATGAATTTCTATTCAATCTTCTTCAACTTCTTGGATAGTGAAACTTGGACGATAATTTTTATTCGGAAATATTTTTTCGCATTATTGCATGCAATATTTCTGTGACAAAATTCAAAACTTCAAAATGTGGAAAAATTGCAATTTAAAAGTGTTAAATTTTCGTCTTTCGAATTTTTTAGAGCTGCTTTTCGGTCTTTATCATTATGTTATTTTTATTAAGTTAAGTCGAATTTTTATTGAGAGACATACTTTTTTTACTTTTAAGCACAACTATTTTTATATCATACAGTAACCTCCCTGATAATATTGAATTTTCAAATTTTCAAGGATCGTTTTTAGTATTATTATCATTGATTTATATTTAGGTCCTTATAAGGAATGCCCATGTGTAGAATATTAGAGTTATAATTTCCCCATTTTCATAACTTCTCTTGAGCAGTTAAATTGACGACACAAAAAGATGAAAGTCTTTATTTTCTGCATTTTTAAACTACAATTGATTCTGAATACATTTAATAATTATTTGCAGAATTTACTTTTTAGAATTTACGAAACTATGCATACTATATTGGAAAATATAATGTCAATAAAAATAGAATAAAATAATTCAATGCTTTCAAATAAATTACGAATGTTTTAAAAACTCTTCACCATTTTTCATAAATAGAATTTAATTCTAATATAAATACACTGTAAGATTTTATGTCCCTATCGCCCAAACGCTAACTTTCAGTCAACTGCAACTTTCATCCAACTTTCAGAATTCAGTGAGTCGAAAGTATGTTGTTATGTGGGATATGAATTAATTATCATATTAATTATCACATAATGGGATATCAATAATTTTACTGCTGGCGCTTTTAGCTAATTGAATTCTGAAAGCTGCTGAAAGCATTCTGAAAATTGTGTGAAAGTTGACAGTTGTCCGAAAGTTGGCGTTTGTACGATAGGGCGTGATTAACATCCATTCACATATAAGAAAAATCGTAAAATTATAATGATTAATCATACAATTAAAAAATATTTCAAAAAAATCAGTACATATACACAGTTTCAACATGAAATAAAATTGAATTAAAGGGATTATCTGTAGATACAGGAAATTAATTATTTTTGATTACCACATATTAGTAATCTATCTCCCCTATGCTTAAGAATTCAAATCCAAAAATTATATCAACCTTTTGGCTTAAAATTGAAACCATGAACACAAACAATTTTGAAATTGAATCGTATAAAAATCTTTTCTTCATTGTTATAATTGATATATTTAAAAAATTTAATCCCTTCTATTCTGCAGTAATAATTAGGCTTTTTTTACTGTGCTTACTTTATTACGTTCATTTTATTTACTGATTAGTTTCAAATTTAAAAAATTGCAATGTCTTGAAATTGAAACCAATTTGCATTTCTAAAATAGAACGTTGTGTTTTAAAGAAAAGTTTTATATTCAGTGTTTTTGAATTTTCACTCTTATACGTTTACTAAAATAATTGACTTTTTAAAATAAAGGGAGAAATGTCAATCCTTCAACCACCTCTCCGTGTTTTCTCGTGCTTTAGTTAATTGGATTAAATATACATATACATCTACAATATATACATTTTTTTCATGCATTCCCTTCAATTCCTTCCACGAAGTCGCGTGACTCCAGCGCCGGCACGAAACAAACTCCGCACCGAGAAGAATAAAAAAAAAAAAAACCAGCCCGTGATTTCGTACTGATTACGTCTAATGAAGTGGCGCAATTTGTAACGTAATGAAAGTCGTATCACCGAGTTCCTTCATTCGACCTAATCTTCAGCGGGCCGTTCTTGCGCTCGGCCGGCAAAGGAGTTGCACTTTTTAGCGATTTACAAGGAGATATCTTTATTTCCTTCGTTTCGTCAGCACACGACGTCGTCGCTGCCGTGCGAAACTTTTAATAAAGTTTCCAAACGAACGCGAGACTTTGCGAGACGACGCCGGCAAGCGTGAGAAGAACCTTTTTAAAATTTTCGCCGTGAAAACAGATTTTACCGGAGCCGGGAGTTATCTGGCTTCTCGCAGGGACGTCATAACGAATAGCGCTGTTTTCTATTCCTTTTTTTTCCCCCTCAAATTCCTTCACTACACTCGACTTCACCGAAAGAGTCTCTCGTGGGACGACTACTTCACGACGCTTAGAAAAATCAATTAAATTATATTTATGCCACTGGCTCTTTGAGCTTCCACTTTTTTCTTTTTTTCATCCATACACTGAAAGTATAATCCAGTAACTGCTTTGGTACTTGAATATTTTGTGTCAGGTTTCCGTTATCTATTTATGCAAGAGTCGGTGGGAAATGATAAAGTCATAATTAGATATTTAAATGAACAGAGCTCTAGTTGCTATTTTTTCTTTATTTTTGAAATTCAAAGGTTTGGGTCGACCGAAATTGCAATTGCCCCAAAACAAGAGAGGGATGAAATTGCTCGGTCGTTGCGGCTCGTTGGTCGACTAAAAACGATTCTCGTTAAAATGGTTTTATCGTTGACGATAAACAGCAGGAAGAATGGAGCCGTTCTCGATTTCTTTTGTGCGTAGTCTTTTATTAACTTGGCTTTCGTTCTGTTTTGTATCAACAACGCTGAAGAGTTAAGAAAAAAACGATGCAATCAATTATATCGACGTTTTACAGTAAATATGCTTGAAAAAAGTTGTTTTTAGAAGCATGAATCAATTTCCAATCACTAATCAGCAATCAATCACATAAAATTCATTCTCCCAAAAAGCAGTTCTATCCAAAAAAAATCCTTTACTTTTCATGACTCAAAAAACCAGACTAAAAATTCTCGATTGAACGCGCCTCCATCTACGAAGGAAATCCCCTTTTCGCGGTGAAGAGGGTAAAAAAAGTTGCCCCAAATCCAGCGACCCACGTCGCGCGATCGAATTCAATAATTGAGAAAATTGAATCTCGATCGTATCCGATGTACGGGCTTTAAGTAAATCACTCCGAGAGCGAATAACTCGCCGTAATTGTGTTTTCCGCAAAGTGATACGCGGAGAAAAAACGCCTGCGTGATAGGAAAGCGTAAGCAATTTTTCGCCGTGTCGAATTCGCTGATACAAAGTGCTTCGCGGCCCAATAATCGCGATGAACGTGCGGAACGGGGCAACGGCGAGGAGGAAAAATCCTCGGCTGGGCGTAAAAACGGAAAAATAAGGAAACAGGAAAAGGCCGCGCATTTCCTGGGGCACGGTCAGTCGTGTGCGAGCTTCCTTCGACGCCGGGGGATGGGTCCCATTAGCGCTTCGCACGTCGCCCGTACGTGCTTTCCCAAAGAATTACAATATTCGGCTCTCGTCGTTTATGCAGCTAAAACTTGCAGTCAACAACAACGCTAATGTAAGCCAAGGGAGAGAATCTGTTACGAGCTCGGTGTATACGCTGGAAAAAAAGTCAAATAAAAAATACGGCATTAGCCTTGTTGGGTTCTGAAATTCGACGACAGCTGTGGGTGTAATTATGTAAAATATGGCCACATCAACGGCCTAAAAACTCGTGCTTTGCCCGCAATTTTTTCTCCTTGTTTTGAGTGTCCGCGAAAAATCTTTTTTTTTCTGTTTTAACAAAATATTACAAGCAGCTACTTAATTTTTTTTGTAATTTGACAAATGCTTTATTAGAAAATTGTGGTCCAATAAAACTCTATTCTTTTAAATTGGAGACAACTTTTCAAGAATATAGAATTTCTCAATTACCTTTTGTGTATACATTCTTTCCCCCAATACAGTTTCATACAGCTAATCTCCACTTTCCAACAAAAACTTGCGAGTTTATGTACAGTAACTGTAGACCTTAAGGCATTTAAAAGTCGGGGCCGAACCAGCTAAGTTAAAAAGCTTAATTAATAACGTCAAAAATATATACATTTCGCGCCCGAGCTCGCTAATTATTCGCTCGCCGCTGCCCGAATACAGGATAATGCCACCGTTGTGTATATCTGTGTATGTAATAAGGAAGCGTAAATTTAGCGAACGCGAAAACTTGATTTCGCCTCGTCTACAATTTCCGCTCTTTCCTCCTCCTGTTCCCCTTCGCAATAAGTTGCGTTCTACAACTCACCTCGGCTACAACTGATGACGACGGCAAAACGCGCTCTCGCGCTTTCCGATGTGTTTCGCGTGTGCCTGATATTCACCCTACTACCTCGATCCTGTTTACGACGTCCAGAAAAGGACTGGGATTCGGATTGGTTAGGTATTTCACGATGTCCTAGAAATTGGGAGAAAAGAAAAGATATTTCGTCCTAAATTATTAAAAATAAAACTGCTGAAATATTCAATAACAAATTTATAATTATTACAGTAGAAGGTCTGTACAACCTTTTTTATTATCAAGTGTATTAAAAAAAAGAAGAACATCATAAAAGAATTATTTAAACGATTATTTGGAGGCAAGAAACGAATGGCAAAACTTCATTGTCTACAAGTTCTTGTTTTTGGCCCCTTTATAAAGCTTTCTTTAGAAAGTAAATCAACACTTAAGTAATTTAATAAATGATAAATTATATATTTCTTTAACATTGGAATGAATGAAAAAAAATAATAAAAATTTGTTCGTTAAAAATTTTATTACTCATGTATTTATATATTGCAGCCTTCACTTTTACATAATTTTTTGATCTGAATAATATCTCTTTTTTATCTAAAAAATTGATCATATATGATATCACATTTCATAACCTCCACAATAGACGTCTAATCTGGCAATGGAGATAAAAACATGGAAAAATCGTATTGTATTTAACTATTTGATAAGTTTATTATTCCATCAATATATTGGTTGTGAACTGAACTTAAAAATCAAGTATTTTCTTGTTTACTGGCCGTGTTTTGGATCCTTTTAGTAGAACTTAGTTCATTAACTCATATTTTTCTGTAATTATGTTCCTACTCTAATAAGATTTTATTATTACATTGAAAATCATGATTCTACTGGCTTATGTGTTCGGCAAAGACATTTTTTTTCTGTTACGATGAACATTATTCCAATTTTCATTATTAATTATCTTAAAATAACTTATAGTTCAACCTACATACGTTGAATCACAATCCCTACATGAATTTCAATAAGATACGCTAATATAATGCATATTTTTCAACCTGTTTTGATAATTTTTACGTTTTCTTTAAAATTTGTAATTAATACTCCCTATTAGATATTTTAATCAAATACATCAAACATTCTTTTTACATATTTGTTAACAAATCGTCAAACTTTAGATTTTAATTCTTTTTTTTTCCATAGTTCTTGTACTTTTAACTTTATAATTCATCTTCTTTTAAGTTTGTTTAATTTTTTTTCAATAACATCATAAGATATTAATTTTTTACTCACAATATATGTTATCTTGTCAATTCTTGCAACAATTAAATCATTCGCCATAATAACATGAATTTGAAGACTTACATGCCTAATCGTGAGTGGCTGGACTTGTATAGTTTGACAGTATTCATACAAAACTAATCGATGGTCATGGTAAAGAATTCGTTAGTTCGTTTTTTTTTTCTTTGAAGACGATTTATTCGCCTTTTTTTTAACAGAATAACATTGGAGAAACAGAAATCACAGCTGATTACAATTGATTACTATTTTGCATAGGGTTATTAAAATTTTGAAAAGAACATGACAACCTCTTTGAATTTCACAAAATTGTCTGTTATTTTGATTTAACATGACAAACTCTCGAAAACTAACAATAAGGCACTAAATGTATGAGTATTATGGTCCGCTATTTTGTGTCCTGTCAAAGCAAACTAGAATATGTAAGCTTTGCATGAAACACAGTAATTGAGCAAAAAAAATTATAATTTTGAGTTCCGAAACGTAAACAAAATGTTCCAAAAATAAGGATATATCGTATTAAATTCTGTGGCTTCCCAGCATAACCGACAAAGACAATTGTGCCATAACGTTTAAAATTTTATCAGAATATCGTGTAAACTGAGCCGTATGGCACAAGTGACTTTCTCAGTTATGCCGGGAAGCCACAGATTTATGTACAGACGTCAGAAACTAAAGAAATTAATTCACTTACGATAATGATGCTATAAGTATTTGACGAAGTTTTCATAACTTCTTAGATTCATAACATTTCATATCAGATCATTTTGTAGTGGACATCCTATTAATAATAAAAATAAAAAAAGCCAGCGATAATGAATCTATCTTCAATTACCAACACACAATCCGATTGAAATATATGGAAATATATATAATGGTTTTATTCATTATATACAAATATATTTTATATATTATATTATATGTAACAAAATGATCATAGTTGTATGTTATGATGATGTTTATATTATTTATTAATTTTTTTTTTCAACATGATGTTACTTAGTATTATATTATTTAAACGCAATCAATTTATTGTCAATGGCCGTTAAAGTTATCTTTTTCTGCGTTGAAAGAGAAACGTGTGACTGAAAATATGTTTTGATGAATGAGTCTTAAACAGTTGTCGATTACCATTGTCATTTTAATATAATTTTATTTTGGACTTTTGGGCTGAATATACTTACCTTTTTATTGCAAGTCTTGCTTCTTTGAATATATTTCTTTGAACAGCTTCAAAATTCGTTTTTGCAGGATTCAGTGCGATTAAGTCACAAATGAAACACCATCACTGTATGTTGATATATGCATACATTGTTTTTTATGTTTTCATGTTTTCGAAATATAAATTTTTTATTTTTAGCTAAAAAGTCTAGATCGTTGCAATGCAGTGCAACGTTTGACAGGACACGAAATCAAAGATGATAATACCTATATATTTTAGCGCTCTACGAAAACTACAAATGTGTTCAAATAAATAATTTCGCGAGAATAGCAAATTGTCTAAGTCAGAAATTGTCATGTAAATCGTTATGTGTACAACACTGCTTTTTTTGTATATTTTCTTATTTTTTTTGTTACTTTAGCGAACTTTCAAATCTCAAATTTTCAAAAAATTATATATACCCCTCAAAAGAAAAAACTTTTGTCAACAAAATAACAAAAATAACACTTGATGAATGTTTCTTTTTTATTCCCACTTTCACAAACGCTGCTTTTTCTCTTCTCCACGAACAAACAAACAATCGAAAAATACATCATTCATAATCGAACTCTTTTCTCTCTTAACAACTCGCCCGAGAAAAAGTCAATAGGGAATTCGACAATCGACGCTTTCCGGCAATTCTCGCCAGGAAAATGAACACTCGTACGCGATTGCAGTATTTTTACGGCCCTCGAGCTTTTCGCGAGCACTTGATTGATATTGAAAACGAGCGTAGCCGGAGAAAACTGTCGTGCCCCGCGCGGGGATAATAATGAAGGGCTTCGTGAGCTCGATAAAACGCAAATCGTGTCGATCGTCCACGGGGGCCGTGTTTGCTCTTCAGTTGATTCTTCGCTGGAAACATCGGAAGCGCCAAGGACCTCGAGTATAGCATTCGAGCATAATCCCTATGGGGATTCCTGTTTGATCAACTCGCGCGGTCGATCCAACTGCAGCTTACGCGAGTTTGCATTCGAAGATGTGACGCTTTTTTCCCCCAACGTCCGGCTATTATATCTTCTGTTCATAATCTCGGGTTCATTTTAGAATACGAAAAAGCGTTCTTTTTTACTTTTTTACATCACGGTTACATAATACTAACCATTAATATACTCAAACCCTGCTAAACTATCTATATAGTTGTGACAACCATGTAAAAGGTTGGTAAAAAAATTGTCAGGAGGGGTTTTTCAAAAATATATGTACTTCATTTCAGAGTTTCTGAATTTAAATTGTTCGACATTCTGAAGTTCTTTTTACTTCTGTATGTTTTTCTTTTCAATTTTTACGAATTTTATATTTGAACCCGCAGAGAAAAGAATCGGTATCACGTCCATAAAAATGAAAAATTTTGAAAATCCTCATAAAAAGGATATGGCAACTTTTTTCAAAGATGACACATTTTAAGGCTAGACACATACACATTGTTGTTGTGATAAGTTTTAACTGAAATGAACCCTCAAAATGGGCGTGACATCATTTTTTTGAGGATTGTTCAAAATTTTCATGGATGCGATATTCATTCTTTTCTCTTCGTGAAGCCTTTCAACTTAAACTTGTAAGGTTGCAAAGGTTTTATTTTGTTAGATTGTAATGAATGGTCTTTATTCAAGAGACTAGATTTCTACCCCAGAATGCCAGAAATCATTTTTTTTTATTAAAAGATTAATTTTCTTTGTTCTGTTGTTGCTGTTTTTGAAATTTCTATTCTGCAGTACCTTCAATGAGAATCGACTACATATATGCTTGCTAGACCATTCAGTAAAAATTTAATATGCATAAGAAAGTTTTTCTTTCATGAATACAAATCTGAGCAACAAATTAAAGCCTGAAATTCACAAAAGATCCGAATTATTTGAATGAATTTCGACTAGTTTTGACAAGTTCAAAACAGTTTATATGATGGTCGAGATTCATAGAATCGCATGAAATAAAAAAAAATTTTTTTAATGCTACAGATGATCAGGAGTTCCGAAAATATTCTAAAAAATTTTTGGAGTACATACAAAAAATGTTAACATATTTTGTGAATTCAGTTCATTTGATACATTTTGTACTGTTTATTTTACATTTTTTACTAAATATCTGAGAAAATAATGAAAAGATTGAAATTTAATAGATAAGATAATTTTTCTAGATTATTCGAAATATCATTTTTTTTTTTTTTGCAAAGCATGCATACCAATGCTTCTTAATTTTTAATAGAAAATCTTAAAAACTGAAGTTGTTAAAATGAAATTTCCGGAAAATCTTCATCAGTTGTGAAAATTTTCGTAAAACGTGAAAAAATTCGAATAGTTTATATTATGTTTAAAGTTCTAAAAATAAAATAAAATTTACGTTTGTAAAAATTTTATGGATTGTCGATTGGAATTTTATCATTATACAATCCGAGGATTGTATAATTTGTAATTTCACGCTTAGAACAATTTAATCTACATAATTTGGCATCCTGAATTTCATGCAACTTTTTTTCTTTCAAATAGTAACCTGGAATATTGACGACAAATTGTAACAATTGAAAAGTTTCGAATATCAGTTAGTTAGATTTTGGAGTATACTTATTATGATTTTTTTTGTACTTCAATGTTTATTATTTATATATAAATTTTAGTTCAACAAGTTCTCTACACAATTTATCGCTTTGAAAATTTTACAAGAAGCACTTTAGAATTTTCGACGTTTGAAATATTAAAACTTCAGGATTTTTTAGAATTGTTTCTTAAGTCATTTTTAGAGTTAAGCATCTCGTTATACTTTTATTTTTTGCTGCTATGTTTACTTCAAGAATTGATTTTTCTCGATTTTCGAAAGATGTGTCAAACTCAAAAATTTCCATTTCTGTTCACCCCTAGTGAATACTATGCAATTTCCTCAATCATACAGGGTAGCCCAGAAAATTTGGAACAAGATATCCCCTTAATTTTTTATATATTTCTGAAGATGAAAAACGGTCCCTTAGCTTTTGAGAAAACACAAAAATAAAAAAAAAATATGAGAGCTACAAGTTTTAATCAATAAAGGCGCTCTTTCGACAAGTGAAGAAAAAAATTCAACCAAAATCAATCCAAATTTTCTTCATATTATACTGAATCGAAAAGTTTTTTTTTTTGGAAAAAACTGAAACTTCTCCAAAATTCCACCGATCCCTGACTTCAATCCCACTGTTCAAGCGGACTGCGTATTGAAACCAAAAATAAATTGCCGTTTGCGTAACAGTCCTCTCACATTTTTTCCCCCAACCACTATCCTGTAGCATGAACATCTTCCATTTGATACATCTCGAGATAAAAAAAAAAAACAAAACAAAAGACCACGTCACACATACCGTAGGCGTTCTCTTGCGAGCTGAATTTAGAAGGTTTCACGTCACTTTTTACTTTGCCATTTTCAAAACGCGAGAGCAGGTGGCAATGCGTATGTGTGCGAAAGTGTACAAACATTGCGTTTATCGTGATTCCCGAGCAGCTGGCCAGCTTTCGCACGCAACGTCACCCAAAAAGATGCCGGGGCTAACCCAATTACAACGGTTCAGGTGCTCGGCTTATCCTCGGCAAATATTTTATTTCATTCTCCTCTACAACGCCCCCCCCCCCCCACCTCTTGAACGACCAACCACCAATGTACTTTGTCCAACGTCCCTATTGTACTAGAGCACGTTGCATTGTGAGCTTGGCTTTGGTATCTGGAACTAACTTGGAGTTACATGCGCTGCTCCGCGTTACACGATTAATCAAGGTGTACGCGTTGGCGGTAAATGAAAGCCAATGGTTTCGGGATTAAAACCGTTGGACGTAACGATGAAAGAAAGCCGATGACGCGGATTAGCGAATTAATTCCCGTGACCACAGGGTATCAAGATTTTCACGGTAGCAGTACCGGATTCAAAAGCTTGTGGGCCTCGGGTCAAATCTGACACACTGAGAGAACTAACTAACTTGCATTGTCTGGTCTGCATTATTTCAAAATCAAGTACTCACCCAGCCCTTTTAACATCATGATGACTCGAATTCCACACTCACCTGAAACAAAAAACATTTTCATCATAAGTTTCGTAATTCAGAAACAAGTTTTTTCTAATGAACAATTATTGTTACGCTTTCCGTGTTAGGGAAAAGCCCTTGCAAAAAAAGTAATAACAATGATTCAATAAAAATGGCGTTTCCCAACGCGGAAACTTTTCGGAGTAGAATTGGAGAAAATCCGGCAAGGGAACTCGGTTGGAATTGTCTCTACGTGACTAAGTGACAACCGCTTTATTAATGACCACGCGAAAACTCGCCGCTTCTTCTCACTTAAAAAGTTCTTAATGCAACGTTCCCTGTAATTCACGCTCGCTCTTTTTGCTTCGCCCCTTCGCCCTTCAATCCACCTGAACTGCCACCTACCAACCGACTCGTGTTCAGGGTACCTGATGAAATCCCAAAATGCTTTTCGAAATAAATTTCACAAGGCAAACGAACAGGCGCGTAGGCAGAGGGTCGTTTCAGGGGTTTAAACCCCTCCCGAAATTCTGATAACATCAATCAATATTTCATGTAACAATGAAAAAAGTTGCATCGATACACAATAAAAATATGAGTGACGAAAAAATGTTTGAAAACGTAAGCAGTATATATTCAATAAAAAAGTAAAAATTATAGATACGTAGATTACGTAGAAAATATGAATCAGAAAAATTGTTGCAACCCAGTGAACAATTAAGAAAAATAAAAATCTACAGAAATGCTGAAAATTGACAAAACATTCAATCTTAGATCATCAAATTCTAGAAATGTATATAAAATCCATATAAAAGTATTGAAAACCTTTGATTTATACAAACTCTGAAAGAATAATAGCATTCATTCGATTCTATGAACAAAGTATTTTCTGAAAAATCTCGACAAATGCCTCAACTATCTACAAATTTTGGGATTCTATAGCATCGAATTCTGAATATACTATAAATCTATAAAAATTCTAGAAAACGCAACAAAATCTTTTGAATATTTCAAAATATATAAAGAGGATAAGGATATAAAACATGAAAAATCTATATTCATGTTATGTTATCATTAATTTTCATAATTACTAAGAATTGATCGGATTTTGATTTTGACGCATCGAGTTTTTTAAATGTCTGTAGCATTCTACAAAAATAAACCTTATCTATAAAAATACTCGGAAATTCTCCAGTTTCGTATATTATACTAGAAAAATGTAAAGAATAAGTTTACTAGCATACTAATTTACTAGTTTAATAATTTACTAGTTTACGAATTTGTTAGCTAACTAGTTTACTAGCTTACGAATTTACTAGCTAACCAATTTGACAAGTTTACTAGTTTACAAGTTAACTAATTTACTTGTTAACAAGTTGGACAGCTTACTATTTTTCTTATTTACTTGTTCACTATTTGAAGATTTTAAAATTACAGTAGTTTACTAGTTTACTAGCCTAATTGTTTATTAGTTGAGTGATTTTCTAGCTAACTAGTTTGGCAATTTACTCTTTTTCTAGCTTAATAGTTTACTAGAAATCTTTCCCTACATACAAATTATGTTGATATAATTTTCTTAGAAATTTATAAAACTTTCTGTCCTGGAGCATATCTATTGCTATAAATGTCTAGTTATATATTATTTTAGAAATCATTTTAGAAATTCGTACAGAAAACAAAAAAAAAGTACATCAAATTTAATTGATACAATTTATACGATTCAACATACTTTTAATTATAGAAACACAAAAAAAATTAGAAACGAAAGTGTTGAAAATATTCATAAAAGAAACTGGCGTCTTAAAAATCAATTTGAATTCTTAAAATCGTTGAATATTTGAATACAACAGCATTAATTTCTAAACATTTATGGAGCGATCTATACAAATATTAGAAGTATATAAAACTTCCAGAAATTACTACGAAATTTGATAGATAAAATAAAATACGAATATAATTTAAATTTATGATGTAGTTTTTACCTTTGTCGTTGAAATTTCATAAAAAATCAATTTAATTACATAAACTGTTTAGAAGTTTGATTCCTAGAGCATCGACTATTTCAGGAAGCTCTATAGAAACCCATGTTACTTAATATCAGATAAGCCTAAAAGTGGTATAAATACGAAAAGTATAAGTAAAAAAAATTGAAATCTCACTTACTAATTGAAAATCGCAATGATCAAATTCCATCATTTACGAACATGGAAAATCTACAACTCTGGATTCAAAAAGTTGTATAACTTTTAGATTCCAAAATGTACAATATTTCAAAATCTCCTCTTTTGTAACATATTGTCAATGGTTGAAAATTATGAAATCTCGAGGGAAAAATATTTTTAGAAAAACCCCTCCAAAAATTATTTCTGCCTGCGCCTCTGCACATGAACATGAATATTCTGGTAGAAGTTTTTGGAAAATTTCCTAACCCAAGGTAGAAAAAAATTTTTTTTTAGTCAGACCATGATCCGAAAATAATGCAGTTAGAATAATCTTTATGTCATAATAAGCCATTAATTTTTAAATTCATGTGGTATAATGTAACCCAAAAATCCTGATAACATTTCACTTCTAAAATATATTCTCTTATTGGTCTGAAATTTGTCAAAAAATTTCCGAGTTCTTTATGAGTTCGGCGTCAACCAGAGCGCGACAAAATCCGATTATTACAAGAACGTCCTGAAAACTATCAAGTTCTGAATTGGCCCGGAAATTCGACGTTCTCAGACGTTCAGGCTGTGTATTATAATCACTCGCGCGTACACGCGAGACGGCGCAATCAAGTTATGACAACAATTTCCGCTTATTAGCGGGTAATGACGTTTCCTTAAAAGACGCCATTCGTTGTATGTACTAAAAAGGAGTAGAAAAGATGTGTTCGGGCCTCAAAGTAAAGCGAACCCTGCTGCAAATGAAGTTGGCTAATCTCTTATGTCAGATCTTACGTCAGATATGAGGTGAGATTTCATGTGAGATTTTTGGCCAATGTCCGAAGCCAAATAGTGGCTTCGGAAGAAACGTAAGTTTCTTTGTTTTTATATTGTCTGAACTTATGTGGAAGTTGATTTTTGTAAATATAACAGTATGTTCTACCTACGTTTAAGATGAATTACCATTTTCAAATGATGATAGTAACTAAATTTTACATTGTGTTTGAAGGTACTTTGCAATGAACAATCTTCGCCCTCAATTAGCTCAGCGTGATGAGAACATGCCTTTAATTTTTGGATTAGACAACGGCCCATTCAGATTAGTCACAGGAACACTTATGAGTAAAAAAACACTGGAAATATTAGGGACGAAATGCATTGAATCTGGTCCAAAATAATGGTATGAATCACCGTTTTGAGGATGACAAAGTGCAAATAAGTAATTGTTTAACTGGAAACAGTGTTCAACCAATACTGTGACTCGGACGTTGATGATTTCCCGCAATCTATATCAGAAATAATTCTTAAGAAAGGTATTATATCCACATGCCATAGCCAAAATAAATTTTTATCCATTTTCTATGTCAAACCTGAAGATACATACTTGATCCATAGATTGCTGTTAAGAAGTAAACTGCCAATACAGAGATATCAGGAATGCGAGAACTACTGGAATTTAAATTCAGTGAATTGACGAACAGTATTGCTTTATGGCAAGAATCGACAACTGAATCTCTACATAACATGAATTTTAAAATAAATGAATTAGAAAAATCAATGGAAACACAGAGAATACGGTTGTCTACAGTCGTATCGGAGTTGAAGAAATTTTCCAACACTGATCTAAAAGATCATTGTGGTATAAGAACTTATTGCAAAAAGAAACAAACGATACATACTTAATAACAATGTGTATAAAAGAGATGAGTGATACTAAACTTTAACATTCGTATATTCTGTGGTGGCAGCTACTTTACTATGAAATAATGACAGGATTTTTGAAATAAAAGTTTATACCGAAACCTGACTGTTTACGACAGAGAAGTGATATTTATGATTCATCCAGATGATTGAATATCATTATGTTTAAACTTATCAGTAACAATCAGTTAAAACGTTAACATGATATTACAATTGCATTTATTCAAACTTGAGACTTTCTTCAGCACTTCCGGTCACATTTAAAACTTCCTTAAACATGTAAAAATAACTTTTATTTTCAGTTGTATTCACATTTCTTGCATAATTTTTGTCAAGTTACTCAAATGCGTGAATAAGTCGTTTCGTAGGAAGATACATATTTATATGAAGAAAAGTTTTATCGATCTATTATTATATTCGATAAACGGCTTTAGGAGAATTCTAGTTTGCATAATAAAAATCAACAGATCTTAGTATAAGGCAAATTTCGTCATTCTAAAGCCCAATTTCCACAAAATGCTTCGATGAAAAATATTGACAGTTTGTCAAACTATTACAGCTTTGTTATTTTTTTGCTTATATTACAGTTCATAATTTTTTCAGAATCCCTGAAAGAACTTAGAGCGACACATTTTATAACAGTTGCGACAATATCATCTTGGTCACAAGTTTGATAAACTGAAAAAAAAAAAAACCTAGAATATTGCTCTGATTTCGAATTGTTAAACCTGTATTGAAACTAATAAAACTGTACTTTGTGAAAAATATTTGGATGTTCTTTTTTCGAATCTGTAATGGGACGCTGGCAAGTATTACATATATGGTCTTACGTTAGATCTGACTTCAGATTCAGAACCAACCTTCCTACAGTCACAAACAGGAAAACACAACATAATATATAATTATAAAAGTCGAGACTGTACGAATAGGAAAATTCTCAAAGTTAAATTTTCATTTCACTCATCTTTCTAGTATCAACCATGCATCATTCAAAAACGAATGAGTAGGCAAGCTAGAGATTTCAGGACACTATTAGAGTGGGGGTAGTCACGTGATACTGTTGATTCGGTATAGTAGGAACCTGATATACTAAACGTCGGTAACACACAAATGGTCGGTAAAATAAATGAATGACAATAGTGGCGACGCTGCGGTCGAATGTAATACAGTGTACTTCAAAATTCTACTTATTTTAGCCCTGACATAATCAAAAACAAACTTAAATCTTTGCCATTCAGGAATGAAGAAAAACTGCGCCTAGCTTTCGATCCACATCGGATTTCAGCAGTCTCTTTTGAAAAAAAAGGGAGAGGACTTACGCCTCGTAATGGCGACAGGTTTCATAAAGTTGGAACAAACTGGAACGTATATTGACAAGCGTCGCGTCGATAATGATGTTCGCGGCTGGGAAAAAACAAACATCGAATAGGAAGCGCTTTTAAAAGCCAAATGTACTTTGCGGCGCTGGTTTGTGCATTATTTTTTATAGGGGTTTCTCCGACGAAACGCGCGTTTTTTTAACCATCCCCCAAAGAGGCTTTTGTTCCCATCGCCGTGAAAATGGTACGGTGTTTTACACTGAAACAAGTGGCTGTGGCTATGGGAGTCAGTAAATCGATGAAAAATTTGCATCACATACTGTGAGGAGCAATTTCAGCAGGTGATCTAGAAATAATGGCTGTCGAATATTTATGTACTTGAAAATATGGATCGGTGCGTGAATTAAGGGCTGCCGAGGGAAAATCTTGCCCTGGGACTGATAAATCAAAACGATTTTCTAACATCCTTTTTTCCTCACAGATTTAAACGAATTATGCTGTACATCATGTTCCAAATTCTACTCAACTAATTTTCATTGCCAAAAGTGGAACGTTGAAACATCCGACTTCCGACTAACGAAGAGGAAACAATATCGATCCCGTGTTTCGCATTTCGACTCGTGGCGCGATTACATGCTGTTTTGGAAAGTATGGTGTCACGCGGCCATTACGTAATCGCACAAACCATTAATAGAAGCTCACGCAGCCCTTTTTCGCCCGCCCGTTACGTGGCAGTAAGTGACCCCGCGGACTATTAGCCACGCTCAACGAGGAATTCTTTCTCCCCTTGGTGGGTTCCGGTTTTCGGGAATGACTCTTTATTACCGAACGAGTTTTTTTTCCTCCAAATCATTTAGCATGTCGTCACATTCCGTAACGACGAAACTGGCAGGGCACGCGTTCATTTGTCAAACTGTCTTGCTCGCTTTTCCCGTAAGATTAATCGAAGGAAATTAGAAAAGAAGCGGAAATCGCTGGGAACGATTATTTTTAGAGTAAATTCGCCCGCATATGAGGTGGGATGGGGTAAAAATGGTTAGAACTTACTTTTGAAAGTTTTGCTAAGTCATCTTTGCTGAACTTATTTTTACCATGTTACATCTGCAATTTCCAATTTGGTTCATTCGCAAGACGGACACCAATTTCTTCAAAGACATCAAATAATTTCTGAACCTTTAATAACAAATTTTTTTTAAGTTCGCCATTCACTTTATCCTGCGCATATTTCATATCTATCACAGGTCAAATCGCATCGGAAAAACCAGCGTAACTGGCAGAACATGAATTTCGTTTCAGGAAGAGAATTCGAAAACGCCGGAAATTAATGCGCCCCGACAAGTTAAAAATCGGGCGGAAATAATGGTGTTTTCGGTGGCGTAATAATAATTTCGACAAACGAGACGCACGAGTGCGCAATTAAGTTATCGTTGCGGGACCGAAATAGCATCTCTGAGGAAAGGCTCAACGCGGCACGGGGCGTTCTGACATTTTTTCAATATCATCACTTTCGATAAAGCAAGATTCAATTTCCTCTTTTCCAGTGACGCGACTGGCAGAAAAAGTGAAAAAATCTCCTGGCAATTCGATAACGCAGACGCACCAAAGAGGAAGAAACCGTAAGATATATCTGTAGAAACGGTTTTAATTCGAGGGAACAAGGTTCGCGTATCACAAGGAACAGATCTTCACCGATAAGATAACGCGTGAGTATTTCTTTCCCACTTTTACGCATGATTTTGCTTTTTTCGTAAGAAAGATTAAATACTTTGAAATTGACACATCATCTATTGAATTGTAAGTAACTAATTTCAGTAGCATCACAACGGGATCTAAAGGATTCTGGAAACAGCAAAATATTGACACATTGCCATAAACACCTACTCATGCACCTATTGCATTGCTTTTTCGTGAATAAACTAATTTTATCGATAATGTAATGACGTACTCGTCCTTACAATAAAATAAAATTCTACTTCTTCTCAAATAATGACAAAGAAATAACGAGCATCACCGGTCAAAAAAAAGGCAAAAAATGGCCAAAGACAGCGACACGTGTTGCAAACAATTTCTCGGTGCGCATGCATAACGACCTCAACGCTCATCTGTCGCCCCATGTTTTTGCCCGATATAAGAGGCGAACTTTCCTCGCATAAATTAACGCATCAACGCACAAAATCGCTGTTTCAACCCGTCAAATAATTAATTTACGACCGAGCCACTTGCTTGGCTATTAATAACGAAAATCTAGTTTCCCTTTTCTTTCGCCCCGCTGGAAAGTTGTCTGCGCCGCGTCCTTGTTGCGGCTGGCGTTACACTGCCAAGTGTTTTCTGCTACAACGAGCGAGAGAGAAAGAGATAGAAATTTTCTCTGAGAGTTTCACTGGTAATGGCGAAATTCTACAGGGAATATTCTGCAGTCGTGGCTCAACTCGCTCCTTCTATCCACGCCAACCTTTTTTTCACCCCATACCCCTTTCCCCGATGCATGGGCTCCTGCGAATGTAAGCAAAAGCGTAATCTCGTGAATCCCACGGAATCCGACATTCGCGATTTCGTCCTTCGGAAAATTGCGAGGGAATTTTCCGCGTTAACTTTTTAATTTGCATGCTCAATGAAAAAAATGAATCAGCCGAGTTCGTGCTTGGGGTAGGAAAATATTTTCTGGTTAGTTGGCTGCGTCCGTTCTAAAGGTCAATTAAGAGTATGTGGAAACCAGTGGCTAAGTCCGACCATATGTAACTCCGAGCTCATTAAGATTGAAGAGCATTTTTGTTTGCTGCGAATTTAGTGAAAAAAGCGCATTAAAATACGAGATCAAGAATGTGTTTTCGGAATACGAAATGGGAACACATTTTAAATAGGTGCAATGAAAGTCTGAGTATGGAGTAATGTTTGCTTCATATAACTAACAGTGATCAATAACGGCTTCTGCATATTCTTAAGGACTGATTGACATGAGATCAGATGATAGTAATAAAAAAAAATGTCTGCTGGGGAACAACTGTAGATATTGCATACCATATACGTTCATCGATTACTGGCCCAGAAATTACTCTTCATTTTTTAGCTCAGAACATGAGTGAAAATCAGAATTGCTACTTCTAGTTTCACACAATATTCATATAAACCAAACAATTTCAAGCTATCATTTATCCATAAAATTTTATCTTAATCTGCGTAATTCCTTCCGAGTCACGTAAAACCAAAACACATTTCAAATCTTCATCGAGGCGTGATTGCGCGTAGACACCTTTTTGGTCGATGAGCCCTCGTGCCGTTTTTTTTCGCGCGTCAACGCGTATCTTTTTTGTTTTCTCCATAACAACGGTTGATGGAGCCTTTGCAGGCACAAAGAAGAAGCGAGAAAAAGAGGGCGCGATGGCAAAGAAACAAAAGTGCCAAAGAAACCCAGCCAGCGTGGAAAAGAGGGATAAGGGAGTGTAGTGAAAACGAAATAGAAGTAGAGAAGTGTAAGAGTGAGGTGGGGGTTGGGGGTGGTTAGGTAGAAAAAAAGGAGTAATTTGAAACTAAGTGCCGAGGTCTTCGTACTTGATGTTTTGAACAGAAATTTGAATGCCCAAGACAAGGACACTTTCGTCAAGTGATGTCAAGGTGCGGTTGGGCGTGTATGGAAAGTAAAAATCTAGTAATATGGCTATGTGATTATTAAATGGATGGCAGCAATTTTTCGACTGATTGAGACTGATACGAATAGACAGAAATGTATTAGTACTAGCCCCGTGCGGACGGAGGGGGGGGGGTTGGTGGTTAGAAATCCCACCCCCCCCCCCCCCAAAAAAAAAAAGATCTTTCAAATGATTTCGATGAAATGCTTCTATTTTTGGTTTTTACGTTTTGATATGAATTTTGATATCTTGCATTGCATGATATTTTTCAAAAAACAGCGTCTGAATAGATTTTTATTTCTTTCTGGTATTTTTCGTATATCTTCAGTTTTTCTACGATTTGCAGGATTGTTCAGTATTTCTGAAACTATTCGTATTTTTCAAGATCTATAAAATGTTAAAGGATTTCCTATTATTTTTATATATTTCTAGCATTTTCATTAAAATTGTTATAGACTGCGAGAATTTCCAACTGTAAAATTTGGAGTTTGTTGAATTTTACGTACTCAAAGAATTTTTCAGAAAACAGTGTCTCAATAGATATTTATTTCTTATAGTATTTTTCGTATTTCTTCAGTTTTTTTACGATTTGAAGGATTGTTGAGTATTTATGAAACTATATTTATTTTTTAGAATTGCATGAGATGTTGCGGATTTTCTGATATTTTTATATACTTTTAGCATTTTTATATTAATTTTTTATACATGGATTTTGAGAATTTCAAGTTCTTAAATGTGAAGTTCAATAAATGTTTCATGTTCCAAAAGAATTTTTTAGAAAACAGGTGTCTCAGAAGATTCATATTTCTTTCAATATCCTTCGTATTTCATCAGTTTTTCTACGATTCGAAAGATAGTTCAGTATTCTTGTATAATTCTGAATAAATTTCTGGAATTCGATGCTCTAATTTTGAAAGTTGTATAGATTTTTAATATTCCATTGGTGTACTTGTATTTTTCTATACATCTATTTTCTTTTTGTATTTCCTACTATTTATAGAATGTTGGAAAATTTTAAGGTTTTATCAAAGATATCTCTTTGAATTTCAAGAATTAGATTCCTTAGAATTGAAAGTATGAAATGTTTGCAGTATTTTCATTGGTTTCGCAGAAAACAGTTTCTTTATAGATTTTAATTGTTCTCAATATTTTTTGAATTTTTCACAGATTTTAAAAATTTGAACATTTTTCTAGTATTTTTATGGTTTTCTATACACATATCTTAATAGAATTCAATGCTCGAGAAATCGGAGATTCTTGATTTCTGGAATAACAGAAATTTTTGAAGAATCTGATAGCTTTTTAAAAAAAATTAAAGAATATCTTGTGTTTTTCGGATTTCATTTTTTTTCTGTATTAATAAACTTACTTAAGGTTTTCTAGCATAATCCATATATTTTAGGGCTCCTGCTATAGATTTGAAGAACTAAGGTTACCAGTATTTTTATGTATTTATATGCAGATTCCTAAAATGTATTGCTAGATTTGTGAAAATTTCTAATTAAAAGTGGAAAAGCATTATACTCTTTGTCGAAATTCGTACATTAATTACTCATATATCACTCTGTTTTATCTTAATTTATAAAATTATACAATTTTTATTTGAAAATAAGGAAGTTAGAAAATTACTTATATCTAAGTTTCAAAACATTCCTTAAAAAGTTACAAATCGTTCTAAAAACTTGATGAGACAGGTGTAAAATGAATAACACGATTTTCGTTACTGGTTACCAAAAAAAAAAAGGAAATCGTTCCTGTTATCGAAACTTGTAAAAAGTTGTACAGTAAAAAATGTAGCGTTTTTAGTTAGTATAATTTCAGTTGACTTATTGTAATTTCATTGCAATCACTGAAATCCTCTTGAAAAAAGTTGGGAAAAGGTCCTTACTCCACCATTTGTTTATATTTTTTTCATCAAATAATGCTCGTATAACAAAATTGACAATATTTTATCACAATAATAGAACTTCCATGAAATAAAATTATGTGCCATAAAAATTGGAAATAATCTAAACCGTCCTTAAAAAAGGTGCATAACCCTTTCAATCATAAAATATTGTTGTAGTGTAGTAATAAAAAGTGTTTTGTTTTATTTATTATCCATTCGTTCTACATCTACATGAGAAAAAATAATAATAAACGTGTTTTTCGCAATTGTGTGCTTGTAATTATTTAGTTGTTTGTGTTAAATTTGTTGGAAACATAACAAATAATAAATATATAAAGTATAAGTTATTGAAAATGAATTATGTTTTTATATTGCCTTATATATTTGATGATTTATTGATTAAGTATTTTATTTATTTACTTATTTATTCTACATTTATTATCAACATCAATATGAATAGACCGTGTGCAGTCGAATCAAATCAATTTTTATTGCATGTTATTGTACAAGTATAACATAAAAGTTGACCCCCCCCCCCCCCCAATATAGGTTTCTGTGCAAGGGCCTGATTAGTACTGTATTATTGCAGCAGAGTAAGCAACCTCGTAAACAGGAAGCTGTCAAGCACTAGACTATTTATTGGCAAATACTGGAGTAAACTCTGATTAAATGTCTTCCAGTGTAGCTACTCTTGAATTGGCCAATAATACCACGATTTCATTACCAGTTCTATAACTATTTTCAACTGTAGTTTGACTAAATTCGCAGTTCAGTGTGCCACAAAACACTTTTTTAATCAAATTGCGGTTACTTATTATGGTACAACTAACCTTACACTCTATCAAAATTTTTCTCTCTTTTACCTCAAGACATAAAACATAAGTTGAAACACTTACTAACATAATACCAATATTTTCAGGAATATCAGTGTTGATGTCGTACAAAAAAATCATAGTCTAATGTTTAAGTAACACCAAATTCGGACTCCTGCTCAAACTGCCTTTCAACGTTTTCAAAAAATAAAAGACACTTTAACTGTTACATCGCTTTAACATGAACTCAAAAGCTCTGGTCACGCTCTGCGAGAGCAAAAACCAAAGCTCCCTATTTCTTGCCAGTTTCGCACTTGAATTAGGAGGTTAATTTCTTCCGGGCCAAACGGACGTTGCGTAGAAGAAAAAGAAATAACGTGACCAGAGGAAGAAATGGAAGGAAAATGCTCGCAATTTACCGAAGCGAATTTCCGACAAAAACTCGTTAGTTTCGAGTGCCACGTACTTATATTTCCCCTTTCCGCTGCCATGGGATTCGAATTCCGCGCAACAATCGTCATTATCCGATTATCATTATAGAGAATTTCGCTCTTTTTACGTGCGGTCTTTGTGATGCCGGGTAATTGATGCGGACGTCGCAATTATTACGGCGGTCGATACGGTAATTGGCGTCAATTTGCGAGCGGCCCAAGTTTCGTGAAATTCCGGGCAGAAGCTTCGCTACCAAAGAATGACAATCTTTGTTCTCATGGTAGTATTTGATGAATGGAAGAATATTTTCAATTGACGCGAACTGAAATTACCACTCCTCGCTCAAAAAACAAGAACCATTCCATGTATAATGACCACTGCGACCAGACCATTCAATTTCACGACACTGGACGAAAGAAAGGATATCGTTTAAATCCCCGAAACACTTTAAATAGAAAGCGATTCCATTTCGCAATGAAACCGAACAAACCACGAATGACTGTTGACCCGTGGACGCATGGAAAAAAAAGCTCGACAAAAGCAGAGGGACAAAAGGAGGAAAAGGAAGGCACCCCGAAAAACGGCCCTCGTTGTCCCACTTGGCGGTCGGAATTAGAAAAATGAGGGAAAAAGGGGGAAAAAAAGCGGAAAGCGAATTCAATCCCGCGAGTTGATGCACGAGAAAATATTTGCCCTGGACGTAGTTAAGGTTTTGCGGGGTGGGATTGTCCGTAAATCTCGTTACGGAGATCGTGACTGTTTTTGCGGGGTGCGTGCGACGTCGACGGAGTTGGGCCGCGAAAAGCGTGAGTCGTGCATATACGCGAACGGAAAGACGAGGAACAAGCAAATGTCCAGTCGGCTAACCAACCGAGCGCCGTCCATTCCACATTCCGTTCCTCTCGCCCCAGTCGCCGCACACGTAATAAACTCGGTCCTCGCTTTAAGCCTCGGTAATATCGCGCACCCGAGATAATATTGATGATGTATGCTAACGGGCTTTCAGCTGCTAGTTTTTTTCTTCTGCCTTTGTTTTTTCTCCTTTTTCGTTTTCCTTCTATAGAGGTTCTTATGGCCGTGGAATCGTCATTCAGAAGTCACAAAAAAACTTGAGCCTGGCTTTAGATTATAGTTTTGAATTTTCGATTAAGGTATTATGAGCGTACAAACAAAAATAAGGAAATTTTTCTGAAAAAATTACAATTTGTCAATTAAACCCAAAAAAAGGTGTATGCTTCATTACACGTATTTTCTCTACTCAGTTTTTGAGAAAAAAATTCCAAAATATGCGTCAATTTACACGTGTTCTTATGGAGTGAATCGTATTTTCGTGCATTATTTAAAAAAGAAAAAGGGAATTTTTCTAAAACTTTTCCAAACTTCAAATTAGACATTTACAATCCAGTTGCAACTTACCGAACGAATTTCTACTGTTCAGTTTTTCTAAAAAATATCAACAAACATCATTTTCGGATAACTGTCATTGCTTCATTTGACATTTGCAATGTTGAATTCTGCCGTATACAGTTGCTGTTGTGTATTGAGTATGTATATTATAAAACAAGGCGATTTCCAGATAAAACAAATGTGTAATTTTGATATTTTTGATGGGATGGCAGACGGCTTTCACTTGGAGCATGTTCAAAGTATTTCACTACTCATAATACCTTAAATGAAAAAAGAGTTGAGAATTTTTTCAGCACTTTTTGTAAGCTTGAAAAACATAAGATTGAAGTTTTGGATGGTGTTTTCTGGTGAATTTATGGTGTATTAGTAAAAAAAATTTTTCATCATTTTTATGGAAGGTCAATGCAGTTTTCGGAAACAATTATCAATGATTTTGAACTGTTTCGATGACTGGAATTTTCAAAAGGTCATAATTCTTTTGGAATCATTTTATTTGTCACAATCCAGACATTCTGAATAGAATATATTCAACGTTCATCGAAGGTTTTGCAGTAAAAGTATTTTACTGCAAAAATTTCTGTAAAAACTTTTTTGACCGATTATTTTTGATAAAATCTGCACAATTGTCACGATTCTTGCTAATGACATACATGTAGTGAATTTATTGTTCAAAAATATAAAAATTTCTTTCTGACTTCTGTTTATTTTGAAACCTATTAAATGAAAATCACTTATATTTCCAAGTTTCAATTCTACACCTGTCATAAGTTAGGGAAAATACAGGGTGTCTCAAAGTCACATAGAAAGAAAAAAACCTTAGATTCTTTATTCTATTTCAAGTCGAAAGTCTTTTACCACTTTTTATAAAACTTTCAAAAGTTATCTAAACTTGAAATTTAAACAATAATGGCACCAAAAAAGATATCCGAGTTTAAAATCGAAGAAATCTATTGTTTAAAACTTGTCACTGGAATATCTTTTTTGATTTTGAGTTTTTTGAAATATGGCATAGGACTTTTTGACTTGAAATTAAATAATAATAAATCCAAGGTTTTTTTTTCTATGTAACTTTGGGACAGCCTGTATATTTATCACTTTTAATTTTTTTTCGTTATGATAATGACAAGTAAATCAGATTGCTTATAGTATAGCATTAGTACAATTACATAAGAATTTTATTTCAATTTATGTTTTTTCAGACAGAAATGTTTAATGCAGAAACAGTAATTACGTGCACTGAAGATCCTTCAATTTTTCAACGATCTTGACAGTCTTAGAACTAATAATCCCATTCTGAGTTCATATTGTTTCTACAGAGTATTCAATTTTTTACACTAATAACAGTTTTAACAGTAACACTATAATACGTCAATAATTTGAAAAAAACTTTTGACAGTGTGGAAATTCAAAACAGTTCAGAACATCAAAAAATTGATATTTCATTTTAAAAACTATTTCCTGAATCATTGATTGCGCATTATTTTCCATGTTCAATTTCCTTCGGTAAAAAAAAACTCGCCTCAGAAAATCGATTCCTCAATGATTTGTAACAGTATCTATTATCACAGTAATAATAGTGATAAAGAAGATTCGCAAGAGATAGAACAACTGTCTGATCATAAAAAACGAAAAAAAAAAAAAATAAATAAAATAGGTTTTTTACATTCTGTGATTATGAATTAAAATTCTTCCACTTTTTTTAAAGTTGAAATGAATATCAATTCGAGAACTGGAGGTGTAAAACGTTTTTTACAATGAAAAAATTATTTCTTTTCATTGAAAAACGATATTGAAAAATATTTTCTGCATCACACAATTCTTATAATCCGGATAATTGTTTCTATAGCTTTTATAAAGAGAAATATTCAATTTCCTTAGGCAGAAACAGAGCAATAGAATCAACCAAGTGTCTTTTCCCACGGCGAACAAATTACTTATTTATTGGAAAATTACTCAGTAATATCCGTAAACTTATAGTTTGAAATAATGGCGCATTTTTAACAGAAAAATGTTCTCGAAGTGACAACTGTCGCATAAAAGTAACTTTAATGGAGCAAACTTCATCTTGTTTAGAATTGAAAGCGTAAATTCTTCATGAAGACAACGTGAAAACTTCATCTTTGCAGCTTCACCAGACTCTGATCGTTTAATGAAACTTTTCTGGCAATGTATTAAGGGAGGGTTCTACTTTGTTAACCCGAAAATCAGTAATTTTTTTAGGAATCCGTTATAAGTACACTATTGAAGATAGAATTTTTATATTTGGCATTGTTATCAAAGAACATTTATTCTGCAAATTAAAATTTTTTTTCACTGGCTAAATGAAGAAGGGGGGCGAGGGGACGTCGATCAATGGCGATCTCGAGGAGATGTCTGGCTAGCGGAAGTAATTTAGCCAAAACAGATGATTTAAAAGACAAAAACCCGACATATTCTTAATTTGTAACGATTTCTGCATGAAATGAACTAGAATTATAAAAAAATCATGAAAAATGAATCAATTATGCATTAATAAAAAGAAAAACTCGATTTTTTTCACATTTTTCTTCACAAATCGTTGTGCAAAACAAGTAATTGTTACTATATTTTGATGATCGTAGTTCACTTTCTGCAGAGAGCCCTGATGCACATTTTTGCCAGATTTGGTGACGATTGGTTGATTAAAACGTCTTGAATCACTTCCGTAAGTTCGAAAAATGTGGTTTTGAGATAAACGCGTTTCAAGTTTTCAACCTAGCAAGGGTCAAAGGACTGAAAAATAAAGCATGACTTTGCTGATGTAGTTGAGGTAGTTAAACATAACGTACATATTTAAAACTTTACACAGGTATTCTTTAAAGGTCTCTTTACAAAATGCAATAAACAAAATTATTGTGATTTTATCGGAAAATGCAAAACGGTGACTATCACCGGATATGGTTTTCGCCGCTGCAGCGCGTCTTTAGCTGAAGCTTTGAAACGGTGTATTACTTTTGTGATTCGAAAGATTTTTACTATAAATTCCATGAACATACTCTTAATACATTTATCCATACGATAAAACAAAACAAAAAATAATCAAATTTTTTGACCCAACAAAGTAGAACCCTCCCTTACCCAAAATGTAAAGCGTTTTCTCCAGCGACCGTGTGATGAATCGCTAGGGGCGATATTTTCGGAGCCAAAAAATTTCCGCGAAAAATTAAGCTAGGTACTGTTCTCGCAGTTGATGTATTTTGAGCGCTGATTCGTGAATTTTATTGAGAACAGATTCTTCTTGGTAATGTTTTATCTTCAAGCAGTTTTTATGAGGTTTTTAAATTATATTTTCGAAGATTTTCGTTTACGTGCAGAGTTGTCGTCTGGGTAGAATTTTTGATTTCTAATTTTTTTTAATGATTCCTGTCACTAGAAATAAACTAGTGCGAACGAAGACTTTAATTCAGAAATGTAAATTGAAATATTGCAAAGTAATAAACCTTAATTATTATGAAGGTGGTTTGTTTTTTCTGAATTTCACTTTTTAATATGGTAAAAAAATTGAGAAAATACAATTTGAATCATTTTTTCTCTGTGCCTTATTCAACCTTATTTCTTGAAAATAAAAAAATTATATTATCACTATTATTATTTCTTTTTCTTTACCGGGACAGTACTACAAAACTGCATAATTCTAAATGACCTGAATGCACAAAAAAACTACACGAAAAAACGTCTATCCACAACTAATTTTCTTTTTTATCGTCAAAACTTCTAACAATGAGCAAATTTTATCAACATTTTCTAGAATCAAGATTTCCAATAAAATTTTTAGAAAAGTGTCAATATATCCAAGAATAAAATGTTTCCGAATTTCCGAAAATTGCGATATAGTGACTTAGACTTCGTTGTTTTACAAAGTTCGCAACATTTCTAAGAATGTAAAAATTATTCACCAAAACGGAAATTTGGCAATTTTTTAAAGTTATTGATGATTTTACTGTTTTTTTTATTTTTCAGAATTTTCTATATGATACAAACTCTTTAAACGTTTCTGAACTTCACTAAAATTTTTTTACTCAATAAGATTCTACGTTATTTCCAGAGGGTTCTTCGAAATTTCATGTTGTTTTGTGATAAAGGAAAAAAGTATTATTATTTTAAATAATTTTGATGATGATCACTATCATCATACAATCGTGATCATAAAAACAATGATACAATCACACAGTTTGTATACTTTTTGTAAAAATTAAAAATTTTTACAATATGATCGAATCTTGATGAGCTAGAAAATTTTCACGAAGTTACTTTACCTTTAAAAATTATAAAAATATCCAGGACTGTAAAATAATCATTTTTTACTGTGTATATTTCATAGAAATTTTTTTAGCAAATGCAGATTTTTTTTTATTCAGTACCATTGAAGTTTTTGAGATTATTATTCAAAAGATAATAAAACAGTTTTGTGTACATCTGAAAAAAACGATAATAAGCACAATCGACAATGTTCAGGAATATTTTTCAGAATAAAACTTTTATAAACATATCTTGATCGGTAGAAGACTTTAAGTAAGTTTTTGATACTTTCGATTTTGTATTGTGATATTCGTACTAAACATTAAAAAACATTGAAAGAAAACTTAAAAATAAATCTATTTTGACGAACCGAATGCGCGTTTTCTGAAGTTACAGAGCTTTTTAAATTTATTTAATTTTTGACATTGGTAAACATTTTCAAAAGTTTGAAGTATTTCAAAATTTCAAAAATTTTCCACCTTTACTACAAACTTTCCATAACCTTTTTTATTTTATTACAGTTTGTAGAACGTGCGTACTATGATTTTTCGCGAATTTTCATTATTTTTACGTTGTCTCCGATTTATTATTACAAAAATGCTAAACGTTTTTTAATACATTTCAAAATGAGATGATAAAAAGCAAAATACGCAAAGTTTATGCAAATTTTTTTAATTCGACTAATTTTCATTATACTTACAAATTTTTTACGACCTCTGCTGTATTAATGTTTTGTTATTTTTTAAATTTTCAAAATTCAAATGAAAAATTGTTAAACATCTTTTGGTGCGTTTTGAAAAAAAAGGAAATATGATATTGAATAGAATAGGTAGCTTTTGAACGTTTTTTAAACCTGCAAATTCTTTAAACTTTTCAAATTTTCGATAATTCTCAAAAATTCTGGATGTTTTTATTATATCGAAAAAATTAAAGTGCACTGAAATGTATAAAATGAAAATTCTTCGAAATTTTATTCAACGCATTGTACGAATTATTAACTTTTATGCCCATGTGGGAAAAAAACACCGAAAAAAACACTATCCCATCAAAACTATCTGCCTTAATCATTTCGTTTCGTTACGTCATGTATGTAAACATACTGCTCAAAATAACGATTTTTATAGAAAGCTGCATGTTCGTAAACTTTTGCTCGAACTACACGCAGTCTAAGTTTTCCATCTAACTCTTTTCTACGACCAAATCACCCTGTTTCGAAGACAAGGTCATCTGAAAGTTACGAAAAAAGAAACCTCTCTCAAATTTTCCCAGTTAGCAAACACAATCATTCGTAACTTTTTTCTACAATGAGAATGAAAAAATTGTCTCGGTATTTATTGAGCACTGAAAACTATAGTTTTCTTCTACGTGTTTTTTAGTATGCGTATGGGCCTGAAGTTACAAACGTTTAAGATGTAAACGAAAACATGAAACAAAATTATTGTTCTACTTCTACCCAAGATGAAGTTAAAACTAAGTAACGTTAAAAATAATTATACCTATACATACGAATAAATATTTGCAATTTCAAATACGTATAAAAGCTAGTGGTAGTATTTTTCCTATTTTCTTCCATTTCCAAATATTTAAGACCTCAGAAAAACAATGTGTACCTGAAGTTCAAAAAGTTGAAGAAATGAACAATAAGATGAAAAAAATAACTATTTTAATCCCACCCAAGATGAACTTCAAAATAAAAAATTTGTGGTAATGTTATGGTATCTATACGTAAGTCATTAACCTTGTGGTGAAATTTTACTATAATTTTCCTATAAGTTTACTATAAGCAGTTGAAATATTCCAGTTTATTTATACTTATATTCCATATTGTTATTAAATTTTCCTATTCAAGTATATATGTGAAACATAAAAGAACAGTCAATTTGCAGTACCATGGTGCTTCATGCAAAAAAAAATGTGTTTTTTTATTGTTTCCAATGATTCCAATAGTTATCGAGACAATATAGAATCTCATTTGTCTAACATAGAGTACCATTCGCAATGGGACAAAATGTGTGTTTTCCAATAGTTTTTCCAAGGGTTATGTATACCTTTGTGCGGAAAAATTGAGAATGGTTTGGATTTTCATTTATGGTATGCAGCAATCATAATTTCGTTTAATCAAAGAGAGAATTCCTAATAGTGCATTTCCCAATTAGGTTATAAAAATATCCACAATTGGCGAAGTTATAGCCCTTTCCCGAAACAATTTTTTTTCAAGAGACTTGTGATGACCTCGATGTTAGTCAAGTTAAATTATAAAATCAAAAAATTTTCATTAGCTTAGAATATCTAAGCTATTCCTTTCCAATGCAAGAATCTTTATTTCGTAGACAAGAACTTCTTCAGTTTCTGTATAGAAGACAATAACATATTCACTACATACATCGTTAAAGAATTAGACATGTTCTTCAACCAATGTAATATTTTTAATTTTATGATTTCAATTAACTAACTGGACTTGCATTTCTCTTCTCAAAAAAAGGTTCCAGGAAAAGGGCCATAACTCTGCCAATTATAGATATTTTTTCGTCAACAAATGCTTGTTTCTTCAAGTAGGAAACATTCCATCAAAAAGTTACAACTTTGATGTAATAAAATCATTGCTCCATATACTTCCAAAAATCCAAACTTTTTTCCTGCCAATTGATACCTCCCAGAATCGCGAATAGAACGTAGGTACATGAAAATTCTTGAAAGTTATTGAACTTTTCGTAAGACACCAAATTCGGCTGCATATTAACATTAAAAACACCTCTTTCTCAGTGTATTTTTTCACAAACAAATGCTTGTTTCTTAAAGTAGGAAACGCGGTATCAAAAAGTTACAACTTTGATGTACATAATAAAATAATTGCCCCTTACAATTCAAAAAATACAAACTTTCCTCAATGGTCTTGCTCATGGACATTTTCCAAAATTGCGAATTTAAAGTAGATATATAAACTTTCTTATAAGTAATCAGTTTTCTTGAAATACCATATTAGGCTGCATGGTAACATTAAAAACATCTTCTTCTCAGTGTATTTTCTAATAAACAAATGCTTGTTTCTAATGTAGGAAACGCTCTATCAAAAAGTTACAACTTTGATATAGTACAGTCATTGCTCCATACAATTTAAAAATACTAAACTTTCTCTGATTTTCCTGCTCATAGACATCTTCCAAAATCGCGAACAGAACCTCGGTACATAAAATTTAAAAGTTAATGAATTTTCTTGAAATACCAAATTGGGCTGCATATTAACATAAAATAAACCTTCTTCTAAGTGTATTCCCGAATAAACAAATGCATGTTTTTCACTGTAGGAAATGTTCTATCAAAAAGTGATAACTGTGATATAGTAAAATCATTGCTCGAAACTATTCAAAAAACCCAAGCATTCCCTAATTTTCCTGCTCATAGTCATTTCCCACAAACGCGAATAGACATAGTTACATGAACTTTCTTAAAAGTTAATGAATTTTCTTGAAATACCAAATTGGGCTGGATATGAACTTAAAATAAACCTCTTTCTCAGTGTATTTTTTTGTAACAAATGATTGTTTTTCAATGTAGGAAACGCTCTCTTAAAAAGTTACAACTTTGATGTACATAGTAAAATCATTGCCCCATACCCTTCAAAAAATCCAAACTTTCCCCAATTTTCTTACCCAGTATCGCGAATAGAACGTAAGTACATGAAAATTCTTAAAACTTAATGAATTTTCTTGAAATACCAAATTGGGCTGCGTATGAACATTAGGTAAACCTTTTTCTCAGTGTATTTTCTAATTAACAAATGCTTGTCTCTTCAAGTAGTAAACGCTCTATCAAAAAGTTACAACTTAAATGTAATAAAATCATTGCTTCATACAATTCCAAAATTCGAAACTTTCCCTGATTTTCCTGCTCATAGGCATCTCCTCAAATCGCGAATAGAACGTAGGTACATGACATTGCTTAAAAGATAAATAATTTTATTGAAATACGATAAAGAGCTGCATATTGACATTTAACAAACTTTTTTCTGAATGTGCTTTTTAAAAAACAATTGCTTGTTTTTAAATGTTAAGCTTTATCGAAAAGTTACAACTTTGATGTAATAAAATCATTGCTCCACACCGAAGATGTGAATTTACCGGTCAGAAAAAAAATTGGCCAGGTCATGGTAATTTCTGAGGTCATTAACTGTTATTTACGGTCAAATTTACAAACTCTCTAACTATAATTTACCGTCGGAGCTCGTTTATAGTCAGTAATTTCCGGTCATGACCGAACTTCGATGAAAAATGTGACTTAACGTAGCTGACCGAACGATTTTCAGCAATTCCAGGTGAAAATCACCAATCTTGTTACTTCACATTTCATAAATAGTTTTTCCATTTTTCTAGAGAAAACTCACGAGGGTCACTGTACTACTGCGTTTGCTGGACAATATATAGGGTGTCCCAAAGTCGGTGGATCATCAGAAAACCATCGTTGCCTCATGAAATTTCAAGACACTTTTTCTTTAACAATTGTTTTAAAATTCGCAAAATTAAAAGAATTTTTAGTAATTCAGTTTCGTCCAATCACTATTCAGCAAGGCAGAGCTTTTGATTGAAGTCCCTTCTCCTTTCATCCCTTCTCTTTCTAAGCTTACTCTAATAGAAAATTGGGGGTAATTGAAGTGTGTGATGGAATGTAGATTAATGATGTCTCTTATCTTGAAAGACAATTTTTACTCTGACTCGTCTTTGTGCTAGCTATAATAGTCCTTTGTCTAACTGTCACATTTACAATACAGTATTTTCTAATTTTTTTTAAGTAGATGAGATACGAGATTAAAAAAAGTACAATAGTCGAAACTGATTCCCAATTACAATGCCTAACAGTGAAAAATACAGTACTTTTGTCTTAAAATTAGTGTAGAAAACTGGCGTGAAATACATAAAATAGAAATTTTTCCGAAAATAAAGATACCGAAGGAAAACACCTAATCAAGAACACACTTTTCTGATGTAATTTGCTTATTTCTTTATAAATGACTCTTTTCAAATGGAAAGGTTGTAAGTGTGCAATTATTTATTATTTAAGAAACTAATTTTTTTCTCATTTTTGAATAAAAATTCGATGAAAAAAAGTAAGCTGCAATTAAAAACGAGTTGAAGATTTTTTCAAGTCATCTTTGAGTATGTAATAATTTTGACCATCATAATAATCCTGAACGGTAAGGTAAACTGACGGTCGAAATTCACCAAAACTCTCTTGTCGTAAATGACGGTCATAACCAGTATTTTACCGGTAAATTTACCGCCTAACATCCCTGCTCCACAATGAGAAAAAAATATAGTAATTATTACAATACTGTATAGTAAACGGGAATCACTCTGACATATTGTACTTTTTGCTAGATAATATATCAATTTTCGAAACAACATACTGTAAATATTGTCAAATGATATTGTAATCATCAGGGCAACCGAAAATATTTTTTTAAATAAAAAATATTTGAATAAATATTTTAACTGTAAGCGTCAATAAATGAATATGATATTAATTATACATGAATGAATCTCGCGATTCGACAAACGAAAAGTAATAAATGAGTGTAATTTGGTGCTGCTTTAAGTTTTTGTCTAATTTTGACAGCAATTGAACAGAAAAAAATATCCAATGAAAATTTTATCGTCCATATATCAAGCGAATTTTCGTCATGGAGATAAGTGAGGTTTTTGTTAGCCTAATAACTTGTTATTTTGATACAAGAATCGTGTGTTTTGAGCTAATGATAATATTCCTTGTATCAATACAAAATTTTTATTTGATATATTGGCAATGAAATTTTCATTGAATGCATGAAACATTTTTTTTCGTTTATTACAAAATAAGGATTCCGATCAACACGAAATGCTAAAGAGAAGAGAGTTCTTCAAATTTTATCAAACGAGTTGAGGCTTCATACCCAAAATAAATAATCTTTGATGATCGACGAAGATTGTTTTTTATTTTCGAAAATCTTTTTCGGCATGTAATATTATGTTTTAATCAATAAAAAGGTCAAAGTGTACAATGGTTCATCCAATTGAAGTATCCATGGGATTTTGGAAATAATGAATTATCATAAAAATTAAACATCTTCAATAGATATTTATGCGTTTTTTCGTAAATGATAAATAAATATTTTTCACGCTCGCAGCACAGAAATCATTTATTCTTGTGTTTACTGCTGTCCCGTGAAAAACGAATTCTCTGCCACCGCCTTTCGCTGCTATTTCTATGCCGCTCCAAGGTCGAGCGGCATAGAACTCGTTTTTTCACGACACAACAGTAAATAAAAGACTAAATGATTCATGTGCTGCGAGCGTGAAAAATATCTCTCGTGTCAAGGAGCATAGAAACTCGCGTTTTACTCGTTTCTGCTCCTTGATACGAAATATACTATTGCTTTTTTTCGTAAATATTTTCGATTGCCCTCGTAATTATAGATATATTTTGTTGTGAAAACTCCTCTACATCTTTCGTTTTCTACTATACTTCATGTACTTTTTGCAATATCATATTGCTATTCCTAATAATCCAGATTATTGAAAATTCCACACAGCTTTTACAGTATGCAGATCTTTATAGGTTCTTTTTGCAATATTTTTGTATACTTTCTAGATTTCTAGTGCATCATATTGTAATATGATACAGTTTTCGAAAAAGCTGGATAAAAGTAATGTAGTTCATTTTTTTCGCCATGTATGGTAAAAATTACAGTTCGTATAGTGAAATTTGCATTTTAAAGTTTAATAACCGTATAATATTGTAATAAGTAAAATATTGCAGATTTTACAATATTATTGTAAAAACTACAATAATACTGTGAAAATTGCAATATTCTTGTAAAAAGTACAGTAATATTGTACTTTCTACAATATATATGGCAGAAAGTACAAGATTTTTCTCGGTGCATACCCTCCGAAAAATCCAAACTTCCCCAATTATCCCACCCGAAATCGCGAATAGAACCTAGGTACATTCAGAATTCCCTGATCTAACTACATCCAGACATCGGAAAACCCGTTTCGGCCGTTTCCTTCGAGTCCGCGGAACTTGGTTCCCTACGCCGGAGTTTATCCGCGCTATGAACTTTCACGCGAGAACCAATCCACGGTGCACGCTCTCGCATACCTTTGTGATGCCTGAGATGAGAATGGCCGCAGCAAGGCTGCTCGAAGTAAGCATGGCCGGGATGAGCGCCGGCGGGTCTGCCGGCCAGAACGGGCCCCAAGACCTGGCCCAGGGCAGATGTGAGCACAGCTGCCTTCACCAACATCATCGCCGAATCCACCGATCCCATTCTCCCTCGCCCATACACTCCGCGAACCAAAAAATCCATCACACCAAACAACCAAGAAAACAAAACTCGTCGAATCACGACCGCGAAACTCTCACATTCGGCACTGCAATTTCCCCTACACTCCAAAGACGGACATTCACCGATCCCAGGACAAAGGAATTCTACCTTCGTCTATTCGGTTTCTTCCAAGGATGAAAACAGGAAATGCCCCAACAACTCGAGGTCGAAGAGTATGTGGAAGTAAAAAGAAAGTAAGGACGTCACAATCGCGTGGATGAGTATCCCATAGTTGAAGGGAAAGCACGCTGAGGAAAGCGCGACACGTTTTACGACGTTCAGGAAGAGAGTCGTCAAGCGACTTTCGTATAGGAGAGTCGCGGGAGTACTGACTGTGTATTTATGCGACTCGCGAATATTCGCGGCGGCTGACCGGTTTCGAGGGAGCTCGGGGCTGTTCGGGATTGCTCGGGAAAGGTGGCCAATGGGAGAGCGAGTAGAGAGAGAATGTGTGCGTGGAAATGTGCTATCCCTGCGGTGCGCACTTGACGCGCGAGTTCTGGAGTGCGGGAGGATACTGTACGAGATATCGCGATCGCGGGAGGGCAGGTGTTGCGATTATTTAAGGAGGTCCGTTCGCGGCGTACCCGTTGGAGGATTCGAGTAACGGAAAAGATTTAGGACAGAGGCACGAACAGCAACAATTTTAGAGGGGTTTTCCGCAACCGAAAGTACATGTTTAATATCTTGGATTATTTTTAATATTTGAATAGTGTTTTTCTACGCTGTTCAAAAAAAATTGGTACTTTTTGCAGAAAGTATTGAAGGTTTTTAACATAAATAGTTCAATAACGGTGGGGCTTGTTAAGATTTGACATGAAATTTCTTACTATTGAATTTCTTACGCTAAATATCTTTTGGTATGAAAAAAAGTGATTTTGGCTAAAAAGTAGAATAGAATTCGTGAAAGGAATGAAATATTAACTCAATTTTTCGAAATTTTATGTAGGTCAGTTATTCTTTCACGACAAAAACTATCCCACGTTGTGGGAGGTGGGCGGAAATCAGTTTCGCACTAACAGAAATTTCCCGGGATAAAAAATTAGAGTATCGTTTCAGTCTCCAAGAATATCTTGAGTCTCGGAATCAGTATCATCGAGTCTCCAAAAGTATCCAAGATTATCGAAGGAGTCTCCGAGAGTATACAAAATTTCAGAAAAGGGTGACTGTCAGTCTCCGAGAGTAAACTAATTTTTTTCACGAATCTCCAAAAGTCTCCTACAGTCACCTTTGATCTCCGATTTGAATACTCTATTTCTTGAAAGTAACGACAAGAGTATCGTTTGAGTCTCAAGAGGATCTTGAGTATTCCATTTTGCCAAACGGAATACTCTTTATGATAAATTTGGAGACTCTAAACACTCTTGAGACTAAAGGATACTCTGATTTTTTATCCCGGCTTATTTTTGAAACATTTGACTGTTTGAACTGTGTGATTCTATTATAATTTACTGAAAAAAGCGGAAAATAGTATGTTTTTTATGATTTTCATAACGATTCACTGTACAAATCTTTCTCAATGTAGTCATTATGATAATGTATTGAAAGCATTATAAATTCGCTATAAATGAAATGTTCCAATAATTCTTCATTACTTGTTTATCAAAAGATATACATAGTACACTGTCAAAAAAAATTTGAAATTACAAACATCTTCAATAGACTTTCTCTTAAAATCGTGTTTGAAATTCCATGGACACGTATATTAAAAGGATTTCAAAGAAATTTATGTCAAAATTATTGTTTTCATATAAGATATATGAATTTGAAGTTGTTTTATTACTATTAATTATATTTCAAGACACTACATGTTTAAATATTTTAAAATTTCTTTTGCATATAATCAAATATACAATATAATTTTTGTTATACAATTTATAATCCATACAATATAAATTTTTTGTTTCAATCAAATAGCTGTTATAAATTGTGGAAAATCTGCTCCAAAAAAATTTATTATCTCGAAATCCACTTGCATTTAAAAAAGTTTGAATACACATTTTCGATGAGAAATCATTGAAAGGTAAAATGATTTTATTGTCTGCTTTATATTAAATTAACACTTCGATTTCATAGAAGGTTCATAATTTTCATGGACAGTGTCGATTTTTTCCATAGTTGCGTCCATAACTTTGATAGAAAGTTTAATAGACAGTGTGGGAAATACGCTTCAAAGACAGTCTCTAAAATTTAATAGAGAAATTTCTGAGAGTGTAGTCAGGCCTTTAAAAAATAAGATTTATGAATGTTTGAAGAGTGGTATTTGCTCAATTACATTGTAATATTATCAAAAATATCACAAAAGTATAACCGAATACTTTTTTGAAAACAACTAAATTTGCAAAAAAAAAAAACCAATATTTATCTTTGTAGTAAAAGTAAACCCAAATGTATAACAACCTGAATATTGATATGTATACATGCAGTCGGACGTGAACATTATCAACGCTTTTGGAGTTGAATTATGTATTTTAAATGTTTACATTCAATGATTGCTAAAATATTTCAATATATTTACTATCTTGCTAATTCATTTTTAAAAAATATAACATTTACTGTAAGGGTTATCAGACAAAATTTATTTGAAATTGTATGGAATGAGGTTTCTTCGTATCATAAACATGAAAATAACAATTATATTGATGATGAAAAAAAATCTAAACTATATAGAATTTCTGATGAATCTTGTCTGGTCGCGCGACCGAATAATTAATAATGTGCTTAATCAACTGCAAGTGGACATATCCATATTAGAGTTCTTACATTTCCGGTTCTATTTATGTAACAATGATGAAACTTACACTTTGTTTCGTAAAATGCAATCTCCTCCGAATAATTCATTCATTGACTCTGAAAATGTTTTGCATAATTCCTAACAATAAGTCATTCAGCAAATATCACGCTTACTACATTCTTGAGTAATATTTTCTGAAGTTCTGATGACTATAACTTTTGACAAAGAAATGTTAAAAAACTTAAGACCACAAATAGTTTGTGGAGAATTAATTACGCTTTTAATTCATTATCTTGATAAGTCCATTCAGAATTATAAGTGATGTGATTTGTTATGAAAAGTACTGAAAAACACAATTTTTCGAGCTTTTTTCAGTAAATTTCAATGAAATAACCCGGTTTCAACAGTGAAATGTTTTTAAAATTCTTTTGTTTTTACGAATGAAATTTCCACTAGCATTCCACAACGTAAAATCGTTTTTGGCGTTGATAGGACAATTTATCTACAAAAAATTTTGATGAATAAAGTTAACTTTTCATTCTTCTCACTGGTTATCATTATTTTCAGCCTAAATTGCATATTTTGAATGTAATAAAAAGATTTAAAGTGAAAAATTGAAAAGTTCAGAAATTTTTGGCAAAATTTCATTCAAGCCTACCGTGCTGGAAGTTTTCAAATTTTTTCAAAAATTATAGACCTTTTTTCATAATTTCTTCAAATTATGTTAACTTTTCAATAATTTGAAGAGAATTCCCATCATGCATGGAAAATTCGCAAACCTTTTTGTCCGGAAAATTTTATACCGAGTGTAAAGATATGCAATTAAAATACCTAATGTAAAATATACCGAGTTTTTTTTTAAACAGTGTACTTTTACGAATACACTATTCTATTCCTTGATTCCTAACACGAATTTTTAATTCGAGGCATTTCAAACAGATATATGAATAAGGTTTGTTATGTTAATTTAAATACTTTGTAGATTTATTCTTTAAGTTCCGAAGAATCGTTACGTCATTATAAAATCCAATACTCTTTTGTCGGTCGAATAAAGAAATATAGAATTTTTCGCTTGTGTATAATAAAATCTATTTGCATTGAATCTTGAAAATTGAGAAGTTGAATGTATTTAATTCTTTCCATTGAATCTCTCAAGCGTTTGTTTTCGTCGGAAATAATATCTTTTACTCAAACTTATGCAACTCTTTTCTACTGGAATTTCACCTTTAAAAGTTAACAATAATTCATTACGAGTGAACAGTTAAAAATAAAAGTCTTTCAGATTTCTTAGTATAATATTTTAATATTTTTCGTATTTTATTTTTTGATGTTTTCATTGATATTCTTATGGTACAGTAACATTTTTTTTATTTTCAAAATTATACGCCAATATCACTAAACATGTCTTTATGAATTCAATATTGATACTCCTAGACTTCCGAGATTTTTCGTTTTACCAATTTTCAAAAGATTACCAAAAAACAAAAATGCACTACAGTTCCTAAACAAGATATATTTAGTGAAATAATCAGAAGGGTTCTCTCGCATATTTTTTCGAAGTATGCATTATGTGTTTGTTATTTTAAAAAAACTGAAAAACTCGAAAAGTATTAAAAATCGAGGAGAATCCTTAGATGAGCATACAAAAATTTAAGGAACTCTTTGAGTTTTGAAGGTTTTGAATTACTCTTTACAATCCTGAACATTTCAAAAAATCAACAAATATTAATTATTCTGAAGTTTGGCAATATCCATGAATTTTGGGAAATTCGTAAAGTTTTAGATGGTTACCATCAATTTTAAGGATGATGTTTTTTATCCCTTTTGCTTGGGTTATTCATGATAATGTTTTTTTTTTCTTCATTTTTTCATCCAAATCTTACGGACTCTAATGGTATTGAAAGTTAAGAGAAATCTTGATGATTTGGACGAACTGTTATTAACTTTGGGAAGTTTCATGTAGTTTAAATGTTGTTCTAATTTTTCAAAATTTTAGAGTCAAAAACACATTGAAAATGGAGAAGATTCTCAAAGACTTATTGGAATTCGAAGAATTTTTTTTATTTCCAAGAATGCTTTAAAATTTTGATTGACTGTATTCGATATTATATTTTTTGAATTATGCAATTTTTTTTTTTTTTTTTTTTTTTGATGAAAATCTGTAATATTTTAAAAGTATTGAAAAATTACGGAAAATCTTCATTGATTCGACGGATTTTTATAAAAACACTTAGAGATTTTGCAGAAGTTAACAAATTTTCGTTCACATTTAAAAAGTTTTCAAAATTCTATGAAAAAAAATTTCAAAGAATTTTGATAATTTTATAAAACTCTAGAGTAGCCAAAAAATGAAAAACACGTTCGTAAACTTTGGCAATTCTATTTATTATATTCTATATTCCTTCTAAATTTGCAACTTCAAATACCTACAGAAAACGGTGCTCATAGTGTTGTTAATGATCACATAGTTCACGTTTTACAAATTAAGAAATTTTGAACTACAATACTTGTATAAGAATTTCTAAGCTTTTGATTTTTGTTAAAGTAATGATAAGGTTGAAGTTCGCTAATGCCAATGATAAGAAATTTGTACCCCGCAAAGTTATAATTCACGATAACGAATTATAAAAAAAGCCATTGACGAAAATTCATATTGACTCAAGATTGAAACACTAACTGAAAATTTCGATACTGTAATATGCAGAAATTATATTTATTTTTAATTTGGGAACTCCATTTCTAAAAAAGCAAAACTCTTGGAATATCTTGAATATCTTGAAGTACCCTGCGAAGTTTGACAGCCTCACATAATTGCTGTCCCGAGAAATTTGCAGTCCCCCCTATAGCGTCCACACAACTGCTCTAGATAAATATTTGTAGCATAGTTGGAATGCAGGGCTTCACTTGAAACGACGCAAATGACGTGAAGTTGTAGTTATACACTTACTTGTTACAAGTTTACTGATTTCTCGAATAGCCGTAAATAGCGAATACTAAATTTGATAAATTAATCTATTTACGACAAAAACTTTTCGTTCTAGTTCGATAATCGTTATGAACTTAATTTTATTGAAATAAATTTTTTCATTTAAGTAATGAGTTGTAATAAATAGATAGTGTCAATGAATAATGAATATTTCAAAAATAATAAAATTTTGAGGAACTTTGCCATATGAGGAAATAAATGAGTTTTCCGTATAAATTATTTATTGGAACCTAGTACTAGAAATCAAAGTAAACAAATAAAGAATAAACGCCTTAAATTGCTACAGTTGAAAAGAGAATTTTTAAATTCTCTATGAAAAATTATAAATTCTCATAAAATTATGCAAAATATCACGAAAAGTTACAAAATCACAAAAGTACATGAATTACGAAAACTCATAAAAACTTACGAAACCATGAAAAACAGGGTATCCTAAAATTAGCGGATCATCCGAAAATCATCAATTCCTTATTAAATTCTAAGACGCTTTAGCCTTTGCATTTTTGAAAATTCGAAACATTTGAATAGTTATTAATAATTCAATTTCGTCTAATTATTTTTGAAGAGTATCTTTTCTTTCATAAAAGAGATTCCTTCTCTTTCTTAGCTCACTCTCATGGGAATCACTGGGATCACTTAAGTGTGTATAATAAAATGTAGCTTAATCGCCTTTCTTATCTCTCTTTTCAAAAAATTAGAAGATTGTGGATTGTGAAGGTGACAATTGGATAAAAAAATATGTTTTCTGAAACAAAGGCGAGTAAACGAAAACTTCGATTGATACAATTTTTTTGTATGAAAATTGTCTTTCAAGATAAGAGACATCATTATTACATGTTCCATAACACACCTCAATTACCCTCTACTTTTATATTAGAGTAAGCTTAGAAAGAGAAGGGGCGAAGGGAGAAGGAGCTTCAATCAAAAGCCCTGCCTTCCCGAATGGTAAGGGGACAGAACTGAAGTATTAATAACTATTTAAATTTTGCGAATTTCCAAAAATTGTACAGGAAAAAGTGTCTTAGAGTTTCATAAGGCATCGATGGTTTACTGATGATTCACCGACTTTAGGACACCCTGTATAAGAAATAACAGAAAATTTAACAAATTATTACTCAAGTCACAATATGTCATCATGGTAGATCAGCACAAAATTCTATGAATCACAAAATCGTACATTGTCACAAATCATAAAGTCATAATAAAGTTATTATTACAAAACTCGTCATGACCGTCTCCTAATCCTGATTAACAAACAAACTTTCATCGATTTCACCCTTTACTTTGATTGTAAAAAAGTATTATTAGAAACTATGTTTTTGAAATACTTATAATATCTTTTTGGCAAATGTAATCCATTATATCAGTATAATATCTTTTCGTAGAAAAGATATTATAAAATATTAAAAAATTCCTATCTGACTAAATCATATTTCGAGAAAAAATTAGAAATTATTTCAAAAACAAAAAGCAAAATAATTTCAACCTTGGGATTTGGATAATTTTTTGGCAATTTTCGTTTTTCAATTGGACAATTGACTTTTCCTGACCAAACTGCGCGTATTAACGTGGTAATCGTGCAGCAAAGCCCGCTGGTACAGCTAGTAAATTATAATTTTGATAATTCTCATTAAGTTTGTGAGGCATCAAAGCGTTAAAAAAATAAATTCAGAAATATGCTAACTTCAAACAATAACCTACTCAGAAACTATAGATTTAATGTACATATCAAAGTGAATTTTTACATCATAACACTACAACGTTTTCTACATTCGTGTAATAACAATAATGCACAAGCTAATAATTAAAGTGTACGAATACACAGATCGCACCCTAGAGAGGCTCCCGAACCCAGCAGCCAACACATTATTGGCTGAATTTTATTTCACAACTCAATATCTAGTGTTATCGTTTTACTCACATTGCATTAATATTTTCTATTACCTGCTTTAAAGTAGATAATTAGGTTAAAAATAACACAATCACATACATCACTGAATATTTTATACCTTATTAATGTGAAATGACAAGTATAATAATTCGCAAACGTATGAGTTTTACGCAAATATACAAATTAATATTTTCCTGACAAATAATAACAAATAGTAATCATCGAATTATTATTTTGAAATATAAGTTCATACTACACTGAATAAATTTATTGACTTGTATTTACATCTCTAGAATTACAAAACGTCTGAAAACAACATTCAACGCATAAACAGGAACAAAAAGCACAAACTGGAACATTACACTAGAAATCTCCGTAATCGATAAACCAACTCGAACTTGGCCGTAGCTGAATTCCCGTGGAGCTCGCAGTGTTGACAATAAGAGACGTCAAAGTTACACAAGTTGGATTTCAAAGCGTGACTTAAATCAAATAACAGTACATGATTTCTTTCCTGTTAAAACTGGTACTCGAGTTCGCAGCTTTTCCACTTTTTTTCTTTCGAAGAAAGTTGATTGAAATAGTTCACAACTTCTCAAAATCCTTCATCGAATAGATATACTCTCTGCTACTGTCATTTCCGGTAACGTTTATCGCGAGTACTATTTCTCGTTGAATTTGATATCCATAAAACGAGCAAAACCCTGATTACTAATTTTGACTTCATTTAACTGATTTTGAGTCGAAGTCAAATTGAATTTCAATATCTCTAGCAGGAATTTTCCGAAATTCTTATCTCAAGAGAAAATGTAAGTGTCTTTAATAATTTAATCTAGGTTTTCCATCTTGCTTTTCGAAGAAATTGAATCTCTAAAATTGGAAATGAGAGCACTGTGCGCATTTTTGCTACCTTAATCTAAAATTCATATATTTTGAAAGTGTTTTCAGAAATCCATTTCCAGAAGAAAATGAGTAGGATAAAAATTCAATCTCTTCTCTTTAATATTTCAGGAGTCTAAAAGGGTATATACCAGAAGTTAACTATAGGAAATGTCATCAATAGTACTTGCGGCCGTCGTAATTGTCCACTGATCAATTTGCATGTCTACACATGTTGCCTTGCTTTCACGCGTGTTTCATTAGTTTGCAATTTATAGAGTAAACACGATGCCAATGTACACGTCCAAGCTAAACACACCATCATTAGTGCACAAAAAACATTTGCCGTATCAACTATCAATGGTATAACTCAAATATAATTTAATTCTCTAACTCAAACATAATATAATTCTCTTGATGATCATTTGAAGCAAAGAAGACGATGACATTTCTTAATTCATTCCAGTGAATACTCACTCTACATAGAGTCAAAATAATGCTACTCAAACAGGAAGTAATAATTCACTTTCGTACAGTAATTACTTTGAGAAAAGTTGAATTTCTCTCGTGAATCTTATTGCAAGTCTCCATGATAAAAAGTTGAAGTTTATCGACAGAAAAGATTTATTTTACCACTTTCTAACGATATTTAATTCGAAGAAAAAGAAATATCACTTTAACTTTGAGTGACAGTACGTTGATACGAAGAAGAGTAAAATTTGATTCTAAGGAATTAAGAGACAAACTTTGCTGTTTGCGAATTCTAGGTTTTAACGTCTTATTTTTAAAAGTAATTTTCACAGCAGTCTTTGAAAATTACATACATAATGAAACAACAGGATCATATCGAAAAATCCCATTTTATCTTCGTATTAATTATTATATTAATAAAAACTATAGAATAAAAATAAATTATCCGGAAATACAATTGCTCGAGTATTTGATCCATCCAAGTTTTTCATTTATACACTCTGATCAGAAATTTCTCTATTTAATTTAAGAGATTGTCTTTGAATCAGATTCCCTATATTGTGTATTAAATTTACAAATAAATTCATGGACGCAAAAAAAAAACACTGTTTAGAAAATAATAAGAGTTCTATGAAATCAAAATGTTTCTATGTATAATATAAAGCCGACATTAAAATCACTTCATGTTCTTTGATTTTAGTATTTAGTTTTTTGATCGTGTGCTTTTTATGTATTTTCAAAGAGTATCTTTTTGGTGAATTGAATGATATTTAGTATAATGTCACATTTCTAAACCTCAGTAGTATACGTATAATTATGTTGAAGGCAATAAAGATTAAAAATAGGAATCTCCTATGTATTATATTGAGTACATACTGATAGGTATCTTATGTTATTTCGTTTATGGATTTTACGTCAAATAAGCCATTATGTAAGACTAAAATTTTATAAAAAATAACCATCTTTAGTTCTACAGTATTTTGAGAAAGTTCAGAGAGAGATGTTTCATTTATTAAAAACACATTACTATCAAGTAATGATTGTGATTACACGCTACCTAAGTATTTGTAAATATTACAATAAGATTTCGATCCTTTGCAGAGTAAAAAACTAAAAACTTTTTATCTTCTTATTGTAAAAAACAGGTAAATAAATAATGGTAACGCCTATTACTATTTTTCAAGCTTTCAGCTTTGACGAAACCCTTCTCAAGAAAATATTTTTGAAACATTAAACATCATACATATAATTTCTGATATTATCAATAGATCATTATGTTTTTTCTTCATTTTTGTGTCTAACGATGAACCCAACATTAAAATTCACAATTTGAGGGGAAAAAAAGTTGTCTGGTGATTGTGAAATAATTATACTCCCCGAAAATCGTGTAGTCAAATTCAGACTTATGAATCCCTACATTGAATGGTAATTTTTTTACTCGATTTTGATGGCTCGCGATTAGCCAAAAACGGAAATTCACAATTTCATGAAAAAAAAGATAGTCTGGTGGTTCTGAACTATTAATGTGCCTTCAAAAACGTATACTCGAAATTCAACGTTCAAATTTTGACAGCGGATCATAATTTTTTCTCCTGATTTTCGTAGCCTACGATGAGCTCAACGTAAAATCCACATTTTATAAAAAAGGGGTCCGGGGATGTAAAATAATTATTTACTCATCATAACTTGAATTATCATTATGCTCCGTTTATTCAATATGGTGAAGAATTGGAAATGATCACTCGGAGCCAAATTTCTTTTTCATATTTTTGATTTATTTTCCTCATCAATATTTCGACCATCTATTGGGTCCTCATCAGGATCTTTACAAAATATAAAAAAATTCAATTTCAAAATTACTTTATATCAAAAAAATCATAAAAATTATCAAAAAATCTACTTACGATTACTTAGATTCTTTTATTTAAAAATTGTGATCGGAGAGGATTAGGTGAACACCTTTGTCAAAACTTTATACAATTGAGACACGATCACAATTAAGTCGTCAATATTAAAATAAAATTTATACAAGAAAGTGCGTACATAGTAACTTGCACTGATAGCTGACGACGAATAAATGATCCACGACATTCAAAAATCGAAATAAACCATTCAAAAGATAAAACGTTATCATCAAAACATATTGAAGGTTCAAATTTTGAGCCATTGTTAAAAATCTTATCTCATCAAAACATCCCAAAATACCCGTCATAAACTGAATCTAAATTCTTGGTATCTTCCTGTCTGTTGAGTGTATTATTCGTTTTTTTAATAAATATCATCTCTGATAAATTCCTTTTCCATTTATTCATTTCCCGATCTAATACTTTAACATTTTCCCAGTCAAAATCATGTCTACAATTTATTCTGTGATTCGTTACAACATAATGGCTCGATGAAACTAATCTGATATTATTTTTGTTCCTTTATTCTTGTCTTCAAATTTCTTTTAGTTTTTCCTATTTAACAAAATTCACAATCTTTACAATTAATCTTGTAAACTATTCCTTGTTGATACAGAAATGCCAATTTATCTTTTCCTCGTTTTATGATTTCCGTATTCAATTAATTGTCAATTTTATTTATAATCTGAACATAATGTTTCTTTAATTTCATGTTCAAATTCTCTACATAAGGTAGTACCACTTTTTGTCTATTAAAATCATTGTTTTTCCTTACAATAAAATCGGTATTCTTGAAAAAATTATTCCTTTTCTTAACATATTTATCAATGAAACTCTCAGGGTAATTGTTTATCTTCAAAATATCTTTAATTATTCCAAAATTCTTTCCATGAAATTTTTGATCAGACAGTTTCAAATTTTTATCTACTAAACCGGTAACAGTACTTATTTTCTGATACAATGGATGGCCTGAAAAATAATTAATTAATATTCCCGAAGAAGTTGGTTTCAAATACCAATCAATATCAATCCCAATATCATTCCTTATTATCTTCAATTCCAAAAAATTAATAACACCCCCTTTCTCCAATTCATATGTAAATTTTAATCTAGGATCGTAGGAATTCAGAATCAAAAGAACATCTAAAATCTTTGTGACGTTCCTGGTTGAAGGGCCGGGTAGCGTAGCCCTTTGGACACGTCAAGTTCGTGCCGGTTTCCTCCTTTGATGGCGGGTCTCAACGGATGGAAAGGGGCAATCGATGATGGTATCAAGAAAAGGGGAGGGCCTGGGAGTCAGGGAGGGCTATATAATCGCTCCCGAATTATTAAATAGTAAATTTTATTTAAACTTATGAAAATATAATATGCGATCGGTACATTTTGGGCGACGGGGGCGAACGACTAGGATCGCGAACAGAACTGGGTAGAGAAGAGGGAGACAAGCGAGCGAACGCGCGAATTCACTCCTTTATATAGCTAGTGAAAACCAAAGATGGCCGTCGGAAGTGACAATCCGAAAAACGAGAAATAGAAGCTTCTAGAATAAACCAGAAGCTTCTAGAATCAACGTCATCCTCTCCCCCACCACGTCAGATTGGTGACTGTTCCGGTGTAATCAAACGACGGCGCGTGTGACGATTTACTAATGGCAGCGCCATTAGAGGTCCATTTATATTTTATAGTATTTTAATCGTTTTTCGTCTATCATAGACAGTTTACAGTTTTACTGCTTTAAAACTCTAAGTTTGTGTAATCTAGAATCTCATGTCACTGGGACGTGACAATCTTATCTATTGGAATCACAGCTAAGATATCATCCACGTATCTAACAAACAATGGACAAACAAACCCAAGGGAACTCAAGCAAGTATCTCCCAAATCTTGCATAACTAAATCCGCCAATATAGGTGACAAGGGTGAACCCATAGGAGTCCCAAAAGTTTGTTCATATATGGATCTATTGAAAGTAAAACAAGTAGATTCCATGAGAATCAAAATACTATTAATAAATTCAGTCTCAGGAGTTTGGGTAATTTTACTTAGATATTTATTTAATCTATTTTTTAACGCTCTATAAACCAAATCTCTAGAAATATTTGTGAATAAATTAATAACATCAAATGAAACAAAAAGGTGGCCATCTGGAACTTTTAACCCTTTAATCAATGTTCTCAATTCCAAACTATCCTTTACATATGTCTTCGTCCTTGGTATATTCTTAATCATAAAATCTTATAAAAACTTGCTAAATTTATATGTTGGACTTCCAATTCAAGAGACTATAACTCTCAAAGGATTATCTAACTTATGAACTTTTGGCAAGCCGTATGCCCTAGGTAGATTACCACCACTTTTTATAACCGATTTATACAATTCATAAGTTATATAACCCATTTTTAACCACCTCTTCAAGATGTCATTGCATTTATTTCTAATAACGTTCAAAGGATCTTTTTTAATCACTTTATAAGTACTATCATCCCTAAGTAGATTCTCCATTTTGGATAAATAATCACTTCTATGCATAACTACAGTGGCCGCTCCTTTATCTGCTTTAGTGACGAACAACTCCTTATTCTCTGAGAAATATCTTTTCGTCATTTCAAAATGATGCATTATAAATATTTCATAAAACTGAACATGTCTTTTCCAATTATAATATTTTGAAATCTCATTTAGCATTTTTCTTCTAATCTCACTTTTTACTTTCTGGTCAAAAAAGAACAATCTGGTCTCAATTTCCGTAATAAATTCAATCGTCCTTATATTTTTATTCGATGTGAAAGGGAAGTTAAATTTCTCACCAAGAGATAAAGTAAATTTGTCAAATTCAGGTAATTCAACTTTTGTCAGGTTATAAATACATCTATCATTTTTTCGATGTCGGAAAACGTCATGTCTATAAATTAGGCCATTAAATTTCTTTCTATATCTCATTAATTGTTCATCAAATGCCCTCTGATAATTATATACATTATATTGAAAAAACTGTTTAAGAATATTTCCAGGTAACAGACTTTCTAACTCCTTCTCAATCCGATAAATCTTCGTCTTTAAAAATCTCAAATGAAAAAACGTATCTTTTATTTCCCAATTGAGGACGCGTCTTCTTGTCGAATACACATATCTCGAAAACACTCTATTTGCAAAATTACTTTTAAAAGATATAACAGGTAAGTTCAAACTTTCAATATGTTTTGGAAATACATCGATTTTTCTACATTCCGTCAAAAACATCAACTGATTCTCCGTGAGAGCAATGGACATCACCGTATTCAGCCATATCTTAAGAACCAAGGCCGCGCTTTCTCCATAATTATCCTTTATATTGCAAAAATAATTCCTCCTTCGAATGTTGCCATCTTTTTTATAATGGCTAGACATTTTTGAAGATCCAATGTCAAAATTCATAACTTAAATTATCATTATGCTCCGTTTATTCAATATGGTGAAGAATTGGAAATGATCACTCGGAGCTAAATTCTCTCCGATCAAAATTTTTAAATAAGAGAATCTTTGTAATCGTAAGTAGATTTTTTGATAATTTTTATGACTTTTTTGTTGTAAAGTAATTTTAAAATTGAATTTTTTTATATTTTGTAAAGATCCTGATGAGGACCCAGTAGATGGTCGAAATATTGATGAGGAAAATAAATTAAAAATATGAAAAAGAAATTTGGCTACGAGTGATCATTTCCAATTCTTCACCATATTTACTAATCAAACCGTATATTTAAAATCCTAAATTTAAACCTTATTTATAATAAATATGATTTTAAACCATGATTTTTTTTCATAATTCTCGTAGCTTGCGATGAACTGACCATCAAAATCCACAATTAAAGGAAAAAAAAAAAGATTTTCCGGCGTTGACAAACAATCATACATTCCAGTCAAACACCCAAATATTGTTTGTTACATTGTTTATTTGTTCATGCAGTTTCTGAAGAGAGCCTAATGAAGAAGCTAAAGACTAAAATTTCTAAGCATTTATATTTGTCATGTTCCTCTTTTCTTCAAAAGGTTTAAATAATTGAGATATACATACTAATACTGGAAAAGATTTCGTTTTTTTCTTTCTTAAGGGGTCCTTCTTCTCGAAGGAAAAAAATGCGATTTCACAAGTTTTTTTCGAGAAACAACACAATATTTTTCGAAAAACTTATTGCCTAGTTCTTTATCAATGTCACAAGGTTTTTTAGAAATTTCTTCAGAGTGTAATTTTCATAATTGAGTGCACTACAGCAATTGTGCCAAAATCCGATGTTTTTTTACGGTGAGCACAGTTTCTCAAAAACAATTTATCTGAACAGTCTAGATTTTTTATGGCTTGTTTATAGTTATAATAGCCTCTGCGTGAACAAAGGATTTTAAAATTTAGGCAAAACTTTTTTTTTCTTGCTGCAAAAACTGAAATCCCAGACGTTAAAAAATCAAACATTTTAGAAAAATGACAACTATTTTCGTAAAAATATTAATTTAGCGAAACCCTTCATTCACGCAGAGCGTAAAGGTAGAGACTAGAGTTTTTTTTTGTTTTTTGTATTACAGATGAACAGTTCCTTATCATGCTCACCGCACGCGGTGTCAGAAAAGTTGTGTTTTGGCACAATGGTCGCTGCGACCTTAATTACGAAAACTGTTTTCTGAAAGAATTTATAAAATACCTTAGGAAATGAATACGTAAATAGTCTTTGAGTTTTTGAAAAATAATGTTTTGTTTTTCTATAAAAAAAAATCGTGGAAATGACCTTTATTTCTCGAACGCAAGTGTATATAACCCCTTAGTATCTTTCGATTTTTATCACCATCGGAAAAAATTTTTGATTCCCAGCACTCACACATTCAAAGTTTATTCCTGATATTTTTCCATCTTATCCCCAATCTTTCAATTCCAATTCATTCGCGATTTTATATCCTCCGATTAACTACCACCTCTCACCCAATACAAAAATTTGTACACTCTTAGAAGTTGATCACAATAAATCTTTCCCAAAATCCACAAACTGAATTATCTCAAACCCTTGATTATTCTTCCCCTCACATCTCGGAACACAAGACAAACTATCAGCGTCGCGAAAGATCGTCGAAGTCCCCGAAGTGCAGTGCGTCGTGTTGCCATGGCGTTGGCCACGGCTGAGACGAGAGAATAAAGCAGGTGTATGAATAAGTCGATATGCTAATGCGGACACTCTTGAAGTTAGCCGAGTGGAGGAAAGTTGTGGCCGTGTACAAGGTATGACAGCAAAAGAAGATGAAGAAGAGAATGAGGGTTGGAAAACTGTTTTGCACACCAGCGGCATTCGCCATTACCCCAAGAACAGGCCACTTTCTTTGTTAACCCCTTGGGGGTGAGTGGAATTCTAGAACAAAGGGAAGGACGGGAGTGTCAAGCTCGTGCTTCCTTCGTCGCAGATCGGACTCGTCACAAGCCGCAAATCCACGAAACGCTATCCCATTTCATTGAGGCGCCTTGGAATTGCATGGAAGGCGCCTCTTTTCTCGCAGGCACATTAGCGCGCTCTCACGCGACTCGGCCCGAGACCGTGAAAATAAGGATTCGAGCAAATGGAATTCCGAGCAGTTACTTGTTCGCTGGGAGTACCGATGGAGGATTGCTATTCCACGTCATGTAGAAAATTCGAAGCTTTCATGGGGTGCATCGAAAGAAGCGTTTTCTTAGAGATATAACAATGAGCAGCTTTTTTTGCTGCGAAATTTAAACACCTTGATTGGGGTGTATGCCGTGCGAAAGTCTTCGGTTTTTTTTATTCCTTTATATATTAAAAGGATAAAACTGAAAGAGCGTTTGAGAAAAACTTGTGAATAGTGATAGCAGGACAATATCAGAACTGCTGTAAAAATCTTGGTATCTTTACAAGATTCTAATCATGGTTTGCCATACTAAACATAAATGTTGATTTGAATGTATTCAGGGGTACGTTCGTCAAGTGCGATAATATTTTCAGGTTCGTAGGCAAGGGGGGGTTTTAGGGATTCAAACCCCTCCCGAAATTCTGATAAAAATAAATATTTCATGTAAGAATGAAAAAACTTACATAGATAAACATTAGAAATATAAGTTACGAAAAAATGCATGAAAACGTTAGCAGTATATACTGAATAAAAAAGTAAAAATTATCATAACGCAGGATTATGTAAAAAAAATGACTCAGAAAAATTGTTGTAACCCAGTGAATAATCAAGAAAAATGAAAACCCACGATAATGCTGAAAATTTACAAAACTTAGAATCTCAGATTACCGAATTCTTGAAATTTATGTAAAATCCGTATAGAAGTAATAAAAATCTTTTGATTCATAGAAACACTAAAAGAATAATGAAATTTATTAAATTCTATGAAAAATCTGTTTTCTGAAAAATCTTGACAAATGCCTCTACGACCTATAAAATTTGAGATTCTGGAGTATCAAATTGTAATATACTTTACAGCTACAAAAATTTCAAAAAACGTAACAAAATCTTTTGAATATTTCAAAAATACAAAAAAAGAATAATATTATGAATCATGAAAAATCTGTATGAATTTAATTCGATCATTCATTCTTGAAATTACTGAGAATAGATCGAAATTCGCATTTTTAAGCATCGAGTTTTTGTAATTCATGAAGCGATCTACAAAAATATGTTATCTTTAAAAATACTTAAAAATCCTCGAAATTTTCGTATGTTATGCTAGAAAAATGTAAAAAATAAGTTTACCAGTTTACTAGCCTACCAGTTTACTAGCTAGCCAGTTTACTGGCTTACTTGTTTAATAGTTTACTAGTTTAATAGCTTACTAGTTTACTAGATTAACAGTTTACAAGTTTACTAGTTTACTTGCTTACCAGTTTACTAGTTTACTGGTTTACTTATTAACGAGTTTACAACTTTACTAGTTTACTAGCTTACTAGTTTTTTTATTGGACTAGCCTACTAGTTCACTAGCTTAGTAGTTTACCAGCTTACTATTGCAAATTTGACAAATTTACTAGCTTACGTATTAACTAATTTACTTTTTAACGAGTTTGCTAGTTCACTATTTTACTTTTTTACTTGTTTACTATTTTATTATTTTACAATTTCAGTAGTTAACTAATTTACTTGTTTAATAGTTTAGTAGTTTACTAGCTTACTGGTTTGCTAGATTACTCTTTTTCTAACCCAATAGTTTACTAGTTTACCAGTTTACTAGTTTACTAGAAATCTTTCAATACATTTATATGATGTCGATATAGTTTTCTAAGAAATTTATAAAATTATTTTTTCCTGGTGCATATTAATTATCATAATAGTATAATTATATATATTTCAGAAATAGTTCCAAAAATTCATATAGAAAACAATAAAAATATATAGAATTCATTGTATACAATTTATACAATTGAACATACTTTCAGTTGTAGAAATACTAAAAAAATATAAAATAAAAGTGTAGAAAATCTTCATAAAAGAAACTGTCGTCTGAAAAATGAATTTTTATTCTCAAAATCGTTGTAAGTTCCAAGACGATAAAATCAATTTCTAAAAATTTATAGAGCGATATGTAGAAATAGTAGAAATGTATAAAAAAATACCAGTAAATACTACAAAATTTGATGAATAATTTACCATAAGAACATAAGGTAAATTGAAGATGATACCTTTTATCTATGTGGCTAAAATTTGCTAAAAAATAAATTCAAATACATAAATTTTTTAAAAATTCGATTTCTAGGGCATCGAATTCTATAAAGATTTATAGAAGCCCATATGACTTAGTATCAGATAATCCTTAAAGTGGTATAAGTACAAAAATTATTAGTAAAATAAATTGATACCTTAGTTACTAATTGAAAATCACAAAAAAAGAATTTTATTATTGAGAAACATAAAAAATGTGCAACTCTGGATTCTAAAAGTTGTGTAAATTTTAAATTCCGAAATTAAAAATATTGCAAAATCGCTCTCTTGTAACCATATTGCCAAACATTGAAAATTATGACATCCTGTCAAAATTTGTTAGATAATTATATTATCTAATATCTTTCTTATTATATATTTTCATTGTTCTTGATACAAGTCCAAATTAAAAAGATATTCTGGATTTTCATCGAAAAACTTGAATTAAACAAATATTGTGTAAATTTACTTTTTTTCCTGTTTTATTGAAACTTTAAGGGCTCACTCACTCAGGATTTATTATAATAAAAATCTGCGTAATTATTTTAGAGCAATAAAAACTGAAAAATATTTTATATTCTCGAGCTTGCAGAACAAGAAAAAAATCATGAATTTTCTATAACCCTCAAATAAAAACAAAGATTAGATCAGTCAATTATGATTACCTATTAAACAAGATTAATAATGCCTTTAGAAGCAAAAAATAGTGACAGCCAAAATTTCATTTTTATCAAAGAACTTGACTCTACATGAAAAATGTGGGGATAATGTATTCAGCTCTTTACTAGAACACTCTTATTTGCCAAGGATTTATAACAAATAAATATCCTCACCGTTATTTTGCAAAAACAAGTACTTGAAAATATTCTAACTCAACGTGTTGTTCTAACTAAAATATTCAATAAAATTAGCATGTCCATTAAGTTCGTAAAGTAAAATAAAAATGTCAGTTTTGGCATTGTAATCGACTAATAAACGATGATTTATACAACTTTGTATTTAGGACAATCAAATGCTGAAAAAAATTGATATTTAAGATTTGAATATTCCATTGATGTAACAATGCGAGGCATGCTTGACAACATTGTGAGAAACTCAGAACTTAGGTACTTGATTTTTTTTTATTACAACGTGATAAAATTTTTTTTTATCACAACGTGAGTTACAAATGTTTGTAAGTATCATACATTGTTGAAAAAATTTCAATAGAAAAAAAAGGAAAGCAAAGAATTATTGTACAATTTCATGTGATATTAGCTTTTTTTTAGGTGAGGTTACTTTCTGGAGCAACTCGTATTTTCTTTTTTTAAACAACAGATCCGGAGTCATCACGTCAGTTTTTCGAATTTCGATATTAGATTTCTGAAAAAAAATTACATCTTTTCTTGAATTTATATTTGCAAAATATATTGCTACCATTGTCACTATATCTCTTTACAAAGAAATGCTAGAGTGCAAAAAATGAATGGTATTCGGAAATCAACCCTTAAAGCGCCATTATATCTAATAATTTCACGAAGTGCCATGTACAGTGTCGTGGGTAAACCCTAACAAGAAAATTTCACCTTTGGGAGAAAGTATCCGTAATTTAAATTCGAGACAATTCTGAGATACTCTAAAACATATCCATTTAGTTCTTGGATACTGTTGAATCAGACACAAAATTGAAAAAAAAAAACCTTTAAAATTTGAAAAACATTAGAAAAGAGACATGAATGACTTTTTTACAAAAAAGATCATAACCATGTCAGATTTTACAAATTCCACTGGAAAATTTAAACTTTGATAGTTGAAATCAAGATTTTAAAATACAAATAATTGTGATAGTGCGAATTTTAGTAAAGGTAATTTTTTTATATAAAATTAGTCGAATACATATAGAATTAGAAGAAACGATATTTTCCATTTCTATGAGTATTTTTTATTTTGTATTTCACGTTTTGTAGAATCATATAATACAAAAAAATGTAAAGTCACTGACGACCGCAAAGGCACTTTCAGGGTCAAACATGAAAATAAGCAACATTTCCCAGAAAAAAATTGACATTGAATGAAGACCGATGTCATGAAAACAAATTAAAAAATTTTCTGTTGATAAATTATCATTGTAATCAGAATACAGAAAATATCGTACCTTGGAAGATTAATCTCAAGTTCGAACGTTGTACACATTCTTGGTAGGATGAAAAGGTTTGAAAAATATCGTTCATTCTGCGGAGCCAAAAATTTTTTTTTTTATTCCGAATGTGTCATAAGTTGAACAGAATATGCCTGATCTTGAAATGTTTTTTCAACTAATAGCTGCGAACATATTATCACGTTCTTTGTCATTCTTCTCTCGTGCGGACATTTGCAATAGATTTACATGGCTCAACAAACTTGCACGACTTTTTGCGCAACATTTCTGTTGGTTCATTTTTGTCAATTCGTTTTTTTATATTTAAACTTGAACTTGCAAACTAACTTTCAATATCTATGTAGTGTAGACTTGATTTTTGAGTTTCTTTTCATAAAATCTTAACTGATCCATATTTATTTCAAAATTCTTTACCATCTTGTTACGGCAAACAAACTTTTCTTTTTGCATGCGATAGGCTATGCTTCACTGAATTAGATTTATCAGAAAATCTTCTCCCACGCTGTCTACACTGGTGAGGTTTTTCTTTTGTGTGCACTGGAAAATGCTGATTTAAAATAGATTTTCGTGAAAATCTTCTCTCACACTGATAACACTGGTAACGTTTTTCTTTGGTGTGCAGTATAATATGCCGATTCATATGAGATTTGCTTGAAAAACTTTCATCGCTTTTTTCACCCTGAAAAAGCTTTTTTTTCATGTACACTGACATATGCTCTTTCAAATTTACTTTCCGTGAGAATCTTTTTTTGCATTCATCACACTCGAAACGTTCTTCTTTTGTGTGAATTCTAATATGGGTTTTCAAATTATTTTCTGTCGTAAATCTTTTCTCACACTGTTCACAATGGTATTGTTTTTCTCATTCATGCAATCGCATATGTCGTTTTAATTCATCTGCTGTATTCCATAGAATGTGGCAACGTTCACATTCGGGGGTCTTACTTGACAAGTGGCTTTTTTGATGCAAGTTCCTCTGTAATCGAAGTCGGAAAAATGAAGGGCAGAAGTCGCACTTGAACGGATGTTCGTCCATTTTGTGATGTTTGCCAGGGATGTTCTGCGAAATTATTAATTAAAATTGAATAGTATAACAGATGAATAGTAAAATTTAAACAATTTTATAAAATTAATATCTGACATCTCTGGTATAAATTCCAAGCGACACAGAGACCTTTTTTCCACCTCGTCTTTCCACTCATTCGCCTGTCCTTCTATATACATTTTTCCCGCAATTAAGAAGCCTCTGTGTCGCCTTAAAATGCATAATAAGGAAAAAGCGAGGGATAACTTTTGGTAAGATTTATAACGAAGTATCAGAACATTTTCGAGAAAACTAAAGTTTAAAAACTCATACATTTACAGAATATTTCTAGCCAAAGGCAAATCTACACGCGTTTACGAATTAAGACAGGTCCAAGTAAGTCAATTGAAAAAAATCGGTTGTGCTTGTTTATACAGTGCAGAATTAGAGTATAAGTACTAAGTATAAGTTATAAGAAGTAATATATACTATCGTGAGCCTACGATGAATAGTAAAAGTATTGTTTATTTCATAGTCATTACAATATTAATATAAGAAAATACTCATTGCGGTGTAATGCAACTGACGTTTAGACCTTGGCGTCTAAACGTGATAAAAATAGTGGGAAACTCATTAAATGTAAGAACACTTGTCCCTCAAGGTTTCGCTATTTCTTTAATAACTCGTGGAATGACCTCGAGCCTACGGCCCTCGGCATCCCCTCGTTCCGAGGATGCTGCCGTCGCGCATGAAAAGACGCTGCTAGGCCCCTTGATACGAAATATACTATTGCAATCGAATGGACATAAATCCGTAATATCGATAAATACTACTAGTGCTCGCAGGTTTACCTAGCGAGCCCAGTTTTATACTGCACCTATTTGAGTACTGCCTTATTTTTCTACTACCTAAAAAGAGTAGGAATTTGTAGTAGTATTAGTTTCTAAACTTCTTGCTTACCGTAAAAGAATTGATCAGAATTGTAAAGAATATACAACATCTAAAAACGCTGAATACTTTCACTAGAGCACCAAAATAAATAGATATAGTCATCCTTCATTTTGTGCCCTGTCAAACATTGCACTGCATTGTAGCGATCTAGACTTTTCAGCAAAAAAAAAAAATAATAATAATTTTTAATTCGTAAACATAAAAACATGAAAAAACTGTTTATGCAAATTATCAACACATAGTGATAGTGTTTTTTATGTGTGACTTAATAGCTCTAAATCGTGCAAAACCGAATTTCGGAGCTTTTCAAAGAAATATTATATTGAAATAAGCAAGGTTTGCAGTAAAAAAATTAGTATTTCCTGACAAAAAGTTTAAAATATAATATATAACTTACAATGACAATGATGATCAACAATTATATTTCAAGACTTGTTTATCAGAATTCATTTTTAGTTACACATCTCTCTTTTAAAACTAAAAAAGATAACCTAAACAGCCATTGATAAAATTAATTGATTGCATTTTACATAAAATATTTCAAGTAATATTATATTGAAAATAATAAATAAATAATATAAATAATATCATAGTACGTAGAGTACCATGATTATTTTATTATATAATTCAGAATATATATAATACATTTTTAAATAATTACTACAGCACTATTTATATGTTTTAATATATGGTGTTTAGGTTAAATTATGTGTTGTACCTGGTAATTGAAGATAGATTATTTATTGCTAACTTTTTTATTTTTATTATAATTGCATGTCAAATCCAAAATGATCTGATATGAAATGTTATGAATTTGAAAAATTATAAAAAGTATTATAAAATACTAATAGCGTCACTATTGTAAGTAAATAACTTTTTTTAGTTTCTGATGACGGCACATAAATAAATATTATATTTTTCAAATTTAGAAACATTTCATTTACGCTTCGGAACTCAAAATTATCATTTTTTTGGCCCAAATACTGTGTTTCGTGCAATACAAGAAGGCTAGAAACTAAGGAGGTATAACTCGCGGGCTAAACAAAAGAATCGAGAGGGCCGAAAGCCGTATCCTCGATGCGAAGCAAAACGCTGTACTGCGCATGTGCCACTTGTCACGTGGTTTTGATCTCGATGTTGGCGTTGGCTAAGAATCTGGGATCGCTGCAAAGCAGCGAGACGTGCACGCGTGTCACCTCTTGATTCCTGGAAATCGGGATACGGATTTCGGACCGACCCCCTGCTGGGAGCTATATCTCCTTAGTATCTAGCCTTCTTGGTGCAATACTTACATATTCCAGTTCACTTTGGCAGGACCCAAAATGGCGGATGATAATAATCATACTTACAGTGCCTTATTTCTACTATACCTACAATACATCGATATTCAACGCTGAAATCGATACATAACTACAATCGATACAAAACGATGTGCGAGCACGTAAACAACTCATTAACTCCCACTCCCACATAACCTACATTATCTGTCACTTTTCTGTTGTCATTTCCATTTTACCACAATATTTCAATGTTTCTACTTGATCAGCATATCTTTACGATTCGAAAGAGTGTTTTAGCAAATTTCCCCAACAAATTTAGAACGTCTATAACGAAATATATATCGAGTAACAGCAGGCCAGACACTGACATTGAGATTACGATTTGAAAATTTTGCCATGTATATAGCATTTTTCTGCCACATTGTAATGAATTTTGGTTTCTGTTTATTAACTTTTACAGAAAATAAACGATTGGAAAATTCACGTTGTTTTATTAACTAAAAGTTGTCCAACCAAGGTTGTGTGTCTATCGATCTTAAAGTAGGGATGTTAAAATTTTATCGATATATGAAAATATCGATATTTGAATTACCAATATCGATATTATCAAAGCGATATTTGAGGATCCGATATTATCGATATCCGATATTTAAATGACGATATCGGATATCGATATCGTTTTACAAAAAAACTTTAACTTGCAATACAAAATGCACAAATCAGCAATTGAATCATGAAAGAAAACCATTTTTTTGAATCGAAAATATCGATATATCGATAATATCGTTGGCCAATAAATAATTATCGATGTATCGGATTCTCGATAAATTTTTTCTGATACATTAAAACGCGTTATCAATATTGAAAAAATATCGATATATATCAAATCCGACATTTTCAAAAATATCGACAACCTTATCTTAAATATGGATGCTACAATTTTCGGCAGTTCAACTTAGCTTCACGAATTTTACAATTTTCACGTAATCATAAATATGTACTTACCTCAGGTTATACAGCAACGAATGAGAACGTATGCGAACGAATGCAACGTTTTCTGTTGCCGCACCACACTGGATTGACCACAACACAATTGACCGGAAATGACAAGAGCGGGTGACATTTGTCAAATTGTCAGCTCGACCACGTAAACCAAAACGATTGAAGCGCACTACAGTATGGACTTTAGACGGGATTGGGATTGGAACGGTAGGTGCTCAAGGGGAGTTGAAAGGCGCGGGGAGACAGTATTACATTACATATATGTAATACTACTATATGGCCAGCTTGAGAGAGAAGCGCATCGGGAAGAGAAGAGCGTAGACGATTCGTTTCTCTCTCGCACAGGAGTTAAGTGGAGTTAATACGTGAACACATATCTTAGTATGCGTGCAACAATACCAAGAACTTAGCATATCTACGAGAGTCGCGCATGCGGAGTACCACGCGAGTCATCTTATTCTTTTCTCTTTCTATCACGATGCTCCTTTGCAACAGAGGAAGATGAGACGCTGGCCATACAGAAGTATTACATATATGGTGACGTCATGAGTCTCTTCAGTTTATCAGTTAGTAGTTACGGATCGTGACTCGTGACTACTACCGACTACTGCTCGCTACTACTGCACTGCAAATTATTCATGTATTCGTGACCATGCGAAACTCGTCAAGATTCTGGCCGAAATTCGTACATTCCGGGACCGATTCAGACAAATTCGTCGGAGAGAATCTGCTGTCAAGCCACTATCTAATCACAACAATCGTTCCCAAGCTTGATGTACTGTCGATCTCTGAAACATCATTGATTTCCCTCCCAACGCCCATTAAAATTTTTCCGGCTGAAAAATTCTCATGTCACCGTCTTCGCAATCGCACTCAGTGAATGCTGGTGATAAATGTGAACATTCTTCTCGTGTTTATGCAAGCCGCAAACGACTAAACTATATATTTCAATCATTTCAATTTCTCGTTATTCCACCTATTTTCTATGCCGATTACAAACCATAACGTCATTGACACAATTAACTATATTACGTTCAACAATGAAATCTGCTTGGTAAATTGTCAGAAAGGAAAAATTTTTCGTCATATGAAAATCAACAAACATTCATGAACTTTTCAAAAGTAAAAATTCATTTCATTGTAGGGAGGCTGTGAAAGAATTCGAAAATCAAACTAAATATTTTCCTTCTGTTTTGAGCTTTTCAAGAAATCCAAACCTCGACTGAAAATAGATACCTACACAAAAAATAGATATTAAGAAAACCAGACTCAAAAAGACCATTTCACTTTATCGCAACAATGGAACCATTCATAATCGAGTATTTTGCGACATCTTAAGTATTTCTAGATATATCTTGTAAAAATGATGAAAATTCATGAATCGTCAGAAATTGAAAAAAACAGTAGCATTTTTAGGTGCTGTTTCTGGCTGCATATGAACATGATGGTTTAGAATCATGAAAAAAAGAAGTCATGTGCAACTACTTAACTAATTTTTTCACATAAACCTTCTGTTTTCTGATATATCAATATTTTCGTTTTCTGATATATCAATAAATGACAAAACAGTATTAAAGTCTTCAAATATTGATACTATTTCTTCCATAATCTGTAGCTTATCATATAGTCATTGTATGATTGTAAAGAAAATAAAAATATAGTTTATATTTTTATCTTTCCATGTGTGTATACATAAGAAATAAACTATTGAATCCTTGATAAAGCGTAGAAAATATTCATTCATATTGTGAAATGATTTTCACTATCGAATTCCTATAAAAACATCTCGTGAATTACTAATGGCCATAGCCAAACAATCTACTGCAATCACAATTAGGCGATGCTCAAAATAATCTCACCAACTCTCGCCTAAACGCTCTAAAGATACTAGATCAGGAAAAAAAATATTTCTTCCAACCAGCTCAGAATAGCCCAATTATTTTCGGCTCTTTAAAAATAATTGACATATTCGCCCCCAGGAAATCGCAAAGAAAGAACTTGGAACCCCGCGTTTGTCTTTCTTCGGGATCGATATTCCCGAGAATATTTCATGACTGCGGCAGTTTCCGTTCGATTTCCGCGATATAAGTTGGCCGTGGAAAATGATGGTGCATATGTATATTATTTATAATCGACGAGGGTTGATGTCCTCCCTCATATACGCTTGTACTCGAAGAATCGAGGAGAAAGTCTTACGGTGTCGCCGGAGTTTCACTTTGTTACAATCATGTTTCGGGGCCGCGGTTTCCGGGTTTTCATCTAGTTCCTGGGGACGAGCGACGGGAACGCGCTGAGTCATTTTTGAAATACGAGACCCGCCGAGGCGCGAATACGACAAGGCAAACATTCACGAAATGTACTGCTGGGGACGCTTTTATGGACCTTTTGGGTGTAAAGTTGCCCGTTCGATAAGAAGAAGGCGGAAAAAATGCGATGGTTAAACAACTCGGGTCGCGACTTTTGTTCGTGAATTAGAAAAAAGTGCAGGGGATGAAAAATGATATAGCTTACGTAGGAAACTTTATGCAGTAACGAGAAAATACTTTCGGAGTAATAAGTAAAGAATGGCACGTCCTATGAAACTTTTTAGGACTCTCTCAATCTCGAATGGGCTATTTTGACTAATTCTCAGTCAAATCTGACTCATCAAAATAGAAAAAAGACGGTTCAGTGAATAGTTATGCCAAAATGACTATTTTAATAAGTAAAAAAAAACTAACACCAGAAATAGTTGAATTCTACTGTAATGAATAATAAAAACATAGTGTTTTCGGACAGTCAATTTGTTTTATTCAATTCGTTCAATTTTTTCATTCCAATTAAAAGTTTAATGTTGTTGGTTTCAAACAGGTATTTTTTTCTTATTCATAGTTAAATCCTTATTCTGCTTTATTCTTTAGCCAATGTTGATCATTCCACATTCGAATTTTACGAATTCGCATAGCAGAAGAACATCCTCAAAATATTAAACAAATAAAAAAAAAAAAGATTTCTATTAGTTTTAAAAACTTCAATCGAATAAAAAATTTTCTTCTACTCAATTAAACACATTTTTCAGGAATAGTTTATGCAAGATTCAATTAATGAATGATAGAAGTTTTATAATTCAAAATAGTAATTTCGATCAATTTATGGTTGGAAATCGATCTTTCTGGTATGATTTTTAGTATTTCTAATAATATATGATATTTTCATAGATTAATTCAAGAATGTCAAGAATACATTGTTATAGAATTAAACATTAAATACATAAAAGGTATTTTATAGACTTTCAAGATACGGTAATCTACCGTCACATCGAGTTATTCAGAAATTTCCGGTACTTATTGTATTTTTTATATTTCTTCCATATTTATTATACATTAAAAAGTATTTACTAGTATTCTTACGAATTTGTGTAGAATTTAAGAATCAAACGTCTTGGAAATCAAAGTTTTATGTATTCCTAGTATTATAAAAAATTTTCGGGGAAATTGTATCTACATAGATTTAGAGCATCTCATAGATGCTTGATATTTTGTGTATTTTTTCTTTTAAAGTGTGCGTAAAGCTCAAGTTTTTTTTTATCTATATATATTTATTATTGTCCTTTCGTGGAGAACAATATAGATTCATAATATTGAATGTATCGAATACATTTCTATTACTTTCGTTATTTTATACAGCAAAAAGTGTTCTATTGTGTTCATATGATTTTTTAAACAAATGTGTTCAATTCGATGCTCTAGGCCTCAATATTAAAAAACTTTTCATAATTTACATAAATTTCTGAATAGTGCATTTCTTTACAGATTTTTAGTACTTTATTCACCTAGTATTTGAATATAAACAATTTTTTTTTCGTATTTCTCGATTTTAATAACCTTTTGTAGCTTCATACCTATATTCTCATTTTTTCCTTTTGTATTTCCATGAAACTATAAATGAATTTTTGAATGTGAATCTCAAAAATTCGCAGCTTTATATATTTACATAAGATCAAAATCAATTTAAAAAAAAACAGTATCTCCACAAACCATTATAGTATTTCATCAACTACAAGTATTTTCAGCTTTTTTAAAATATTTTTAGTGTAAGTACAACTTGAATGAATTTTTCGGGAATATTACAACGATAAAAGCAAGAATGAATATTCATAGCAATAAACGTGTGATTGTTTCGGTAATAAAAAAAATGACTTATTGTTATTATCCGTAAGATAGCTATTTAAATTGTGATATTGGGTTATTATTTGTATCTACGCAATAACGCGAAAACAACTATTTAAGACGTCTGAAAATAAGGGACTTATCTTAAAAATTACTATTCATCTCTTTTTAATTAAGAGAGGAATGACGCTATTTTAAAATCTATCCATAATCCCAAACATGAAATCAATCCAGCGAAGGTCGAAACATGCGACCACTTTTCCTTCTCCCACATTTTTCTACCCAACAAAACGACCTCTCCTCACTCCACGTTCCAGGAAAGTTGTTAATATTTCCTCGCCAACAAAATCAGCCCGTTGAACTCTTTCCCGGGATAAACCGCAACAAATTGTTAACACTTTTACGGCTCGGAAAACTCATTCTTCCCGACAAAGTTCATACCACTTTTTTGCAACCATATTTCCTGAGAAAAGTGAAAAATCCGAGATGGAAACGACCAGCCCACGATTACGCCAGCCTGGTTACGACGCAGTTCAAGTTGACCGTGCATTGCGTTACACGTGAGCGGAAAATGCAAAGGAAAATCCCCCCGTAAGAAGTCCTTGTGCTTGGATTTTCCGAAACTTGCTAGTAACGCCTTTGAAAGTTGCACGAGATGATCGGTAGTTCCGTGGTACCGGGAATATCGTTTCCCCTGCCTCGGTTCCTTTTGACTTTTTCTTGCCAGACTATGCTTTGCTTTGACACTTGACGAGATCAAAGTCTGCAAGGTTCCATATTGTGTGGAATGTACCATGGGTATTGATAGAATATCAACAATGCCTTATGTGTGCGACGTTGGTATTACCAAGAGTCGCATGCGCGAGCGTGGGAAGACTTCAGCTGCGACAAAATATTCGAGATGACGGATCCGATTGTTCGCCCAGCGATGTTTGTATATACGAAGTCTAAAATTCCCATTCTCAGGTGGCGTGCGACGCAGGAATTTTCGGCTGACTGTGACGTTTTCCATTATTTTCGAGCAGTGTTCTTTGTAATTGAATGTCGAGTTGTGATCTTGAACGCTTCTGGGTAAGAGCTTGAGCGTGCATTGTACGGGATTGATGTTGCGTTGTGGACTCCAGTGTTGGATGTTTGGGGATTATGCAAAGGGTGTCGGTAATGGTAAACATTACACGCCACGGAATTTCGGAAGAGAGGATATAAGCGGTTTGGGAAATTCCATTATATTGTTCTTGAGAGAACTCGAGATGATAGTGGTACGTTTATGTCTAACACTGTTAAAAATTTTCTTAAATTTCATACACTTTTTATTCAAAATGTATTAAAATGTACTTCAAATTTCGTGAGCCAGCTATGTGAAATGTCTATTAGATACACATGTTTTAAAAGTGTATGATTTAGGGACACCTACTTGAGTTTAATACACTTTCCATAGATTCTGTATTAAAATGTACCTGAAATTTCATAAACTTGATATTTGAAACATAAGTATGATACACATACTTTAAATGTGTATAAATTGGAGACACTTATTTGAGTAAAATACATTTTCCACACAAGTTGGTTACTACACTTGTGCTCGCTTGGTGGCTACACCAAATTTTTTCTCAAATGCGAATTATTGTGGAAGGTGAAGGTGGGTAAAGGACCTGATGGATGGAATATTACATGCAAAAAATGATTTATCTTTGAAAGGGTTTTATTCAGCTGAAATTCAAAAATACTAATAACAGAAATAAATAAAAAGGAAATTTAACATGAAAATGTTTTCTCTAAATCTTTTCTCAAAACCAAAATTTTTTTATATTAGAATTTTAACAGAAAAAATTTGGTGTCGACATAGTTTGTTGGAATGTAATGCAAATTACACATTACTTGTATTAAATTTAATTAAAACATTTTTGTATGATTTTAGTATATCAGTGCATTGATACGAATCTGCCTTGAATTAATCTGGAATATAATAAAAGTATATATTAATGTCTTGTATAAATTTCAACGCACATGATGTATAAAATTTAAGACACCCGTATATTAAAGTAATGTGAGCGTGTATATATTTTGTATATTTTTAATGCATTATTAATACAGGTTATGTGAAATTCGCGTTATATGCGTTATATTAAACTTAAGACAAAAATTTCTAACAGTGTAGGATAATTGAGAAAGATAACACTGTTCGTGGCTATGAAGAAATTTGGATTTAAGTATATATGCATGGTCACTATTTGTATGAAGAACATTCTTTTTGCAAAATGATGATTCAAGCTTGTTCTACTGCTCATGGTTTCTTCAGTTTTGTCATCTTACACTGCCTAAAGTCGATTGTTTATTAATATACCACACTGTTAGAAATTTTTGTTTTAAATGTAAATAACGCGTATAACGCAAATTTAACATAACCTGTATTAATAATGCATTAAAAATGTACAAAATATATACACGCTTACATTACTTTGATATGCGAGTGCCTTAATTTTTATACATCATGTATGTTAAGATTTATACAAGACATTAATATATACTTTAATTATATTCCAGATGAATTTAAGTCAGATTTGTATTAATGCACTCATGTACTAAAATCATACAAAAATTTTTGGATTAAATTTAATACAAGTAATGTGTAATTTGCCTTACATTCCAACAAACCATGTCGACACCAAACTTTTTCTGTAAAAATTCTATTACAAAAAATTTTGGTTTTGAGAAAAGATTTAGAGAAAACATTTTCATGTTAAATTTCCTTTTTATTTATTTTTGTTATTAGTATTTTTGAATTTCAGCTGAATAAAACCCTTTCAAAGATAAATCATTTTTTGCATGTAATATTCCATCCATCAGGTCCTTTACCCACCTTCACCTTAATATTTATATGTTTTCCACTCATATTTGAAGGACTTCCACAATAATTCGCATTTGAGAAAAAATTTGGTGTAGCCACCAAGCGAGCACAAGTGTAGTAACCAACTTGTGTGGAAAATGTATTTTACTCAAATAAGTGTCTCCAATTTATACACATTTAAAGTATGAGTATCATACTTATGTTTCAAATATCAAGTTTATGAAATTTCAGGTACATTTTAATACAGAATCTATGGAAAGTGTATTAAACTCAAGTAGGTGTCCTTAAATCATACACTTTTGAAACATGTGTATCTAATATACATTTCACATAGCTGGCTTACGAAATTTAAAGTACATTTTAATACATTTTGAATAAAAAGTGTATGAAATTTAAGAAAATTTTTAACAGTGCAACTGAAACATTTGTAATTGTATTCAACAATTCAACTACTCTTGAGTGTACCAATTCTCGGTTATTGAAAAATCAATTACAATCCGATATCGAAAATTCAGGAAATATCAAACTATGAAAACTCTACAAATAATACGGAGAATCTGCACTAGAATTTTTCAAGTAAATAGTTCCATGTAGCTTTTTTATATTTCCTTTGTTTGACATTGATTCACTTTTCATGAAAGACCTATAAATGACATGTAAAGTATTAAAAACAAAAATCTAATTTGAAAAAAAAAAGTTGATTTCATAGAATCAACAAATAAATTTATTGATTATAAAATAAGTTGTTTGCTCTCAGTGTAGTCATTCAAACTTTTGGTCTGCACTGTAGATGGTAAAAAATAGATAGCATTGTTCAATTAGCAATTTGGTTCACGAATAACTCTTCTGAATCTTTTAGCTAATACTTCCATGCATCTTTTAATTCAAATGACGCACTAATGTTACCTTATTGTCGAGGATGTTCGTATCAGTGCACGTATAAATATTTGAATCTTGTTCAATTTTGATCGAATCACATGCAAAATAAATGAAACCTGAATTTTGTAAACCTGGATTGACCGAGTGAACTTCTGGTTAAGGGGGAGCTAAATGTTTAAGATTTGAATTTGGGTTTACACCGAAAAATTGTTTCATATTTAATCTACTAATTATTTTATTTTGAATATGTTATAATTATCTAAGTGCACACTATTGGCAAAAAATTTGATAGATTTTTCATCAAAGAATTGGCATTTTCTAACGCTTATTTTGTATGGAATTTGAGCCCTCAATAGTTCCGGAAAATTTCGTATTCTCAACGGATATTTTTAAGTCTTTTAATTTATAAGTTGCAGTTACTTTTCGATAGTTTATAGAAACATAGGGTATGGTAAACTTTCCAGATCTTTTTATGGAAAAAATCACATTGAGAAAATGGGTTAAAAACTTCAAAAAAGTACTAATGTGGAAAATTTATCAACCTTCTTTAAAAGTGAAGCGAAATAAAGGGATACATGTTCTTAAAATAAAAGGGAGTCAATATAATAATTTTGGAACCCTCCACATTTTGTTGATAGCTGTGATAGATAGTAACTCTTCATATGGATTTGACAGTTAAGCAGTTGAAAAAAGTTTTAACAGTTTTTCGAAACAAAATCTTTAGCTTCAAAAATTATATCGTTAAGCAGCTGTCTTGAAAGTTCTAGCAAATTTTGAAGTTGGTAAAAGTCTTGATCGATGAGAGAGCTTCATCATTTCAAAACAGTTTTGCTAGTCCTTCTGTTAAAAACTGATATGACATTTATAAGAATTTTGATAACTTCCACCCTTTCCATAAAATTTTTATAATTTTGTCAGTTCTTACAAACGCACTAAGTATTACTTCAAACGCTTTCAAGACTTTGAACCAACAATTATCATTTTAAGGGTCTTACATTAAAAATTTAATTAGTTATGAGAAGTTGACATTACGTAAAAGGATTTGCAAAGTTACAATTGTTTGGCAATCTTTAATATTCTTGAAATTTGAACAAATAATTATTGTACCCATTTATCAAGTTTTTGGACAGTTAAGATTGTATTTCAAATTTGAATAAAAAATAATATTTACTATAAGACCATCAGAACCGTTGAAACTGGTAATAAATCGTTGAACCGTCGAAATCTAAAAAAGCTTGGAAATTTTCAAGGCATTGAAAAACTGTGTATATCCGGGGCGATTTTATATAAGCTCATTTCAGTTTGATGTACTTTATGCACACTTGAATAATTTCTCTGCTATACATTGTTAATAATACATTTTCTTCTTAAAAATATCGAGTTATCGACTGCTGTCACTCTCATGACCCTTTGCGAGAAATTTTCAAAGAAAAAACATCTTAATCAAATATTTGAAAAGGAGAAAATGACTTCTTGGAAATGTTAGATGTCGTGTCAGAAGTAAATTATAAATTGAATTCAAAATGATTCATAAACGTAGAAAAACCTGTTTTAAATTTATAACTTGGAGCCATCTTGAATTTTCAGAATTTTCTGCCATTTCGCTTCCATTTCATTATTTATGCATGAACTCCTTTAGTTATTATTTATAAGAATTGTCGCGACAGATATTTTGAAATAAACTTGCATTTGAAATGAAGTTCAGAGGTGAACAATTTTTCTTGAACGACATCAAGTCTAGCTCATCTGAATGTAAAATCATTTATTCATTTTTTTGCACTGCTCCAGGTCATGCCAACTTACTATTTTATTATTTTTTTTTTTTTTTTTTTTTTTTTTTATCGGTTTTTCTGTTTTTCTGATTGACAAGAAAGACGAAATTTCATTATTTCGTTTGTATTTTAATTAAGTAAATGCTCTTGTCTATTTATATTTATTCATATTGATGGGTTCCTGTCTACGACTGTAACGTTATAATATTACGTCTTAAATACTCGTGAATATGAGAATTCAAGTTGAATATTAGAATCATCTCGAGGTTGGGTTGTTTTGTCGAGTTTTGAAAGACACAAGTGTCAAAGATAATTCAACACAAGATAATCAACGATTGTTGTTTCATATCAAAAAAATTATAATAAAAAAAAATGATATTTAACGAATAGAGTTTGAATTTATTAAAAAAAAAAAAATTTTTTTTCTAACTATACAACAACAAAAAATCACCATAAAGAAATAATATGAGCGTGTTGTGAACTAGTCAGTGACATTGCAGAAAAAAATTAAGGAAAACATACGCTTTCTTCAGCTGCAACATCGTAATTTTCGTATGTTTTGGAATATACCTAGCAATTGATTCACCAATAACTCTTCTGATTTTTCGAACCAATGCATGTTTTATTTCAAATCACGTAATAATGTTAGCTCCTCGTCGAAGATGTTCGTATCAGCGCACGTTTAAATATTTCAAATCTCCTTCAATTTTGATCGAATCGCATGCAAAATAATTGAAACCTTAATTTATTCATCTGAAATTGACCCAGTGAACTTATGGTTAAGAAGGAGCTGTATGTTTCAGATTTGAAACTGAGCTTACACCAAAAAATTGCTTAATATTAAACCTAATTATTCTTTTATTTTTAACATGTATTAATTATCTGAATGCACACTATTGGAAAATTATTTGATTGATTTTCCATAAAAGAATCGGTATTTTCTAACGCATATTTCGCATGAAATCTTTTCTTATAATAGTTTCGGAAAATTTTGTTTTCTTCACGGAAATTCTTAATTCTTTTAATTCAGAAATTGTAGTTTCTTTTCCCTAGGTTTTAGCAACATGTATAGAAGACTTTCCGAATCTATTTATGTAAAAAATCCCATGCAGAAAATAGGTCAACAAAAAGTACCAGTATGAAAAATTTATCAACCTTTTTTAAGAGTGAAGCAAAATAAAGTGATATGATCTTAAAATTAAAAGGTTGTAAATATAACAATTTTGGAACTCTTCACGTTTTGTTGACAGCTGTGATATACATCAACAGTTGATATGGATTTGATAGCTAAGCAGTTGACAAAACTTTCAACAGTTTTTCAAAACAAAATCTTGAGCTTCAAAAATTTTATTGTTAAGAAGCTGACTTGAAAATTCTGGCAAATTTTGAAGTTAGTAACAGTCTTGACCAATGAGAGAGCTTTATCATCCTGAAACGTTTTTGTTAATTATTGCATTTGGGTGTAAGTAACTGGTGTGACATTTCTGAAAATTTTGATGATTTTTACGCTTTTGATGAAATTTTAACGATTTTGTTAGTTTTAATGAACGCACAAAGTTTTACTTTTAACACTTTTGCAACTTTTCACTAAAAATGACAATTAAAAGGGTCTTACATTAGAAAATTGGATGATTATGAGAAGTAGACATTACGTAAAAGGATTAAAAAAATTATGATTGTTTGATAATCTCTAACATTCTTACGGTTTTAATGAATAATCATTGTAACTATATTTCAATTTTTCGGGCAGTAAAGATTGTTCAAATTTGAATCGAGAATGATGGTAATTATGAGACCATCAGAACCGTCAAAATTGTAATAAATCGTCAAACCACCAAAATTTTGGAAAGCTTGATAAGTTTCGAGGCATTGTAAAACTGTGTAAATCGTGCAGATATCAAATTAATATGCATTTTTCAGCATAAATTTACCAAACTCGAGTTTTGTTATTCTAGAGCGCATTTCAGACAATATCGAAATGTCTTTTTCTGTCAGTTAATTCAAGTCTACTGAAAAAGTTACCCTTTCTGACTAAAAAAAAAGAATGACAAATCCCAAACTAATCATCCTATAACCTAAAATCCCTGCCAAACTCTCATTTCCCAACATCCAGCATTCTTTCTAAGACGTGCGACTCTCTTCATCCATACGCGACGCAAGGAATAAAAAGTCACGAACAAAAAAACCTCGCCATCATCGACACACCTCGCAGAAATCTACAAAATCACGCTCTGCGAAATCACGAGCCGGGGCCATTTCCATGGCAACAAATCCCCAATCCGACGCGAAGAAAAACAAGCCGAGTTCGCGAAGCGCATCCCATATTAACGGGGCGCAAGGCCGCTCTTGAATTTCTGATTACACTCGAGAGATAACGGTAATCGGCTAATCCGGCGATTACTTTGACAACAGGCAGTCTTAGACTTAACGCGGTTATAAACAGTGGGATGCGCAGGTCGGGGTGTACATGAAACGCGAGCCAAGGGATGAAAGGCTCCGGGGGCGGCGGAGGAGAAAGGGGGGCTCGCGAAGGGTCCGTAATCTTCAAAGTGACCCGCGCCCCTTTTAATGGTTGTGCGCCTCCCGATCACACGGGCAGGATGATACGGCAAGCCGGCCCGAGGGCGTTACGCTGCATTTAATTAATGCAATTTCGCGTCCATCCATCATCGCTCGCGTTTTTGCGTTAACGAAGCCCGCCGCCGCCAGGCGTTGCCCGGGGTACTTTGACGACGAGACGTGCTCTCGATTACGCTGGCTCGCAATATCCTCTCGACGGTCCGCGGATCACGGAGTGACGGACAGGGCGCAAAGCCGGTGAGAAGGAACCCGGAGACGGATGCGAACAGGTAAGGGTTGTTAGGGTGTCGGCGGCGGGAACGGGCGCGGAGGTAATGAGGATGTATGAAAGTTGCACGAGTGGCTTCCGGAGCCCGGGTCGGTGATTTCTCTGCGGAGGCGGCGATGGGCTTGATTTTTCATCCGTGAGAATGGAGAAGTGAATTAAAAAAGGGGGACTTACGAGGGCTGGGAAAATTTTCTCGGTAATCGTTGTGCTTTCTATGTTATACCCAAAAATACTGTCGATAGTACGATAGAAGAATGTCTATCAATTATATAACAAGATTGTAATTTTTTTTTGATACCCCTATCTTCGGTGATACAAACTGTGACATTATCTCATGGGAGTTGCTTCCAAGATGCAAAGTATGAATACGATCAATTTTTTTTTGTATTTATACATTGCATGCCAGGCATACATAGAACATATTAGTATGTAATGGTATTTTCTTGTAAATCGGGTTACATTTGAGTTGTGGAATGCGGATTTTGACAATACTTGTTACTTCTCTTTTGTTTGATCATCAAAGTATGTATGGAGAATATTTCACTTGAATGATTAAATTTTCGAAAAAAAATAATCGCAAAGAAACGTCAACAATATCATCAGATGATTCATATTTCATCGTTGTCAAACAATCAACGTCGTGTTGTGGATTGAGCACTAGCCCCACATGAGTGAAAATTAGTTCGACTTCTTTTACCGAACGACTTTAGTTTTATTCTTATAATGTAACTAAATTTTTCCGAGCTTATTTATGCGAACTTACGATACGTATTTTTCGGCTATTAATGGCCTTTCAAGTAAAGTATTTATAAGATTAATCAATTTTATTTCCCTATGATTGATTCACTGAAAAAGTTTCACTTGATGAAGAATAGATTAAATGTCGGTTCTATTTTTGATATTCGGAAATAAATAATTAAAAGCTTAGACTTCAGAATGTGGAATAACTGGAAATTTTTCATTTAGTTTGTACTTTTTGAATTTTTCTCATCTCTTGAAAAACGATAGTTGATATAACATTAATTTTGATTCTCTAGCTTGAATACAACAACAAATTTTAGAGTTCGTGAAAATATGAGAGCTTCGTCTGGTGTTTTTTGGAAATTTGCAGTCGATATTCAAAGAAATTGGGTCTAAAAATTCCAAAATTTTCGGGACAAGTAGATATTTTGCAAATTTTATCGTTCTTCTAAAATAAGGTTTGCACTTTGAGACAAGCTTTCAACAGAATTAGGCTCATATATGACCAGAGATTTTAGTCACTGCAATAAAAGTTTAGTGAATAAGACAAAGTTTTTATTTCCAACTTACATTAGTCTAGTTGAATTTACATAAATTTTTTCGAACAACTAAAAATCTCTGGTCTTATAAGAGCCTACTAGACTTTATTCAATTCAATTCAATTGTTATTGCTTTGACAAAAGCTTTTCACTCAGTGTGAGTTTAAAAGTTACCATGAAAAACAAAGGGTGAAATTTTAGAAAAACTGAAAATAAGTTAACTTGAAGTCACACAAATTCAAAATTACAATAAAATAACGACTTGCTGGTTTTTTTAAATTTTGTGTTAATTTATTTGAATTTAGAATAAACTTACAATGTAACGATTGGATTTCATTTTGATACAGAATGAAATCAAAATCTTTATTATTTTGTTCTTTCTTTATCAATTATTCTTCACATTGCTGGATTAAAAAATCAAAACATTAGAATCTTATGCTCAAGAAAGCAGAATCAAAAACAAATTAAGAGTTGTGTTGATTATTTCTAATTTTTTTTCTATATATTGTGAATCTGGAAGCAAATGATCAAAAATGTATAATGTAAAAATTAAAAACTACTAGATTAATTGCTAATTTTGCAATTCAATCCTTTCTTGCAGAAAAAAATTAAAAATTTACATGTAAGAGCTTAAAAGTACTCAATAACCACAGTATATAGAATTTTGTTGATTTTATCTTTCAAAAAATTGTATCTTTAAATAAAGATCTTAGAAAAGCGATTTGATGGTTGAAAAATAATCAACTTTTGTTTCTTTCTCTTGAACTCAAAAACAAAGTACCTAACGTAAAGTCTCAAAAGATAAAAATAACCAAAAATTGTGAAACTTAGTAAATTATATATCTATCTATCATATTCTGAAAGAAATTACTCCAATTTGTAGTTCAATATTCAAACAATAAACTTTGAAAAATGAAAAGATACCAATTTGCTTGTAAGAATTTTTCTCTCCACTGCAGTAATCCTAATAATAAATTATATTTTCAAATTGTTGAAAATTATCGAAAATATAAATATTTTTCACACTCGTATCATGTCATCTAAAAATATCGAGTAGTTAAATATTGACCTGAAGGCTGACTTTTGCCACTCCTATTTTCACAAGAAGGACCATGAGTTGAAAAATATGGATAAAAAATCTCGAAAGCCACCTGTTTCTCAAGACGCGGATACTCTTTCTCCCCATCACCCCTAACCCACCCTCAACCATTACAGTTTAATGAGAAATAATTTCCCCGTAAGTGGCGGGAAATAATTCAGCGCTTGGTCCATAAATGTTTCAAGATTCTCGGAAAAGTTGCTCGCCCTGGAGTTTAAGGTCTCGCAGAAGCTGCGAGATCCTCCTTGGGGACCGGGTAATCTTCCAAGGTTTTACCGGAAGCCGGAAGTCCGCGCCGCTGAAAAATCATCGCCCCGTACAATGACGCCCGTCCCGGTCATTACTTTTCTCTCTCGCTCTCCCTGCCCCTTCACACCCTCTCCATCACATCCATCATCCCCCAAAGGTCCGAAGCAAATCTCGGCATTTTGCTGAGATCTTCATGCTGTCTTGCGGAAACTTTTCCTGGCATCAACTCACGCCCCGGCACTCAATTCTCTTTGATTTGTGATGACCCGCGGGCGCAACTTATGTAGGCGCTGGATCCTGCCCAAACCCTTTACCCTCGGTGTGTACGTTTCCATCCACGCTACGGCTACTTTATCGTCGCGACGTGCCGCAACGCTCGATTTGCATTTCGGCCCTTTTCCCCTTGATTTATGCATCGCCGTGAAATTTTTCCATGAATTTTATTTTACTTTTCGGCCATTTATAAACATTGCATGAAGCCGACTTATGAATTGTGGAAGACAGCGGAACGTTTGGCGTTGTGGCGGGACCGAAGGGATGTTGATTTTTCTCCTTTTGTTTTCTGGCCGGGGTAAATTGATATCCAACGGAAGTCGGAAGATTCGCTGGGCATCCATCAAGGTTTAATGGACACCGCTGTGACGCTACAATGTTTTCCGTTCGACGACGCGCGCGAGCCCGATCAGTCATAACGAAGTTTGGCCGGTGACGCGTTACAGCGGGGCATAAGTCGCGTAATGGATATGTGCGGGAGCGTTAATGGGTGATTAATTCGTCGTGGGACGTTTGATTGAAGCGCTTGACGGAAAGTCAACGACGCGGGAGAGATTCGTTTTGTAAATATTGGGGGTTCCATCAGCGACGTTTCAGCGAATTTTTTATGGGAGAAGGGTAAACTCGAATATCAAAAAGGGCAATATGTGAACATCTGAGTTGAATTGAATTCATGAATAAATATTTGTTCTAGATTTATGTCATCTGAAGAATTTAGTTCTCTCAAGCTTCTACTTATATGAGTGTGGTCGAATTTTAACCATGCCGTCCCCTAAAGACGTTCCAAATAATTTAAAAAAATCATTGCATTTTTTCAGATTTTTTATTAAACGTTAACCTGCGCCAATAGAGCCCTACTTTATTTCAATTAAAGGGGTTATATACTTTTTTGTGCGGACGAATTGAGGATGGTTTGGAGTAATTTTTAAGGCACGTAGCAATAATGTTATGGCAGCAAAGTTATTTTTTTTTATATTGTACTGTCCACTTGAAATAACAAGTATTTGTTCATAAAAAAATATCAGCAATTGGCGGAGTTATGGCCCTTTCCCCAAAAACAACTTTTTTTTTAAGAGGCTTGCGGTGACCACGATGCAAGTCGAAGAGGTCAAGTTCAATTAGAAAATCAAAAAAATTTCATTTGTCTATGAATGTATCTAGTTCGTAAACGATCGAAAAAATGAATATTACATTTTTTTCTGTATGCAAGAACGTTTTCCCCGAGATTTCGATTTTTAGAGCTCTGAAAATTTTACTAAAAAAATGTTTATCTGAAAATAAAAACTGCTCTAAAAAACAGGATTGCTCACGAACTAGATATATTCCTAGACTGCTAAAAATTTTTTGATTTTTTGATTCAACTTGGCTTGTTCGACTTGTATCGTGGTCACCGCAAGCCTCTTCAAAAAAAAAGTTGTTTCGGCAAAAGGGCTATAACTCCCCCAATTGTTGATATTTTTTTTTAAACGTATACTTATTTTTTCAAGTGGAAAATACACTATTAAAAAACAATAACTTTGGTATCGTGACACAATTGCTACATACCTTGAAAATTACTCCAAACCATCCTCATTTCGTCCGCACAAAAAGGTATATAACCCCTTGAATAGCATGGCATTTCGTCTTCATCACAGTCAATAATTTTTTTTGAACGCAAAAGACGTCTTAAATATATGATCGACACGTCAAATCGTTCGCTTGTATTGTGGTAAGCTGTAAAAAATCTCGCAGTCTAATACCAATGTATAACATGTAGGCTGCTACGTGCAAATACAGGTAATAGCCAAAATAGCGTTTTTTATGGATAATTACTAGTTTTCAGTCCAAGTTTAGCCAGTGTTTTAAGTTTATATCAAGTATTAATGATCAACTTGAGATCATTCACAAATTTTTTCAACAGATTATTACAGTTATTAAGAATTAATTAGCAAAATTCATACAAATATACAATGATCGTCTTCAATTGCGAAAGTTTTCTTAAATAAATTGAAGTAATGAATAATTATAATAATGAAAACTGCAATTAAAGTACCTACTGATAGATTTGGAAAAATTGTTATGCGTAGCAAAACTAAACGAGTCATTTTAATTATATATCTGCCTGCTTAATTGTAGAAAAATAAATTTCAAGTTTGGAACGAAAACTTTTTTAATCAGATCCGTGGGGAACTTACGAAAATGTTTATTTTGTTAATGTAACGTTTCGAGTTGTGAGTTCGAGACGCTACTATGCAGGGACTGGTTAATGAATGATGAAACACTCAATTTTCACTGAACACACGCATATTTCTAGGTATTAAATTACAATTCTTCGCGATAACGAATTTGATGACGCGGCAACAGTAAGGTTCTTGATTCTACCGCAAACAAGTTTACTATAAGGACTCCCGAATTCTACGGACAGAACAATCCTTGATGCGCGATTATTTATAGGCACGATTCCCCGCGATTTTTCATACAACATGACTATATTTGGTCATGTACACGATGTACTAAAAAACGAGATAAGGCACTAGTCGAAAACATCTACCGGATGCGATCAGTTATTTGACAATTGAGATTTCCCAATAGCGCGCTGTCTAATGACTTCGTGTAATTAAAACGACAAAAATGAAATGCTTGATGATATTTTAACTATTCTCACATTGATAACAAAAAAAATTTTCTTTTCTACGAACAATTCTAGAATATTCCTACAAGTTTTCTATATGTAAATTAGTATGTCACCGGGACGTGACAGGTAAGTATTCCACAAATGCTCGACCTCAAACATATTTATAACTTAATTGTAATTTATTGTTACACAATTTGATCAGGATAAAATCGTGACTGGACGAGTGTAAGTATTCTAGTTCGAGTATTACTCATTTTGTTCGCGAGATAGAGTTTTAATTATAAGTTGATAACTTTAAAAACAATACGGTCTTTCTTCTTTTCGAAACTAATATTCAATATGCCATTGGATATCGATCCTTCGAATATTAGAATAGTACAAATAAGAATAAAAAATGCGGCAACAAATCCGCGATCAATGTGATTATTTTAAAATATCGTTCGAAAATGTAGTATATATTTGTTTTACCAAAAATCCAACTTATCCACTTTAAAAAATATTTTTAATTTTTTTTTTTATTCGAGTGTCGAATTGTGATACAATTTAAAAGCAAGAACTGTTCATTTTAGTAAATTTTGATAGTTTGCTGTAAATAATTGTGGTATTTGTTATGAAAATTTGTAAATGATCTAGAGTTGATTGACAATACTTGATATATGACTCAGAAATTAACTAAAATTCACTAAAATGTAGGACATCGGCTAAAATTGGACCGAAAGCTAGTAATTATCGTTAAAAAACGCTATTTTGTTTAATACCTGTATTTGCACGTAGTAGCCTACATGGTATACATTGGTATTAGACTGTAATATTTTTTTACAGCTTACCGCAGCATTAACGAAAAATCTGACGTATGGACTATATTTTTAAGCCGTCTTTTTACGTTCAAAAAAAATTATCAACTGTGATGAAGACATAATGTCATGTTATTTTAATGGGAAAGAGTGCTCTAGGGCACGGGTTAACGTTCAATAAAAATGTGAAAGAAATTCGATAAGAATCTGAAAAATCTGAAAAAATTTAGGTATTTTTTCTTGAACTTTTCGCAACCACTTTAAAGGGCGGCACAGTTAAAATTCGAATAAACCTTTCTTAAGGACCACTCTGATTTATATGGAAAAATATTTTTTCAACATTGCCATGCATCGATTCCATTATCTTTGCAATTTTTCAACATATCTTCTATTGTAGGGCACTTCAATAATTTTAGTACTTCGTATTAGAGGTAGGTTAACAAATAAAGCATAATTTTTTCAAAATTGGAGGATTTTTCACGCATATGCTTAGGTAGAATTCAAACATTTTTTTGAAATTCATCACATTTTTCTTTAACTGAAAAAAATCGATTCAATGCTATATTTGTTCTACTAATTTTAACAACTGCTCTCCTTTGAAATGCCCATAAAGAAAAAAATCCACGTCTCCCAAACAATCAGCTCCAACCCACCCCTAAATAAACAACTTCCCGCTCCATCCCCAATTCCTAATCCCAGAATCGTCAACCGACCCCCCGAATGACCAACATAAAACCCACTTGTAACTGCTCGCCGATCAAAAGAACAATACAGCCATGTACACAGGTTAAGAACCTCCCGCGGCGCGTCGCTGTCTGGCGCATATTAAACGGCCCCGAGTTCTTGCTCCACTTCCGGGCGTCCCCGGTGTTTTATCAACGATTGGCTCCGACGAAAATGGTGTCGCGACGTGAAATACGGCGCGGGAAACTTTGCGGGTTAAAAGAAAAAAACATAAATAAATGAAGAAGTAAAGCCAAGGGAAAAAATTTCACGATAACTTTAGGACGAGCGTGCCAGGGCGCTAAAAGGGTTGGACGTATGAAAAAGCTCGTATTAGCCGAGGGAGGCAAAAGAAAAACGAAGTGAGAAGGAAGAAAGTTCAGGCCCGGGACAAAGGAGGCACAAAATAGCGGACCAAGTCACGTTTGTTTTGCGATTTCTTACGGACAGGGGTCGCAAACTAGAGTCGACTCACTCCTCGAGTTACCGTTTGTTCTTTCGATTCTCCTCCTCGCTTTTTTCAACGGAACCCCGACGAAAGTTTGGTTATTTAATTTCCCTCCGTGATCCTTTTTTTCCCTGCTAACTAATCCCCATCTGATTCTTTGAGCCCCGTGGATTCGAGGATATCTCGTTAGGAATATCAACGTACGACCTTCTCTGCCTTTTTTTCTCTCTTTTTTTCGCCCGTGCGCTCAACAGCGATTAGGATTCCACGTGCCACCCCGGATACTTTTACGTTTGCGCGTTTTATCATGCCGCGGCTTCGGGTTACTTCCCGGGGAACGCGAGTTCCGAACTCCGGTCGATATGCCAAAGTATACGAGTGAATTTTTTGAATGCTGATAAATCGAGCCAGGGGAATGGAGATGTGTAAATTCGAGACGGCTCGGGTTTCGGTGTTTTGGGGCAAAAAGCGGGGGCTTCGAGGAGTTTGTTTGAAGAAGTTGTATTTTCATAGATTGGGTGATCAGGTTTTTTCGCGTTTTTGCACGGTTCGGGGTGTACATCAAAAAGATGCGAGGGATGTATGAGGCAGACCTCGGGAGCGAAATACTATCCTGAATGATGGGATTGGTGGGAGCTCGGCAGAATTTTGTAGTAGTGGAGTTTTATGAGAAACTGGAAGAGGTAAGTTGGGGATTGAGTTAATCTAGGATACAGTATTTTATTCTATGAAATGAAATCATCAAGATTAGTGTCAACTTGGACATGCTTTACAAATATTTATGTCGAAAAAAGAAAAATATGATCATAATTCAGGCTTTCGCATTTAAGTGTACAATGTGAAAAATAAAACTTATTCGATTCGCAGAAACTCTTCAACTGTTTTCATGAATACGAAACTGAATATTTCAAGTTTCTTGGCAATGTTACATCTAGTAGAATTTGAAAATGTGGACTGAGCTTCAAAATAACAGTAATACGAATCGAGAAAAGACTAAAAGCCTATTTTCATAAATGGAATGGCTGAGCAACTTTTCAAAATTTTATTAATACCAAGCAACACATTATTAAACTGCAAAATTCGTGTTACAAACCATTTGTTTCGTCTCAAAACGCAAAGTATTACTTAATGATAATAATTTTGTCGAAATCTTAAAAGTAATCTAAAAAATTTTTTGTTGATATGTTAAGTTGGCGTGAGAAAATCGTCAAACCTATTGCGATGCCTTGAACTATGCAATTTCATGATTGTAATAATTATTATCCTAAGACATCGTGTTCGAACCATCAGACCTTATAGTACATAAATGAAAAGGTATTTGAAGTTATAAATGAGTGATAGTCTGTAAAAAGTGAGTAATATGAAGCTTGAATGGAAATAAAGAAACAACATCTTATTTTCAAATCATATGTTTGAATATATCAACATACTAGGTATCCAACAAAAAACTGAAAAATTTATCAGTATTTTATATTTTCATAATAAATAATACTCGGGATACCTATAAAAGTATTAGAAGTCAATGAAATACTGAAATCTAAAATAAAACAATGAATTTCCCAAGAAAGTTTACAGATTGATAAAATAGATACTATAAATTTAGAATACCAGGACACTGAATTCTAAAAATCCATTGAACACTTTTCCGAAGGGGAACAGAAAATCCTTGGAATTCAGGAAAATATTCAAGAAATACGACAATTACTGACAGTACTATGTTGCAGCTTGAAAAATCGTATGCTTTCCTTATTTTTTTTACTTCATGTTACTGAATCGTTAACGACACGCTCATTTTATTTCTTTACGGTAATTTTTTTTCTCTTTTTTTATTCTAATAAAACCAAAATTGTTAATTATCTTTTATTGAATCATCTTTTGACACTTGTTTCTTTCAAAACACGATAAAATATTCCAACCTCAAGATGATTCTGACATTATTATTCGACATGAATTCTGGTATTTACGAGCATGTAAGAAATAAAAAACATATATTGCAGTCGTTGACATGAACCATTCAAAATAAATAAATATAAATTAATAAGTACGTTTGCTTGCTCAAAATACAAAATAAATACTGAAATTTGTTCTTCATTGTCAGACAGAAAAACCGATTTGAAAAACCATGATATAAAAAATAATAAATAATTATAAAGTTTAGCAGTGCAAAGAACTGAAAAAAGATTTTTCATTGGGATGAGCTGAACTTAATGTCGTTGTTGACAATAAATTGTTTAGCTCTTAACTTTCTTTCTGATGCAAGTTCATTTCAAAATATCCGTTGCGACAATTCTTATACAAACTGATGCACAAATAATGAAATAGAAGCAAAATTGAAAAGAATTTCAAAAAGTCAAAATGGCTTTCATTTATAAATTTAAAACAGGATTTTCTACTTTTATAAATCATTTTAAATGCAATTCATAATTTATTTACAAAGATTTCATACAGACTGAAGTATACTTTTCGAAATTTCTATTAACTTAGATTGCAAAGAACAATCCATATTTTACTCGTCAGACATTTCCAAGACGTCGTTTGCTCATTTTCAAATATTTTATTCAGAGGTTTTTTTTTCTTCACACAAAAGGTCATAAGAGTTACAACAGTCAATAAATTGATATTTTTGAAGAAGATAATGCACCGTTAAAAATGTATAGCAGAGAAATTATTCAAGTGTGCATCAAGAACATCAAACTAAAATTAGCGTTCAAAATATTGTCCTGGATTGGCGTTAAAAATTTTGCTGGCTCGTCTTCTACCTAAATCTTGATTTTAATTTTTCTATTAGTTCTAAAGTAAGATAGAAACTTTCCTACGTTATAAATTATTGCATTTTTTAGTTTGTCGTTCAACAGAAGAACCTAACCTAACACAAAAATATGTTCCTAAAAGCAAAAATAGGTTTTCCATTATTTCAAAAAATGCAGAGAAAATCCTCTCCAAATTGGTAGTCTGAAACGAAAGGCATTCCAAATGCTGCGAAGCGTTGAGAGATGATAGGCACTCCAATCCTGTATCGCGTACCAATGCGCGTATGTAATGAAGTAGCGTAAGTGCAGGATTGGAGTGGAATTGTCGTTCTCAGAAAGCGGGCGTAGAAAGGCTTATGCATTGCGCCAAAGGGTACATCATCGGAAGCGGAAGTAAGGAGATGCTTATTCAGTCGGAAGCTGCGTTTCAGCTTACTGCTGGACTTCAAAGAGGAACTGGGCGAACTCTCGTAGGCGCGTTCTCGGGCGAAAAGGGACCGTGACGAGGAGAGCCGAGGCGGAGAACTTGGTCTATCAAATCTATCACCGGAAGGCCGCTCCAGATATTGCGCACGGTTTTATCTCCAGCGACAGATAATTCGGCGAAAAAACCCTCGCATCCACGGAAGCGGGGCTTTATCGCGAAGGGCCCTCAGAAAATGTGCACGCAATTGATTCCGAAACTTTAAAGAGTTTTTTGATCCCCGAGTTATTCCGAATGGGAGTGGTACAGACTGTGAAATATATGTACCTACGAAATGGGAACACGAGTACTTGGATCCGTTCTGACGTCGTATTTCAAAGTGACTGAAAATGTATTTTTGTCGAATTCGTATTCAATTTCCATGTTGTTGGATTGTAGGGTGGTTATCAAAAAGAGTTTGCTTGGCACTTTGAAGAAAGTTTCCAAATAATTCAAAAAATATTTTGGGTTATCAGCGCAACGTTAAAATTCCAGTAGATTTATTTAAAAAATTTCTAATTTTCTATCCGAGGTCCATTTTCATTAAAAGTACTTTAGATATTTTTATACACACCATTTTCTCTTGTCTCTTGCTCCTCTGAAATCACTGTTCAAAATAATTGTCTCTTACATTAATTGATATGTTCTACTTCACCTACAAGTTAAAATTTTCTGCTATCGTGTAAAAAGTTTTCATACTAAGAGAAAATTGTCCCACACGAACCCTCCAGATTCCTATACTTCAGTTTTGCATACGATAAAAAGTTTTCTCTGCATCAAATTATGAAAATATCGTCTGTCCTACATTTACTAGTAAAGAAAAATTTTGTTATGAAAACAAACTAACTTCTATATTATCTCTGCAGCACACTTGAAATAGTGTACTCATTACACATACTATACCATTTTCAGTATTTTTCGTGTGAATATTATTTTATTTATATTTTCAACTATTGAAGAACATACGATTGCAATGTTTCACGAACAAGTAGAATTTAGTTGCACCAATAAACTTAATATTTATGTCAGTTTGTTCAAATAGATTCAGGTTAATATTGCCAGGGCTTCCTAACAAAATGCAATGTTTTTTTTCTAAGGCGAGTTCTGGTTTTATTTCGTCTTTTTCCTTGGAACAACGTTGTCTTTCATCATCATTATGCGTGTATTGTAAATATGTATTTGACTTGAATACTAATATAAAACAAACATAAGGAAGGTCATAGGCCATAACACAATTTTCCAGTATGGGGTAAGGGAAACATTAATTTTAGAAGGGTAAGTATATATTTATGTTTCAAAGTTTCAATAAATATTCATCCTAGCATCATAATGTCTAACAAATCAGTTAGTGATGTTCAAATTTTTCTTTCTATGTACATATTATAACGCACAGTAACACTTTTCTTGTCAATTCCTGAAACCTTCTTTCCAGTGTCTTCGTACACATTTATTTTTATATTATTGAAAACCAAGAGCCTTTAGAAAATCATTTCATATTCGTAGATAAATATTTACATGTAGTTTACTCGAAATTCAATTTCTAAAATGCGAAATTTCAGATTTTTTCATTTTTTTTATCTTATTTGATATAACAATACCTACATAAATCCACAATTTTATGCTTTTAGTTAACAGTATTTTTAATATTTTCTAGTATTTATTATATTGTGTAGGATTTTTTGGTATTTTCATAAGTCTCTAGTATTTTAAAGTGTTACTCTACAGATTTCTAAAATTTTATTCTCTAGAATACAAAGTTTTTTGTACATTACATGCTTAGTACTCTATTACATATTTCACAAAACATTATTTTCATAGATTGCTAGTATTTCCTTAATTTCTACAAGGAGAAAACAATTAGGTTACTATTACAATGAAATATTGTGCTCCTGAATTAGTCTGAAATATTGAACTTTTGCCAACTATGTATTCAATTCTTCCTAAATTTTATTGTTACCTTTGTCAAACGATATTGTAAAAGTAGATATATGTTTTAATAGTTATTAGATGTATCGCTTTTTATTATATGATCCTGTCATTTTCCGCAATATCATTTTGTCACACCTACTACATAATCAACATTCTGAAAAAGACTCTATTGTTCTGCTAGTATTCAAAAGAATTATGGTTCGTTTCACTATACTTTGGGAAATTTTTGATATATTACATGGCATGTTTAATTCTTTACTTTCTAAAAATCAATTGTGCATTAAAGAAAAGTATATGAATTTTCGCTAAATACTGATGGTGAAGTATTTTCTCTGAGTATGTGAAAAATTCCTAACAACTAAACTGAAACGTAAATAAAAAAATATAAAAATATATTATCAGTAGGAGGAAAAGAATTGAATAGATATTTTACTATAAACGAATATGAATTCCCTTGCATTGTAGAATATGCAATTTATAGTGTGAAATTTGCATAACGACCGTTCAAAATTTTTCTTACTTTATCTTTTAAAAACTGGCAAATACGTGGTAATATGTAAAATATATCATTTTTTTAGTACAACATTGTAATAGAAAATGTAAAATCTATAATCTGCAATCATATTGTCAAAATGACAAAATTGTACTACTTTTTACCATAAGGATGTCTAAAAGTACTGAATTTTTTCCCTGTCCAGGATCTTTGATATTTTTCGCAGATTTTCAGAATTTATTAAAGTAGAATTTTCAAGTACTAAAACACAGTGCTTTGAAGAATTCCTTTATTCGTAGTGATTTCCATTTTCTTCAGTATATATCAATATTGCGTAGGATTTTCTACTATTTTCAAAATTTTATACCATTATCATGTACTTTACTATAGATTTCTAGGATTTGATACGGTAAAATTTTGAGTGACATATTTATAATACTTTGATCGATTTTTTATCAAACAGTATCTCTATAGGTATCAAGTATTCTGCAAATCGTAAGTATCTTTCATATTTTTGGAATTTTTTCAGTACGTATACCTACAGTGTGAAGAATTTTCTATTATCTGCAAAATCTCAATTATTGTTTTTCCCAATTCTGTATTCTACAGTTCAAATTAGTATAGATTTCCAGTTTCTTATCACTATTTTTACATCATACACAATCAAACAAACTTTCGCCTAATTTCATCAACCCAGTGTTTCTCGATCCAAAAATCAATCAAACACAAATCCCACCCCCTCATCACAAGAATCTCAGCTCGTCAACTAAATGCCTCTTTCACCCCCAAACGAAATCAGTGAAAATCACCATCATCCGCGATAACCCGATAATATACATTTCCGCGCGATAACGAATTATTTCATCATGCCACGCGTAAACGAATCACATCACCCACCCATTTCGTTTAAACCGAAAATTCATAACAATAAATTATACGACCGGTGAAATAATAATGCGCCAAGCTGATAACATTTATCAGAAAAACCCACGCAATCGTTCCGGCGCCGCGTAACAAGTAACTGGCCATTTTGTAATGATTTGACGAAGCGTGATTAACGCCGTAATCCGAATGATTCTATTCATGGCGTGGCCTTGTTATGCAGATCGAATTTGCGGATGTCTATGGAAGAGGTGATGGGGTCAGAGAGGGTGGGGGGGGGTGGTAAGGGGGTGCATTCGGATTGCGATTTTACACGGCCGCGAACGCGTCTCTGCCCGTGGCAGACAGAGAATTCGAGATAATGAGCGAGGCACGAACCTGTTACATTATGAATGTAGCTTAAAGTGGCTTTCCGACTGCGGCCCCTGTATAGCCAAGATGTAGCGTGTCGGTGTCGCCGCCAACTCCTGGGGATTCGACCCTTCTGTCAGACGTGATTAAAATCTACCGCGTACGCGCGAGCCCGGAAAAAGGATTCCGCCCGCAGGAGCCGGTCGCGCGAGTGGATGGATTTCTCCGTCTCTTCTTTTTCTTGGCTTTCATTGAATTAGCCGCGAGCGTCGTTACCTTTGTCGGGGCCGAAGCTAAGGGATGCTAAATCAAAACTTTGCACGATACACGAACGCTTCGCGTGGGTATTTCATGAGTGACTTAGTTTTCTGGGCCTGGGTGTCGTTTGATAAAAAGTTTTTTATGTACTCGGAAATTTTGGTATTATTACTCGGTGCTTTATGTCTTCATAAATTTGATGTATTGTTTGAATGAAGTGCGATGGGTTGTGAGAGTTCTTTAGATGCAATGGGCAACCTACCGAAAAATTCTGTTATAGTTATCTGATCGAAAATCGAAAACAAATCAACACTTGCTAATTTTTTTCAAAATTTAATATCGTAGGAAGATCTTGATTATGATCAATCCTTCTTTCTTTTATCACTGGGTGTGAAATATATGTAGAAAATAACTTTCATCGATTCTCCCAGTCGAATAATTATCATTTGTTCATACTGTCGACGAAAAGGACCGAAATCAGGTTGAAACGTCGACAGCATTAGTAAATAATAGTTATTTGACTGGGAAAATCGATGATAGTTATTTTCTACATATCTTGATTATGATTTAATAAATTCAAAAGATATGTAAATCGGTTATCTTTGGCTCATTACTCGGATATTTCTTCACCATGTTCTAAAATATTTAATTAGTTGAAATTATCGTCTTGTGAACTGAGTTTTTTCATTACGAAATATAACGTTTCATGAATATGTAAGAAGTGTCTGAAATATTCAAACCGATGTTCCGTAAATGTTTGCTCGTAACTATAGTTACAGATAACAATATTTTAAGAGCATTCGGTGACTATTTATTCATATTATAGAAAATATTAATAAAAATAAAGTGGATTCGTATCTTTGTATTGAATAGAGCTAAATGATGTAGTTTATATAAATGTCATATTTTTGTTATTCTAATACGGGTATTGTTCTCACATGGTAGGTTTCTTCAAAATTCAAGAGTACAATGGAATATATTTTGATGTAAATAAAAATGAATTTTTCATGTAATATTCGATTTTAACAAAATAAAACTATACAATCTGATACTATATGATTCAGAATTAGCTATTTCAATTAAGAGCTTAAGAAAGGAAGATAATTATACAATTGATTTTTATGTAATTTTTTATCATTAAAAAATATAATAAAGTCAAATGATTTTCATTGTTTGAAAAGCAAAAAATTTTACAATATTTTTAATTAGACGAGTTTCTAAACTTTCCATATTGACTGTCATATAATTAATTAACATCGATGCCTGAATTGAAAAAATTTATATAAAATTTTGTTTTTTGCGAATAACTGACCTATACTTGCTTATATATTGGACGCATCTCATGATGAAAATAAAGAACCGAATTTGTTATATGTATACACCGTGTTGCAAAGTCACACTTACGAAAAAAACCTTGGACTCCTTATACAATTTCAAGTCAGAAAGTACTTAAAAACTATTGATACGACTCAAAATTAAAAAAGTTAGGTATTGAAGATTAAAATTTTAACAATGATTGCGCTCTCTCAGCAAGTAGGGGTCGAAATCACAAACCAAACTCGACTCAAAATTTTTTTCTTATTTTTCTGAGTCGAAAAGTCCTTTGCCATTTTTCACAAAACTGGAGTGGTTATATACACTTGTTCTCGAGAAAAAAAAAGGGTTTCACGATATTTTTTTTTTTTTTTTAAGCAACACAATATTTTTTGCAAAACTTATTGCCAGTTAATTATTACTAGGTTTTTTAAAAATTTAGTCAGAATAAAATCTTCGTAATTGGGTACAGTACAGCAATTGTGCCAAAATCCGATGTTTTTTCGCGGTGAGCACAGTTTCTCGAAAACCATTTATCTGAAAAGTCTAAATTTTTTTTAACTTGTTTACATTTATAATAGCCTCTGCATGAAGAAAGGATTATTGATTTTAAGCCAAACTTTTTTTTCTTGCTGCAAAAACTGAAATCCAAAACCTTAAAAAATCACACATTTTAGGAAAATGACTACTTTTTTCGTAAAAATAATAACGTGGCGAAATCCTCCGTTCACGCAGAGCGTAAACGTATAAGCTAGAGGTTTTTTTTGTTTGTTTTTTGTATTACAGATAAACAGTTCCTCATTTATCGTGCTCACCACGAGCGCTGTCAGAAAATTTGTTTTGGCACAAGGGTCACTACGACCTTAATTACGGAAATTGTTTTCGGAAAAAATTCATGGAATATCTTCTGACATGGATTCATTAATAGGCTTTGATTTTTTTTTTTAATTGTTTTGTTTTTCTAGAAAAAAATCGTGAAAATGCCCTTTATTTCTCGAGCGCAAGTGTATATAAACGCTTAAAATAAAAAAAAATATTCGGGTGACAAGTTTTAACCAATCAGATTTCTTGGATGTAAGATTCGAATATCTTTTTTGATTTTGAGTTTTGTCAAAACAAAATCAGAAAAATATGAAGGAAATTTGAAGTAGAGTTTGGTTTGTGAATTCGTCCCCCACTTGTCAAGAGAGCGCAATCGTTGTTTACATTTCAGGCATAGATGAATTTTTGAAATTTTGAGTTGTGTAAAAAGTGGCATACGACTTTTCGACTTGAAACTGAGTAAAAAATCGAAAGTTTTTTTCTTGTATATGTGGCTTTGGGACACCCTGTAGATAGAATTTTATGAAATTTTTATACTCGGTTTTGCTATAGGGGCTGTCCATAAATTACGTAACGCAATTTTCAGTATTTTTTTACCCCCCCCCCCCGCGCGCGTAACGCAATCCTCCATAGCGTCAACACAGGATGTAACGTTTGGTCTGACCCCCCTTCCCCCTTGAAGCGTTACGTAATTTATGGACAGCCCCATAGAGGAATTTTTTTCTGCTAACATTTTGCACAACAGATTATTTTAAATTCTGCTCATTTGCATTTTTTGAAATTTTGACTCCTCGATCGTTCGAATATTTAACCTCATAGTTATTTAAATTAAATGTTCCTCGAATATTTTTAAATGAAACACGTTACATAGGTGATGATTGATTTCTAATTTGAATTTAATTTATTTAGGAGAAAATTAGTCACGCTTGAATAATTAAGATACAAGCAGCAATTTTTAAAAATGATTCGTTGTATGAAAAATGATGAATCATTCGACCAGCAACACATTCGAAATCCATAAATAAAAGCTCGCCCTCGTATATATTTCTTATAATAATTCTAACAATCTTCAAATCAAATTTGAATGACCAAATCAATATTTTTTGTAGTTTACCCTTGTGAAAATTTTCCATTAACTTTTCTTATGATATACATATACACTATAATCACAAATCATAAATCCACCAAATTAGCCAATAAATAATTTGAGCTTTTATTTTCATCAATATCAGTGAACAGAATGAGTATACGAGCAATTGAAAAATAAATCTCAATTTTCAAACGAAACAATGAGATGTAAATTGAATAATAAAATAATTTTGAATTCAATTAGACAACGAAAAAGCTCAAAATCATCAACGTGCCAATTCCAAAAATTTCTTCTCGCGACAGCAATGCACTGGCCCTTGCAAGAATCTCAATAAACTTCATAAGTTTCATCCAACATTTCCCGAATTCTACTGGACTTTGCCCGATGTTCATACTTTCCACTCACCCGTAATTATGCGAGAACCAAACTTTCCGCGATGGTCTTCAGTGACTACCAAAACTCGCCTCATGAATTTAAGATGAACTCAGAAATGCGCATGTTTATTTAGAAAAAAGCTTTCTTCGGGCCATAATTCGAAAGACATTAGGAAACGATTTACCCCACGTTCCAGCTGTTTCTTGCAAAAAACAAAGGGAACTTTATTGTGCAGAAAACTATCGACTGCCTTAAAATAAATAAAAATAACAAACATTATTTATAATAATTGATTATAGCAAACACGTTTTTTTCATCCGAAAAAATAAATTTCAACTGCTTGAAACAGGAGCTAAAACTCTATTTGGGCCTATTTTAAACTATTAGTAATTACAGCAAGAATTTCATAAACATGCTTCCAAAGTTAAAATCTCTAAAGCAACTTTTTCCCTTCGGCGAGAGGGAAAAAGCGTCAACAATATTCACATCTCCGGAACCATGGTTTACGCAAAAAGTTGCAAAAACCCTCGTCAAGGTTCTACTTACCTTCATGGAGTTTTTCCAGAGTACCAGCTGCCGATTTCCCGACCGCGAGCAACAGGAACCATAATAGGCTGAAAGCCTTCCGCAATGACTTTCGCTGGGAATCCATAGCGCCAGTCAACTGCAACGAATAACAGTCACATACATCAGACCTCGTATTTTCCCCGGGCGACGTTAAAGAACAACACGCCAAAATTGCGAAGCTTTCCAGAAGCTCGTCCAAGTTTTTTCTCGCCCGGGCAATTCCTTCTCGATTAGTCGCGAATTTCTTACATAAATAAGGACAAAGTTCGCCGGGCGCGAATAAGGGGAAACTCGTTTTTGCGAGGCCCTAACTTTTCTAGTTTCGCGGAAAAGTTGAAAATATTCATATTGCTTATTTGACGGGACTGCGTTGTACGGAGTGAGATTGCTTTTTCGCGCCCGCTTCAATCTCGCGATTTTAAGGATTTGGGAATTCGATAAATTTCTACGCTGAAAATGTTCGACAATGCGAGTTTGTTCGTGGCGCCCGGGCGAATATTCGAAAGTGCGTCGTCATAAGCGACTCGGGGTTTAATGGAATTTTCGGGAAGTTTGCGGGGCGGTTATGAATTATACATTCGAGGTTGACTTATCACGGTCTATTAAAACGCACACCGTTGAATCGTGTGGTGCCAGAGTGGGGATGATTATTCGGTGCGAAGAAACAATCATGAATCGCAAGATAAATGTTTAAACGTAACTTTTGCATGAGGGGTTGGCTCGAGAATCGTGTATATTAATTGAATAACTTAGAAAAGTTGCAACGTGATTATTTATTGATGGGGGAGGGCAAACTCAAATATCAAAATGGTTCGTGGTGCAGGCACATATATTTTTTTTTCAAACGTACAAGTGAATGTTAATTCAAGTATCTAGGTTTTAGAAATCAACTTGCGATACTTAAGTATTGGATTTTTCAAAAATATGAATTTCCTTGTGAAATGATTTCTCCTTGTTTCTGACATGTCTTGGTATTTATCTTCTTATAACCTTGTGACAAAAAAACTATTGAACTATTGGAAACTATGCAAAAAAAACTATTGAAACAATTGGCAACTATTGTTAGCTCAATAATTTTTTTTCGCAAGGGTATAGTTAATATATATTGTATTACCTGAAATTTGTACATTTTGAGATAGTTCCTAGTTTTTATAGGTTTGTGAGAAATTTTCTTACACATGATTACAAGTATTTGATGGAACTCGTATATATTTCAAATTTTTCATAATTTTTAGGGTTTATGGAATTTCGTAAGATAACGAGTATTTTCTTAGATTTGTAGTATTTTTATTGATTCCAATATTCATTCTTCCGATGTTCCGGAAATCAAAATTTAGCTGATTTTTTTGTTTTTTAGATGATTCTGACGAAGCAGTATCTACATTTTTTTTGTATTTTTTATATTTTTCGTATTTTTTCAGTGTGTATAATGATCGAGAAATTCAAAGATTGATTTTACGGTTATTGACATAGATTTTCAGATAATGATCCTCTGAGATTCCAACTTTTTGACGTTGTTGATATTTTTATAGCTGTTCAGGAAAATGCTGAGTATCTATATCTAAAATTTTACAGACTACTAAGATATAAGTACAATTTTTTCGTATTTCTTATCATTTATGAAAATAAGTAGAATTTTTAAATGGGATTTAAGATGAACGTCAAATATTTACATTGATAGACTTATAGGTTTTTAACTTTGGATGCTCTAAAATCTGTAATTAAGGAAATGTTAAGTATTTTTATAGATTTTTGAAAATGCATTTTCATGTAGATAGGTTTTTCAAATTCAATGATTCTGGATTCAAAGTTTCTAAAATGTTGTGTATGTTGATAGATTATTGAGATAATTTTACGAACAGAGATTCAAAGTGTTTTAGATACTACAAATATTTTCAGCATATTTCATAATTTTTAAGCTATCATGAAATTTTGTAAAATTTATGGTATTTTTGTAGATGTTTCTGAATTTTTCAAATTCTAGGCTCTTTCATTAAAAATTATAAAGATTTGCTTACAACAATAAATTCTTCAGAGATAATTTTATTTTGGAATGTTTTTTTTTTAGTATTTGAAATATTTTTAATTTGAAAGAAAATTTATGTCCTCATAAATTGTTAGGATTTGATACTATGGGTTAAAAGTTTCCAAAGTTCTCAGTATTTTTTCGGATATTCTTGAAATTTTAATCCATATGAATTTATAGTATTTAATAGAGTACAAATATGTACTTTTAGTATTATTTACATGCTAATTGTCAATTTCTAAAATTTTGTAGGATTTGTTTATTATTATGTGTATTTATAGTATTATAAAAGTTTCCTAAAGGTATTTTTAGAATTCAATGCTAATTAATTAAAAAATGAGTTACATTTCAATAATAGGAAAGGTTGAAAAAAAAGCAATCTCCCCAATTCTCGAGCAGTTCATATATTTTTTACTTTTTCAGCATTGTTTGTTTTTTACAAAAATCGTCACAGTTATAAAGATTTTTTGATGTTACTATGGAGCATTATGTTAATCTATGACATTCGATGCCTTTCTAAAAATTTTCAGCTTTTTATGTATTTGAATAGGTTTCTGGGAAAATAAGATATTTCATATAATTTTATTATTCCTACGGAAAAGTATCTTCTATTATTTTAATATGTTTTTATCAGTATCAAATTTTTCCAGTTACAAAATCTGTGTAATTCAATGTTTACAATTTTACTGAGCAAGTAACTAGAGCGCAGTCAAACATTACTTCAGCACCTAACGCCCTTTAATCAATTTAGGGTGAAACTACTTCCGTCCATAATATAATGTTCGCCCAACAAAGTACCCGTGAGTAATCTTTGGGATTTCGGCAAGAAAAGGAAAAAAAAAAAGAGGGAGCGTAAAACCGAGTGACCCCGGGATGATCGAATTCCGAACTTTCTACTTGATAGTCCGATCAGCACTTACCAGTTCAGTAGTCGAGATGTTTACCAAGTGGTCAGTTACTCAGTTACCAGCGGCACTGAACGCCCTTTGACTTGCCAACCAAGCCACGCGGAATATTACCCAAAAACACTTTCCTCGACTTCGAGCGATTTCTTTGCTTCGACCTTTTGTTTTTTTTTCACCATTTTCCCACTCTGTTGGCATGGAATCGAAATCCTCACACAATACAAATGAGTCTAATGTAATGTTTCATTTATCTTTATTTAAAAATAGTGACACATCAACTGAATCTATTCACGATTAATTAAAAATCGATGAAAATTCTGCGGTATCGTTAAAAAAATATTTCATGAAGAATTCCGGTTATTGAATTCAAAACTTCACTTTAGTATAAAATATGAATGGAAATCTGTCTGTGGTAGGGATTTTTTCAATTAAAATCGGCGTGAAACAATGAATATCGAATATCAGGGATGAAACTATGCCTAAAATAATAATCGTCCGCGGTCGAAGAATTCACCAAGATCATTAATGTGCTTTCGAACTATTCAAGCCAGACATCGGAGAAGTTACGTCATTAAGGATTCCGTATTATCACGCGAGCTATTCTCTCCTATACCTAGAAACTCCACTAATTCTATTCTGGAATGAAATTTCCGTCATCGCGAGTTTTCATTGACATGGAGGATTATTAATTTTTGCACGTAGAGAGCGGAAATCTACTTAATTTAGATTCTGAATCGAGGAATTAAAAGTGTAATTATTAATTTACTCGTGAGGAATTAGGAACTGGCATTATCTTAATTCACTGTTATCGATTTCTTTTCAAATAAAAATCTTATAGCATATTTTGTTAGAAGTTGTGAATAGTTACATGATTCTAATGGTTGTGACATTTGTTATCCTAACTGCTATCCTAATTTGTTGACTATTAAAGAAATTAAAAATCGAATTTTCATACAAATAAGATACTTTATTATATGTATGACAAGCTGAGAGACAAATTGAAAAGTAAGAGACGGATATGTAACTGTATATTTTCTGTTTATTATTGTTCACTTTTCTCTCTCAGCGTCTCAGCCTGTCAAATACCTAATAATCATAATAATTCAAGTCTATTTTTTGTCTTTTACACAAGCACTTGAAAAGTCATCAATTTTTTAAATAAAAGGAAACATTTATATACCCTTTAACATATTCAAAACGTGTTCTAATATTTTATCATTCTTCTCAAAATTAAAAATCAGTCACTTTTTATACATAACACAAGGAAGAAAGCTACACTTTTTTGAGAAGAAAAAAAAGCATAACCTTCTTCTATGATATATTGTTGGTAAAGAGATATTTCAAAAATGTTCATTTTGATTATTGATTACACAACGATGAATGATCAGTTTTTGATTGATTTTTATTTGTTTATTTATTTTTTTTTGTATGTTTGGAAGTAATTTGTTTATGATCAATGGTATATTTACTATTAAATAAAACTAGTTTGACAACTGCAAACCATTCTAGTTATTTTATAAAATTTATCTATAAAATAATTTTGTACAAAGAAAGAAGGCTTAAGTCTTTGAATAAATTTTTATATTATACGAAATTACACTTCGCCCATTTTTAACGTAAATTGAAGAATAGTCATATTGTTTATTGCATTTCTAATGAAGAAAGCACTTCCAGTAAGAAAAAAAATGATTATGTTTTTTGCAATTTGCCGAAGAAAGACGTTTTTTTAAACACATCAGATTTATTTATAATGAATAATTGTAAATGTTAGGTATATAATGAACTTATTTTCGTCTTTATTTAGTGCAAGTATTTCCCCAAAGTTTGATTTTAATTTTTTGAGGCACTCATATTTAATGGACGTAGTTCAACCTTATGTACAGAAAATGAACTCATAACTAGTGAGATAACTGTATTTCATGACTTTTAAATTCGTTCAAATTGGAATTTTTGTCCATAGCCAGATGAAACACTCACACGATTTCAATAATTCTATCTTCCAAAAATTTTTCATTGCATATACAAATTTCACAGAAAAATGGAAGAATTCTTTACCTTCGAAAATGAATTATTTAGAGCAGTTTATTTGTAAATTTAAAAGATTTATATCGTTTGAACTCTAAATTCTTAAACAATGTTTCTTTGCTTTTTGTAAAATTACCCTACTTACTTGTTTCTGTTTGTATTCGTCGATTTTTTGAGTAAGACAATAAAGGCGACTGTAAACTTGGAAAAAATAAAAAATGACAAATGTTTATGATAATTTATAAAAAAATTCTCAATTATAAGATTGGAATGTTTTACCTACATGTAAAGTTTTAATTTTTAAATCTTCACTGTTAACAAAAATTAGTGAATTTTTCATAAAAGCATTGTAAGTTTCCAACCTATAACTGCATGGGATTTTTCTCATGAATAGATCTGGAAAATTTTCTATAGTGCATGGAAAATTTTTCAAATTCATTTATTGGACAAATCCCATACAGAATATAGGTTAAAATTTCTAATACTTTAATGGAATATTTACCAACTTTTTTTAACATTGTTCCCAATTAGAAAAATTTTGCTATTGCAATATAAAAAATAATTAACCCCAGGCTTCACTAAATGAAGACCAATTTCGGAAAATCGTGTCCATGAATTATAAAAACGAAGTCTCTCAAAACTATTTCACTTTTCATATTCGTAACTGATATTTTGATAGTTTAAATTGAACATAAATTCCTTATTATGATGAAGACACCAGATTGGACATTAAAATGGAGAACCTCACTATTTTGCACATCTTTTATCATTTATTTTAAACCACTCAGCACTCATTATTCAAAAACTGTAAAACCGTCAATTAAAATCAATCACAAAAACGTACCTTTAGGAAAAACACTAGTCATTTTCTAAATTATCTGTCACCCCTGTCAATTTTCTTTACTCATACGTCCAACCAAATCAAGATCAACCTGTTTATCAAGTGGTGTAGCAGACTAAATTAGTCATCATTCCCCAGATGATCTCGATGTTTACGACTCTAATACCGCTGCATCGTAAGTGAATACCTAAGTGCATTATGAAGCCAATTAGCCCCATAGGGTATCTGCACTCAAGATCTCGTAGGAAGGTTTGGCAACACAATAATGAACGTGTACGTGCTCGTTCAAACTTGATTCCCAACTTAATTCGATCAATAAGTTATGAATTTTACCGAACTTGCTCAGCGTCGCGTGAAATTAATCCCAAATCGGCGATTATCCCCCAAAAGTTGCGATCCCCCGAGAAACAATCTCACTTCCATGTTTACACGCCAACTTTGGCCGGAAAATTTTTCAGATCCAGCCAAGAAAAATCATGAGTCATTCGGTACCAAGTTCTGATCGAAGGAATGGGAAGAGAACAAGTTTTTTTGCGGCGATGAGATCTCGGGTGTAATGACAAATGGCGCGATGCTCGAGGGATGTTAACTTCGTTCGTGCGTGTTTGCCAACGTCGAGAGCGTGGGTCCGGTAAATATGTTTTTATCGGCACGAGAGAAGATCACCCGAATGTTCTCCCGAGTATCAATAACAATCGTAGCACCCCCGGATGGCGTCACGAAATCTTTTTACTGTCGAGCTTGCGACTTGATCTTTTTTTATAGCATGTAATTTTATTGTCTGAAGTTGCCTCGTGCATTCATAACGTTTTCAATGCAGGTATAATGTGCTATTTGATATATGACATTTTTCTAGTAGCTTACAAATAAAATAAATAAAATAATGAAAAAATTTGGCATGAAATCCTAAGACTTATCAGTATTAAATCAGTTTTTCCTTCAACCAACAAATATTCTCTACATCCCTCAAAAAACGCGGAAATACCTTCCTCGGAAAACACTTCCATCGACCCGCACTCCCGCATGTTTACAAGGCCATCAAAATCCAAGAAAAAGGTCTTGAAAATGCGAAAAATATTAATGTTGATGCAGCCCGGGCCAAGTGTTTGCACCTAAGCTGAATCAATTTGCCAGAGCGCTGATTTTCTATGTACGGAAAGTCGCTTTGAAGTGCCGCGAAAGTCGAAGAAAAATATCTGGAATATTTACGATTCCGATTTCCCGTAAGGCTTAAATCCCGCGTGTTTATTCAACGGAACTGCCGGTTGAGTCTTCAAAGGGCGGAGAAGGGGAAGAAGAGGGAGGAAGGGGTCTGGAAAAAATCTTCACAGCCTGACGCATTTTCGCCGATAAAGCGAGTCCCCGGGCAAGTAAAAAGATTGTCACACTTGTAATAAATAGGGAAACTTCAAAGTCGGGACTTTGTTGAAGATTCCTCTCACTTAGGAATCCACGTTAATCAGCTAATCAAATTGGGATCAGGGGGATAGAGGAAAGACGTGGAGGATTCGCGGAAGAGATAAGGTCGTGGGAATGAGATGGGGTTGGAGAGGAAGTGAGAGAATTTGAGAGTGAGAGAGAAGGTACACGAGGGAAGTAATTGGTAAATGAGTCAAGCTGGACGAATTGCCCGAGGCAGCAATAGCCACTTAGCTACATTGCAACGAACATTAGTGGTAACTCGGTTAACGAGATCTCGGATAAACCGCGTTAGCCGTTGCGAGGAGCCAGGATTCGGGAGTCGAAGGCTCCTCGGGAAGCGGGCCTAAGACCGCCCTCGGCTAAGCCGATTTATCAAGGCTGGAATAAAGAAAGGCTAAGTTTGTGGATGGAATTGTTGCAGATTTGAAGTTGGAAAAGGTTTCTCACCACATGAAATTGAAGACGTTGATTTCTTTAGTGTAGACGCGGGAGATTCAATAAATATTGCATTTCACAGTTGCATTTCATACATTTTATTACTATTAAATCTGAAAGCAAAAATCCTGCAGAGTAAAATACATTACTGAGGAACGAATTCCTCTGTTTCCATTATATAGTATAATGGCAAGATAAGAAGCCATTTTGGAGTAGGAATCTAATTTTGATTCTTCATGTTGGGCTCACTGCGAGCTAAAAAAATAAGAAAAAAAAATAATGGTCTGTAGATGAAATTACCTTCAGAATTTAAATGTAATATTTTGAAGGGGTGTGATTCTTTTACTACCCTTAGTCTATCTTTATATTCCTCAACTTGTGATTCGGTTAATCTCACTGCAAGCTACGAAATTCAGGAAAAAAATTTATGGTATGTAAATAGAATTCAAATGTAGAATTAAAAATGTACGATTTGGGAAATGTGTGATTATTTTACAACCCCAAGTCCATCTTTTTTCCCTCACATTGTGATTTTTCATGTTAGGCTCACTGCTTCCTACGAAAATCAGTGAAAAAATTAATGGTCTGTCGATAAAACTCATATGTAGGATTTAAAATGTACGATTATCTGGGTGTATGATTATTCTAAAACCCCAAGTCTATCTTGTTTCTCTCAAATTGTAATTTTTTCATGTTAGGCTCACTGCAATACACGAAAATTAGTACAAAAATGCATGATCCATAGTCAAAATTTTGATGTAGAATTTTGAATACATATGCGATTTTGAAAGTGCAGGATTTTTTCACAACCCCTGGACCGGCTATGTTTTAACTTAAATTATTATGAATTTTTATGTTAGTCTAGATTTTACAAATTTCTAGTCTTCTTCAAGAGTAATTACATTTTATAAAGATTTTTTGGATACCTGAAATTTACTTTTTTTTTCTTTTTCTGAGTAACAACACGGTTTCTTTTTTTTATTTTGTTTTATTCTGTTTTTCATTCTTTTTTTTGTCTTTCAATTCGTTTGACGTTGATAGCGGTTAAGCAGATAAAAACCCAGCATCTTCAACATTAAAAAATCTTCATGGGAGGCAAAGTTTTCTAATCGTGCCTTGTGAGGAATTAAATTTTCCTCTGGGACCCACACACTTGGACGCGAAATTATTTTGATTTTACTCAGCCATGGAGATAAAATTTTTTTAAGGACACTGTAAAATTAGAGAATACAGAGTCTGATTTTAATCTGATGTGGAGATGAAACAGAATAGAAAACTTCAGATTTTGCTTTGGATACTACATTTTTTGTTTAACAATAAGCCTACCGTGAAATTTTAAACTTTTTATTATTATTATCTAATTTTTTCACGGAAACAGCAGATTTTACGTTAGACACTACATTGTTGGTTTTAGTCTACCGTGAAAATTACAAAATTTAATTACGTTTTTCCTCGAATACTACAAACTTGGACGCTAAATAAATTTTTTTGAAGACACTACAAACTTGAACACTGCATAATTTTGATTTCTCCAGAACGTGGAAATGAAATTTTTCCAAGGACACTACAAACTTGGACACCACAAATTTTGGTTTCAGTTTGATGTGGAAATACGGACTTGGACACTACAGATTTTACCTTGGACACTTAAATTTTTGGTTTCAGTTTACCACGGAAATTTCAACTTCGACTAGGCTACGCGAGTAAAGACACATCAAAAAAGTAAACTTCATTTTGATTAAAGAATTTTTATCATAGTAAAATCCAGTACCATGTAAAAAATATTGCAAATGGTGTGATTATTAGTCTTTCAATTTTAATATTTGAAAAATTATTCAACAATAAAGCATCGCCGTTAAGGCATACATACTCTAAAATTTTGTTATCTCATTCCAGCCAGAAAAATGATTTCTTCTAATTACTCGACCTGCTATTGTCCAAAAAATGACTAATTAAAATTTTTCTAGCATATCAATGCATATAACTTTTTGGATAATAAATCTCTGTCATTTAAATTATTCATCACATTCATTAGATGACAATGATTTAATAATGTGACTTCTTCAAATTTAAAATCCATTTTGTTCTAGGAAAGTGTTCATTTTTTCTCTAGTTCTGCTTTTTTTTGCTGATAGATCCTAGACGAAAAGTTATTTTACCACATGTATACTTTTATATTAGTAAACAAAATTTTTATTGCAAATATTGAAACTACAAGTTCTAAAAATTAGTGATTAAGAGTATTTCGTATCATTAAAATATGCTAGAGAAGTGCCTCTAATACATTGATGATGATGTTCTCTTTATAAATAATGATCGAGTAAAATTATAATCGATCCCACCCAAATAGATCGATCCACCCTGTCAAGAAAGTTATTCTATAGTTAATACGCGTTTATTGAGATTCGAAAAAATAACTTATAAATTTCTGAATCACAATTTTTTTGAAGTCGTAATTATTTTTTTCTTGCACAAAAATGACCCTTGCTATGGAAGTCATTTGATTCCCATAACGTATCGAAAGGTATTGATAAAAAAATTTGAGGAAATCCTCTACTTCATTGCGTTGGAAGATTCAGAATTCATTTCCTTTATCTCTTATTATTTATAGACTTTACTAGCATCATACCTGCATGGAAACTCCTAATATTCATGACTTCCTTTCAAAAACTCGGTAAAGTAATCATTTTATCAATAAATTGATAATTACAGTTAACTTAAAATTCAGGAAGAAAATAATTTAAAATGCTGTTATTTTGAATTACTTAAAATACTGTTATTTTAGCCCTTCGAAAAAGTAAATGCTCATTGTAAACACGAGCTATCACGAACTTCGTAGTTGAAAATGCTACAACTGTCAACCATGCATCTCTATCACAAGACAGCTTCTAATCTGGACAAAAGTCACTAGCTTTGTCCGCCATCCAGTATTACATGTACATCAGTGACCTTGCCCCTAATCCTCCAAAAATCCCCAAAAACATTCTCTAATGAAAACAACATCCATCTTTGAAGCTCGTGAAACTACCGCAATGGCAGTTGGCGCTTCTTAATTTCCTTAAGATCTCGAATCCTCGCAAGGAAAAAGGGTACCGAGAAAGGCTCTCCGATTTCAATTTCGCTTTTATCAAGAACGCCCTCGACGCGTCGAGTATAGAAAACCCTGGGACGAGAGGGAACCCTCGAGCGCCCTCGGAATTGAAGGACGCTCAGGATCAATATTTATAATCTCGATTCTGGAAGACCAAGGGTCCGCGGATCCATGTACTGTCTCTCCTTTCTCAGGGCGCCGGCCCCAACGTCTCGATTGTCTTCATCCTAATGAATGCTAGCAAATCGATCCAAAAAAAACCTTTTGTTCCCCCGCAAAGCAAACTTCCTGCCATTTTACCCCCTAATTTGTTAAATAATTATTTTATGAACTTTCTAAGGCGGATTCGTCCTCGGAGAAGAAGGCAAGTTCGGAGTGGCTTTTATCGGCGGCAATTTTCTTGATTTTCGCGAAATGTTTTTCCTCCGCAAGTTCGGGCTTTGGCGTATAAGGCTCGTGGTTTTCGGGGCAGAGGGGAGGGGGTTCTGACGAGCGCTCAGACGGCGTAGCGAGAAGACGAAAAAAAAGTAGCGAGACGTGGGGGTTTCGAAGCCGGGGTGACCGAGTCTTTGAAGTTCCTAAAAGCAGCCCGGTTATGGGCAAGGTACGTGAGCCCCGGCCATTTCTCCGCGTGTACACTTAAACGGAGAAAAAAATGGAGCGTAAAAAAGTTGCAGTCGCGCGTGCGGCCGTGGGGCATTATATAAAACTTTTTGACGTACTCTTGTTCCGAAGTTAAAACCGCCTTTGTAACTCTGTATCGCGCTCGTCCCCGTGACAACCGGACAAAGAGCCGACCGTAATTGGAATAAATCACTTTTCTATTCTTTCGCGTCGCGTGCAAATGTTTTTTATATCGGGTACCTTTTTCGCGTTCCGGGAGTAATGAGTTTTGTTCATTTCTGCGGGTTGGAATGGAGCTTGGATAATAACGGAATTGCTGTAGATTAGATGAGGATTTTAACAAAGAGTTGTTCCCAATAGTTGGGAGAGGGAATATCCAAACTAGGAGTTTCGATCAATGAGATACGTAACAGAGTATTTTAAATTGGAAATATCAAATTCAAGTAACATGAAAACCTTAAAATTTTATTACTTTTTTTATAACAAGAATTTGAAACAGCACTTTTCATTTTGCGCAGTAGTCGTTCTTGCTACCTCAACATAGCTACTGTTATTTTCATTTAAAATTCAACTTGTAAAAAAATACACAATCATAACTAAAAAAGTTGATTCAGAAGGTGCTTTTCCCTTTGAAGATTCCTCGTCAAAAAAGCTCTTGCTGACTCCTTCTAGCCAACTCACATATAATACAAAGCTTTAGGTAAAATTTCTCGAGAAGAGGCGTGATTTCGCGCCCAGCGCTTCCACCGTGTTACGCGCAACGAAGCCCGGATCCGGGCGCGTTTTGCGAACTGCGTTAAACAAGTGTTTTTAGTTTTCAGCCTGCGGCGACGTCGCGATAATCGAGAGTGCTGTGCTTTCAGCGATAATGGGCAAGTACACGTGCCAGAGCTTGAGAGTGTTCCTCCGGACAACTGCGTGGTAACTGAATTACGTGGCACATTGCGTTTACCGCCTCTCCCTGATGCAATTTTACGAGGGCGTAATGCGTCAAATAGCGACGCCGCGATTTTTTCCAGAAGGCGCCACACCTCGCGATCACTATTTTCATCCCCCGCCCAATGCTGATAATAGAGGAGCCGCCGCCACAGAAACAGCTTTTCCCGAGAGGACAATAAAAATATTTTCCAACGTGGGAGAGAATCCGAGGATCCAGATTACAAGGACTTGATCACTTCGCTTCATTCGAATCACGCGACGTGGAAAATTGCGGGGTTTTTCATATCAATCTGGGAGTGAAATTCGCGGCCTTGCCGATGATTTACATTGTTGAGAGGCTCCGGATCGTGTAGTGTACGGTTTTTATTAAAAAAGTTGGCAGCCGGTGCTCATTAATAAAACTTAGAATCTATACCCAAAGAACATTACTCTAAATGTTTCATTATTTTTAATTTACATGTTCAATTTTTTAAAATGTTAATTTCGAGACACAATTTTTCTGGATACTGTAATTTTGAAATATTTTTCTGCATTCCCCAAAAGAAAAGATCCAGTACTTTTAGAAATATTTATGGTATGAAAAAATACTGCAACTTTTACAGTAGGATTGCAGATTTTGAAATTTGAGATATAATGTGGAAACCGAAGAATGACGATGATGTCTAAGCTCTGGAAATATTTTCATGAAAAGTTGTTATTACTTTAAATTGACGGATTTTGAGACTAATGATGATTGCAGCAGCTTCTAGTCATTAATTAATTAATCAGTTTGACATCGGATCTATAATAAAAGTGATAGTATTTTCGACTGGATTTCATATATTCTTGCAAAGAATCACAAAGTAGTGATCGACACGTCGAAAAATTTATACAAACGAATTTTGACTGGTACTGTCGCATTTATTCAACTAAACCATTTATTTAACTAAACAAATATAAGTATGAATTTCGCATCCGCACGGAAAAATATGCGCAATGAAGGAAGTTTTTTCAAATAGGCGTCTCGAGAATTTATATATTTACCTTTTTCATTTATTTTTTAAAATATTGCAAAATAAAAAATTATGCCAATTTTCGATGGAACATATGGGAAAAGTATAGATATCATGACTGCAAGTTTAACTATGTGAACTGTAAACTCTACTAAATAAGTAGACACAATTTAATATCTAGCTATAATGAAATATCAATATAATCATTTTCCATTTCATTTTTTACATTTCCAGCTCATGCAATGTGAAGAGTATAAATAGCGAAACTTCATAAAATATTGTTGAATCTACAATGTATTTGTTCACTACTATGAATTTGTTTAAAACTACGCTAATTCTATTAACTCAACGATCACTTCCATCCTGCTAGTTAATATTTGAGAATTGATGGTAGTAATGATAATAATAATAATAATAATAATAATAATAATAATAATAATAATAATAATAACAACAACAACAACAACAACAACAACAACAACAACAACAACAACAACAACAACAACAACAACAACAACAACAACAACAACAACAATAATAGTAGTAGTAATAATAATAATAATAATAATAATAATAATAATAATAATAATAATAATAATAATAATAATAATAATAATAATAATAATAATGATAATAATAATAATAATAATAATAATAATAATAATAATAATAATAATAATGATAATAATAATGATAATAATAATAATCTAAAGACGGTTTTTAAAATATATCCAAATTTCTCCATTTTTCAGCTTTTACGCATTGTTTCTTTTTCCTCTTCAGTAATCCAGTAAATATTTTCAAGAAAAAATCAGTACATATTTAATTAATAAAATTTAAAATGTTTCAATGATATTTTATTTTGTTCTTTTTTGTTTTCCTTCTTTTTTTTCTTTTAAGGGTTTTATCTTATAACAGGTAAGTTAATTCGGTTACATTAAATTATAAAAAAAAAATTTTTTTCAATTATTAACTATTGACTAACATTTTTTTTGGAAACCTGTTAATAAGACATCTGAGGATGGCCAAAAAATAATCGTTGCTATAAAAATAAAAAGCTATAAAAATGAAAAAAAGTGTTATATCCATGAAAATCCTCTTATTATAATTATTATTATCGTAAATTTGTAAATAGTAGGAATATGAAAATAATTATTGATAGAATGTAACTATTTATGAGTCAAGGAACCTAGCAATATTGTGGGCATAATAATATTTTATGCTAGAAAGGGCAGAAGACTATGTAGCGAATAGAACAAGGGAGATTTGAGAAATGAAAAAAAATGTATGGTTATTTTCGGAATAGGAATAAGTAGAAATTACAATATGATCTTCCAAAAAGCAAAACATTGGTATCGTTAAAAATTGAAAACCAAAATATTCGATAATGTGAACAATATAATATAAAAAAAATGAACAGTTAGAATTAAAGATATTATAGACAGTTTCTACGATACAATGTTATACTGTAATTACAGTAAGATTTTTTTCCAGTCTGTTCTGATGAAAACATTTGAAAAAAATATAATTTATTACATGCAATATACAATATACAATAATAAACATCAATGATAAAATACTCAATGTATAGTTCGCTGCATTATATTATACTAAGAATTATTATTTCTTCAACCCTTCACCTGAACATAAAACATATTTCGAATCCATTTCAATCCGTTCTAAAAACACCGCACACGTACAATATAAAATACACATCCAGCCATTTGCATTTTGCGCATAGCTGTATTTCCAATATTCCCTTCCCCCTCTCACCCCTTTCCATTTTTCACTGGCATAGAATAGATTAAGTGCGGGCAAATGGAAGCGTCGACGGAGCAAAAGATAAACCACCGCCGGTCCCTTTGCGCGGCGACGTTTCGGAAGCGAATTTCAAGAGGAGCCCCAAAGAAAAATAATTGCAGTTCCAATTTTCCGCGTTCCCGAGAGATTCCAGCTCGCGAAATTTATTTACGAACGCTTTGGTAATCTTAAAACGTTTCAAGAGGTGAAGGAAAAAACGATTAACGAGTGAAGGAGCCCAAGGAGCCAGGTCATGTATCACTCCCCGGAATTTCGAAATAAATCGCGACCGCGGCGCACAATACGTACGTTTTTTCCCCCGCAAACTTGATTGCACTGGGAATATAATTTGATTGCTTCGGCGCCTGCGGACCCGATAGAGTCGGGTAATCCTAGCCCGAGGCTTAATGAAAAAATATTATTCATATTTGAACTCCGCGACGGAGAATTCGATTTTTTTTCTTTGTCAAGAAAGATTTGAAAAATTCCGAGGACGTTACAAGAGATAATTATTTTCTCGGGTTCCTAGAGCTTTCGCATTTTTCCCGGCGGCGAAATGCGAGAAAAATTGGAATGCGAATGAAAAGGTGTGCTTGACTCCGCGAACTCGATAACAAGTAGACATTAAGCTTTGTGGGTGGCAACGAGCATTACGCAGACACCGTTTACTGCATCATTGAAGGATTACGAGTGATAATAAAAAAGTAATGAACGCGGTAGCGTGAAATAAAAAACACCGAGATTCGTGGAGGGTTGGTACAAAGAGATCGAGAGCTATCGATGAGTTCTGGAGAGGGCACACGTTCAGTTTGATTTTGATAGGATGAGTGATTTTGAATGATGAGATTTTCGTGACTGATGAAATAAAAGATATGAAGAATCTGGAAATTGCGAAATTGATTGAATAAAAACGAATTCGGTGGATAAAATAAGTTCATAAAATTGAAATTCTTATGAGAAATAAAAAAACTAAAGTATAAGATATGTTAACTCCAATTTTGAAGACAATTTTAATTTTAGGATATTCGAAAAATTAACGCGTTATAAATTCATTGAATGTTTGTAAAATCGGTTCTTGGAGCCAATTTTGTAAATGAAGAAGTTTGATGTTGAATTAGTTGAAGTTTGAATAAGTTTACCATTTTCCTCTATTTGATAATTTATCATAATTAGCGTTTAAATTTATGGTACCAATCTGATTACTATAAATTTGATTGCTAGTCATTTTTTACTATAAATTTGATTAATCACGAACCACGATAAGTTATTTATTCAAATCCAATATTGGAATACATAATTAAATTTGAGTTGGCCTTGGAGTTTTCCTTTATTTTATTCTTGATATTTGATTATTCTAGAAGCTTTAGATATTTCTTTTTATCAGTCACGCCTTGTCCCTTATCACCAAAGCACCTAACTTAGTTTTTTCTGGTATATATTGTCAAAAATATAAGAATTCTTGACATTGAACAAAAAACAAAAAACAAACGGAAAGTTATTAACATACTTTACTATAAAACAAGTAATAAGTTGTATTCACAAAGTTTTTAAGTGAGTAAGTGTATCTTTGCAATGGAATTGTTTTGTTCAATAGTTACATGAATGACTTATATTTAGATGATTTGGTAAGAAGGAAATGGATTCAATGCACTGTTTGATTAGAAAGTGAATTGACACGTACCTTAGAAATGTAAGTTATCAAAAAATGAAGAATCAGGTTTCATAAATATATAATTATTATAATAAAGAGAGTTATTTTGTATTTAGTTTCCTCACGAGGACCTGGAGTTAAAAGGTTGACACCTTGAAAAAAGAGAAAAATGGCTATAAACAAAGAATAAATAAAGGAAAACGGTAAATTAATTCAAACTTCAACTAATTCAACATCACACTTCTTCAGTCTCAACATTGACTCCAAGGATCGATTTCAAAAACATCTATATCATCACGGAGTAAGTCATTCTTGCAAATAATAGTTCTTCTTAATATTGTTTGAAATAATACACTTCCAAACTGTAAGTAAAAAAAAGTTTTACAACTCTTGATGTTAACAAATAAACAGGTAAAATTGTAGAACTGAATATTGTAGGTTCGACTCTAGGATGTTATGAGAATTGTGATACAAATTGAAGGTAAGATATTATAAAATTTATAGAAATCGATTTTTATTCTCTTTACCGAAAAAATTGCTACAATTGTAGAAATCAAAATTTGTAATTCATTATTTGAAAAATAAATGGTCTTTGAACTTGCAAATAAATTGAGAAAAATCTTAATTATATAGTTTTTACTGTAGATTATTTATTTCTGTAAAAAAAATATGTAATGAAAAATCTCCAAAGTAATGTTACGTTAAATTTAATTTTTTTCCAATTACGTTGAATTTCTAAATTGGGAAACGTAGTGTACCTAGAAGTTGTGAATCATTAAAATGTAGCAAATCATTTTTAAAATCATACAACTTCTGATTTTAGTATGATCGAATTCTCATTTCAAAAATAAAGATTCATAAACCTGAAAAACATCCAGTAAGGAAATATATTTCGGAATCTTAGTTCTACATATTAAAAATTCAATAATTCAAATGTTGTATTTTTTATTTTACATTGAACATTTATATATCACGAGTTATACAACTTAACTGTTTTCTTGAATATTATTATTATTTAATAGTTTCCCTATATTTCATTCTGAATTAGAAAACGGAAAACTATTAAGGAAGATCTTCAATATTTTTTTTCGTCCATCTTCTAATTTTGCATTAGAAATCTAAGTTATTTAAATGTAAGCTTTGCATAGAACATGAAGATTTTCTTTTATTCTGAAAAATTTGTGCCACCTTAGCTTGTCGTAAACCTAGAATAATTCTTAACTAAATGAAATGCGCAGAAAATAAAAGACAAGATCCCTGAAATTATAAATTGAAGAAGGACCATATAATCAGACGAATGAAGAAAAAAAATTAGGCTGTCATTTTCAACTTAATTAAACTTTTTCTCTCATCATGCAACTTCTCGTGTATATAAAAAATATAGTACATTATATTTTATTCTACAGTCTTGTTAATCATTTGCATTATAAATCCTTCTTATCAGCTGCATAATTTTAAACTTTTCTACTTTCTACACTCAACTCTTGAACTTTCACATTCGACTGCTAAAAACGCGTACCCAGCAAATGAAACTTCACAGCCTGAATAAGAGTCAAATGGAAACCTTTAACAAACAATTTGCCTCTGATGCAAACAGTGAATAGTCACCATTTAAAAACGAGCCCGAGATTTCGCCCCAACGTCCCCAATGCGATTGTCAATAAAGCGTTTACCGACTTGCCATAAACTTTATATGGAAATGTGGATTTGAGTCGCGAAACTTTACTGGGAACGCGTCGAGACGCGAAGAAATATACGCTGAAGAAAGAGCGCGCCTCTTAAAGCGTCGTGAGCAACGCGATCTCGCAAGGACAAGCTTCGTTATTGCTTCGATTCGTTCAATATGAAGTCTAGGCGATGTCATGCGAGAGCGAAATGAAAATAGTCTAAACCTGGCAATAACTATTTCCCTGGTTTTATTATCCGTCGATCATGCGGACGGAAATTCGATGAAAAAACACGAACGTTAAACGCTGAATTGCTTTAACCCTTACCCTTTACTTTTCCCAAGTTGCCTGTATTATTTTCATCATCAAATATATGAAATCAATAAAATAATTGCTTAACATGCAAAGAAATCGTCTGTTTGAAATGACGCACTGACGCGATAAATATTTTATTGATCCTTTTAAATTTCCCATGTTTCTGTAAGTTTCATTTGACAACAAAAACCAATAGAAACATTCAAATTTCGTCTAATCAAAAATTCTAAAGATCACATACTCACATAGAAACTAGTGTCACTCACGACTTCACAGTCAGTGCATTATTTGCGGGGCGAGCGAATCGTAATTGATTTTCGATGCAATTAGTATCGATTTTGATTGCGCGAAGTGCGTGGCCTTGTATGCCCTGTGGATATGGACCAGAGACCGATTCGTCCCTCGGCCGTTATTTTCGCATTAGCCGGGCCCGACTTCGCCTCGACCCCAGGGAATCCCTTTTTGATTCGGGGATCCGCGAGTGCATTACTACGTCATTCTCGCATTAGCTTGTCAGTTATGAAACCTTGAGCCACCGAATTTTCGTTCTCTATCCTTCAATTAAAAAACTGGGAAACAAAGGCGCCGAGCCAGCTCGGGGGCACAAAAGCGCAACGTGTATAATTGAAAATCCAAGTGCGAGCGAAATACGACGTGGCCGTTTTCTCATTCGAAATGAAATCTAACAGGCAAGGACGCGTATGAGTTTCCCGGCGCTTATTTATTTTCCGCGAAGGTTCACAGTCTGAAATCGCGGCGGCGTTAAATTCGAGTCGTAAAAGTTTACGGGAGGGGCGGGGGAACAGTATTCAATCAAGCCCGGGATAAAATCTCATTTCCCGTAAATTCCTTATCGATGGGAGATCATTGGAGCGGGTTTGTGATGGATCTTCAGGAAATACGAGTAACCTTTCACGTTGCATGGGTTTATGGGAATACTTTGTTGGCGAGTTCTGAGAATTCCATTTGAAAATCGCCACGCGTAATTGCACGTATTCGAAATTGAGGATTGAATTAAAACCAGGCACGTAGGTAGAGAGGGGTTTGGGGGTTCAAACCCTTACCGAAATTCTGATAAAATCAATCAATATTTCATGTAAAATTGAAAAAGGTTACATCGATGAACAATAAGTACATGAGTTACAAACAAATGCATGAAAATTTTAGAAGTATATATATAATAAAAAAGTGAATAATATCAAAACGCAGGATCACGTAAAAAATATATATCAGAAAAATTGTTGCAACCCCGTGGATAATCGAAAAAAAAATCTACTAGAATGCTAAATATTTACGAAGCTTTGAATCTTAGATCGTCGAATTCTATAAATTTATATAATTTTCATATAAAGGTATAAAAAATCTTTCGATTCTCACAAACTCTTAAAGAATAATGAAAATAATTGAATTCTATGAAAAAACTCTTTTCTGAAAAATATCGACATATACCTCTACGAGCTATAAATTTAGATGTTATAGAGCATTAAATTCTAAATATAATAAAATTCTGGAAAATGTAACAAAATCTTTTATATATTACAAAAATACGAAAAAAGAAAAATGATAGTAAACATGATAAATCTATATGTATGCGATTTTATCATTGATTCTTGAAATTATTGAGACTAGATCGAAATTCGCATTTTAAAGCATCGAGTTTTTTAAATCTCCGTAGCCATCTACAAAAATATAAGTAACCTTCAAAAATACTTCTAAATCCACTAGGGTTTGGTACATTATATGTATAGCACTAAAAAAATATAAAAAATAAGTTTACTAGCTCACTAGTTTACTAGGTTACTATTACAAATTTGACAAGTTTACTAGTTTACTTATCAACTAATTTACTTGACGAGTTTGCTAGTTTACTATTTGACTTTTTCACTTGCCAAGTATTTCACTATTTTACAATGTCAGTAGTTCACAAGTTTACTAGGTTACTTGTTTATTCGTTTAGTAGTTTACAAGCTTCATAGTTTACTAGCTTACTAGTTTACTAGAAATCTTTCAATACGTGAGAATGATGTGAATATAATTTTTTTAGAAATTGAAAAAACTTAAGTCCCGGAGCATATTCATTATTATAATACAAAAATTCTGAACCCATAACTTTAGAAATTATTCTAGAAATTCATATAGAAAAAAATTAAAAATACAACTAATTTAATTTATACAAGTTAAACAATTAAACATACTTTCAACTGTATAAATATTAAAAAAATATGGAATGAAAGTATTCAAAATCTTCATAAAAGAAACTGTCGTCCGGAAAATCAATTTAAATTTTCAAAAAAGTTCAAAGTTTTAATACGAGAGCATTGATTTTCAAGAATCTATTGAGCGATCTACGGAAATATTAGAAACATAGAAACATCACAGAAAGTACAGCAAAATTCGATGAATAATAAACCATACGAAAAAAATATAAATTTATGATGTACCTTTTATCTGTGCGGTTAAAATTTGTTAAAATATCAATTCAAATATATAAACTTTTTGGAAGTTTGATGCCTAGAGCATCGAATTTCAGAAAGCTCTGTAAAAACCCATATTATGTACTTAATATCAGATAATCCTTGAAGTCGCATAAAAACGAAAAGTATCAATAAAAAAATTGAAACTTCAGTTACTAATTGAAAATCACAAAAATCAAATTACATTATTTACGAACATGAAAAACGTACTACTCTGGATTCCAAAAGTTGCATAACTTTTAAATTTCGAAACGTAAAATATTTTAAAATCGCTCTTTTGTAACATATGGTCAAAGATTAAAAATTATGAAATCCCGCAGAAAAGATATTTCTTAGAAAAACCCTGCCGAAATTTCTTCTGCCTACGCCCCTGATAATAACGAACCTGTCAAACAATATATTTCCAGAAAATTTTCTTTTACTCTTGAAATCTTGATATATGCCCGAACCTACAAACCTAGCTGTAAAAAGAAAATAAAAATCACGAGTACAATCTAAATGCTTAACAGTAATACGATCTTGTACCAACGGCAATTAATTTCTATATTCAAAGATGATGTCAACAATTTCGTTATTTAGCTGAACGAGACGATTCCAGTTCATTGCCTTTATAACGAAAATATTGCGGCAAAATGAATTCAAGAATAATGAAAGCGAAGAATGAAAGTCCCTCCAGTAACTGCTGACGACCCCAGGAACATCTCGATATTGGATGAAATTTCATCTAAAGACGCACGGAGAAATTTCATGACTATTCATAAATCGCCTTGAGAGAGTGGAAAACATCGGACTTTCAGGGCGATGGCTTGATATTTCCGTCAATACGCGAAACAACGCTCGCCACAGTCTCGCATAATGGAATGACGAAACTGGCCAAGTTTACGTTTGCACCTTACAGTGCGACGCCTTGTGACTTACGAGGCCCATAAATTTTAGAGTCTATAATAAGGTCTACATTTTACTGTTGGCGCGACTGCAGTTTCCCTTTCGACGGAGAATTATGTTTGATATCGCGTTACGTTCAGCGTTCTCGTATTGTCTCGTTATTATTCAATTGCGCGAGCATGCGTTACCCGAGATCGAGGTAAATGTTCCAGTAATCGACATGTCGCGAGAGTTTCCTAGTTTGGATGCAATTTGACGGGTGGTAAGAAGTTCTCGGCGTTTGATATCCTCCGAGCGTAAGAGAAATAAACTTGGAATATTGATAACGGATTGTGGGTTTATGATCTGAGTGCAACGAGGCAGATTTCCTCGTGCGATGATTTCGGAATTGATGAATCTAGCACAGAAAGTTTCATAGAATATGATGTTGGAAGTGCAAATGGAGATTGATGATTCAAATGAAGATTTGAAGGACAAAAACTTACTTCCTTTTGAAGAGAAAGAAAATACTCTAAAGGGTCTTTGAAAGCAATTTTAATTAATATCAACACCTGGCGTGAAATGTAAACTGATTTAATAACATCACACGTTCTGGCGAATCTTAGTTATCGCGCTTGATCGATGATGAAAATAAATAAACGAGGCTCGAAAACGTTTGAGAAGAAACTCAGCACCGGAGGTATCTCAGTCGTGCTTAAAATCGTCCCTGGAAATTCAACGGACCGTAAGGTAATCCAGCACTGTACGCGAGTTCCCAAGGCTTCACCTCTCTCACGGGATCGTTCGTATGACGCAGAGCCAGGAGATTATTAATTGTAATTAAATTCAGGCAGGCGGATCACAGGAGAGGAGCGATTTAAGTGACTAATTCGCACTCGTCGGTCTTTGCGGCACCCCCGTAACACTTTGTACTTCGTTTCGCTATTCCGGAATCTCTGTGTGATTGAAAAATCTGGGGAGATGTCTCAAGATGAATGGAGAAAATCATGTAAGTTAAGGGTGAAATACAGGTGTTGAATTCAAAATGAACAAAAAGCTTTACAGATGAAAGTAACAAAAATTACAAAAGTTAAAATAAGAAGTTATCTTTAGTCAAATAAATGCAGAAATTTCGTTGAAGCTGTTATTTTAGATGGAGATTTTTTTAAAGGTGAGTAAAAAAGATATTGCTGACATGACACTCAATGGTCGAAAAAGCTTATCTTTGAGAAAATAAGAGAAACATTTGAATTATTTGTAGTTTACATTATCTAACGTATTGATTGGAAGTATCAATGTAAGAATATCAATGGCAGCTTTCATAAAAACTTGGGCTACGTACAAACAAAGTAGTTTCGAAATATTGTGTAAAAGAAATTTGTCAACAGGAAAGAAGAATACTAGAGTTGAACGAGTTTCTTCTACGAGTTTTTATTACTTTTGAAAGGTTCGAAAACGAAGTCGCAAGTTATGCAAACTTGTATAAAAACGCATATTTTGTGCTTCTTGAAATGGAAGTAAATAACCAATTATTGCAGTCATCATGAACCGTCATAAATCTCAGCTTTTCATTGTTCACTAGAAAAGTTTTCTGAACAGGACATTGTAAACATTCTCATGATATTATAAAGCATATCTTCCTGAAAATTCTACTGGTTTCAGAATTCGACAAGAAAACATCTCATATTATTTTGTAATATTTATTCGATTAAAGATAGTATTTGAAAAAAAGTTATCAAATTGAAATTGAAAGCAAAAAACAAACAAATAAAAAACAAACGTTATGAAAAGTAACAAGTCGAAAAACGTTTTGTATGTTAAGCAATAATTTTGAGGTTGATGCCTGACAGAACTCTGGTCGTACTACTTGTCAACGAAAAACTTATCAGTAAAGATACATTTATTCTTTAGAAGCGTAGAATCAGTTGAAAATATTTTGGAAATAAGATTTTTCAGTGGAATTTACGATGAAAAAAGAAGCATCAGTAGAGTAGGTATTGCAGAAGAAAAATTTCAATCATATTACACAAATCATAATAATCTTAGAACACAGATGACGGAAAATTTAAACAATTAGTCATATAAATATCCACTTATAAATCTTATTTTCAAATTGATGATCACATGTTAATAGGAATCACAATGTATTATAAATTTTACATTTTATATTTTTTACTGATGTTAAAAAATAAAAAAAAAATTTTCACTTTTTTGTAATGTGTGATAAACTGAAAGTATTAAAAAAGAAGCTGTTAAAACATCAAACTTTTCCAGGTAATAATGAAAAATAGTCACAGATGATACATATCATAATAAAAAATTAAGAAATTAACGTCTGACGAAACTCTGGTTGTACTACTTGCGATCAAAAAACCTGTCAGCAATCATGTTATTAATAAGGTGTGCAAACTAAAAAAAAATTTAACAGAAAATTGTAATAACAAAAAAAGGATTGTGAATTGCTAAAATATTGATAATATCATTTTACACCTACAGGAATCATAGCAATCTTCGAAAATCCTTAGAGAACAAAATATTACATAAATAAATAAAGATTGTGATTTCTGTTCGCTTATAAATTTGTATATTTGATAGTTAGGTGAGAAAATGACATTTTTTTGAAAAGTAGGACATACTAATGTTAGGCCATTTCAAATTATTGAATTTCAAAAACTCTACCGACACTTAGAAAAGAAGGAGAAAAGCTTCGGAATAAGTGTGAAATGATCAGTAAATTATAAAGCATAAGAAAAATTACTTTATTATTCGAATTACTCGATGTCATGAGAGTGAAAAGTCAGATTTAATCAAAAAGAAAAAACGTAAAATTTATGTCAGTCGAAACTCTGGCCATACTACTTGCTGTCGAAAAAGTTATCATCGATAACCGAATGTAATACTCTAAAATAAAATGTCACAATAATTTGTTGTAATAAAACAATAACTGCTATTTTAAATGTTGCCAAAATAATTATAAATAACCCATTGATTGATTCTACGCAAACAATTGTGATTTAAAAACTTTCTTATAAAACAAATATTTCGTACATAATATTCTCTTCATCACTTTACTAAAATAGGTTTTTCACTGATGTTCGCAAAGAAAAATCTTGAAAAGTAAACCGAAACTTGGCAACATAACATGATAAAAAAAGCTTCATCGGCAATCGCTCCTTATCGAAAAAAACACTTATAAAGTTTAACTCTTCCAAGCGATTATCCCAAGAAGAATTCCTTTCCTCTCAACACTATTTTTCTTTTACATCAAACTTTTCTCATTACTGGCAAATCTTCCGCAGAACTTGAAAATTTTCTGTTCGACTTTCATATCAATCAATAGAATAATTCCTGAACTGTAAAATGATTTTTCTTTCTATTGAAAGTTTGATTAGGTATTGAATAGATGTTTTATCCCTCTAAGCTAAAACATGAACGAAGGAGCGAAGAAACATATATATTCAAGAGTTTAGTTATAAAAATTTTGTTTGTTTATAGAAGTTCCAAAAGAGTCATTGTATATATCAATATGGTTTCTTCTCTTTTTTTTTTGCTAGATTTTACTTGAAGTTTTATGAATGCAGTTCTTAATAAAAATGATGTATCTCAATTAAACAGTTTGAATTAGGATAACGTTTATTAATTATTACTTCATCATTACATTTATGTGATTCTTATACTTTGTATTCTACTATATCATAATGAATTTTATTATATGATTATACTATATTATAGCTTAAAATGTTTTAGATCTATATATATATATATATATATTTCAACATTTATTACGATGAAGATATTTTATTTTGTGATGAGAATGTGATTTCTTAGTTCTTTTTTGTAAATAGCTTAGTATGTTTTTTCCTTTCTTCGGCTATACGAATTGTATCGTATACAAAATAAATGTAAAATAGAACAAACAAATTCACTAAAAATGGTTAATAATGATATTTGGCTTTACAATTGATGATAGAAACCTCCTTAAAGATTCTCAAAATGTTATATGCACTAAAATTTTTCGTTCGAACGACACCCAGCCCAAAAATCACACCGCACCCTGAACCGAGAATTCATCTGGATGCGGCGAAAAATCTGGAACTCGCGGAACCCGTGACCGAGCTCCTGAATAAATGATTGCCCATAACACGGAAACGCAATCGCGTCACGCGTGTCAGATAAACAGGCTCAATTTGACGAAACTTATTTCCGCGTCAGCGTTCCAAAGCGAAACGATATTTCGTGGCTTTGCGAGCCCGCCGCATTTTGCGCGACCGCGGTTTTATGCGGGGACCACAATCGGATACTGTTTCGCGTATCGTCCGGCTCGTGACGCAAAATCATTAACCGTGATTGCGCCGTTAGTTTGGGATAGATTTCTGCGGGCGCTCATTCCACGTGCCAGTGCACACTGGCAAAAAGACGACGCGCGACTTTCATCAGAGCCAGGCGACTGTAAACGTATTTTCATAAATGCAATATACCCTTAATCCTTTTCATCAAGAGGAACATGACAGTATTTGCGTAAGCGCCGAGGCCGTAGAAGCTCGTCAAGTCCAATATCCTTCCTCCTGTTGACACAGTCGTATAAACAGTCAACGGATTTTGATATCGGCCGTGTTTCAGCGTGGATGAATTCACGGACTTGAAAGTCTGATTTCCCGACCCTGAGGTGATTACAAGTACTCTTTTGAAAGAGGGATAGTCTCTTTTTCTCTCTTTTCTCTGTAGTATCAAGGTGTTTTCCAAATAATGCGGGCTCAAATAATATGACAGTCTTAAATCAAAGCAGAATATGCAGAAATAAGTGGTTTTCTTAGTTCCCTCACGAGTTGAATCTAATTTAGAGTATATATATATAATTTTTCTCTACATCAAAGAGAAGTATCTTTTATACGAACATGCCAACCCTCTGATTTTGAAGGATTCCTTTTCATTTTCGCTAAAATCCGACTTTGATTGTTTGTCAATGAACTTTTCTGAAGGATCAAGTTGTCCAATATCGAAGACGAGGTCATCTGGTCACCCTAGCTGACCTTGGATATCAAACTAGTGTGTTTGATGAGAAAACTTACCGATACGCAATCACTGTGGCCTGTCTTATCGGCTCTTCGACCCCTTTTGTTCGCGCGAGAAAGAATCACGGCAATTACGGGGATAATGGCCCGGGGGTTGTTCTACGTCAATTCACAGTCGGAGTGTACTTTGCGTATCTTTGATTTATGTAGGAGTTGAAATGTTTTTTTCCAACGACGGTGTAACGAGATCTTATCGGAATTTTCGTGTTAGGTAATTCTTTTGACTGCAAAGTTGTGAAGAAGATTTAGAAAAAATTATCCCAGCTATATTTAGGATTGTAACAATACAAGTTATTGAAATTAGAGGATAAAAACAATTTTGGCGATTTTGAAGACTGATCATTTATCCTTGCGATCACTCATGGAGTATTATATCTACATGCAAGGAAATTGCAAAAGTAAGCGTAGGAGGGGTAGTTACCATATAGTATTCCAAGAATTTGAAAAGTGTTCAAATATTCTTGAAATATTAGAAGGATGTCTTATATTAAAAATCCATGTGGAAATAGTTTTTTTAAGATTCTATTGAATGACCTAATTCTATAAAGCTTTGAATCTCAGAATATTAAATTAGGGAAACCGCTACAAAAATGCATTAAAATACCTAAAATCCGAAAAATGGAATTAGTATTACGAAAATACGAAAATAATACTATAAACACTACATCTCTTTGCATAACAACACGATTGTGCTTGACTTCGAAATAAGCTCAGCAAAACTGGTCGAGAGTCATCTATTTGGAAAATCGTTCAAAAGTTTAATAAAAATTTTGACGAATTTTTTTTTTTTTTTAATTGATTCATTTGCATGAAAAAGTGATTACAAATAACTTAGGAAAAAAGAAATATTTTTTTTCATTTTCATGTAAAATGTCATTTGTTACTATCTCTTCCAAAAATGCAAAGTAAGTTTTCAATGTTTTGTATAAATTAAATTTCCCAAGCTTACATTACTCAGATTTTTTTGAAAACTTTTTTCAACATTGTTTAGAAGTCACACTACACACAGTTACAATTTCTGAATTTCTGCATTTTTGTGAAGAGAAAAAAAAAGAAGAAAATCACGAAAATTTAGAGTATATGATTAAATTTCATTTTAACGATCAACTAGGAAAATTTTTCTGAAATTAAATGAAAATTCTAAACATTAAATTTTCGCTTTGTCATAGTGACAAAAATATGAACCATTTTTGATAAAGTCTAAATTCGATGATAAAGTCAAAAAAAATTAATTCAAAAAAACAAAATCGATTCTTCGCTATCATAAATTATTTTCTAGATGTTTGCCAACAATCACAACACGAGTTTCTTGTACTTTTTTATTTTACAGTATTTAATGTTTCCTATATCAATTTATTAAAAAATTGTAACTTGCAAATAAAAACATCAGCGTCTCAAATATCTCACAACACACTGTAAAATTTCAAAAATATTGCAAATGTACAAAATACTACAAATGAAAGTGGATATCATTTTTATTAACATCTAACTAAACACCAAACATTTACCAGATGATCAAACGTTGCACCATGAAAATTCATAGTAAAATCTTTAATAATATGTACAAGCAAATAATCAGAATTCAAGAATTGCGAACAGAAAAATATAAAAATACCGAAGGTATAAAATATCTATCATTCAGATTTTGTTTTAAGGAAAACCATACGCATGGATATTTTTATTCTCTATAAAAATCCATAAAATTCCTATTGATTTACTGGTAAAATTGGAAGTTGAAGAAATTTATGAATATGTAGAAATATAAAATATATTTACAATTCTTAAAACTTCACTTTCATGTACATAAAACTTTCTCGAAAATCTGCAGTAATACTCAAAATTCATAAAAATGAAATTTTTGAACATGAAATGCTAGAAATCTTATAAAATACCACATGGTATTACTTAAAATCAAATAATAATAATGATTTGAATAAAATAATTAATATTGAATCAAAACTATGACTTCTAAAAAAAACACACACGCAGAGATAACAGAAATAAGATATCTCGATTTTATGAAAAAAATGATAAAAAAATTGAAGCCTCATTGACGTTACTTCATTTCATATGAAATTCTAACGAACAAAAAAATACCCATACATAAATATTCCTAATAAATATATGCATATAAATTATTCTTTCTGACATGGACTTTTCCTCCTTCCCCTCAAATAAAAAAATTTCCTCATAACATATCTTGTCTACAGACAAAATTTACCTATTCCCAGACAAAGTCACCTCGTGACCCAAAATTATTCCCAGCCCCAAAATCTAGTTTTCCACGAACTCCCAAAGCCAATCGTCATCAAAAAATATTTCTATAGCTCGGCAACCCTTTAAATCGATGACAATATCTTAATTTCGTGTCACCCGAAGGTTGTCATGGCAGCGGTAATAAAGTTAGAGCACGGCATGTCCGGGAGAGGCTATACGAATGAGAATTGCGCGATAATTCGGTAAAATGATTGGGAACGCTTCTTGCATTCGCATACTATTGCGTGATTTTCGTCCGTATACGACTGTTGAAAACGGCGTCGCCACAGCAACAATCGGGTGCAGCGACCCCGGCCCAGGGCGATTAGTGGATTAGAATTGCACAACTAATTTTCCAAATCGCATTTTCGTTTATTCAAATTTGCGCCAGCGCATAATCAGTTGCCCGAAAGTTGGCCGGAACGCCATGGATTCTTCCGTTCGCCCGGAGCTAAACGCGGCGCGGAACGCGAGAGATTACGCCCGAGATAAAATTAAGATCAGAGCGCGAATACAGATAGCATTAGGTTCATCGGATTGTCTCGGGGAATTTTCGTTTCGCGGCTTGTCAGGCTCATGGCTGTCTCGAGAATCGTTTGCAAAGTTAGAATTTTATTCAGATCGCAATCGAGGAGACTCAAGAGACCGAATCAAAGTTTACAAATATAGAAGAAAGTTTTTGTTCTTTTTTTTGTTACATATTTTTAGTTAAGAACATACATTTTCATATTTTTTATTTATTTTTTTTTTATATAAGGTGTTCACTTTACATTTTATGTGATATTTCCAAGAAATCTTGAAGAAATTATCGAGAATATTTTTTTGAATTCAGTGAAAAGTACCATAAGTTGTTCTTAAACAAGGTCAGTCACATATCATATAATGAATACGAAAACGAAACCAAGTTTTCAGCCAATTTTGATCAATTCGATTTCTACATTATTCATAAAATTTTATAAAACAATCTTGGAATTCATTTTGTATTTAAAACTTTGCTCATGAATAAAATGATTTAAACTGTAGATATAAAACTAGAATGAGTAATAGTCTTGACATACTCGTATAGGAGAACCGTAAAGCTACATCATTGGTAGTAGAGAAAAAATACTCTTTTCAGTGCTTCTTCCATGCACTCTGAATATGTGATTTCAGAGACAGAAATTATTTTTGCATGTTCACGGGAGAGAAGTATGAGATTGGTTTTACATTTATGGATGTGCGATGAATGTGGTGGAATTACATCATGAATGCACTTTGCTGGAAATCATACACTTTATTATTGCGCATGTAACAATAGGACTCAAATTGCTGTATTTGACGTGGTAATGAAGATAAGCATTGCATTTATTTTTATAAATACTATGATAATTCATAAAAATCTGTAGTTATAGACAATAGCGTAATTTGAAGGTGTTGAATATATTAATGACGTTATGCTAGAAATCTGTATTTATTTTAAATTGAAATCCATAATAATTCTTTGAATCGTTCCGCTTTTCTCAATCCATTATTAATGATCTCTCGGAGCAAAAAAAAAATTCTTCCTTCTTTTCCTTCAATCTTTCCTTTCGTTTTCTTACATTGTTTCCTTCTCTAGCTTTCGGCCTATCATATTTTGGCCCTCTTCAGAAGAAACTTTAACAGAAATCATTATGACATTAGATTTTACAATCATCATTAAAAAAACTATTCAAGAAAGGAAAACTGCAATGAAACTTCCATAAGATCGAAAAATTAACAAAATTAATACCGATAAAATAATTGTAAAAACCCTACCACGAATTCAATGTACAAAATAGCCCGGATCTCTGAATCCTCAGTCGTCTCTATCTCAGAAGAAAACTTTTCACAATACAATTTAAATTAATTTCCAGAAAATCAAAAATGAATACCTTAGGAATGACCAAAAGTAAATGCGGTTCATCAAGTTCGATCTTATGGATATTATAGTCTAGTTTTCCTTTCTTAGAAAGTTTTTTGAATAATGATTGTAAAATCTAATGTTTGGATGATTTTTGTTAAAGTTTCTCCTGAAGAGGCCCACAATATGATAGGCCGAAAGCTAGATAAGGAAACAATGTAAGAAAGGATTAATGAAAAAGAAGGAAGAATTTTATTTTTGCTCCGAAAGATCATTAATAACGGATTAAGGGATTCAAATATTTCAAGTTCAATACCGAGTTTTCAGTTTAAAAATAAAATATCACGAAATGAACGAAATTCATTGCTGTAAAGTTTTATTTCGTTTTTGCATTTTTTTTTACGCTGACCATAACTTTTTAAACATATACATTTTATAAATTTGAAGCATAATTCGTGCTTAACTTCTTTCATTCATGTTGAAAGAAGATACAGAAAAAAAAATTATTAAGAAAAAATTCCAATGAAACGCATTGATCGGTTTGATGAAAAAAACATTTTTTACAAAAAGTAAGGAAACAATATCTCAGGCCATTGATCAAGAGTAAAAATAACTTCGAACTGATGACTATCACAAACATCATATCAAAAAACATGCAATTACGGTAACTATACAGAAAATTCGATAGAAAACTATACAATATCATCGAATTTCTTAACGAAAAATTCTAAAGTGCTGTAAGTTTACATGAAAATACAGTATTACAGTACCCCAGATAATCAAATACTGTAGAATTGTCAAAGACAACCAGAAAATTCAATAAATTAGATACTCTTGATGAAGACTCTTGTTCATCGATTCCTATAGCTCGTTAGAAAGAGAACCGAAAGTGCAAGCACGAACAATTTTTTTCAAATCGATTAACATCTCCCTCCTAATACCTCCAACCTCAAAAACCACTTCCTCCTAAAACCCCAACAAAATCCTACGCCCTATAACAAATCCCACCTTATTCTCCAAAAACACCTACAAGGCAATAACGAAAATCTCCAGTGAACCAAACAAACTTTCCGGCGTCACCAAAGCCTCGGCCAGACCCGAGACACCCGAAGCTGTGAAAAAGCACCGAGAGGCGTCGGCGAAAAAGGTCGACATCAAGCATTATTAGAAAGCAAATCAGATTTGAAATTCGCTTAGACGCGGCGTACAAAATCATTTAACATAATTAAGCCCGTGGCGTAATGGGGCCAGCGGTGGGATAGCGCGCAGCACCCCTTTGGGACGGCGGTTGAAAGGTTAACGCAGTTACTCACCTCGCCCATTTTGTCCCCTTATCACCCCCAAACCCCCCTTCACCCCCCCTCAAACGAACTACCACCCCCGGCCCCCTTCGCCGGCGTCACAGGCCCATTTCACTCTGAGCGTTACGTTAACGCTCGCTCGAGCTATCGGCACTCGTGCCGCCGCGAGGGCGTTTTAGTAAAATGGCCTGAAAATGCAATTATCAGCTATAGGTGTGCTGTAATGAATTGCCAACGTTATCTCCAACTACTCGAGGGAAGAGAGGACGCGTCTCAGCGGACCGGGGGAAAGCGTTACCTAGCTGTCTGCGCCTCCTCGATCGATTCCCCGATATTATTTTATAAAGAAAACTATGTAAACCGACACGATGTCGCCTCCCCTTTCCCTCTTCCCCAGAGCCGCTCCCGAGTTTTTCGATTTTAATCTCCGAGCAATGCCCGGACGTCGCGACATTGGCCCCTTTCCACTTTTTGCTATGAGATCCTGCAAAGTCTAGAATTCCTTTTTATCTGAAAGGGTTTGATACTTGGAGTCATAAAATATGTTTGTTAAAATTGTATAAATCAACATGAATCTAGTGACAGAGAGTATAATTTTGCAAGATACGATGGAACAGATTACTTTTCACATTATATTTTAGAAAGGAACCATTTTCTTGTAAGCTATTTTTTACATTCTCTGTAATATACACCTGAACAAATGGCAATGATAAAGTGATTCACTTCATTTATTCACCCCTTCCAAATGGAAACAAAGTTTGGTAACGACGTCGCGCTCGCTCAATCGGATCCTGCGATATGAAGTTGCAGTAAAGGAAATCATTTGGTCCCATCGCCATAATTCAGCGATCTCTCGCCTCCATAGAGCGTCGGCAGAAGCCACGAGATAACGCGCGAGGAGCCCAGTCTGTAATTCCGAACGGCCCTGCGCACACAAATGCTTGACCACCGTCGCTCGAGAGCTCCTGCATCATCTCGCATCCCTTTCACCCGCGAGGTTTATTTATCCGTTGAAGTAATCCCGGTATTAGCAAAGAGACCACGAGAGGGTTACGACCCTCGGGCCCTTTTGGCCGAAGATTCCCTGAGTTGTGGTTGGAAATACGGCGACAATGCGCTGTAACCACATTGGGGGCAGTCTCGAGAATTATAACTCGCAATCAAAGCACGTCGCTCGCGTCTCTTTTATTTCCGTCGATGAAATCGTGATCCCTAGTGTCGTCGGCGAGGACTGATTTATGAAGTGTACGCTCGGGCACTCATTTTTGTGGGGCATGATTAACGCTGATGGCAACGAATTTTTCATGGATTTAATGGGGGAGAGAAAAAATAGGGCCTGGGATTGCATTCTTCGTTGACTTAGTATTCTATTGATTTCCAGGAAGTTTTTTTAGAATTGTATTATTATTTGTATGGTTAGGAAAGAAATATGTCAATTTTTGGAAAAATTCTGATAGAATTTTTTAAGATTAGATTTTATAAAGGGTGTTTATGAAGAATCGTAAGTAAAGAGAGATTGTTGGTGAGAAATGTCGAAGGAATAATTTTATCTTGTATTTTTACGAATACCTCGTTTCTCAGATTTTAAATGTTTTTTTCGATTACATTTACATTTTGGTTTTCATACAAATCTATAATCATTTACTCAATTCTCGATGAGTTTCCGTGTGATTTTCTTTAGTTTAATATCATTTACTTTAATTTATATGCTTCCCCTACAACTTTGATATTGAACATAGCTTTGAAATTATTATAAAAAAAAATTGATTTTAAACATTAGTAGTACCACGTTAGATAGATTTTCAGTTAAATATATTTTTTGTATGAAATTATCATTTCATTCAAACCATCTTTTATGACAATGATTCTCGAATTTTTTTTAATGATTTGACTAGCCTACAATTATCTTTTTATTTACCAAAGAATTTCTAATTTACTATAATCTTTTACATATTACGCTCTGGTTTTCAATATACATATTATTTTATCAATTTTCCTATTCTTTACTTTGAATTACCTCTTGAATAAGCTTACAGTGATTTCTGTAGGTACTAAATAGTAAAATTCAAAATATTTTGATTTTCAACACATATTTGCGTCATTTGTTTTGAAATTTTTGTGAGATTTTATTTTTAGATTTTCCTTAAACGATTTTCCAATTAATGCACAAAGATTTACTAAATTAAATATAATCCTTAGATTTTTCTTGAATTTTTTACAAATAATCATTATTCACCTTCATACCATGATTGGACCCTAGTACAAAATTTTCACTGACTCATTAATGTTTCATCATCTATATATAATACACGCGTGATTTTTTCAATCTGCTCCATTTTCTTGCAATTTTCTTATATATTACGTTAATTATTTTTCAATAATACATCTAAGCTTTATATCTCAGTGTTGGGAAAATTATTGATGGATATCGAAATATTTCCAGAACATATTTTTTCGTGCAATGTAAAAAACTATAGAAATTGAAAAATATTAATCAAAAACTTCCTATCAAGATGTATAGAAACGTTTTCATACGCTGCTGATATTTTTACTATTCTTTCAAGAAAAACTGTATAAAGGTCGTTCGCCTGTTTTTAAAACTCAAATTCTTAATTTTCTTTAACATAATTATTTTTTGAATTCTCCATTAAAAACAGTCAATACTTATTTTTGTTTGTTTTTTCAATAGATTTTTTTGAGAAATCCGGCTTGTTCGAAATCGTAAACTCTTTATATCTTTCAATTCTTGAGGTCACGTTACTCGAAACCTATAAGTCGCACAAAAAATTCACGTGATACTGAAAGTAAGGATTTTTCGTCTGGTATCTAATAATAGTGAGTTTTATGATTAAGATGCACAATTTAATGAGAATATTACAATTTAACAACAAAAAGTGAAATTTTGAAACGAAAGGTTAATAGAAGGTTAACAAAAGATTGTATAAAATGTTGGATTGTAAAATTGTTAATAATTTTTTTATTCTGATAAACTTATAAACTTTATTTTCAAACTAGACAAAATACGTAAATTTCATTATACGGTGAATTCTTTGTGAGACTAATTAGGGTTTTAAGTAACGCGTACTCAAAAATTGAAAGATTTAAAGAACTTGAGATTTTTTACAATTCATATTTTTTAAAAAAAAGCTTTGAAAAAAATGAAAAAAAATAAGTACCTCATTTGTTTCGATGTATAGTCGAAAAAAAAGTTATGTCCATGCAATTTTAAATTTGAGTGTAAAAAACAGGTAAAACGACACATAAAGTATGCATTGTAAAAATATTTTCTAAATACGGTAGCTTGCTTTCCTATGCATATAACAAGTCATAAAAATTGTTGTAAAATTTTCAAAACTCTTATACCCACAATTATATATTTTTAAAATATTATGTTTTCATAATCTTCCCGAGTAAGAAAAAACATTCTAAACACATTAATTCTAAAACTTCTTTCAAAGTTCTATTCTAAAATCTCAATTTGTCCACCTTTCATCTTTATAAAAATTCTCTCAATCATTATTTGCATTCATCCTAAATTCCTGACATACCTCCGAACTTACTTTGTTTTCTCACAATTCTCTCTAGACTCCGCATGGGGCCCAATTCAAGCTGTACATCAAATCCAAAACCCCAAATCTCAGGTTAATTCTTCCCCCATCAATCCCCTTCATAAAACATCATCCTCCCGTTTCGCAGACGGGGTCATCCAGTCACTCAAGCCCCGAAGAAAACACCCAACACCCTCGCCATCTGTCCATATCTGAAGAATAACCCAATTACTCTCCCCGTCCTCGTTCTCCATGGTCTGGTAATTACAGGGCATTTTCCCGAAACAAGGGTTCGCTGTGAACGAGGTGGGCAGTCATCCATAGGTCATTAAGAGAATGTTTTTTATATTTAGAAAATGTGGTGTTAAGGCGAGCACTCGACGAGTCGGCCAGAGGAGTCATTAGTCGCGGCGACAGAGGGGCCCCTTCACACATGAACTTGTCCGCGAGCTCATTGCGCGCACTCAGACGCGGTGCTCACGCGTTTACCAGCCAAAGACGTCGCGACGCGCACTCACACTCGCGGTGGCTTTATTAGGGTGCACGGATCGAGCTTCGACACCTGCAACGATCGTCAGTTAAATGACGCCAAGACTAGTCATTAAAAAAGCCGCGCTACTTTTAATTAATGCTTTGACACACGAAATAAGCGAAGCGATTTAGTGCATGGCAACAGACTGCCTTAGGATTCAAGGGCTCTCGTGTCAGCTCTGAAACTGGGTCATGTTTTGGTTGGTAACTTCAACATCAAGACCGTATGATGTTTCCGGATACCCAGGATTCGCGCCGGTTCCGGCGAGTCCGGTTGATGACGCCGAGGCTTCTATGAAATTCGTGAACTTTGATTGCGGTCTTAAACCCTTCAAACTTATGAAAAAATGGAAGTATCTGAAAAGAATTGATTGAGATTCAACTTCTAATGAAAATCTACAAATGAGAATAATTTTCCAGCATTTAACAACAATTCTAATCTCGTTTCTTCCGAGAAGGTTCACGTCGTGGAAAATACATTCCACTTTATGAAGTCTAGGAATGTAAATTGCATCGGTGGACTGTATGCATATGCGGACCCAAAATATGGTGCTACTTTACAATTACGTTGGTACGTGTGAATGTGCATGGGAGAAAATCTCGAAAATAGGTTCTAAATTATGCATTATGTATAGAGCTCGTTTTCAGAGGTATTCGTGGGATTACCATTTTGTTTTTTCACGTCCCTATTATTCGCGAAAAGGGTCTGAAAAAAGCTACATTTAACGTTCATGTTTTACGTCGAGTACGTGTTTTTCGTACGCATGAGGCCAATTTCATCTTTTAAACAATATTCTCGTGAAAATGGACGAGAAGGAAAGCTGTGTTACAGGTTTTTTATAAACCTATCAGACTTTTTTTTGGAGAATTTTCCATTTCGTAATATCAACGTCATACTTTGACTGCAGTTTTGTGAGATCGTTAGAGTTTTTCCCTTGTAAATTTTTACTAGAAAAAGCTCGAATTCGCACCTGAACCAAGAGTTTAAATTTAAATTTGACAATTTTCCTCATTAATTTAGAGGATTAGAGGTAGTGCGCGTTTGGAACTTCTGCATTATATCATAAATTATAGAAAGTCTAATCGCATTGTTAATAAAAATTATGGGATAAAAATTTTCTCCTAATTATTTAACAACCAATCACTCAGATTTTTGCCTCCTATGATATCTAAACGCCGATTTTTTTCATCGAAATTCCTACAAAATAAAAAGAAGCCAGTAATGGATACAATTTTTCTACAAGTTTTTTTTTGGCATTGTTCCCCTCAAAAGCTACAGATATATATAAATTCTATTTTTAACTGTTACTTCGTCCTATTTTCTGTTATTGTAATAAAATACGTTTTGAACGAACGTAGAATTGTTCCCTTAACTATTTTTCGAAGCAAAAAAAATATTTTTGATAGTCTTATGACTCATTTCAAGCGAAAATTGAAAAACTGAAATGTCAAAACACCGTAGGATGAGTAGATAATAATAGATTGAAAATAATAGATTGAAATTTGAAAAAAAATAACTGTTTTATTCTAATTGAGTAATAAGACGTTTGAATTATATGATATTGTAACAATCCTGATAAACTTCAAATTTTAAACTCAAAGAATACAACTCATCATCTATCAAGAATGAAAGAAATGTATATCTGATTATTGATTGAATATGGCTCCAACATGATCGAATAGAAGATGAGTTATTATAAATAATAATGGGGCGTTAAGAATAAAAGTTTAAAGAATACTAACTTTACATACCAGAATTGAAAAAATTTACAAATTAAGGTATTTCGATACATATATTATAAAAATACCAAAAATCTCGGTAAAAATGAATGAAATCACTATTTTTTTATACTTTGCTTCTAAAATTCTTTTCAAATATATAGTAGAAAATACAAGATAAGAGATTTGCATTCAACAAAATAAATAGTCATGTAATTCTGATTCATACATTCAGAAACCATAATATGGTTTAAAAAAAACACACTTACTGAACATTTATTTCTGTTATTTTATTATTGAAAATACCTGAATGTGGAGAGCACAGAGTAAAATTACATATTTTAATTTTGCGTGCATATGATGAATATTATTATCCAAGTACCTTTTCAAATTGCTATAGAGAAGAAAGCAGCATATACTCAAACTTCCTCTTTCAACTATCATTTAATTTTTTTTCTGTTGTCGTTACAAAATAACGCCATAAAAACCGACTCATTATTATTAATTCATAATTCATTATTATAAAGTGTAATTTATCATGGCATTATAACAAAAAAAAGTACAAGACAACAAACATCTCAAAAAACGCTGTTTCAACTTCAGTTCTAAAAAGTGTGACTTATCATTTTCATAAACCAAGAATAGAAAACAAATAATAATCTTACTTTCAAAAAAAAAAAAAAGATTCCTCAAAATCTTATTTTCCAAAATAAGATTCGCCTCAAAGAAACGCCCAACTTTTCCAACAAAAGCTCCCTCATTCAACGAATCTGAGTGAATTTAACCCCAGCATTGTTCATCTCCCCGGAATACATTGCTTCACGTGCACCTTAGCTGCGCCCTTGTACAGACCGTGCTTATTATTCCCGTCTATTGTCAAGGGTTTGTTGTTTTGTGGTTGATGCTTTATTCGAATACTAGATTAATTCCAGCATCCTTGCCATCTGTCTCTTTGGTTTTCACGTGCAGACGCACGAAGAGCGCGTGGCAGCCATGACAGGACGCGCGAAAGTCTGCCGAGCTTCTGAATTACGAAAAAGCACAATGCCAACGGCGCCTCGTTACCGTTATCCCATAATTGTGACAAAATAATAGTCACGTGCGAGTAGAAACAAGCGAGAGGAAAAAATTTCTCCGCTCTTTGGACTAATAACGACGCGGTCTAAAAGGGAGACTTGTTGGAACTTTCGACAAAAAATAGTACATCTAGAGCACCGTGGAAATCATTTGACGAAGCGGAAAAATGGGGTCTCGAGGTGGTCGACACGCGTCTAGTGACAATTGCAGAGAATTTCGCATAAAGGGAATGAGTGTTTTCAGACAAAAAAATGGGATTCGTTAGCTTTATCGTTTATGATTCATAAGGCAACGAGAAGTTATAAACGAACGAATATTTAAATGCGATTTTTAAGCATGCATATTTTTCGTTTGAAGTTGAGAAAAGCTTCCCTGATAATCTAAAGAGCATAATTTACTGAAACAAAAATTCAATAGTACATATTATATCTACCGTACATAATTACTTAAATTGCAGAATGAAACAAATTTTAGTTAATTGCTCCTTTTATACTATGTTTAGTTATTTCAACGAAATTCATTAAAAAATAAAATTAGAAAAAATAGTAGCTACTTTATAGTTGAACTTCACCAATCAACTATCTAAATAGTAAGGGCAACTATTCAATTAGTTTTAAATCTAATCAATGTAAAGAAATGCAATTACTATCAAAAAATTCGGGGAGATATAAACCAGACTAAATAAGTTTAGTTACTCATCTTTTCCCGTTTGGAGGGTCATTTATCATCATCAGTCTAAGATAATAAGGAAAATACCATGTACTAAGACATTCATTCAACGCCAAAGCAACTAACAATTAAATTTCCAACACCTCTCGACATTGAAATTCACCACCAACGCTATCATTAATATCATCCGTAAGTATAGCGCACCCAACTTGAGCCTCATTTAGTACTAGCTTAAACCACTTTAAGCCCGGCGCAACCACAAATAAATTATGGCGTTCGAGCCGACCTCATAAGTCCAGTGGCCTGGCACTAATTCCTAAAAACGCAACGGGAAAAAACAAACGAAGCAAACTTTTGGCACGGAAAAGATTGTCCAAAGTCCTCTTGGAAGACGCGAGGGTTTGTCCATTAACCGCGTACTCCGGCAATCATAAACACAAGAAGACTCGGTTCTTTGTATTTCCCGTTCGCCAAGCAAATTTTTTCCTCGCTTCGAGCGTAATTGCGTGATTCATTGTCGAGTCCGCGAGCGCCGCAACAGTGCCAGAACGATAATGAAGCAAAGTACACGCTCCCGGCCATTACCACATTTTACTTTACAAGTTCCGCGTGAACAGCCATTCATTTCGCAAAGCTCGCGATAGTCGCGACGCTCCGTCAGTGATGAGCTTTTCGGCGGGTAAAAAGCACACTGACGGTCACGTGATGGTCACGTTTTGTGATTTCTGATTTTTCGACGTTGTCGGTGACGGATAAAAATTAGATATTGCAGCTCATCAACAGTTATACAAAACATTATTTGTAACATTATACACAACCAGCTTCAAACTTTGAAGGTCCTTCGCGATTTTTCGTATTTTGGATGCTTTCTTATTATAATCATATTACATTTTAACTCCTAGCATTTATCGTCTATTTTTGAGTCAGATATTGTTGAAACGGAATTTTCATCTTTTTTTTTATTCCGTTGCACTAAACTTGTTACGAGTGAAAAAAACATGATATTAAACAACGAAGTTCAGGTATACCGGGAAAAACAGTGCAAAACGCGGCGGCTAAAAGTACCGTATCGCGATTTGCGGACGTAAATAACGCACCACGTCGGGGCCCCGGAATCGCCATGCGTCTTCATTAAGCCGCACGCATCATCGCTCGGCGTCGGCTATTTTATGGTTGCATTTACGGTCGCGCGCTATCGCGAAACGCTTTCGACGTCGATCAAAGGTCGTAAAATATCCCGTGCACGCAGCCCGAAAAAGAGGCTTTTTTTAGTAATACAACATGGCATGTCAGAGAAAAAGTGAGGGCATGTGACAATTTCGTGACTGCCATATGACAGTCAAGTACAAAGTGAAAGTTAACTTTTGATTTTATAATGCAATATTTGACAATACAGATTTTCAGGAGACTTGCAATGAATCATGTCCTTAAGAATTATACATAACTATTTTAGACGAAAAATATGCTAATTGTGAAGTTAGAATATAAATAGTCTGAAAAAAGGGGGTGATTCTTACTAGTATATTATATGGAAATGAGATAAAACTGCGAAATTTTTCATGATGTCACAATTGTTCTGAAATCACTAAAGAAATATAAAATAGTCAATATTGTGAACAAATTTAAGCATTTTTTAGACAAGAAATGTAATTTTGTCACATTTGCGTTTTTGTAATGGTTGTAGGATATAATTCAATGAAGTAGTCTCCAAACATAAAGAACTAAAAAATAAACAATTTGTTTATGCGGTATAATTTTGAAAACCATCGATTATTTTATCTTTGAAGTATTCAAGAGTTGTATGATCATTTTCAGGAAATCACTGTTTTTTTTTAAATAAATAGAACGCTGGCACGCTACGCGCGCCGCATTCTAGCCTTTAGTTTTTCTTCTACTCTAATTAAAATTTATAACATCGTCTAATTGTTATTATATATACATAAATATCCACTTTTTTTCCTGTCCTCAGTCTTATTATTTACATTCACTATTCTTTGACATTTTTTCATACTTTCATATAACTTTAATTTAAATAAATTTGTATACCAATTTTTTTTATTTTTCACGTTTATCCATTAATTATTGCTATGAGTATGCAATTTGTTCAATACAATATTGTCCTTGATACTCTTATTTTTCAGTCTAATATTAAAATCATCAATTTATATAAGCCACTTCGAATGATGATGTATCCATTGATTTGTAATTAGAAATTTAATGTTTATCAATAATTAATTGTACACCATACATCAACTCTTATCCTAATAACTATTTATAAAATTTTATGTCTTTGCAATCATATTATACTGTGCATAATGTTAATAATGTTTAATGATCATTATGATAATACTTCAGTGAATTAATAATTCTTATCTCTATAATATTCATTTATTCCTTATTTTCATGCATATCAACTGTCACTGATTCTCACTGCCACAATCTTACTCTGGGAAAAGCAACATACAGTTATTGCCCATAATAGAAAAACATGTTTTTTTTTTTTCAAATTATTACCAATTTTTTCAAAAGTTTGTTCTTGCGACTTATTGATTGTCATTGCAAATGCAGCTTGATTTGAAAAATGCACGGGCGATCGTGTAACCAAATTATTTTCTCTCGAATTTTCTTTTTTCCGAAAAATCGCCAACGCGCTTCCACTGGTACCACGTATCAGGCTTAGATTTAATTACGAATTTCGTAATTAACGATTCCCTGTTCTAATGTTTCTTTGTGAATATTACTGTATGACTTGCAAATTGAGTTTTTTTAAACTCCATCTTTTTACTTTTAGTTATAATATTAACCTAGGGTATAATTACATAAATGATAAAATACTAATCATGTGGTACGAAGTCGGCGTTAAAAAATTGAACTAATTTTGATTATACATTATTAAAGTTTTCGATTTGTAGTAATATATAGGTTTGAATTTCGTTGATAATTTTATACATGTGAAAATGAAAACATGATTATTTTGTAAGAAAAAGATTTCTTTTTTGCCATGTTTACATATCAACATAAAACATACAATGCATTTTAAAAATGCACAAATATTGTTGTAAAAACATATTTTTTTGACATTATCGAAGGTGATTCATAAAAATTTTATATTCAGAATGAATATATTAAGGATAAATATATGTATTTTTTTTGAGTAACAGTCTAAAATGAAACATGCAAAAAAAATTTATTCAATTTTCTTCATTCCTCATCTTTCATACATGCTCAGAATTCATTTAATGATAATCATCATTATTCATAATGTTCGAATATATACTTTTTATATTCATACAACTTGAAGGATTTGCAGATATTTTTACGGATTTCTATATAGCTTTCTTGAATTCGATGCTCTAGGAATTAGAGTTCTAAAAACTTTTCATATTTTTATAGGTTTTTGAAGTAATCATAACCGCACAGAATTCAAGTATTTTATAGATTTCTGGAATTTTCGCAACGTATGTTATTTATCAAACCTTGAAGTATTTTCTGATATTTTCATAGATTTCTAGTATTTCTATAGATCGCACAATGTTTTTCTAGAATCGGATGCTATAGTACGAAAACTTTCAACGATTTTGAGTATTTAAGTTGATTTTTCAGAGAACAGTTTCTGTTATGTATATTTTAAATACTTTTATAAGATTTTTTTAAAAATATTTATACAATTGAAAGAATGTTCGAAATATTAATTACATAAATATAATCGGCTATTTTTTTTAAGCTTTTTATACGAATTTATACAATAATGTATAATTATATATAAAATAATATTAATATATATATTCGCTAGGTTTCAAGGATTCACAAATTCTTCAAAAATTATGTGTACATAGTTTTTATGTATAAAAAAATTTCTAGTACTTCTCGCATTTTTCAAGTGTGTACAAAACCATAAAGGATTGTTCATTTTTTTATAGAATTCTAATTTGCTTGTAAATTGTATGAAAAATTCCGTTTTCTAGAATGCGAATCGTGATCTATTCTCGACAATTTCATAGATTTATGAGAATATCACATATATACAGATTTTTCATGTTTTATTGCGTTTTAGTTTTTTCGTATTTCTTAAGTATTTAAAAGATTTTGTCGCGTTTTCTAAAATTTTCATAGATTTGTAGTATAACTATGTATTACTATTTATGCTTTATAGAATTTGATACTCTAGAATTTGAAATTTCATATATTGTTGGCGTTTGTTGAGATTTTTCAGGAAACACTTTTTTCATAGCTCTTTCTTACTTTTATTAGGATTTCTTTAGAGTTTGTATGATTCAAATTATTTTTTTTATATTATTATATAGATTTTATCAAGATTTCCAGAATTTGATGATCTAATATTCAAAGTGTTTTAGATTTTTGTAGATTTTAATTTTTCTCTATTATCCACTCGGTTGAAACAATTTTTATAATTCATATTTTTTACGCAATCCTACGTTTTTATCATTTTTATTTTTTATTAAATGTATATTACTAACGTATTCATGCATTGTTTTTATTTCTTTTATTTTTATTATTCATTACTTTACCTTTTTTTGTTTTTACATAAAAAAATAATTTATTTCGTCAGCATTTTAAGAGGTTTGATTTCCTGGAAGCCCTCTTTGCCTATGCCCTTGGCAACAACATTAGATTGTGTTTTGTTTACATGTATATCTTCTCTCTTTCTCAGCTATCAACTGTCACTTTTTCGCTTGCGTTTTACACACAAATTTCAATATTCAAACACTTAAACTCTCTACTTCTATTAAATTTTTAATTTTTCGCGTATTTCCGCGCACCTTAAAAATCAGTTTTGCATATTTTCGAATCCTTTTCATTCAGAATTTGAATTCTGCTCCACAATCAACTTAACTTTTTCATCGGCCAATCACATCGCGAAAAAAATATCACTACTCTCTGAAGTTTACTATTCGACATCAACTTTATTATTTATGATATATTTCCAAAGTAAACATGACATTGAAATAAACGAATAATTTATTAAAATAGTTTTTATGTACCTCTGGCATAGAAAACGCGTTTCCATGCCAGCTCGAGATCTCTAAACGCGTTTTCTATGCCCTCGGTACATAAAATATCGTTCGTAACAGGTACGGATGTACGAATTTCCCCGTTTCGCCAAATTCGCACATCCGTGCCTGTTACGAAATATACTATATTATTCCCACAATGTCTCAATTACGATATTATGAAACTCTAAAAAACTAAAAACTAAAGAAATATGAAAATATGGCCTCGGATTATACATAACATTATGACATGGACGGAAAATCTAAAACCTGAAAATTTGGTATACGAAAATTGAATTTTCAATCTGCAAGTTGTTGAGGAAAAGTTACGTGTAACAATATTTTTACATTAACGATAATTGAATAGAAATATGGCGCTATTAACATTACGATTGCTATAATTACCAAATGATAATAGTTCAAAAAGTGAAAAAATCCAAGAATCTGAAACCTCTTTTCAATGTTTTTGTTGTACGTAACAAGTGAATTAAACACGATTTCTGCAGTCATCAATAGTTTTTGTATTTTTCAACTGATGCTTATTTTATAAAAATTTTTTGTAGTTTCTTTCAGCTTTTCCAATTGTCCTAGCAATTTATATTTTGTACTAAGTTTTTTCATTACACTTTAGTTCATTGTTTCTCATTATTTTAATTTCATTTCTATTTTATTTTTTCTGGTTTTGTGCGTTTTGTGGAAATTTTTGTAGTTTTGTAATCGAAAATCATTCATCATACGCAGTTTGAAAAGGTTGATTGTTTAGGTACAAAATGATTTTTTTTTCATTTAAATTTCATACGTTTCAAACTTCGTCACCTCCTTCACCTAAAAATGCTTCTGAAATCGCCCCTGAACAAAAACCGAAATACGTACATGCTGATAAAATTCTCTACTTTCATATAATCAAGTTGTGTAATTTCAGTTAAATGTGGTTTCTTTTCCATTATTGACATGTTCTATTGCGTTTATATTTCTGAAAAATGAAATACGCTTTAAAAAGGAATTTATTTGACCTGCTTTTTGGTATGTTGGATAAACATTATTATGAAAAACTTTCATGAACATAAATGAAAAATTTATTTAATTCTGTTTCAATGGTATTTTATGTGAAATTGGCTATAGATTTATACGGCTAGTAAGTAACGAATAATTTCATAAATAATATTTGCCACCAAATACAGGCAAGCAATTTCAAAAAATGAACTACGTATGTCGCTGAAAAGGATACAAACTTTTTTTTGACTCTGTTTCTCTCTTTTCATTTGTTTTTCACTTGCATTTTTCTTTTTTTTTTTTTTTTCTTTTTTCGAAGCAGTTGTGAGCAAAAAAAAAAAACTTGTGATAGAAACTGTTTTCCTCGAAGTACAGACGAGTCATAAGAAACTAAAATTGAACTAGGTTTTTAAAAGTGTAACATGATTGTCACAGAAATACTTCCACAAAATTTCTTGTCTAACATGGCACATTGTGTAAGTTCACGAATCATTGTGCTAAGAATTTCCAATATCAATCGGAAAAGCGTCATGAGAGCGCAAAAAAGTGGCAGAAAGTGTTAGGGAGAAACAACATTTAAGGATATGAACATTCCCTCAACCAGAAACTAGAAATCTCCAGAAATCGCACAGGACATTTTTGATACATTAAACAAGACAACTCCTATTTTTATACAGAAATGCCTACTAGTGTATAAAAATAAAAAGTTCATTAAATTGATTGCAAACTAATCATAGATTAATTATTAATAGAGAAATATAAAATATAATTATTTTTCAATTCTAAGGTGCAGAAATTTTGCTGATTTTTTTACAAAATGTGACCTCAAACACATAAACTTTTCTAAAATACCCTCAACCCTCGCCAACCACATATTCCCACAATATTCCACATTACCAAAAACCCCACGAGACGTCACTTTCAAAACCGTCCCTAGCCCACGCGCTTTTTTCTCGCCCTCGAACGTCACCCCATCACGGGGGTCCCCGTAAAAGGTGAGATAAGCCATCAACGTCAGTCACACGCGAGCGAAAGCGTCCACTCCAAGGGCTCCAAAGTTGCGTTTAAGTGCGCTGATATCTATCGTTTTGCATGGCCGAACGTCCTGTCGGGGCCCCGCAATTCCCATCCGAAGAGTCATACACGTCAGCGGCAGCCGTCGCCCCGCGGATACCTCATATCCATCTATATTAATTCCCGCTTCTGGGAAACACCCTCGGATATTATCCAAAAGACTTGCGTCGAGTGTTCCGCAATTGTCCCCGCGCCGACGCGACGGCACAACTATCGCGGTTGAAGATATTAGATTCGGATTCCATCCGGGATTCCGAGAATAAAGAATAAGGCGAGCATGATGAATTCATACCCGCTGACACGGTGAGTATTAAAGATCGACATTCCACCCCGACATCTTCACCTGATTATTTGAGAAAGCGCCGCTTATCGCGGCACCCAACATTTTTCGAATACCGGCTCATCCGGGGAAATGTTAATGAACTTTCAAACAAGTTGCCCGGGGCGCGATAAGGACGATTGGAGTTCCAGCCGGGGGAGAGGGGGAGGAAGGAAAGTGGGGGGAGAGGGAACGCTGGGAAATTAATTTCCGCCGGGTGAATATAATTCTTTCGCTGGCAATCCGCGAAAGCCGATATGGGGCTAATTACAGATGTCGACTGGCCGCAGAATCGAAGTCGGTGCATGTGTTACGGCGGCGGGATGGTTATCGATCGACACGGAACGTCCACGAATAAATCTTTGGTAGTCGCGGAATAATGCGACCGATTATTCGACCAACGATTAACGGGATCGATGGGGGTGGGGGGAGGGAGGGAAAGGGATTTTGAAAATGGTATCGAGAGTCGTGATTAGCGACCTGGAGAAGTTTGGTATTGGAAGAGTTGAATTTTTGAAGTTTTAGATTTATTGTTGGTGATGAATATTATTCAATACTTGGGGGGTTGTGTATACTTGATTATTTTGGCGATGGGTGGCATTCAATATATGAAAATATTGCATTTTGGGAGAAATTGAGTTTTGGAAGACTTTTGGTGTCCTGGCAATAGTGAATGGATTTCAAGAAAATTGGTTTTTTCCCAATATTTTTTCGCATTAGATTTCTTAATTTCTCATTGTTATTACAACCTGAATGAAGCAAAAAAAAAATGCTCACTCTACATTCATAATGAAAAGAACTTCAGAAAGTTTTTGTACATTAGAGAAATTTTTGTCAAGAACCTTCGTTATTCAAGGTGGATTTAGATGAGGTTTAACCCAACATATCTTGCTTCCCCAAATTGTTACTCCAAATCTCTTCTATATATCAAAATAAATAGCTGAAGCTGAGAATAAGAATAATCTGTGTAGTGAATTAAATGTAAACTAATTTTTTTTTAATTTTTGTTGGTTATTTGTTTTATCGATCACCGAAACCATTTAACGATGTATATTTCCAACGGGATTTCTTTTTGCCCAAACAAACCGTGTTTGGGCAAAAAGTTAAACGGTTTTGTTCAAACCGTGTAACTTAATTATAATTTACTGAAAAAAGCGCAAAAAAGTTTGGTTTCTCGTGATTTTGATGAAAAATCAACATGATGATCATTCTGAATGGATTTAGCATGGTGATGGATAAAAAGAAATAATTTTACACAAACGAAACGTTGAATTCATTTTTATTCACTTTGATATCAAAAGATATAGTCATCAGAAATTCAGAAAATAAGACTTAAGAATGCATGAAGCGTGATATTTGCGGAATAACTTTGTAATTATGCGAAATATTTACGAAGTTCATGTATAATTTTTTGCGGAGATTGCATTTGAAGAAAAATAGTGTGAAATTTATCTTTGTACAATAAACAGAACCGAAGATATAGAAAAACTTACATGGATATTTTTACCTGCAGTTGGATAAACACATTATTTATTACTCGGTCACGCGATCAGACAAAATGCAACGAAAGTTGGATATTTTTGAAAAATTTTTTTGATTCATTTCAATACGTTTATGACGCGAAAAAACCTCATTCGATAAAATTTTAAATAGAATTTGTTTTATGACACTAGAGTAAATATTAGATTCTTGAAACATAAATGAGCAGGATACGGAATATATTTTAAAATATTAATACATCATAATACAATGTAAAAATTTTATGTTACATAATTCAAAAAGCGTTGATAATGTACCCGTCTGACTGCAAGTATACATACTTACATTAAGGTTGTTAGATCCCTATTTTTATTTAAGGTACAAAGATGAATTTTTGCATTTTTTTCCCAGAAGTATTCTACAAAAAAAGTAGAAAATTTTTTTATGATATTTTGTATAGTTACAAAGTTACTCTGCACACATCACACTCAATATATTCTTAAGTTTTATTTTCTGACGTATTGATAACTACATCTTTTCTAAAACAAGTGATTGAAAATTCATACATCTCATTTGTAGAGAATTCATAACCCTTATGCTCCATCATCATGATTGCATTCAGAATGATTTGTATAGTGATTTTCAACGAAAATCACGAAAAAAAAATATTCTTTTGCACTTTTTTGAGTAAATTATAATGAAATTACACAATTTGAACAGCGAAACGGTAAGAAATAGTTTTTGTTTGTGGGCAAAGGATTTCCGTTGACATTCCACAACGTTAAATGGTTTTTGGCATGCATTGGATGAACGAACTACACAAAATTGAGAAAAAATCCAGTTTACATTCAATTTCTTCCAGAGACGATTCTAATTTTTTAGCCTGAATTACTTTTATCTGTAAATTGCGAGAAAAATAATAACCCTCGGCTTCGCCTCAGTCTGCAATTTTTCATTTCGTCAAACCGGGCATTCCCAAAAACTGTCAATAATATACTATTTATGATGTAAAAAATAGTTTTTTTATCATAGCTGTTTAAAAAGCCTACTTTATTGGCCGCTTCGCGGGTAAAAACTGGCTTTTTCTCCCTCTAAAATAAAAAAAATTGTTTGCACCATGAAAAAAAATTGATTTCTTACGAGAGATATATTCACCCGAGGGAGAAATTTATTTTTTCCTGGATGTGAAATGTACTATTAGGTAAAAATTGAATGGGCAAGTAATGTGGGTTAAACCTCGTCCAAGCCCACCTTGTTTTATTGCCAAAAAAATTACTTGTATTTCAAAAAAAAGTCGAACAATTAAGATAATTGACTTTGTTGAGAATATCATGGAATCTTCGTTTGTTTTCTGTACATAATAACATATTTATAAGGTGTCTTTGAACCTGAAAGCAATTTGAAATATTTTTTAGTATCTATTGAATTGATTCGAAATCAAATGTATGAATAAATTTGTAAAAATCATACCAAAATGCATCATTTCAGCGGCAATTATATCCGGAACGATGAAAAAACAAATTTATTTTTCAATCGAAACATGACTAGCATTCACCAGCATTGCCAAACTAAAATCCATAGTAAATTTAGCTTTTCTAACTGACTTTTTAGCTTTTCTAACTCCAGGCTATATTTTCCCTGCTTTCAAAGTCTGTGAATCAAATTTCTAGAATTATGAACTTTGTAGCCATCAGTTTCATGATATTCGTGATCGCCCTCCCTCGAGCGAATACCTGTATTCGCCTCTGGTCGTACCCATCCATCCCTGTAAAATTTCCCGTTTTTTTCAGCGGGAAACTTTATGAAGTTCGCATGTGTACAACGCGTGTTCGCATAATGGATGCCAAGCTGTCGAGGGCCTTTTTATTATGACGAACGATGACTGAGTTCCACACGAAAAATGCCGGCCGCGCGATGTGTACAAGCCAACCTGGCCGGGGGGTCTCGACACCGAAACCGTAACGTATTCGCGACCCACGCTACAATATGTTCCTCAAAAATAAGATAAAAATTACCGCCAACTTTTCCGGCAAATTTATCAACACTGCATTTTTCATAAAGGGCCTGTGGCGATCTGTCTTGGCGCTCGTTTTATTACGATTCAAGTTTCGAGAGAGGCGTTTAATATTTCATAATGTATTTTGTTCGCAACTTTGAAAGCGCGCCTCGTTTTACGCCATACGACGGGATTAATTTTTCCGGGACATTTTTCTTCACTTTTAACTTTGAAAGCGAGAGCAACGTCGTTACTTATACTTTGAACACTTCTCTACTCTCAGCGGCGCCAATTTCGTAGCCAAAAGTGGAAAGCGTGTTTTTCATTGTCGGTTTCACGGAAAATCGGGCGATCATGAATAAGGGATGCCGGTATTAGAGGTTACAAAAGAATAGAGACGAAGAGTCCATCTTCTCTGGCTGTGTTAAAATGTCTAATGCCGCGGGAGAGCTTTTCAAAATTTGGGACGGGCCAGGGCAAACACTGCTTTTTCACTTCGGTGAGGTAGAATGCTTCGGCCTTGATTCTGGGATCAGGCGTGTGAAAAGGATTTTTCGTCAAAGATGGGAACAAAAAGACACGAGAGCGACATACATTTTAGCTTTCATTAGCCTAATTGCATTTTTTTCGTTACAATAGGCACCTGACTACTGGAAACTATGCAAAGAAAAACTTATATCAATTGGTTTTCAAAAGAAATCACTATTAGAAATTCCAATGAGGAGTGGGCAAGGGCAGTATACTTATTTTCACCACTACTTGTGAGAAACTCAAAAAGTTTTTATTTTTAGCAACTCGTCAAGTGATCTGAAAAATACTTTATACTTTACTTAAGACGCTACATGAATAAATTGAAAATTAAAACTTTTTTTAAGGGTACTTATAACTTTCCAAAAGGTACTGTTTTTTGAAATATTCTTCAAAATGCTAAACTTCTCTTGAAGTTTTAACTAAAAAACATCAATTCCTAAAAATAGTAATAGCGCCTCGTAGAAAAATGTAGGATCCTATAAAACCTCGTGAATCTTCAAAATAACAAAAAACGATAGAATTCTATAAAAACATAAAAGTGATAATAACAAATCTAATAAGTGACCAAAAATTGATAAAAATTTGAATTATAAAGCATCTTTAAAAAATTATATAAGATTCCATGAAAACTTCAGTAAATTTTTTGAATTACAACAATACAAAAAAAATAGTTACAATACTAAAAGTTCTGTGAATGTGTAACATGCAATTTATCTATGTATGAAATACTGAGAATGAATTAATATATTCGGTTTAGACTAAGACTTTTTATGTCAAGGAATCTTTAAAACTTCGAAGTTCAAAGCAACCGAATTTTGAAAACATATAAATAGTCCATCGAAATATTATAATATATTTCCGATAAACGTATGAAATATATAATTATAACTTGAAATAGAACGGCATTTCATTAATGTTTAAAAATGCTTAAAAACAATTATGTAATGAAAAAATACTCTCAAAGTTTTTGAAGTTATCTTCTCTTTAACATTCATCAAAATACGAAAGATCGTAAAAAATTTTAAATCAAAATGTATGAAATACTTTAAATCTTAAAGATAGTGTCAATTGAAAAAGCTAATGAAATACTGAAAATCTCTAAAACTTGAAATGTTTTAGTAAAAGATTCGAGAAATCTATAGAGAAATTTAAAATATATACAGAAAATTATATGAAGTACCATGAAAATCTTGTAAAATCCTAAAAATATGAAAAGTTATTCAAATATTAGAGATCTATGAAATACTTATGATCCTATATGACGATTAACTTTGCAAATAAAAATTGAAATTGAATAATAATCTGCCAAATTCACAGCTTAAACTTGAAAGTTTTTCGTGCGAAACCTTCTGAAAAAACCCATACAATATTACAACTGATGCCGGATGAGGAAAGTTTTGATTTTTTTTACGAATTTTGATCAATTTATCGAAATTTGTGAAGATCTAAAGTTTTTTTTCCAAAGAAAATCCTCATTGATTCACTCAAATAGAAACTATTAAAAAAGCTTTTGATAAAATTAGAGGATTTTATCGAAATAAATTATGAAGAAACTGAAAAAATAGCACTTTGATTTTAAACAATCACAATTCTCAAGCAACCAACTTCGGCTTGTACAGAATAATACGAAAGGTTGTTTATTTAACTGATTTGTTGAAAAAAATTTGTTAGAACAACATGTCAAGTCGAAATTTTTTTGGCTAGGCTTTTTCTAATTATTTTTTTTTTTACAAATTACGATCGCTTAACAATTTTTTTTTTCAAAAATGAACCTAGAATTCTTTTCAGAATGTGAGTAACTACAAAATGTGAAATATAATATCAATTCAACAATTTTCGGCTGAGTTGTTAAATCATAAAGAAAAAAAAACATATTTTAATCGCAAAACATTAATTTTCCAGCCCAAATTTAAAAATTCTATACGACAAAGCGAAATAAATTAAAAAGAAAAAGAAAAAGACTGATGTCTCATCTATTTCGACAGTGATCTTTGAAAAACACGTTGACGCAAAAAAAAAATTCAAACTGAATCACCTGGACAGTTTGAAATGGAATGACCTTAAATCTGTAGGTTTTGTATACTCAAGATAAAGATATTTCAACGTGTAAAGTACGATATATTCTACACTCTCCTCGACTTTTTTCTCCTGAAAATTGTTCGTACTAACTTGAGAAAAAAAAACATTTCTTTTTAATGAACTTTTCTCCAAATATAAAAAAAGAATCTAGTTTTTCACCTTGTCGACAAAACTGGCACTTTTTCTAAAATAATAGAAAAAAACCCTTCCACCCCTGCGATTCTCGCGGCCCGTACTTACTCAACGTAATGAAAGTTCCAAGAAGCGTAACCGCACTGAAAAAGTAAAAGCCCCAAATTCGCCCTCGCCTTATACCATTTTTCCTTCTATTTCCTCCCTCATTACATATTAAAATCAACGCCTCCTCGCACCGGAACAGTCGAGGCGCAAAAGATGAAATGGAACGATATGAAAGGCAATCCAACAAATTGTAAGTTAAGCCGTGACTCGGCGGCGGAAAAAAGACCGAGCCTCGTTGTGTGCATCGGGCTTTCAAGGGTCGTAAATAACGAAAGAAAAAGTGTACGAGATCACGGGCTCTTTTCGCGGTCAATTCTTTGAAAGGGAAAATAATACAGAAAGAGAGAGAGTAAAAAAAAGCAGAAGTGGAGAGGGTTGCGAGTACTCCTTCATGGAGGCAAGTCATTATTTTACGCCGGCAAGATGGGGGTGCGTGAATGAAAGCAGCGATGAATAATTATCGCGAATGGTTAAAGGGAAAACAAACAATCAGGGCTGCTCGAATTGACGTTCAAGTGGCGTATTTAACAAACATACAGTCGGGCGCGGTACCACTTGAGTCACAGTGCAAGTTATAATGCTACTCTTTATCAGAGAGGCATTTTTTAGGGAGAAATGCCCTTCACGTGAAAAGCTTAGCGCTCTGTTATACGTGGGTTAATTTCAAGATTGCCCGATCAAAACGAGTAACGTGTCGGAGAAGTCGAGAGGGTATCTCGAGGGATGAAAATGTGGATATAGAAATTCGTGCTTAAGAACTATGCGAAAAAACTGATATTAAAATCTTAACTACCTTTAAAAATTAACTCGTGTTTATATAATTTTGATTTGAATAACATTCAAAAAACACATTGATTTGTGTTCCTATATTGCACAAACAATTGTTTGCCTAAAAACTTTGTAGCAGTAGTGTATGTTTTCAGTTTTGGCTGAAAACGCATTCTCGTTTCCATCAATAAATGGGACCAAATTTTTCCAGTCAGTGCATCACACAATTAAACTCAGCAATGGAAGTTTTCCACTGCGATGATTTTCATTATTATAATAACATTATTTCATCAAACAGAGTGCATGCCGAACTTCCATTATTATTCCCTCATTTTCGAAATTGTTCATTCATCCATAACATCAGTCTTAATTAATGCTGTACCTGAGAGTTACGATCTGCACATGATTTTCGTAATTAACTAATTGATCGATAATTGTGAGAATGATTACAATGCTCAAATATTATTTCAACAGATACCATTGTAAAATTGGAGCAGCCTCATTATTGAAATCAATCATCATAATTACGTTATTCATTTATATTCAAATAGCGACTGAGGACTACAAGGTTTTAAAGAAACAAAATCCATTACGTAAAAAAAACCTTTAACGTTGGTTGCGCTTTTAACATAAAATCTTCTCGCGTTGTTCTTGGGGAAGTTAAGATTTTCCGTAAATTCTTAATGCCCTGTATGATGCGGAAAAGTGTGCGCCCGAGGACGATGAAATATGCAAACGGGACAATTTCGAAAATGAAGCACTTCCCCAAAAACCGAGGAGATCTTCATTTAGCCGCGCAATTAACCTGATTTCGAACGAGCCACGGAACACGGACGACTACTCGTTAAAATCTGATGTTCCAGATAAAAATTTCCATTAATTACGGATTATGGGAGGCGTGTGGCGGATATCATTATGCGGAAGAAACGAAAAGTGTTTGGAGCTTATAATTTTACGGCAAGTCGACACAACACATCCATAAAAAAGACGCCTCTTTTCGGTCGTACTTCTCTCCACTCTTTTAATTTCTACTGGATAAAGATAAGAAGTTAGCTTTTGAGTATAATATTTATATACATAAAAAAAAAGTCTATCGCCGCAAATTTTCTTCATATTTTTTGTTTGATAAATAACTAAAGAATTTTTTTCGTTATATCTTGGAAACTGATTTTAAATCAAAGTATTTTTTTGCATACTGGAAAATATAATTTATCATTGCATTCTGTGTACTCAGTTGATTAGAAGAAAAAGTTGAAACATAGAGATTTACGGGGTAATTTACAGTTATTGACACAAAATGATATATTCAGTTCATTTTTAAAGAAAAATTAGTTTGGAAATTATATATTTATTTCAAGGTAGATATTTCAATATTCAGGTAACCAATGCCAAGGTCTATAGATTTACATAAAAGTCCATCAAGATATACAGAACAATACATCTTTTCCGAATTAAAACTTCAGCCTATTTGTTGAACGTGTTTATATACTATCAAATTTGACTCACATTTTGCTGAAAATGTAATTTTTATACTTTGATTTATTCTTGAAATCCGAATATCGAAAAAATTCTAACATTTTTCTAAATAAGGACCAGCCTAGTAATCAATGTCAACACAAAACAGTTTTTTCAAAAAATTATAACTCTTTAACTAGAAGTCTTAGTCGAGAAAAACAGCACAGTATGGACGAATTGATTATCCCTTTCATGTATAAAAAATTCGAGAAAAAATTTGGTAATAGTTCTCTCTACTCTTTAAATTTCTACTGATAAAGATAAGAATTTGTTTGCTTTTGGATATAATATTTATATGTATGAAAAAATCTATCGCTGCAAATTTTCTTTATATTGTTTGTTTAATAAATTACTGAAAGAATTGTTTTATTATATCTTGGAAATTGATTTTGAAGTAAAGTATGTTGTTGATTACCTGAAAATACATTTTGTCATTGTATATTATGTACTCAGTTATTTCAAGAAAATACTAAGTTTAAAAAAAATTAATAGCAGTTCTTGATACCTTGACGCGAAATAATATATATAATTGATTTTAAAAGAAAAATTAGTTTGAAAAATATACATATATTTGATCTGAAGAAGATATTTCAGTATACAGCAATATTTAGGTAACCGATGCCAATATCTACAGGCTTACATAGAAGTCGATCAAGATATACAGAACGATACTTCTTTTTCCGAATCAAAACTTCAGTCGATTCATTGAACGTGTTTATACTATCCAATTTGACTGACATTTTGCTGAAAATTTGATTTTCATACTTTGATGCATTCTTTAAATCCAAAGATCGGAAAAACTCTAACAATTTTATCAATAAGGTCTAGTCAAGTAATCAATGTAGAAAAAAACCGCTTTTTCGAAAAATTATAACTCTCCCACTAGAAGTCCTAGTCGAGAGAAATAGCACAGTATGGAAAAACTAATTATCCTTTTCATGTATGAAAACTTCAAGAAAAAATAAGCATACACTTTATGAGTTACTCGATTTGGAAGATATTTTGTGCTTTTTGTTAATTAATTATTATAAATTTGTATGAAACAATTGGAAAATTTTCAGTACAAGAGTTCAACAGTGAGAATCAAATCAGACATTTGAAAGATTAAAAATTGTTGAAATCCAATAATTTTCGACAAACTCATGCCCATTTGAAGAAAAGTATGTATTTCGTTAAGAGACGAAAAACCTCAGTTTTACCTATTGGAACAAAATCTCTTTAAAATATGGAATCAATTTTCCTCAGCAAAAAAAAATCATTTTTCGAATATACTTGTTGAATTTTGTTTTACGTGTAGCATTTTTTGGGAATAATAAAAGTATCTCTAGAATCTTAATATTCCATTATTTTCTTTCAAAAAATTTTGTCATATAAAAATCGTATGTTCACCAAACAATTAAATACTTTCATTGGTTCTTCCACGTTTCAATATCGTAATTCTATATCAAAGAAAATAGATTTAAAAAAAATGAATTCCTTCCAATTTCATACCTAATTCTATCTGATATGATCCTTTCAATAGATCTTACGTGTCTGTTAACATTCCAAAACCATGCAACTGTGGCGAATCGTAGAAATAAAAAAATTTCCAGGAATAGACGTGTTGATAAACTGAGCAATAAAATTGAGGGTAAGTGAAACAATATTTGTTACAAAAATCTTTTCACGCTCGCAAGAATAACCAGCAGCCAACTACGCATTATGAGTAAGAATTTACTTTCCAGACCCAAAAATAGGTCGACGAGATCGGGAGAGAACGATGGTTCTGGGTGCTGGGAGCGCGACCCCGACAGCGTCTCCCCTTTGACATCATTTAGATAAAATATACGGATGCTCTTCCGCGCCCGTACTCGCGTTTTTCTACATCCGTCCCCTCGAATCCGCCCTTGCCGCTACCGATAAAATATCGCGAAAAGATTCAACTCGCGCAAGGACCTTTACAACCCTCGGAAACTTGGATCCCGATGAAATTCCAAGGGCGTGCCGACCATTCACAGATACACGATTGCCAATTCTTCAGTTTATCACCCGTGAAACCTCGAGCATTTAACTAGATTCATCGAGTTTTTCTCGCCTACGAAGAATTGTTTCTCACTAATGAAACTTTTTTTTGTTTAAAGACTTTGAATGCAATCAAAGGTGAAAATTCGTGCCAGGAAGATACCGCAATTTGTTCGACACTTTCTTTGATGAGTTCATTATCCATCGCGCGATATTAATAATTAACCAGGTTCTATCAGAAGTTTGAAGGTATGTAATACTTCGCGGAATAGTTTGAAAGTTTTGGGTGTTTCAACGATGGTGCTCATAACGATCCAATATAAATTTATTGACGTTACGGAAATAAAGGGAGAAAAAAAAGTGGCGAGGATCTAGGATTAGGAATAGCATTTTTTGAGGACACGAGACAAAATAAGAGAAAAAAACGAAACAGAAAAATGTTCTACTCTGATGAATTTTTCTGCTATATTTATTGTTTTGAGACAATTTTTTTATAGACTTCAGGAGAAATATTTAAGTGTTAGAATGCAAGATAAGAATATTTTACTCCCTTTGTCTTTCCCAGTTTTCTGTTGAAATAATACTACTAACGATATTTTGAGAAAAATAAATTCAATCCTTCCCCCCCTCCCCCCCCCCAAAAAAAAAAAAAAAGATTGAGACAAAGCGGTAAAATAATTGTAGTCCTTTTTAGAACTTTATTTATCGAATCATTTGTGCAATAATTGATAAGAGCTTTGAATTTCTAGAACCAACCTACTCTTCTGTCAAGATCTTTCAGATGAACAAAGACGAATAAGTTGCGTTTATCTTCATAACCATCCACGATAATCCATGTTTAAAGACATCACGTTATTCGGTCGTACCACACGTCACATAAATGTCTTCTACTAGGAGACGTTTACCTAGCTAACGAGATTAGATCAAAAATCGTAGTTCGAAGTTTCGCGCGGAATTAACAGGGTGCCAAAGACAAGCCTTTACTTAATGGCAAGAAAATTAGCGTCACTCTCGTCGGTGAGGACAAAAATTTCGCGGAAGCGGTTGTTAATTACACAATTGTGCTCTTTCACTAACGAATTAGAGCTAAGCACAAGTACCCGTATAAGTCTGGAACGCGAAACTACAGAGTGTACACAGCGCACTTCAGAAGTGCAAGAATAGAATGGGTTGAGAATGAAGTTAGTGACACGCCCAACTTATCTTCCCTCTGTTTAATTTAACGTAACTTGAAGTTATCCGTTAACGCGCTCACGACGCTGCAGCCCCGGCAAACGCTCTTGGTTGCACGATACGACTTGTCTTACTCTCGACCCACTCTCTTCTTGCTTTATTTTCTTTCCCCGCGCCCGGGTCGAGTGAATGTTGAGTGGATTTAGCGATGGCAAAAAGATACTACCAAAGGGTAATGGACTTTGCTTGATCCTTTCCTCTCTTTTTTCGATTAGACCGTCAAACTGTCGGGATCGCAGTCGGCGTCAGGGATGACACTAATTTGGTTTTCTTCTCTTTTAAAGATTTAAACTTATTACTAGAATCGAACTGCTCATTTAAATTTACATCGAGTAGGTTTTAGGAAAGAAGGTGGCGTACTTGCATAGTTGAAAATTCATGAAATCTCACGGATGATTTCTACTGACAGTGAGGGATTTTTTGTGGGCTGGAATTGATGTAATACTGTGTGATTTTCTATTCATCGACTTAATCGTTCTAATGGAATTCGGTTTCCTATTGAGAATGGTGATAAGGTTTTGGGACTATTTACAAACTAAAAGAGGTAAAAATTGACGAAAATAATAATGGATCTGTAACGGCAAAAAAATGGATGAAATTCTTTTATAGCCCATAAACATAAACAAATAGACATAAATAAGAAGGCCAAGAAAACTTTTTTTCTTACGATTGACTGTCAGTTGATGCCTGAAGAGAACCGAAAAAAGAATAGTATAAGGTGGCATATTTCAGGAAATAAGCTTTTTTATTTAGTACTCTAACTTCTGCAATATAAAAAATTAGCTTCGTAGGATCTTCAAGTTGATAAAATTACATTTATCAAATAAGTCAAGTAATTATATTATGTACTACGTATCAAATTAGATTACACTGAATTTTCACTGTAATGACTGTAGCTTTAGTGATTATGTTTTTTTTTTTATTTGAGAGATACAATATATAAGTTGCTCCCCCTGTTTTTTACTCCTAAATTACTAGAGACTTTTCAGTCGCACAGAAAAATTACGTCATATTAAAAGTCAGAATTTTTTGTCTAATTTTAGAATATAACAAATTTTTTTAATATGATGCAAGAACACATTCGACAGTCTTATAACAAAAATAAAATTTTTCAATCAAGAGGTTGTATTCATTTTTCTATTTTTATTACCGAAAAACCCGAAAACATTACGAGGTCCTAGAAATTTTTTATTGATTGTCATGTACAGTTAATTTCAAATAATCAATTTTTTCGTCATTGCGTTCGAGGCCGTCGTGCGTCGTCACGCTTTCAGTACAAGACGCAGTACCTGCGTTATAAAAATCGATGAGAAAAATCAGTTATTATGTATTTTTCATTCAAACAACACATCTGTCAGAAATATTTTTTCGTTAAACTTTTTCTGCAAGGACGACAACGCGCGACGACCTCAAACGTAGCAAAGAAAAAATTTAATATCCGCAAGCTATTACACTTAACATCAAATAAAAAAATTGCTAAATCCTTGTAATTGTTCGCAGATCATTTGGTAAAAAAAAGAAAAAAAAATCGAAACAACCTTATGGCACAAAATTTTACTTTCAGTTGTTAAATTGTTTAATTGTTCATAATTTTTTGTATAACGGTAAACAAATTTACAATACTTTAAAATTAGAGGAAAAATCCTAGTTTTTCTTATAAGGATAATTTTTTGTGCGACTCATAAGTCTCAAATAACGCGCACTCAAAAATTGAAGGATTTAAAGAGTTTAGGATTTAAAAACAATCATATTTCTCAAAAAAGCTTCGAAGAAAAAAAAAAGAAAAGATAAGTATCTAGTGTTCATCAATGTAGAGTCGAAAAAAAGTTATGCTTAGGAAATTTAAAATATGACTGTTTAAAGCATGTGGAATGACCCATATTATGAACCCACGTACTCAATCATTTAAATTTGTATTAGAATGTCGCATTAGAAAAACCTCATCCTACATAAGTGACTACCTGATTTTTGTCAATTGCACTGCACTGCTTTTATTTTACTGTTAAAATAATATATTTTTAATCCTTGATATTTCGGGAATTTCAATCATGACACAAATTAAAATTTCTTTATCGCAAAATTGAAATCGCTTTATGCTAAAATTTACAGATTTTCGCTATTGTTACACTGTGCTTACACTGTGCTTAGCTTTGCCTAGCTCAAAACAAAATTCATCGGACATTAATGGATCAAACTGTTTCATAAGTATTCATAAGAAGTTAAATTTTGTCACACGAATGAGAGCTATATTGAATCTATGTATTTGTTATGAACGATAAAAAACTTTCAGAATAATGCATTAATCATGCACATATGAAGTTTACTGTCCCAACGTTAATTCGAATAATTTATGTTTTGAATTTTTGATTCTACTTGAAATCATCTACTAAAGTTAATGTCTCTGTAAAACTCAACTTTTTTGATAAAATGCTAGTTTCATTATATTTCAGGGATCGTCACAGAAATCTTCTGTTCCTCCTTCGAAGTACCACTCACCGACAATCTCAACCCCTCACAATTTAAAGGCGAAACGCCCCTTTATTTATCGCAATGTACGTGCTCCGTCGATTAACGCGCCACTCAAATTTAGGAAGCTTTTACGACGGGAAACGGGACGATTAAGAAGGGGCGAGAACAACAAAGCGCGCGACAAAGTTTCCATTTGGATTCAGCGAGGCCATTCAATTTCCTTGTCCTGCGGGCACGAGGACAGGCCAGATAATGACGCGAGATAGCACGCCCCGCGTTTCTTTTGCCCGGGCCAATTCGATCCGACTTAAGGGTGCGCTGGCCGAGCTCTGATTCGTTGATTTCATCTCCAGTGGAAGAAATGATTGCTTTACGAGTAACACGGTTAGGCGAGCACGTGGCCGATGAGCCATTTTGTTCTTGACCCCGTGGACGTAGCCCAAGCCATTCCCTCTACCTTCAATTTTTCCACATTACGGGAAGAAATGAAAAATTTAGACTCGTCGGGAAGATCGAGATGAAATGACTTTCCTCGATTCCAACGCTTCCAACTTGTTTGGGTCTAGTTCTTGCACGTGTCTCAAGTCTTCAATATAATGACATCAAGTACCATCGTATTTGTGGAGATACTAGTGAAAAGTCGATGCATCACACGAGTGAGAAATTCGAATTTCTATCATTGAAAATATTCCCCTTGATAAAAAAAATATGTTATAAAATAAGAACCCCTTGAATTATGACATTTCCGCCAAACCACGTTTCTGGCGTCACAATCAAAGGCGTGAAACTCGACGCCCGCTTGAGAAAAAAACAATGCCTCTATTCTTATTCCCTACTTTTCCCGGCCCCAAGTTGGCCACGTCGTTACCGCAGAAAATGCATAATGACAAACGTCAGAAACGTCGGCATATAAAAAAAAAGAAAAAAGTACCAGAAAAAACCAAGTATCCCGAATGAAGCGTAGTCGAAAGCAAAGTTTTTCTTGGGCAAAGCTCGGAATTCAAAGCTCCGAAAGCTAGCGGGAAAACAGTGGATCCGTTGAAGGCAAGTTGGCAGCGCAAGAGCAGCCGCAGTATCGCATGACAAAGAGCTAAACGGGGTTGCGATCTGTTTTGTAAGGAGGGCGAGGACGATTGCAAAGTGTGTATGTTTTTGCGACGATCCGGGCGCCAGTCGTTACCGTATCGCTCGTTTCTGACTACACGGGGACGCATTGTGCCGGCCAAAAAGAGCGGCAACTAACCTTGGCACGGCTAACCAGAAGTCACGGAAATTCTTCGGCTTTGTACAATGCATTGAACTATAAAAGCAGTGGATGTCGCCGAGAGTGCCGTCTTTTTCGAGTGTTTTGGCGTGGCTGCTCGGTACACCATGGGACAAAGAGGATATCCGGACTCGAAACGCCGGGGGATGACAATGGCAAATGAAATTTAGGGGCGATTGAGCTTTTGGATGAAGCTGTGTATAAATCTGTCTCGAGGAATTGCAATCTTTGCGATCGGGGGCGTTGTAACGAAATTTCACGGAGAGGGCCGAAGTTGAATTGAACAGGGTTGATATTTATTTTAATGTGTCAATGAATATTTACTCTAGCATCATAACTTCTTGGATTGATTTAGATACTAAGGTGATGACTTTTTCAGATATATCACTTTGCATATAAAAATAGTAAATCTTAATTTTGGAGTGTCTTAGTACTTATTTTTACAGTATTATTACCATTTAGAGGATTATATCGTTTTCGTAAGAATTTTCTACACTGAGTTCTAGAATGAGATGCCCTGGTATGAAAACTTTTATAGAATTTCAATATTTTAAGATTTTTTAGAAAACTCTGTCTACATACATTTTAGGTATAACATATACTGCTAGAATTTTTTAAGGATTTTTTGTGTATGCTGTTGCAAAATTTTCAAGGACATTGTAGTTTATTGTGTATATATCTAACATTTTTGTAAAGTATCCTATAGATTTGGGAAATTTTATAACCTATGATTCAAAGCTTATTGTATTTTCAGTATTTCAAAGAATTTAACAGAAAACAGAATTTTCAAGGTTTCAGAGATTTTCAGCTCTATAAGTGTGTATGGTATTTTTCCAATCTTTTTACAGTTAGGACGATTTATAGCACTTTCATACAGAAATTTATAATTCGTCCCTTTGGATTCAAAGTTTATTGAGTATTGAATAATCGTTTTTTTTTTTTTTTTTCAATTAAGTAGGTGATATTTACTTTAGGGAGTCACGAATTTGTTTCCTATCCTGGGATTTAAATTAACCAAGATATTCAAAAAAATTTTTTCGTAAAGTTTAAAGCAAATCGTACATGACTAACACCTGCCACAAAACGACCGAAATTTTAAATGGGATTTACATGTAGTTTTTTATACATTTTGTTCGAATATTAAGACCTTGTGCAAAACTTGATAAACATTCGAAAATTGGCATTGTTTGTGTGTAAAATTTGGTCTGGAACCTAACATTATACACTAAAACTATGTAAACTTTCAAACTTTTATCATAATTTTTGCACAAGTTATGAATTTTTGTACAAAATGTATGAAAAATTACATGTAAACCCATTTGAAACTTCAGTCATTTTGTAGCACGTGTTAATCATGTCAGATTTGCTTCAAACTTTACAAAAAAATTTTTGTTTATATCTTGAATAATTTAAAGCCCCAGAATGAAAAAAAATCAGACATTGCAAAAATAAGTGATACCCTAATCTACAAATATTTGAGATAGTTTACTGATTTCTAATATTTTTTATAACTTTCATATTCTTTATCAAAATCATTAAAATGCAATAGTATTTTCTAGGTTCCTTTACAGAAATCTACTTTTTTTTATGATTTCATGATGGATTCTCAGCATTAGTTGCTCTAAAATCTGAAATTTGAAAGGTTTCTAGTGTTTCAATACATGTATTTTTTAAGAAACTAACCCCCCCCCCCCCCCCCCACAGGTTTTTAATATTTTACAGACATCTGAAACTTACAGGACATTTCGTATTTCTTCTTTTTAGAAATTTCTTCTTTTTAGAAACTTTTAAGAATTTGATGCTGTAAATTTTTGATTTCTTTAGGTATTTAGTATTTCAAGCGATTACTCAGAACGCTGTTTTTCCGTCACTTTCTAGTGTTCAAATGAATTTTAGTTATTACTGTATCCTTAATCTTTCATCCAATACATTGAAATTATTTTCTGATATTATTTTTGACTCATAAATATATTTTTAGAATGGGATGCTCTAATTCTTTGAATCTAATGTTAATTAATAGATTTTCGATAAAGTTTAATGTCCACACATTTGATGTATTAATAGACATGTTTGCTTGTTAGTTTGTTTGTTTGAATTTTTTTTCATTTTTTTTTCATTTTTTAGGACTTACAAAATGTTGTATGATTATCTCGGACTCCAGTAAAACCTCATATAGTTCTGTGTTGATCATATAAAGATTTATAAAATGTGATGGTCACAAACCAGAGGACAAAATAAATATACTGCCACCCTTCCTTTCTTGTTTAAGATGATAGTAAAAAAAAGTACCCCTGAACGCAAATAGCGGAAGATTCTTTCAATAAATGCAATATTTTATACCTTTGAGTACAATAGCTCTTCAATTACCCTCTGCACGTAATTTTAACATGAGACTGTTTTGAGGTTACGAATCGAACGCTCAGTACGGGCGTCAAACCACTAAAAACACGCAACGTCTCGAATTTGTACAAAACTCTAAAAAATTCGCATTAATATTGGTCTGTTTGCTAAAACCACACAACTCGCCCCTGATAATCATTAAAAAAACAAAATCAAAATCCAACAACTTAAAGAAAATGCCAAAATTCTATATCTGTCAGCAGAAGCATGAATCTTTCTTCTGTCTCTGTAGAAAGGACAATCACCCTTATCACCCCACCAGCCTTGCATCCACTCTCAACTATATCGCCCGTAACACCCCCGTGACGACTCATATAACGCCGAACTAGCCATCAGGAATTAGTTAATATTTTCATATCACTGTTCCGCGTCTACCTTGTTTACTATTCTGGACCACAGCGGGGCACTAAATCCAGAGCGCGGGCTCCTTTTATCGGGTGGCAGGGGAGACCTTCAATGGAAATGGCTTCTTGCAGAGGGGGTTGGTACCTGTGCGATTACGACCCCGGACATGCAGTAAAGAGGGCACATCATGTGAGTTATCGCAAACGAACGAGAGCAATTAGCCGTGACGGCATCAAATCGGGCCGTCGCGACAGGGGAGACGTCGACGCCGCAAGACGTACACCGACGTAACGCATACGTAAACGGACAAGGAAAGATAACGCCACTGAGGCATGTCACGATCGAAAATAGGATTATCCGCAAGTTAGGATTGGATAAACTCCGAATCCTTGTTGGCTGACTCCTGTCCTGAACGTAATTAGCTGCTGCGAGTTCACGACGGTTGAAGGATTAACTAATCCCTTTCGACTCGATACAAACTTTTCGGAAATCCTAATAATATTGTTTGCTGATCGACGACCTTGGTGTAAACCGAAGAGCTGAACAGCGAATTATTGTTCCACTGAAGAGGATCTAAAAAACATCAGGAGCAGAGTTCAAGTGAAACTTCTGATATTGAGGACACTCAGAATTCCTATCTAATTGGATTGAGGATAATTGTTTGATGTTTGCATATCGTACAATTATGTACTACGAACATACTCGAATAGGGAATAATTTTCAAATCCTAGAAACTCCATGAAACATTCAATACTCGACAGCGTTTTGAATACATCGAATGAGAATTGAAAACAAGAATATTCGTTTCCATTGTGCATTTTCATTTCGAAGCATGTACATTAATCTAGCAGCACTCGAATCATTGCTGAACATAGTTTTCGGGCTGCAAAATACCATGTAATGTAAACTTACTCGTTATTGACGTTACCTTGTGTAAACAAGGGTTGAGTACATTTTGGAGTGAAGTTTGATTTAACTGATGAAGCTTTTGGAACGAAAATGGTTTGGTCATGGCAGGATTGAGTTTGTGGAAAGTTGTAGATTAATAGGGTGGGTCATTATATAAGAATTTTCCATTTGTTTTTTCCAAAACTGCAATTGACAATTGGAAATACAATAAATACGAACATACAAAATTTGTAATACCCTGCATTATCCTTCATGAACTACAGGAGATAATTGGTTACGTGCGAAACAAAACTAATTTCTCCATAAATAATGCACCTGGCTCTCGTAGCATCTCATTTAAGTAACGCCGAGAGATAAAATCTGGCCAGCGAATAAATTCCCCCATCATAATCGGAGTTTCATAATGAACTTCACGAACCGGATCGTTGACTATCGAGCAATGGAGCCATTAATTCAAAAACGTTGGACGCCCTACCGAAATCAATGATCGTAGAACATTTAGAATGTAATGTTGACTCGCTCGAACGATCAATCCACGTAAAAATATACCACTTCCCGATTGTCCTATCCTCGTGGCACGGGTTTTCGGGTCGTCCAAGCGGTGCCCCGACGCGGTGCGTACTTTATCAGAATAGAAATATAATTAGTTGAAATAACGGAAGATAAAGCGATGCCATTACGAAAGCGGAGCAATAAATGTAAATCAGGGACCCGCGGAACCGGCAATAATTCCCGCCTAAAAACACCGGCCCGTCATCCAGCTCTATTATTCGACTCCATTTTCAAGGGATTTTACGCTCGAAAATATCACCCCTGTTTTAAGTGCGAACGACGACGCTTCGATTTTTGTCGCTGACGCAGTGGTTTTTGTCCTAGAGGGAAAATACTTTTTTAGATGGCCTTCAAATTTTAAAGATTGATTCAAATTGTGTATTATGTGTTTTAATTCATGGACAGGAATTCTCCATGTATTCTCACGAACATTTGATATTTTTTCTTAATATGGAATGAGCTGTATGATGGCATTCCTTTTTCACTTTTCAACGAAAAGGCCAGTGGGTGTTTCATCAACGGTGGTGTTGATCAGTTCTAGCAACTTCGCAAACCACGTCTTTTTCGGCGCGAAATGCAGAATAAGGCGCAAGAACGAGAGGACGATTAGACGACTGGGCTCTCGAGCAGCGCAAAAGGGACGTTAGTCAGCCGGTCGCAATCATAACTATCAAAAGCAGAAGTTCCTTCGAGCACTCGGCTGTCGCTTCGCACCAGCGGACCGCCCCCGTACAATCATGTCACTTGTTTTACTATTTGTAACCAGTCGCAATTTTCGGCGCAACGCAACAAAAACGCCATGCGTCAGCAGGCTGCACTACCAACTGCAAATGCGCGATATTCATAACTTTTCCTTTCATCGCGTGTAATTGCATATAATGCTACAAGCTGGAAAAGTGACAGATATCAAAGAGTGTGAGATTTGATATGATAAAAGTACTCGCATAAATTTTACATCGAGCTTTTTCAATGTAAAAGTGTGTGATCTGACAACTTCCAAAAAAATATAAAATTGATTTTGTACCCGAAAAAAGTCGGGTACATAGTCAGTTTCCTGTTTTTACTTGACATTCTGAGTTTTAAGTTTTTTTTTAAAGAAATTGAGATACATGTTCTACAGTTTGCATAAGTACAAGACCTAACTTCTTATCTATAAAGTTTTATTTTCAAACTTTGACACTTGACATTTGACAAAAATTTGTGTGAGTCTTATGATACAAATGTAGAATTGAACGAAGTTTTGAGTCATTAGAATTGAATAATCCTGACTTAAAATCGCATAAGTTGTAGGACTTCAGTATTTTATTTGTGTAAATCAGATCTTCAGAATTGGATAATTAAATGTACATGTTTTAATTTCTTAGTAAGTATTCATTTCATTGAAGACATCTTTAATCCAAAGTTAAAATCTACCGCTTTCAAAATCTCAAAGTTACGAACATGGTGCTCCAAAATGAACGCTATAAAGTCAGTTCGAAATGCATTTTCCGTTGGGAAAATTATCTTGCGAGGCAAGAAAAACCTCACAACGGTAATTATTATATTATTTAAGAATCTTTGGGTTCTGTCTTTTACCATCAGCGTGCTTCCAAAAACTTAAAATAAAAATCAACTACGTTTCGAATATCAGGAATCGTCTCTCTCTTGAAATAAACTCTATTTTACCTGGAATCTGAACATCAACTCTAAATCTCCGTTTTTCCAAAAATATATAATTTGCAGCGTACGAAAGAAATGTAATCAGTGATGTTACCTCTACTTCCACTTTTGGAAATGAGCTTAATTCTCAAATACCGATGTCTTAAATATTTTATCGTAATTCTGAATTGTCATCACAAGATCTGCAGAAGTTAAGCAAAAGTAACAACGAAAACACGATTTACAGCATTTTCTATTGCTCTTCCTGGGTAATTTTGTGTCACGAAACGTACCCAGAATTTTTCATTATTCACAGATATTTGCCAAATTTAAAAAAGGATTCAATTATTACGATGGATCCTTTTCTAAAATAAACAGAACTTGTATCTTGACCCGTTTTTATAACATTTCCACTTTATATTTATATTGTTTGTGAATATGAAGAAATTCATCACCGAGTTGAAGGTAGCTTATACATATTTTGAGTACGAATCAACGAACAAAACTTTGTTTTCCGCTATCCGGAGCGGCGTCCCTTGTTGGACCCGAATTTCTCCAGTCCACGTGACTCGCTCGCACGAAATTTTATTAGCCCTAAAATTGTAATCATAGCCTTTGTGTTTCCACTGAACTCGCGAGGGTGCAAAATACAAACGCAAAATTTCAATGATGCAGTGATGAAAACTCCTATGACAATCACGCTTATTTGATTATCCCTGAAACTAGTTCGAAATTCACTGCACATTCATTTCTTCTATTAAATCTCTAAGAACCTTTTCTAAAACGTTCTGAAAAAAAAAGAAAAGATGTAGATTGATGAATAATTGTTAAACCATCAGCCAAAGTAAATGATCTACACTTCCTGAAATAGTACAAAAACTCTATTCTACTCTAAAAAAGGAATGTAAAAAAAACATTTCACTTGGCAATTTTAGGAATCTTCTACTTTGAAAACCATCATGAAATTCGATTCCCACATCCCTCGGATAACACAACCTAAACAATAAGGCGTTTCCGTGATTGAAAAGTGCATGAAGTTTCACTCGCGTTTCATCCGCGAATTCCACTTCAATTTTCGTGGCTCAAGGCGGGCTTCACAAACGGCTTTTCGATTGCGCCTTCTGCCCCCGAATACAAGCGAAAAATTCCAGCAAAATTGAAATCGGAGCTGTCTTTACCATATTCGCGCGATACCAGGTACCTTCGTGATATAGAAGTAGTCTGCGTAAAAGAGTGGAGTAAAAGTTTACAGTCGAGATGATATTCAGTGTATATCATGATTTCACCTTTCCTATATATTTAGAAAATATTAAATTTAATTTATCGTGCATGTACGTTTCCCTGCTTAAAAAAATCTATTAAAAAAGCAAAAAGATCGTAACGATTGAGCCACTTTTGGCAAAATGATAGCATTTTTTATAAATGAAGCCTAAAATGACCAAATACTTGCACTTTGAGTTTAAAAAATCGTAACTCTCAAACAACAAATTCGGGTTGGTAGAGGCTACTACATAATTTTGTTTACATATATAACTTTTAAATAAAATATATAAAGAAAAAAAACTAATGCGATTTGATATTTTTAGAGTGAAAAATTGAAAAAAAAATTTTTTATCACGATTTAAAAAAAAAATTTGCAAATATACAATGTTTCATATTTTTTTCTTGCAGAGGAACTTTTTAACTACAAACAGAAAAAAGTGTTGAAGATCAGCCATTTTTTCGCTAAGCTATCGCAATTGCGAAAAAATTGACATGCTTTGCTAGAGCGAATTCGAGTTTTTAGACGTATTTACGAAAACTCCCCACGACGAAAGAACTGAAAATTAAGCAAAAAGAATAAAAACGTGCTTTATCGATTTCGATGTAGAAACTACAAAAAAAATGTAATGCAAAAAAGACCTGGCCCTAACTACCTGGACGATTTGAAATGATATGACCCTTGTATTAATCGACCAACCATAAGGATGAACATAATCCTTTTTTTGTATTATTTATGTCGATTTGTTTATGTTCACAGGTCATTAAAGAATTTCTATTTTTTTTCCGTCGTTACTTCCAGTACGTCATGATTATTATTCATCCTGTAATTTATTACTACCGTATATGTGTTTATACATGTTTTATAATATTCTTATGATCCTGTATCCTTAATTTTTATTTTTTCAATTCATTGTTTTTTTATTATTATTGTATTCTCTGACTATTATCTTTCAAAATTTTATCTTTGCCTTTCTAGATAAGGGAACCAAAAACACAACTTATATTTTTAAATACTGCTTTTCTACTTCAATTAGAACAATTCAATGAGGTCAATGCTTCTTTCACAAATTTTTCAATCAGTTCACTTAGACACTTTATATTTTAAAGCACTTTTCATACCTTTAAATTATGTTGCTCATGTTACTCATAATCTGATATTATATGAGATTTGCAATGATTTGACGAAAATCAATTCATCTTTTTGGCGATGTGTCTTTTCCAAACAAATCAAATTTCACAGAATTTTTAATTCTCATTTTTTCCAGTTTCAGAAAAGTGAATGTAACATTATTTGTCTGTTTGTTTGTTTCATAGCTACAACTTCAAATTCTAAATTGACTAATCTAATCAGCCCTATTCCCTCATTTAAAATGACATGTTGACAACCATAATCATGTTCAAACATTGAGTCAACATTATACGTAAATAGCTCATCGCTGGCAGGTGACAGACCTGTCAAAAATAGAATAGCGGATAAGGGCGAAAGGGGTGGCAGAGGGAAGGGAAGCGTGAGAGACCCAATCCATCAGAAGGATCCCGCGTTGCCTGCTACGGACAGACCGTCGCCCTAGGCGCATCGCCAACTTCAACCACCACCAGCAACATCGCCACCCTCGAAACTTGGGCGGGCAGGGACGAGGCAAGGATGCTTCCTTTTTTACAACAGTCAAATGCAGATGCATCAACCCCACCCTCAACTGCTACGATCGTTGTTGTATTAATGCGGTCCTTTCGTTTCGTTATGCTGCTGGACCGTGAAGATTATATAACGACAGTGTGTCTTGATCGTAGCAGATTATGAAGTTGTCAAATTTTTCATGGGGTCTACTTTGAAGTGACGCGATTGTATAATCAGCCATTCCGTGTACTGTTGTGACCGATAAACGGATTTCCATCTAGTTTATGATCAGGGTTCATTGAGGGTACAGTTAGGTTCGGCAAATTTTTCATCGTAAAAAAATGCATATTACAACAATCCAAAGTTTGGAGAGTGACTTAAAAAAATGTGAAATGTTACATTACCGTTAAAAAGGTGAAAAAAGTAATTCGTTACGTTGCAGTTACTTGAAAAAAAATAGTAACTCGTTGTCGTTACCATTTAAAAAAGGTAATGCCCCGTTACTTAGACGTTACTTTTTGGAAAAAATTGAATGTAAATAACGAGACATCGAAAAACTAAAGGTGAAAAAAAAAACATTATCAACGTACTCGTGGTTTTGTTCAATAGAAATTGTTTTTTTCAGATATAATAAAAAATGTCAATCCGTAGTTTTTCACCCTGAAAAAAAATCAATCAGCTTATTCAATATTTTATATTTTTTTAAAGTTCACAAAATTTTTCAATATGACGTTGGATTCAATGTTAGCCACAAGGAAACATTCGCAAATTTAATAGATTTTCGCATTTTTCGTTTTTTCTAATATGTATAAAATGTTTTAGAATTTTCTAGTATTTTTATAAATTCATACCACTTTTCTGTACAATGATTCATAGATTTCAAGAATATTATGCTCTAGAATTCATAGTTCATTAAATTATTTGTATTTGAGAGGATTTTTAGCAAATAGTGCCTATGAAGATTTTCATTTCCTTTGATTTTTTTGATACTTTTTCAATCGTTCTACGATTTAAATGATTGTTCAGTATTTCTGAAACTATTTGTATTTTTCAGTATGATAGAATGTTGCAAAATTTCCTAGTATTTTTACATAATTTTAGTATTTTCATAATATAAATCGTTATATACATTTCAAGAATTTCGAACTCTTGAATTTGAATGAAATGAATTTTTCCGTGTTTTACAAGATTTTCCAGAAAACAGTGTCTCGATAAATTTTTACTTACACCAGTACTTTACGTATTTCTTCAGTTTTTCTATGATTTCAAGGATCGTTCATTATTTTTATATATTACTGAATAAATTTCTGCAATTCGAAAGATTTTCAACGTTTCATATATTTACACGTATTTTCTTTCTGTACTTCCAAATATTCATAGAATGTTGTGGAATTTTTGAGTTTTTTCAAAGATATTTCTTGAAATTTCCAGAATGAGATAAAATTGAAAGTTCAAAATTTCTGAAGTATTTCGATCGATTTTGCAGAAAACAGTTTCTTTATAGATTTAGATATTTTTTGTATTTTTTACAGAGTTCTACGATCTGAAAAATTTTCTTATCTTTTTATAGACTTCTATAAACATATATTCTTAGAATTTAAAGCTCGAGAAATCGAAGTTTGCAATTTCTGAAATTACATGAATGTTTAAATAATCAAATAACATGAAACTTATCAAAATCTAGTATTTTTCGTTTTTTTTTTTTATTGTATTCATCAAATTCCATAATAGGATCTCTAGATCTTACAGACCCTGCTATAGATTTTAATATCTATAGATTTTAAGTATTTTTATATATATTTTCATATAAATTTCTAAAATTTGATGTTTTGAATTGTGAAAGTTTCTAATAAAAAGTTGCAAAGCATATAAAAATAACGTAAAATAACAGGATTTTCGTTACTCGTTAATAAATGTAACGCTTTACGTTATCGTTACAATGTTTTGCGCGTTACTTCCAAACCCTGCAATAATCGTTGTGCAAACACTTTGTTTGACTTGTCTTGAACAAATTAAACTTTTCGAATTTTGGTACGTCTTACATTTTACGTTGAATCCTTATTTAGTTATTTCAATACGTTCAAAAGAAGAAACGTGTCCTTCGAAAAACTAAGGATTTTTTCACAAGTCGCCATAACGGCCTTCCATCAACATTCAAAGTTTTTAGCTGTAGGTTTCTGCAGCATGGTAATCTTTTCTTTTCTTCAACTTTTTTTATGTTGAAAATCATCGAAAATTAACTGATTGTTCCAAGTGAACGACCTTGCCCTGATGCAAGTTAAGAGAGTAGAAACACCTCGTAATAACATCTACTTCAAAGAAACGCGTGAACTTGCTCAACTAAGAATACTTGTAAATGAAAATACTGACGAACGCTCTTTTGAGCCGTGAAGAGGCATCGGGAGAATTTCACGAAGAAAACGACGCTTCATGTGCTTTACGCGCCGTCTAAAATCTCGAATACTCGTAGCCTCGAGTGAAAAGGATAATAATTCGAGTTTCCCTCAGAGACTCGAGGAGCTGTGGCGGTTACCTTTCGCGCAAAGGACTACTTTGCGGCTTATATAGGAATTAATATTTCTCGACTCTCTTGCGGCCGGATGAATACCCGAAACGAGATAAAAGACAGCTGCCTAGAAGACGGGAAAATGGCGTCTGCGTGCATTTCAAAGTATAGGAAAAGGTGTGCGAGGGCTGCACAGATTAACAGATACCTAAGACACCGGGGCGAGAGATTCGGCTAACGAAGAAGGAAGGGAAGAACAGAGGGGGGTTTTGGGGGAGAGAGTTATTAATCACCAACAGGATTTCATAAAGTTCTCGCAAAGCTCTTTACGGTAGGACCCAAAAGCCAAGCGTAAAATGTATTGACAACGCAAGGTGGAAAGTTGCGAGTAATATAGTGACGACGCTGTAAGATGATGAAGGGAGGGGGTGAGGAATACAAATGAAAGCTTTGCTCTCTTGCGAAAGATAGAGTACGAAATGAATTTCTAGGTAAAAAATTTTCTTATTACTGAAAAATTTATGCTTGACGATATAAAATTTATATTCAAATAATAAACTGAAGTGTCTATATTTGTATAGTAATTGGCGTATGATTAGTTTTTTCCTCTCTTTTTCCGGGTGAAACTTGTGATAACAGCAACTATTTTTTGATGTATTTTGAGGTTGAAAAGTATGACTTCTACGATCATGAACGTGAAAGTTCATTCTCATGGCAAGCGTACGTCGCGATTTTCCACAAGATTTTCATTTCGCTCTTTTAAGACACTTTTTACGGAACATTGCGCCGACAATTGTATTTTCGATCTTCTCATTCTCCGTTGAGTTTGGTTCTTTGAAACCTAGCCTCCTCGTGCGTGGGAAAGTATCGAGTGCAATTGAGAATTGAGATGAAAAAAAGAAATCTATAGCCCAGCAGAGTACAGTTTTCGTCGTTACGATTAATGAATGTAGCATCTGTAAGTGTTCTGCTCCAGTTTACCTTTTCAATTTTAAGGTAATCGAATTTTCCGTCCAAAAGAAAATCGAGCAAAGACAAGTTTTGGAGTGGTAAATATGTTGGAGTGACAGGTAATTCATGTGACGGCTTGCAAAAAAAAAAGACTTGCTGTAGCCAGAAAAAAAGGGACTAATTTTGATGTAACTTGCAATGAATTTTTTCGGCAACAGTAACTCTTTTTTTGTCACCACAATAAATCCTTTTTATTGCTAGAGCACATTTATTATTTATAGCAATGTGAATAATGTAATGCATAAAAGGTTATGCCAAAAATGCTTATATTTTTGCTGCTACAGCATATCTTTTTTTTCCATTGTAGTTGGAATACGGTACGTTAATGTTACTGGTAAGGAAAATATGACTCGTTATGTGACCGCTTTTTTGAAAAAAAAGTAACAAATTGTTATTTCTTCACAGTTAACTCAGATAAACAATTTTTTGCAATAACTACTATAATACTAACGATAAGCTATCTATATTAACTTCCAGCGAAAGTTTTTTTAATAAAGAGCAATTACCCACTTCGACATATATTCAACAGTTTTATAAAATTGAGAAATTGTCACAGTTTGTACCATAGTTTAGTATTTTCCTTTTTTTTAAGATTTTGTTTTGAATTAAAACGTAGAATTGTTCCTGCATAGATTGTAATAGTAACTCAACGACTGCAAAAAAGTATGATGAACTCAAAAAAGTTATTTCAAATGGTCGATAATTTTCCTAATATTCTATCAAGACGAGTATTTTTCGACTTGTATAATCACAGAATTCTATCTTAATAAAATACCATTGTTTCGATAATATAGACCTTAATTATTATTCATTTTACTTTCCCTATCACTAATGTTCAATCTTCTTCTCTCAGAAAAAAAAATTTTAAACCGAGACATGTGTACTCACCTTTCCAATTTCAGATATGTACAATTTCAATTCACAACCAAAAAACTTACGTTAAAATTTGGACTCACCTGAAACAGAAAAAAAAGAATTGGTTAAACACTGCTATAATAGAACATTCTTGGTCAAAATTAAATATATCAGAAGTTTATCCAAAAGAATAGTTAAAAATCCATTTTCTGCAGAAAAAAATATTATAGATCAATAGTAGATTGTACACTAGGATGTCACTTACATTGGCGATGTCAGAATTTTCTATTGCAGGGCTTTAAATGCATCAAGATATTAAAAAAATTTTGTAAAGTTTGAAGCAAATTAGACATGATTAACGCGTGCCACAAAATGACTGAAGCTTTAAATGGGATTCAGATGTAGTTTTTCATACATTTCGTTCAAAAATTCATACCTTGTGTAAAACTTATGATAAATGTTGGAAACTTAGCATAGTTTGAGACTTTTATGTTACGTACAAGACCAATTTTTCCGGATTTTTTTAACGCTATTATCTATGTTTTACAAGTACTGAAAAAAGGCAAACAAGTACTTTTTCGGTGCTTGTAAAAGATAGATAATAGCGTTAAAAAATCCAGAAAATTTTCGTCTTGGACGTAAATTAAACACTCGAAGTAGGCCAAGTTTCAAACATTTATCATAAGTTATGCACAAGTTATGAATGAACGAAATGTATGAAAAAACTACATGTAAATCTTATTTAAAACTTCAGTCGTTTTGTGGCACGTGTTAAACATGTCCCTTTTTTGTTGTAAACTTCTCAAAAATTTTTTTATTTCTTGATTGATTTAAAACCCCGGAATGGGAAAAATTCGGACATTGCAAATAAGTGACACCCTACTGTCTACTGTACGCTGAAGTTTTTTGTTGATTTTTTACGAAATGTATGTAATGGTGATTCCCAATAATATGCGACAACTTTTTTTTAATATATCGACCAACAGAATTCAACTGTCCCGTGTTTTTCGACTTGAAAATTTTTATATCCATAAAAGACACATTTTACTTTTAAACAATGTTACAGTATAGAAAAATAGTTTCATGTTTTTTCTATTGTCAATTTTCAAATAAGTTATTACTTTTCATTCTTTTACATTTTTCTGCAATTCATATCTTGAAGTGTAATCAAAAAAATTTTCAAAAACTGTCACATCATTCATAGAAGCCCTCTTAAAAACAAACTATAAATATCAATCATAAAGAACGTAAAAACAAATTAAAATCAATGATTCTGTGTTTCCATAAAATAATGAATGCAGATGACGATCCACATTACATAAACCCATCTCAATATTCCTGCTAAGCCCCTCGCACTGACGCACGCACACGCCCACAGCCCACTCTCGAGTCATTAGCCATATTTGCATCTTAAACTTGAACAAATCAGTGAAACGGTTATCAAATCACGACTCCCTAATACACCATGCGTATACGCCATGAAACCCCATCTCCCGAAGTCCATAAAGTCGACACTGGTTAAATAATAATACAGTTTCTATTAGTCCTCTCACGTACGGAACTTTATTGGAATCGGTTCCGTCACCTCGGTGGCATTTCTCAAGATGTGCGCGAAGGGTGCGAAGGGCGAAGTAAAGGAGCACGCCGGGAAATGAGATGACGAAAAGGACGAGAGATATATTCTCGGCTTTATCGAAAAAGTTAGTCTTCCCAGCGTGAGACAAATGAAAATGGTGGTATATTAATGCCACGAACACTTTCAAGAGTATGCGAAAGCCATTGCGAATTCCTTTTACCTACAAAAATTAAAATTTATGAAAATTACTTTACTAGTGAATATGTTATCAGATTCTAAATCTTTTCGATGTTTGTTAACACGTAATGAAAGTAATGTATTAGGGTGGTCCTTATTTAGGTAAAGTTGAAAAATGTTGCGGGACTGGCCGGGAAATTAATCGAGGTATATAAAAAAAATTTTTCTCAAAGTTTGAGCAAAATCGAACCATATTAACGCGTGCCTCTGGGTGACTGAAATTTGAAATGGGAAATACATGTATTTTTAATTAAAACTAGTCACGATTTTTTGCAGCCCATATGAATTTGTTTAAAAAATTTAACCTTCGCTTTTATTGTTGTACATGATATCAGGTTCAAACTGTAATTTTTCTAGAATATTCCGAAAATTCTTTCTCTACTTTTAAGCCGAGTGCATGTGACTCTGTTACATTCACTCGGCCCCTTGATTCAAAGAAATGTGTATTATCACTTACGTCGTTTGCTACTAATATCGTGTACAATGTACACTTATGCAAAAAAGTTTCATCCAACTTTTGATACTCGAAAATTTTGAAAATTATATATTTACTTATTTTGAATACAACGAATGTGGATTTGATTGTCAACGAGATTGGCAATTATTGGATTATCAATAAATATCAGTATTCATGGCAAGTTATTTATTTATTAATTTATATTGCATCACTATTGTTGTTGTTGTTATTATTATTATTGTTATTATTATTATTATTATTATTATTATTATTATTATTATTATTATTATTATTATTATTATTATTATTATTATTATTATTATTATTATTATTATTGTGAGTATGGGCGGTATGGGCCTTCTTGTTGAGAATGCCAAAACCTATTATTATTATTCTAAAATACTTAAATACGAGTGTACGATTTTAAGCGATCATAATTATTATGGTTTTAAATAAGTGATTGAGCTGAAAATGTGTCAGTTGAATGCAGCAAAAGTGTCGTTGTTGAGGTGAAGAAAAGGGATAAGACAGTGTATATGAAGGGTTTAATTGTACATTGAAATAAGAATTTAAATGGACCATAATTTTTTCTATTTATTATTAATCAAAATTAGTTCAAAAATCACATTTTCATGTGTTTACAACGAAAATACTCTCGTTTTAATTTTTCAACTGTTGTATCATGGTAATCATATTCAGTAGGAGTTTTGATGCAAAAAAATTGTCAGATGATTCAAAAGCGTATACAAACAATACGCATTTGCAGCTTGGAATTTTCGATTTGTTCACGTTTTTTTTCAACCGTACGTAAAAATTGCTTTTCCTAATTCCCGTGTCATTTTATGTTGTATAGGAAGGAAAAAATGATATGCTATATGCAAAAACGTTTTGATTAATCAACAACAATAATTTAAAAAAAAATTTGTATAACAAATTGTTTATAATGATTGTTTATAACTACAATTATTTCATAAAAAACTAATTGCATATGCAGATTCAGTGCATCCAAATTCTCAGGAATAAACTCTTTTTTGTCATTTGTCTCTTTTCTACCACGATATTATACCCGGTTTCAGGATATTGTGTGACAGAACCACATTCACTCAGCTTAAAAGTAAGGAAAGAATTTTTGGAATATTCTAGAAAAATAGCAGTTCAAACCTGATATCATGTACAACAATAAAAGCAAAGGTTCAATTTTTTAAACAAATTCATATAGGCTGCAAAAAATCGTGACTAGTTTTAGTGAAAAAATACATGTATTTCCCATTTCAAATTTCAGTTGCCTAGAGGCACGTGTTGATATGGTTCGATTTTTCTCAAACTTTAGGAAAAATTTTTTTTATATACCTTGATTAATTTTTCGGCCGGTCCCGTAACATTTTCCAACTTGGCCCAAATAAGGACCACCCTAGTATGCATATAGTGCACACACTGAGAAAAAAATCTTGTACTTTCTGCCATATATACTGTAAAAAGTACAATAATAGCGCAGTTTTTACAATATTATTTTAGTTTTTACAATATTATTGTAAAAACTGCAGTATTTATTTTACTTATTACAACAGTGCAGTAGAACCGCTATAATGTACAAATTTCAATATGTATGCCACTTTTTGCTATATAGTTTCGGAAAAATAAAAATCTGAAAATAAATTTTTGTCTATACACATCGTAATATTTACCATATGTTTTTTCCACGTTTCCTAAGGTCAGATAATTGGGAACAGGTGGCGACCGGGTTTTTTTCTCGCCCGCAGTTTATTAAATATATAATAAATAAATAATATAAATATATTATAAATAAAATATTTTATTAAATTAAAATAGAAAAAATGCATTGCTTTTTTCCAACTTTTTCGGATACTGTATCATATTACAATATGACGCACTTGAAACCTAGAGAAAACACAAAAATGTTGCAAAAAGAACCTATACAGATCTGCATACAGAAAAAAAACTGAATAGAATTTTCAAAAATCTGGATGAATAGCAATTATATGATATTGCAAAAAGTACAAGAAGTATAGTCGAAAATGGAAGATGTAAAGGAGTTCTCACAACAAAATATAGCTATTATTAGAATATCATTTGACAATATTTACAATATGTTATTTCAAAAACTTATATATTATCTAGCAAAAAGTACAATATGTCAGAGTGATTCCCGTTTACTATACAGTATTGAAATAATTACTATATTTTTTTCTCAGTGCATAATCATAAAAGTAATGATTTCATGTCATAACCTAACCTAGCAGAAAGTTTTTTGTTTGCTAGTATAATATGATTTTTGTAAAGAGAAACAACTTAGTTCAATCGTAATGAGCTCGGAAATATGGCTAGATTGAGACGATGGGCTCCGTATATTCTTAACTATTGTATTAGCGCCCCAAGAAAAATGCTAACCGACATATCGTTTCGTTTCGACTTCACGTCACGTTACATATCGCGTTAGATGTCTATTAGTTGACGCGGAAGAAAGAACCGAGGAAGCAGGTGCGAACTGACGTTGAGCTTTCATTCCCACGTCTTTTCCAGATGTATTTTTCATATTAACTGAGTTCGAAGTTGGAGCCGGCAAGAGGCAGTTCTATTTCGGTCCCTGTAAACGCTTTCGAAGGCAAACAACGCTCAATCCTTTAATTAGTATTTGTTTGCTTTACGTGTAAACTTTTTCGAAAGAACACGGCTCGAGATTTGTGGGTGCTGGATTGCAGCGATTGAGTCAGGGATGAAAAGTTGAAATACAAGGATGAACAATATTTATCTTGGAAAAAGTTTTGTTTTGATGTAACTGCTGATTCCATTTTCAATCAGTTTCGAAAAGGGAAAAATCAACGGAGAGCAAATTATGTAATTTTTGAGCCCTTTTTTTTGGCAAGTTTTGTTGAAATGGAGTTTCTTTCAGCGATTTTGAGATACAAGTTACTATTTCGTTGTTTTTATTACTAATCAGGTGATAATTTACTGTTGATAACATTTGCTAAAATTTTCCCTAACTGTATCCATTGGAGTTCAGTATTCTGACTCTGAACTGTAGCAAAAATTTTACCAAAACGTAATGTTTCATACCTACAATTTGCTGAAGCGAAATTGTTAGCTTTCCAGTAAATTCATTCAATTGGAAAAATTACTGGGCTAATTTCATTACCTTGATATAAACTCTGTAAATTGATGAAAAAGGTTGAAATTCAGACATTTTCAAAGCCCCGGCATGTTTTGGCGCGCGCAATGTAGCGCAAGCGGCACGCACGTAGGGTGTAGAGTTTCCAATTACTGAAAATCGGCTTTGCCGGCCACATAGATGAGACGAGAGAAAATGAGTTGAAATGGTTCGATAATTTTCAGACTGGTGCGTTCGAGAAGGCAAGCCCTGTGAAAGCGTAACGAAGCTTTTTTCTAATTAATAAAATAACAAGCTCCAGGATAATTGAACTCTATCAAACGTTGCAGGGATAATTTCTCGCTTCATATTTTTGTCCGAAAAATCCGAAAAATTCATCCTTTGACAATTTCGGATGATCAGCTAAAGATTAATTGGCTCAATTATACTACTATTTTCTCGAGTTTTCGTTTATTTAGGAGTATTAATGTTTCACTCCTTTTTTTTGCTTACTTACATATCTCAATTATTATATCAATGTAAGAATCAAACGCTTATTTCTTTATTTTTCAATTGCTTGGCATTATTATAAATTATCTCAAGTTGTAAAATGCAAAACGTATATTCTAGTTCTTTTTTAAATCAGTTAATTAATAAATTTAGTGTTTTGCTAATGTAGCAAATAGGAGGACGTTGTTTTTTTACTGCCTGCCTGGTCACTTCACAAGTCGGTGTCTTAAAAATATTCCGAAATTGCGTGACGCTGACTCTTTCTTATCCAGGAAATGCACCGAATCCTCGACATCTGCTCGCGATAATAATTCGCAGGTATAAGAGCGAGCGTGTTGTATAAATTTCCATGAGATCCGCGGCGATTTTCTTTTTCCCTAAGAGTGGCTACATCTGGAGAAGGAAAACAAGGAGTACACGTCTGTACCCTCGTCTCCGTTTGAGTCTCTATTGTACGCGTGGCACATATCACTTTAGGGTCAGGCACCCTCAAAACAGATCTGTTTCGCGAAATAACACAGCCTGCCACGAACACTCGTCATCGGCATCGCATACCAACGCGATGCCTCGAAACGTTATGCCGGGGAATATAAATGGAAAGGGTTGCGCCGACTGAAATCCGGGGGTGGAATTTTCACCCCATGACATAAAAAAAAGTGAGGATGATCACAACTAGCTAGGTAAAGCAAATTCTTGCATTTCGTTTTTTCTGGTGAGTGACTCTTACTTTATGAATGAGAAAAGATTCAAGAAATTTGTATTTCTGCAAAAAAATTCATTTTATCGACAAGTGCATATAAAATATAGTTAAACTACCTTGTTGCTACGACAATTGCTAGAGCAACAAAGGAAATCGTAAAATATGCAATAAACAAAGAAGACTAGTAAGGATTCCGATGTTGAAAAAAAAACTGAACTCCATCAAAGAATTCATACATATGCGAGGTACACATGTTATTACCGTTGTATTTGTTTATTGCTGAGATTTTTCTGTTTCTTTATTTACAAACAAATCTGAAGAGTTTGTAAACGTCAAGTCTTTGAACGAAAAGTAAAAGAAAAGGAGGTCACCTAATACTGGAGTATATGGAAATTCAACTTTAAAACTAAAATAAAGTCCTGAAGTAAAAAAAAATAGAATTTTCATGAAAATTAATTTTTGTTTATGACTTTTCTTAACAATTACACCTATACTTTCTAATGATGAAAAAATGTAAAATCATTGAAGTATTAAGTACAAACTAATATTTTCCTTTTTGTTGGTTTCTATGGTATAATCTTGTAACTTTTTTGTGTTGCTTTATGAGTTTTGAACAAATGGTGGATTAACAATTTTTTTCCTCAACTAATTCGACTCAAGATAGACAATGAAACCTAGTGAATTTTTTGAAAATCGCATTCTAAAAAAATTACTATTTAGTTTTTTTACTGGGGACTTTTCGTAGTCATTAAGCAACTCGTACACCTCAAGTATAGCATTACAGGCAACTTCAAATCCATTAATATGTACGACGACGTAGAAAAAATATTAATAGAATTCAAATACAAACCGGCACAGAAAAAAGAAAAACCTCCATAAAACGCCCGAACCATGGATACTCTCCCCCTAAAGAGAAAATAGTTAAGTCAAGCGAGACCAACGCTCGGCCGGGTAAAAATTTCCGTATACCCGCGGAATTTAAAGGAGACGAGCCCGAGGTACGTGTCCCCGCGACCGCGGGGATGCTTGAAATATACATGTAAAATGAAAGATTCACCGTCGCGGCGACGGGAGACGAGAAAATTCGGCCGATCGATATTTTCCCACTAACTACAGTGCCTTGCCATATAAAACCCATGCTGCGAAATGATTTCTTTGTCGTCTTAAATGCCATGCAAGTTAATTTATATGAATTCGCTAAGTCAAGTCATGCCAAACTAGATCAAACATATACCATTCGATGAAAAAAAAATTCATGTATATTAGAGTGTCACTTATTTTGGCAATGTCAGAATTTTTCCCACTCCAACTTTACAGAAAAAATTTTTTGTAAATTTCAAAGCAAATTGGACATGATTAACACGTGCCACATAACGACTGAAGTTTTTAATGGGATATACATGTAATTTTTTACACATTTGGTTCAAAAATTCATAACTTGTGCAAAACTTATGGTGAATGTTTGAAACTTGGCATAGAGTAAGTGTATAATATTACGTTCGAGACCAATTTTTCTGGATTTTTCTATCCCTATTATCTATTTTTTACAATCACCGAAAAAAGGCAAATATATACTTTTTCGATGCTTGTAAAACATAGATGACAACGATAGAAAAATCCAGAAAAATTTGGTCTTGAACGTAATATTATACACTCAAACTGTGCCAAGTTTCAAACATTGATCCTAAGTTTTGCACAAGTTATGCATTTTTGAACAAATTGTATGGAAAATTACAAGTAAATCCTATTCATTTATTTATATTTTTTATATTTATTATACTTTAGTCATACTAAATAGTATATAAATATACTATTTATTATACTTCAATCGCTTCAAACTTTTCAAAAAAAAAAATTTTTACTTCTTGATTGATACAATTAGCCCCGGGATGGAAAAATTCCGACATTGCCAAAATAAGTGACACCCTAATGACTAATGTATATCAGTTTTTGGTCTCGCAACATCCGGTGTTCGTGCGTTCTTGCTCTAGACGTTTGTCTAGGCGCATTGATTTCAAAAATTGTCTTGATAAACGATTTTCACTGCCTGAAATCGTGTTTTTTTTCACAAAAATCTATAAATCGTAAGAGTTTTCTAAAATAACGATTATTCTCAGTGAGTTAGACAAACTTTCATAACATATTTGGAAAGTTTTTAAATCGTTTGCAACAGGTTTAAAATTTTCTCAATTTTGAAAAAAAACGAATCATTGGAAATTTTCCAGACTGTTGATAATACTGGAAACGTCTTAATGTTCGATGTTTTCTGAGAAATATTTATAAATTTTGGATTTTGTAGTTCTTATTATATTCTTTTCCAATACGCACAATATTGTTTTTTTTTTTTTTTTCTTTTACTTTTAATAAATATCTAAAGAAAATTCATGATTATAACAAAATTACAACGTATCATGATAATAAAATCCAATTTTGTACGAAAACGGAAAAGTTTCAGATATTTACTCTCATCTTTGTAGGCTTGAAACTTTCAAAAATAATGGATATTGCAAAATGAAAAGACTGTATATGCAATAAAGAAAAAAATGGGAAATTTGTGAAATTCTAGAAAATGTTCATAAGTTTTGTTGGTTGTAATTATTATAATGTATCTTTGAAATATGCATGTTAATGTTTCTTATATTTTTATGATAGAAACCTAATACTTGAAAAGTATTAACAAAAATTCAAAAATTCCAGTGAGTTTGAAAGTTTTTTGTCTAAATTTCAATAACTGGAATAACTTGTATTCATTTTCATTCTCAATTTCAGTCTGAAATTATCTTTTTTGATCCAACACAATGAATGGTGAATTTTTCGGCTGCAAAATCATTGCAGTATAGAAGTTTAAGATCTAATTTACACTTTTATATTTCATCTTATATGATAATATTTGTAAATATTTGACATTTTTTTAATATTGAAATGAAAAAAAGACATCGAAAATTAAAAGAATGGTCAGTTATTCTAGAAAACTCGACGAACTTTAAAAATTTCTCTCAACAATATTCATGAGTGTACGCGTGTTTTTGATGTATGTCATCATTGTTTTTTTTTTTTTTTTCAAAATATACATGGTGGTGTTTTGAATATTCTTGATCATGTCAAAAATTTTGGAAATCACTTAAAAGGTCAATAGTTGGTACGAATTTTAATTTATTCAAGAAGTTTTTAGTAGCTTTTTTTTTGAAATTTCACATTCTGAAAAATTGAAAAACAGCTTGAATTGCAATGATTATTAATGATTCCATAAAATTGGTGGAATTGGTGGGATTCTAGAAAATTTTCGTAAGCTTTGTAAAGTGTGTTATTATTATTATTACTTTAAAATATGCAATAGAATGTTTCCTAATTTTAAGGTAAAAGTTTAAACACTTGAAAAGTATCAAAAATTACAAGAGATATTAAAGTATATGATATTCATATTTAACTAAGAGATTGTATTGTTGCTTGAACACAGTACATTTCAATTCTTGATAATTTGAACTTAATATATTTCGGAAGAAGTAAGGAAAAATGTATTTAAAAAATGTGTAATAAAGATCAAAGAAAGAACGAAATTTTACTGAGTTGATATCTACGACTTATCTTACTTCAATATTCCCTTAGAATATTCAGTCACATAAATTGTTTTATTTAGTGCAATGTATTGTTGTCTAATTGTTTAATAATATCGAACGATGGAATTACCCGCTGTCAAGTTTATGAATTGATTTTCAGACGAGCACTAGATACTAGATGAAGTAGATTTTGTAACATCTAAAACAATTTTCTCTACTATTCTGTAGAGTAAAATTTTCAAAAATTTACAAATTGTCAATAAATTTTAGTAACAATGTATCGCAAAGCTGAAAACAGTGTTTGAATTTATGACAATTGACCTTATCATCATCAGTTTCGCAGAAATATAAAAAATATCAAATCTGGATTCGAAACACAAGCAAAAGACAAGATAAATGATAAAGAAAAATTGTTCCTTTAGAGTATAGTTAAGATATCATTTAATCGATAAAAAAATGAATTCACACTTGATCCAAAGGTTTTCGATCAAAAGCTACCATAAGTATACAACAACCTACTGCAACTCTAGAGGAAATCTCGAAGATTGCAGAAAATAAACTCGTTATATGCTCACTCGGGAAACGTTTGTAGCGCAATAACTGTCAATTCACCGACCCCGTTGCAGACTTTAGATGGAGTCGTAATAATTGTTTTACGCTTGGCAAGTGGAGGAAGCGTCTCATGCGCGGAGCTTTATTTTCCGGGATTAATTAATAACTGTTCTTGACGCAAAGCGGGAACGGATTTGAGTTAATCTACGGCGTCGTTTCTGAACTGGCACGAGCCAGTCGGACCCGAATTAATCAGTGCTTATTTGTCACGAGCTCGTCTAGCTTTTTATCGCTACTTTAGCCGGGATTTTGTATGGGATTACCACTTTAACGGCCATCCGACTTGTGAGTCCGTCTACGGACCGGCGTTATCTCGCGTACCACTTCTGGCTGCGCTTTTCCTCACGCGTCCTCTCTTTTTTACGAACCCCATGAAATATTCAGACGCAACGTTTGATTTAGCTCTGCGAGCTTCGCGTTTGGCTGCGGTTATTCCGACTGGATTCGCGAATTTTCAGCTGTTTTTGGAGATTAGGGAAATCAGTTTTTTACAGAATACGCAAGAAAATGGATCATTCATGGGTTCTGTTGGTTTTGACTTTCGAGTAATGCGCTAGAAATAATTACACTATGGAAAAAAATTGATGAGGTAGGCAAACGAAAGTGCTAGCTGCACACAATTAAAAATATCAAGCATATTGATGAACCTTATATATTAAAACAGTATTAAAAATCACAAACACGAGTGTGAAACTGTGATCAATAAAAATTATTATCAAAAAAACTAGACGCTTCAAAAAATATGTGAAAAGTTTGCAAAAAATTCTCAACAAGTGCATTAAAACTGTATCATACATAAACATAAATAATTTTTATAAACTTTAATTTTTGAAAGTTGTATTGAAAATTATAAATCAGTTATTAAACCGTTGATAATCAATATGTATGATAAATAACTTAGCACTTTTGAAAATCCCTACAATTTTTATTGAAAGTTGTTAATTAAGTATATTAAACCTTTGAATGCACATGATCTAAAAAAAAAACATTGTTCACATGTGGCATTAGCTCACAATCAGTTATCAAAACGTATATACATTAGCAGGAGCTTAGGTAGAAAGGTACTAGGTTAAAATCCCCCTTGAGGGAAAAAATTGTTCTAAAGTCATTTCACAATAATCGAAAGAGTATAGTGAGATATACTAAAAAAAAATGTCATATTATTTTTATAGTTTAAACAAAATATGCCTGGAATGTTTGTTGAACTTCACGAACCAGTACATATATGGATATTAATATACTTGTATATAAATATTCGAAATACAATTGCGAAAATCCAAAAACAGGTTTATTAAAATTCAGAAAAGTTTATGAAATTGAAAGAGCACTGGATACTTATTTGAACATGCGTCTACGTAAAAAATTTCCAAGAAAAGTTTATTGAAACCATCACAAAAATTTCTAACAGTGCACCTATCATGAACTAAAAGATTCAAATATTCGTCGAATATTCGTCGAATATTTGTGATTATAGATTTTTATCTTAATTTTTGAGTTATTTTTTCATGAGAAGTTTGGATAATCGTATAATAATACTATTATGAATAGAGTAGAGCTGAAGCTCTAATGTGGCAATATCTAATTACTATAACTCTTTTTCGTGGTCATATAGTTGACATTTTAAAAGTTCAAAAAATTTCCAGTTTTTTTAACTTTTTCACGCAACAAATGTAAGTGACATGAAAACATATAGGTAAAAGCAATGAAATTTTACAGAAATCTATGACTGAAACAGTCTAATGGTTTTTTTAACATTTAAGACTAATTAGGAAATGGAGTCAAAATCCTGAAACTGTATTACTTTAAACGTGAGCGATAATAATTTTTATATTCCACGAATTTCTTATTTTCAGTGCTTGAACCAATAAAAATGATGAATATACAAGAATAAAACCTACGAGGATATATTTAAAAATCTTCGATACAAAATTTTTCGATGTAATGTTGACTTCAACAAATCTCAATATTCAACTCTCGTGTTTAAAATTACGATCCTAAGTAGTTTTGAAAAAATTTCTCCATTTCCCTAACTTTCAAATTACAATACTCAAAAATCAAAAAATCCCTCCATGAGTTTCGACATTCATATATTGAACATTCACAAAACCAAACAATCCCCATTTTTTCACCATGCAAACCCAGACTCCATGAACCCATTTTTCCCCATCCCGATCAAACATTCATTCGTCAAAATGAACAGCGAATTGAAAAAAAAGTTACTATCGATTTCACGTATTGGATGTGGTGAAAATTAAAATCCGGCGTACAGAGAGATTACACGAATCAAAATCAAAGTGATGGGCGAGTGAAAATGTTCGTCGATTTTTCATCAAGTTTTTCATCGGATCAGGGATCAACGAAATTAAACGGGAAACGTGCAATAACGAATATTAAATCCAACAACGCCCAAAAACGCCGCAAAAGAGGCGAAATTTTTAGATACAAGGAGGGTTCGCAAATGAACCCGTTCGGACGTGCAATCGCGTTACACGTTCCAGCAGCGCGCAAATGTTTTCCCGTTGCATGATTTAATCGTTTTTAATTACACGAATATATGACTGTTTGCGTTACAACTCGGCAGATTTTCACCGCCCCCGCGGGGATGGTCCCATTGATTTCCGAATCCACGCTTGCGCCATCTCATACGACCAGAAGGGTAGTTTCTGCGCTTCCACCCTCCCGCTGTGGCTTTTCCACAGCCAGGTGGCTCTGGCTGCTCTTAAGCTTTGCGAATCTCGTTTTCGCCAAAGATTTGGCATAGAAAGCTCTCGTACCGACCATCGACTACAGCTTTTCCAACCCCAAGATTGACCCTGAAACCCGACTTTTCACCGACGAAAAAGGTCTCGTACGAAAGGGGATGGAGCCCGTAGTGTTTATTTTAATCTAATATTTATTTTGTGTTGTATTTGCACACTGAGAGAAGAGATTAATAATAATAAATAAATGTAATCGTGATAATCGAAAAGGGAATGTTTATTTACACAGAAAATGGACTTTATATAATATCAATAAATAAATACATAGGAAATTTATCTTTTGTTTTCCATGAACAAAGATTCGTTGATTCAGTTAATAATTTTATTTTCTATAACCAAGTGCGCATATGTTTGTATTAAATAAACTCTTCTCTTTGTGCAAGGAAAAAAGGGCGTTTTCAGTGCGATGCGTGATTTTCATGTATCAAAATAATTAGAAAAATAATAGTGATATATTTTCAATAAGAAAAATTAGAAAAAAAGGTATCAATAAAATTAACAAAAAGTCTATCGAAAAATAGTTAATGGAATAAAATGTATGGATGGTAACACAATTTACATACTCTCGGAGAAATTTCCGTTTAAGTTTAAAATGGATAGAATTTCAAAGCCATCTTCATTAAAAATGAAATACCTAAAGTTCATTTTGAAATGATTGAATTTTCAAAGTGAAAGGATATAGCCTTTCCATTACATTCCATTAATCTGTGTTATGTGATTTAAAAGGAAACGCGTTTCAAATTAACGTGGCTGGGCACAATTTTTGACCAACGTAAAAGCACTTAGATAGTGGAATGGAATCCCTTTCAAAAAGTTTTGAAACGGAATCACTTCCATGTTTACGCAGGAGTTTTCTGAATGTAGGTAAAAAAACTTAAAATCAAAATTACGAACCAAAGATAAAGGAACATGTGAATAACACAGCCCCACAAAACAAAGTTGCGGTACTTTTGACGAGAAACATGTTTCTCTATGGATTTTGAGCTGCTGTTTCCGAATTTAAGGTCAAAACAGCACCTTTCTCGACCAGTTTTGGAGATTACCTGAAAAAACCTCATTTTTGAGTATTTGACGTATATACAATACATGGTTTTCATTTGGATTTTTCACTGCTGAATTCAAAGATGAAGTAAAATTTGCAATAATTATGAAAAACAAACAACATTGACCTTGAAAAAAAAACAAAACTGTTGTTTGTAACTATTTGAGTATTGTACTTTTGATAATTTGGAGCCGCGGAACTCAAAATGCCCAGACAAACAAAAGTTAAGTACACTTTGTCCGACATATGTTTCTCTAAGTATTAAGAGTCACTGAATCTGAATCTTTCAGAAAATATATGGTTTTTAAGACTCTCTGCCGACATAACCTCAAAAAATCTCATGGTTAAGTGCTTAATATAACAAAATGATTTTATAATTTATTTGAAGCCACTGAACTGAGAAAAGTGCCATATTAGTATTTTAGCACGTAATTTGATACATGATTGAAACAAATCGAAAATTGGAACAATTTCTATGATCACAATAAATCTAATACTTAATACAAATCAGTAATAGTCTCTTACAGCTGTTTGATAAAGCAACTATTTTTTCTTGTTATAACGTGCTATCTTACATTAAAAATAAATTCGTCGCTGATATACGTATTCATGAAAAACATGCTCATTCATTTTTATCGATAATAAAGTTTTTTGAGGCTATGTCTAAAGCCAGTCCTGAAAAATGATATGTTTCTAAAAAGATTAAGATTTAACGACTCAAATATGTAGAAAAACATAAGTCTAATTATTTGGAAAACTTAAGTTTCTTTTACTTGGGCATTCTAGGTTCCATGGCTCAAAATTTTCAAAAGTACCGTGCTTAAACAGTTATAAACAAGAATTTGGTTTTTTCCTCAAAGGTTATGTTGTTTGTTTGTTATAATTTTTGCAAATTCTACTTCATTTTCGAATTTAGCAGTGCTAAATACGTATTTGAACCATGTGTATTAATGAAATACTCAAAAAAGAGGTTTTTCGAGGTTATCTCAAAAACTGGTCTTTGAAGGTACTGTTTTGACCTCAATTTCGGAATCAGCAGCTCAAAATCCGTAGGGATATATGTGTCTTATCAAAAGTACTACTACTTTTTTGTTGTGGGGCAGTGAAATATTAGACATATGCGGAACACAACTACAGTAGAAATTATATAATCAAAGGATAAACAATAAAAATGACTTATTTTTAATAGATAAAATATTTACTATTTAAGGACGTTCCCATGAAAAATTTACATGCAGAATAATGAAAATACGACACACTTACAAAATGATACAGAAAAGTTGAATTCAAATTGTAATAAAGTGTGGAGAAAATTGTTTTAAAAACTTAATATTTTTAAGACCTTGATGTTATGAAGTTTCAGAATTGATTTTTACTTAAGATAAAACTTTGTTTTCTTATGAATCGTTGTATATATTTTTCAATTCAATTTTTAAAGGACATGATATTAGTGTCACTTCGATAGAATCAACCATCCAATTCAAAATGTCGCTTTTCGAAGAAATGTATGATATTTTCTCGCATTTTAGTTTAAAATTTGTAATTTTTTAAAGTCAGATCATCGATTTCTGTAGCTCGTTATAAAAATGACTGAGTATGTGATTTCCAAAAAAAAATCGAAAAATCACTTTTTTTGGTAATTTTTGTGAGGAATTTGCATCTTTCTGTAATCGGTTTATCGATTTCTATTACTCGTTGGAAATAGTATCGAATATTCTATAAAAAAATTAATTTGCAAAATAGTCCAAAATGTATTATTTTTGCTCTTCCAGTTAAAAATTTGTATTTTCTAGAATTTGGTTCATAAATTTTTATAGAATGTTGGAAAGAGGACCAAGAGTACTAGAAAAAACGTAATTTTGGAAAAAATCAAGAAATAACCTTTTTAAATATTTTGGTTGAAAAAGTACGACTTTTTGAAGTAAGTTCATCAATTTCTTTACTAAGTTAGATAGAGGAAAAAATACCCTTCTAGAGACGTGACTTTCAAAAAATTCAAAGAATGTTTTTTTAATCATGATGTCTACAAATTTGCGATTCAAGAATTCTGTGCACCAATTTCTAAAACTTGGTGGAAAGAGGACAAAGTAGGCTATCGAAGAAATGATTTAAAAAAAAAAATCGAAGAATAGCCCTGTCCTCTCTCTGAACAGAGAATATAATGTACGTCACGAATTTCACTTTCTTAAAATTTCTGAAACTTTTCATCAATTTAAAAAGTTTCCCGATTCCAAAAGAGCCTTTTATAAAATCATCCCCTTTCATAACACTTCATAATAGAAAAAAATTGTGTATAACATTTCTGCATGTTGAAAATATTCTCGGGCACTTCATCTAATTTTTTCTTGAAAAAATCGCTTATCACATTTCGAAAACGTCGCAAGGCGAAATGGGTTCTTGACTCGCGGTGAAAAGGCGCTTGAGGTTGGAATACCTCTTTGCTAGAAACGGCATTTCAACTTTCTCCCTTTGTACTTTTTAGAACGTCTCGGGGCGTTTTTTGTCCCGGTTGACGTAGAAGTTATAATCGGTGTGTGCGACGAGCATTCTTCTGGAGAAATATTACAAATACATTCCATGTGAGCCTCGCGATACTTGACCTATATTCATTGTCCTTCCCAGCCTCGCCATCCAATTTATGAATCCCACCAGTTTCGCAAATAAAAGTGACACCGTTCCACTTCGCTGTCTGACTAGAAATTTTATGTTTCTTTTTCGTAGTGGAAGAGATTCCATCGATTCTATGAGATTCGCTCCGATCGGTAGTAATGAAGTGGGTTCGAGATAAAATATTCATTAGAGTTTCATCGGAAATTTTTATGTATATTTTGTTTTTCATATCGATAGCCTTTTTCATTTTTCAGTTACACTTTTCTCTCGGTAAAATGTTTGAATTACAAGTTGTGAAAAGTATAACATCGGTTTTCCGATATTTTTTAAACAAGCTTTCGGAATCTGTCAAAGTGCTCTCATTTAAAAATGAATAACAGAAAATATTAGGAAAAAGTTTTCAATGCAGCAACTAAACATTCCGTAAAATCTAGAACAGCATTATTAAAAAAATAAGATTAATGCTATTCAGTATTTGTAATATGTTGTTGTGACTACAATGAACAAATTATCGAAAGTATTTCCCTAAATTTCATTCATCGAAAAATTACACAATGTACACATTGATATCGAAATACTTTTACAAGGAAGTGTAATTATCAGTTTTGGAAGTATTTGATATCAATTGGTTTTTTTTTACTCAAATTAATACTGATAACGAAAGATACGAGCGCAAAAGCTCAAACGAATGACAAACAATGCATGAGTGATGGCACAATGCATCATTGACAAACAAATAAGCAATAGAATCTACCACCTGAATAAATAACAAAACAAAGAATGACGTGTATCATAAATGGAACAACACATCATTGGTGGATGGCTAAACAAATAAACAATGTTTACAGCATCAATAAAGTCGATAATGAACATCATAATTAATTGAAAAACTTATCACGATTGCATGGACGATGAATATACTAATTAATTCATCACATTTTCAGTCATGAATGGCTTGTATATTGTAGTAGCTCTTTATTGCAATAATGAACAATCACTTTGCATGATTAACGAAACATTGCATTTTTTTATTGTGAATTTATATTTCAAAAATTGATTTTTTTAACTATAAAATCAGGCAGTTTACGTTGCTTTCTGTGGCCTTCATAACTTTCAATTTACTTATATCATATTAACATATTTACTCATACAATGTTGAATATGTATGCGATTTTACATAAAAAATTCTACATCACTGTCACACATAGTCGGACATATCCCCTACTTATTTCAAAATAAGATCGGATTGCCTGTTAAAAAAAAAAACTCACTCAAATCAGAAAAAAACTTGCAGTAGATTTCATAAAATACGTCGTTTCAGAACAAAAATTAAAGCTTGCCTGTTTACTTAGAATCGGAAACAGTATAAAAAACTGAAGCTTTTCTCATTTAGAGCACTATTATTCCAGATAAAAAGCTAAGGTTGAACGAGCCAAGATCGACGTAAAAACGAGAACCTAAAAATAAAACGAATACAGTAATAAAATAACTGAATACGAAAAGTCCATTTATATTGATACCGCACTGAGCTTTGTTTATTCCGTTTTGACTCGAATTGTACATTTCTATCCAACTTCTGACAGTGTAATAAAATCATATCATGCCGAACCTGACAGTTCCTCGTAAAAGTTGGTCATATTTTTTGGTTGCAAGAAAATACGAAAAAGATAAATGACGTTCAATAACTCAGTAAGAAATTTGAACTGAAAGTCAAAACTTTAATATCAACAACGAAAATTTCAACGAGGAAAAAAACGTTGTTGACACGTAAAAGTAATGACATAAATCCACGCAATTTATTCATTTATTTCTTAACTTGATGATTTGGTTTATGACCGAAAAGTGTACCAAATCTGAAGTTCATTGATAAATGATTTTAAATATAAATGGAAGATACAAAGTTTTACGTGTGGAGTAAAAAATTTTATTCTTTTTATCAGAATATTGCGAAAAAAACTCTTGTGCAAAACGTTCCAAGACTCTCCTAGTATCGACAAGGGTTGATGTTAGTAGAGGTCATTGACGCAGAGCAAACACCATCCTTGCGGGGGAATAAAGCACATTCCTTGCCCTGCTCCTTGCGCAATAGCAGAACCCCCTTCACGACTTTTAATACAGTTCCCGCGGAAGCAGTGACCGTTTATGAGTAATTCAACCGCAGTCCTGAGTTCGTCTTTTCAAACGTACTAGAATTAAAAAAAATTTTTTATCCTTCCCTGCAGCACTGAGAAGCTGTATCTATAAAGGGTGTCTCGCGGTCGATGGATTTTCCGTGAGCTTTATCTGGCACAAGACTTCATCTACAATTTCGGTGTAAAAAATGGATATAATGAAGAATAAAATTACAATATTTCACAGCTTAAGACATGTTTTGACAGTTATTCAACATCAAATCTCTGAGAACTGTTATAAACTGTAAAAATGCCATGAAATGTTTAAAACTGTCGGAATATCTCGGAAATTTGGGGTTTTTTTAATTAATGTATGACTGTCAAATTGCGTAAAATATCGAAACGGCTAAAAAACCCAAAATTATTAGTATGGGCTCATTCAAGTATTTCGTTAGATTTTTTTTTGGGGGGGGAGGGTCAACACCAACGTTATATTTTTGTTACTGGAAGGGAGCAAGAGTTTTGTCTTGTGATACGTAGTACAATTTTTTAATTTTCACTTTGATACTCGAAAAAAAGTTTCGACAGGATGATCAATAAAATCTGTAAAAACATAAAATAATTTAAGTTTATGTGAGTAGATAATTTCACTTTATCTATCGATTCTCAGGGTTTTTTTTTTTTCATTCATACAAGTTGAAATCGAACTATACAAAGTTTTTCGAAGAGTTCTCTAAAAACATTTTTTAATATTTAATATCATTGAAGTGATAACAATGAGCGAGCATTTTTGAAAACTTGAAATAAAATTTTTCCGAAAGTTAAAACATAAAAAACTTGTTCGAACAATTTTTCGATAAAAAAATAATACCTTCTACCTTATTATCAGATTTCCAACTTTTTTTGAAGTATAAATTAGATTAATATAATTCAAATGTACAAATTCAAATTTCGAAAAAAAGTAAAAAAAAAAACTACTAGAATGTCTTTCTCTAGAGATATATTGCGATGAAAAATTCCAATCATGGCATAAATTTGAATATTATTTCCACTATTCAACTTGCACATGAGAAATTTGAACAAGCATTTTCCGAAACTCTACATTGTCATGACTAGCGTAACTGTCAAAACCACTAACAAATTTTGAGAAAGTGCCAAAACTTTTAGAAATTTTTGTGGAACCGTTTATTATCATCACTATCGTAACTGACAATTTATAATTTAACGATTTGTTATTTATATATTTTTTTCATGCAATAGAACTTTAAACGCATCATATTATATTATTTGCTTCGGGTTTTTTTCCAAAGTTTGTTGAATTTACAACTTTTTCAACCAGCGAATCAATAGGCATCTTTAGCACTGAATAAAAATCATAGTTCGTAAATTACCTTCAAATTATTGCTATTACCTTTCACAAAGAATATCACCAGTTTATTGAATTATTCATTTAATGAGGACATTTCGATAATGTCTCTTTTCAACCTTTATCCACTTTCTAAGTTTCACTCCTTTTGAAAAATGTATGGGACCAGTTTTCCTTTACATGGTACTTACTATGTAGAAGGAATGAAAAACAACATGAAATTTAATTGATAAGAACAAGTATCATAGAAGCTAAAAAAACCCTAAGTTCGAATTTCACGGTCACGCGTGGAAGAGCGTTGACCACGGGCAGAGCCCCAAGAAAAAGCTAATAATCCATCGATCTATCGCTAAAAGCACAATTTTCATGAGCAGAGATGAAGCACTTGAAAGCATCTTTGGAGAGAGTCCAAGTCGAAAATTGACGACGTAAAAATTAGGAATTTCACGAACTCGTTTCATTTATCACTGAAGTACGAACGTTTACGTAAGGAGCGTGACGAGGGCGTCGCATAAATCACGAATCGTTCGCAGCTTTTTAACGCTGTATCACCTTGGCTGAATCAGGGGGCGAAACCCCGACAGGGTTATCTCATTGTGCACCTCGTGGAAGCGACGACAGCGTGATGAACTAATGGAGGACAGTTGAATTGAAGACGCGCGATTAGTTTACGAGACGTCGGGGCCGTTTTCAGTGCGCGCAATCGAATCCGTGATTGTGGGGATGTTGATGAAACAGATATCGCTCGTTGTTTCAGCGATGCATCGGATAGCTCGATTTTTCACACGACGAAATCACAGTCTAGCAGGTCCGAAAAGGAAATCAATTTGTTAAGGTTTGGTTTTCGAAGATTGATGATGTTTTTTCACGATATTATTATATTTTGTGCACAAATTTTTGAAAAGTATAAGTTGACTTCAAGAGAAAATAGTGTAATTTGGTGCAAGTTACAATGTGGACATTGTAGATTGTCAACTGGTGTAAAATAATTATCAATTACATATTAGTCGAATTTAAGGTCAAGTTCCCGAACGCAATTTATTTGTCAATTTTGTCAGTTCAGTCGAATTCGTCAGTTTATTCAAATTTGTCAGTTCATTTTCAATCCCTTTTAAGATCATAAATACAATGCGTTTCTTTCAATAAAAAGAATTTCTATTTTATATTAAACGACGGAATCATTTTTTTCACATGAAAGTTGTTTCTGCAAATAGCTGTTTATAATAATACTATGCCTCATCATCATCTGTGCTCATATTTTATAATGTTCATTATATTTTCATTTTATCTTGTTATCATATTTTTCATTCCATGATGATAATCAAAAACGCTATTCTATTTTCATCAAATTCCTTGTTATATATCTTATGAGCGATCCCCCAGAGCAAAATAATAATTCTCACTTATTTTGATTTTTTTCCTTTAAAATACTTTGTAAGTGTTTTCCTGTCTAAGTTCACCTTTCTAAGTATTTTAAAGGAAAAAAATCAAAATAAGTGAGAATTATTATTTTGCTCCGGGAGATCGCTCATAAGGTATAACAAAGCATATTTTCCATTGTTTTTACATGACTTTTTGATAGAAAATACAAATATTATTGTACAAGTCTTAAAAAAAGTTTAAAAATGACACGAAAGTTTACAAATAAATTACATTTGACAATATTTTACAAATGATTTGACATATTTTTAATCGATGCTGCAGTTAGTCTGGAAATCTCAAAAATATGCCTGTTTTTCAACCATTTAAGGCAAAGAAAAATGATTTTTTTTTTGGAGAGTAGAAGAAAGGATGATTCATGTATTTACTATTTTGCTTTTTTTATTTTAAACTAAAGGTCACTTTTTATATTTGAAATAATAGAAAAGACTGACACTTGTTTGTGAGTTCTATCAAAATAATTCATTACTTGGTTATTTTAGAAAGCTACTCATTTCCAAGCAGTTTCTTGGGTCCAAAGAAGAATCAAATTATTTATGTAATTTGTTTAATCTTTGAACTCAGGGAACTACCTGAAACTTATTTGTTTTAAAAAACTATTCAATTACATCATTTTATTATAGTCCTATAGAAAGGACTTTTTTTATGCTTTCTGGAAAGCATATCTTTTCCCGTCGTTTTCAAATAACGGGGCTAAAATATAAATCGTTTCTTATATAGCTCGAAAACGACCAGAAAAAAGATGATCCGAAGTTATAAATAGATGTATAATGATTTACTCTTTACAAGATTATATAAAAAGTTTTATTTATATATTTTTTCAGTAAAATATCAGTTTTTGTCACCATTTAGAGTAAAAAAATGACCAATTTTTCAAATTTATTTTACATTTTTTTTTAATTTCGTAAAAATTATCTAATACAAGATAAAAACAAGAACTTTTTAAGAATTATGAAAAAGTATCGTATGCTACACGCTAGAAAATTTTGAAATTTTGAGGAAAAAGTTACTCTCGCTACGCTCTTAACAATCTTACAAATTGTCAGTTTCTCAATTATCGCAGCCAAAAATGTGTGTACGTATACAAATTTTTGGCTGTGATGATCAATAAAGTAAGAATTAGTGAAAATTTTTTGTTTCCAATAAACAGAAAAACAGGAATTTAAAGAAGCTGATATAAGTTACTGTAAATAATGGTAAGTTTATATGCGTTAGCAAAATTGAATAGTACGATAGCAAGTAGATGAGTTTTTTGAAGACAATCGATTAAATATTGTTAGACAATTGCATCAATTAGGTTTTTATATGTTATAAAAACCATGGAAGGTTACAAATGCTAGCTAAAATAAACTCAAAACTTACGAAATATAATATATGTTCCAACTGTTTCACATTTAATCCTTTGAATAATTTTTAGCATGCGCGTCCTGATATCTAAAAATAATATACCGACATAAATTATATTTCTATGTAAAAATCGAAAAAATTTCTCTAATACTGAAGGTGATTTTATTCATCATAAACTAACATCAACTTTGAAATACTCTATAATATGCAAATCTTAATAACTCACTAAAAAATATTATATCCTACTCAACTCACTGATTTTTTGAAAATATTATAATATTTTACTTAACTCACTGATTGTTTCGAATGTTTTAAAAAACTAACGCTTATTATTAACATCATTCAGTCGAGGCAACGTCTATCATCCTTGAGATATTCAAGATCCAAATTACCAACAATAAATAACAATTATTCAAAACTTCGTCCAACTTCGTTTCAGGGCACTTTTTAATTGTACTTTCCAAGAGTTGCCTCGCCATCCAAAGAAAGTTCCAGCACCAACAACGTCCGATCAAACTCGCGTTTGTCTACTCGTCGAGACCAGCCACCTTCAAAGGGCGAAGCGTCATTTACCGACGTGACCTATTTGAGTCAAAGGAGAGAAGAGATGTTCGGCGCCAACGTCAAAGTCTAAATTATTCATTGCCCACGACACCTCGCAAAAAACATACCATGGATCGGCAATCAAAGACCAAGACAATGAAAGAAAATGAAAATTTGAGTACATTCGAAATCTTCAGTTTATTTAATGGTCCTTTCTATTTTTTCTTTATATGTTGCAATTTAGGGTTTGGAAGTAACAACAAAAATGACGAGTATCGAATTTCCTATTACTTGTTTCACGTTACTTAAACTAACTTGAATTTTTTTGTTTTCATCTATATAAATAGTTTTGCAAATTCATAATGTGTGGCGAATGTTTTTGCTAAGGGCTTTAAAATAACGAAATGGATAATCGTAAGTTTTAAAACAATTTTTAATTTTTTAATTTTGAGAAGTAACGTCAACGCAACGGCCTGTATTTTTCCGAGTAACTTTTTCATCGCCGTCGTAGCCGCAGAATATGTAAACAATTTCGCAGATCGCAAACACGACACTGAAGACGTCAAAAGAAAAATTTTCCCTGCGCTAAAAAAGTCAACATTTTCCCAGAAAACTCTCTTTCGCCCAGCTTCCTCCCAAGATTATCGAATCAATTCCGTCTAATCATCCCTCGGATTTTCCGGGAGAGGCGCTGGAAAAACAGCTTGGAATCCGCGAGATCAGTCGAGCTACTTCTTCGAGAAGAAAATTAAAATGAAACGACTATTTTTCGTTTCCCGGGTTCTTCGAGCGAACGTCCCTCGCTCCGTCAAGCTTCCCCGGATTTCCAGGAAATATTTATCTTGCCATCCCTTATCGGGGCGGGAATCGAAGAACGGGGACAAGGTGTCTTATGGATCCTAGAAGAAAATATTACCCGACTGCGCAGAGTTATCTGAATATGATTTCATTATGCCGAGGTTTCCTAGTGATATTGAAATACATTCCTATCTGATCCTTACTCTAATTAAATGAATTCGATAATTTTTTAACCTAAAAATTTTCTAGTGAACATGTCAAATCAGCCTCCAAATGGAATAAAATTGCCCTTTAATCATGTTAAAGCACGTGAAAATAACACTTTCTACACTTTCGAAACTTTCGCCATTACCTCTATAGCTGTAGTGGTAAGAATTTGATATTTGAATTTTTTTTCAACTTTTCATGATAAGTACAATTCCGAAAAATACGTTAAATGTAAGATAATGTTGCTAGCTAAAAAGTTTCACCAAATTTTTACTATGAAATTTTGATTTCTCACTGCAAAATGCGACTTTTCGATAATAATATAAATTTGATATTGTATGGAGATATAAATAGGGGTTAGTAGGGTAAAGTGGAAAGCGGGGTAAAGTAGAAAATGGCACTTCTCGGTCAAACTATCCAAGTAAATATGTCATGCACCACTGAAATCTGTTAATTACGACCCTAAGCGAATCTTTATGGTATACCGACACGCGCAGAAGTGTTTTTGTGCTCTCTGAAAGTTGTTAAAGTTTTCAAGTGGTTCCGAAATTTCATACTCCCAAGTTTGCACATCAACTTTTTTCTGTTTTTCGAGATAAACCGACTGTAAGTACACTCCAAGTATTCTTTGTAGTTTTGAATATAATAATGCAAAAAAATTTCGTGTCATTTATATACTGTAAAAAATGACGCTCGCATTTTTGCAAAAATTGCAGTTGGAGTAAAGTGGGAAACTTTCTTTGGGGTAAAGTGGGAAACGTCAAAAATCACTAATAAGGCGTCATTTTGCATCCAAATGTTGTGAATTCATTGTTAATAATTAAACAAGTATTGTGGACTTATTTACGTCCTTTTTACCTCAAAACACTTACTTCGTTTCGATATTATTAGTTATCGGAACATAAAATATCGTACGCACCGCGTGAAAACGAGATTTTCTAACAATTTGCAAATCGAATCGGAAAACGACGAGCACACAAAAAAATACCGGTAAAGAAAACAACAGCAATAAAGAAAAAAACACCAGAAAAGAAAAAACCGAAAAAGAAACAAGAAAGTTCTAGCTCTGATGAGGATCGTGATTTTTGCACCGATTGTCTGCAACTCATGCCCGAAATTATGACCAGGCACAATAAGATCACATGTAACAAAAAGTATTATCAACGATCATATCATCTGAAATGCATCAACCCAACTATTGCCCATAGTGTGTCTCGGGCTTGAATATTTCTTCAGAGAGCGAAGAATAAGCCACAATTTTACTATTTTTTTTAACACTTTTTCATTAACTTTTTGTAGGGCAAAAAATGTTTAATTTTTATATTTGCCCTTCGAGTGTATTTTTTGAACCTTCTTTGACTTGAAATAAAGATTTGATAAATTTACTACAAGATTTGCGTTAGGCTTATAAAGTTTTTTAAAGTTTCCCACTTTACCCCACGACTTTCAATTTTGGCCATTTTAAACATGATCAGTCGGAGCTTTGTAACTCATAGAAAAATCAATATTTTTGGTTGGTTTCTGCGACAAAAAGATAGCTTATTTGATTCTCTTTACTAAAGGAAGTTTGAACATGAAAAAATAATGAGTTATGTTCACTTAACGGTGCTCCAAAAAAAAGTTTCTCACTTTAACTCACTTACCCATACTGTTTTAAGGGGTTATATACCTTTTTGTGCGGACGAATTAAGGATGGTTTGTAGTATCTTTTAAATTATGTGGCAATAATGTTATGAAACTAATGTTATTGCTTTTTATTAGTTTATTGTCTACTTAAAAAAACCAGTATTTGTTCATAAAAAAAATATCAACAATCGGCGGAATCATGCACACAAATACAAAAAAAAATGATAACGAGAGACACGCTTTCAAAGAAAAACGTAATTATTTATTAGGGTGTCACTTATATTGGTGATGTCGGATTTTTTTTCCATTCCGGGGCATGAAATCAATAAATATATTTGAAAAAATTTTTTGTACAATTTGAAGCTAATCGAATATGATTAACACGTGGCACAAAGCAACTCAAGTTCTAAATGGGATTAACATGTAATTTTTCATACGTTTTGTTCAAAAATTTATAAATTATGCAAAACTTATGATAATCGTTTGAAACTTGGCATAATTTGAGTTTTTAATGTTACGTTTAGGACCAAATTTTTCTGAAATTTTTGCATAAGGTATAAATTTTTGAACAAAATGTATGGAAAACTGCATAAAAATCCTATTCAACACTTTAGTCATTTCAGGGCACGTGTTAATCATGTCCGATTTGCTTCAAACTCTACAAAAAAATTTTTGTTATCATCTTGATTGATTTAAAGTACCGGAGTGGAAACAATTCTGATATCGCCAAAATAAGTGACAACTTACTATGTACATAAGCGCACACTATTATTTACGCCCTGTATGTACCTTAACAAATCAGAAATAAAATGTGAAAAAATAAATTCGATTGCGATTCCCTTATTATTAGCTTTTTCTTCGAGCCTGAAAAGCAGCATACCTCATTTTCTTAGGATGTGAGCTAGGTTTCGCAACCAGAATCAGGATTCCTAATTGGAATAAGTATTTATCATTTCAGGACAACATTTTTTATATCTTAAGTAAGTTGGAAATGTTCGTAAAAAATTTTTGAAATTTTGATAACTTCAGATAGGTGGACCCCCTTAAAATCAATAATAATGGAATTATTTTCTTTATTATTATGGCTATGATACTCATTTCTATCCTTACGATTACTATAATTTTTTTCTTTTATAATTTTATAAAATTACATACTGACGACTATAAGAGTTAAATTAAGGCACTTATAATTTTTATAAGATTTTTTTTCTGTATTGCTTAAAGGACAATTTACGTTTCATTTGCTCATTTGGCTAGACCCTTTGTTTTTTAACATTTTTACATGCTTTCCATAGATTTCCTGTCTGTGAAATGAATTTTTCTCCCTTGCCGTGTCCTTCCTAAGATCCCTACAACCAGCCAGACGCCGTCCCTTATTTCAACAAAAATCGAAGAGCAAGGAAAAAGGGTTTCCCACCGGCGTCGCAGGAAGGAAAAGGTGTAAATTAAAACCAGCCCCTGATTACCGGGGTAACTAACGAGCTCGCGTTCTTCGCGTGAACGAAAACGCCGGTCGTTTATTTATTGCTCGGTTTGGAGTGCCCGCTCCTATCTGCGCCAAATCGATTTAGCCTCTACGATTCGGCGTCGGATCGATTTCACATTTGTAATCGGGTGCGCGGGAACACTGGCTTGTTAAAAAAGGAAAAAAAAGATCAACGGTAAAAAAAGGAAAGAGGACACCGGGAAAATATATCGCTACCGGTATCCGATGAATCCACAAAAGGCAATTGTTATCCTTGCGTGTATAATCGGGAAAGCGTGAGGCACTGAGGCATCGACCGGCCACGGAAAACGATTATGAATTCGGCCCGCGAACCCGGCGCAATCATGAAAAATGCCCGGCCGCATTATGTCCCTCGTTTTGGCCCTGTGTTTGCCTTTTATTCGGATATTTTTACGTGTAATTCTCCATAACTTTATTATCATCATAACGAACGGGAAGCGTTTCCCGCGGCCCGAACAATGGCCCCGCGGCCTACAGTGGAAAGTATGCAAATTCTTCTTTGAATAAACATAGCGTTTGCAGTAAATACACGTTTTCCAAACTGAATTACGGTGGGCGCGTGAATTTGTTGGGTCGTTAGGGGCGATATTGTATCGCCTTTGGGTCATTCGGTGTTCGAGTTTTTCGGCGAGTTTCGGATCGACAGTGAGTGTTTTTGGAGCAAAGGTTTTCGTGTGTAGAGAATTTGAGGAATTTTTATCCAATCAACAAAAATTAACTGTGCAAAAATTTTTCAGATTATAGTAATTTGTGCGGCTTTTTTTTGTATAGAATTCTTGTTTCAAAAATTTTTGCAGGAATAAAAATACACAGCTTTTGACTCTACACTCGTTTTTTGTATGTAGTAATGAAAGTTCTCGTGGTTTTCACACGCTAAGTTTCCATAAAACCTAGTTGTAATCCAAAAAATCTGAGAATTTGAATAATTTTTTAATACATTAGGTTTTTTTATAAGGTTGAATAACAGAATCACAATGTTTGAGAAAAGTTGCACTCTTGAAATGCTTAGAAACTTTTTCATAAATACTATAAATTCATTTTATTTACCTTCAAATAATAAAATAATCCGAACACTTTTAGTAATTCTCAACCATTGTCTATTACATTATTGGTTTTTTTTTGTTTTTTTCGTTTTTGTTCATGTTTTATTTTTGTTTTCGGTTTTTTTTTTATTTTGGAGCAGCTAACATTGTGAACACCATAACCTCGGAATCATAACATGAACACAAATTTTATTTACCATAAAATATTTAGACTGAACGTTATAGAAATACATCATTTATATTCATCATAGAATATTCGTTATCTTTTTTGAGAAGTTTTGAGATTTTCTGAGTATCCCTAGAATTTATATCTAATTATAATAATTTAAAAAAAATATTGTGAAATAAGCGAGTTTCACATTCACATAATTCGAGTTGGATTGATTTGGAATTTAAATTTCTATGTTATTCAAAACGAAGAATGTCGTCTTTTATCATAACTCGTTACATTTTGACAATTCATATAAAACTGAGTTATCTCAAGAACTAGGATAAAATTAAATAAAACTGATAAAAACGAAATCTTGATTTCAATCATACAGGATGTGAATTTAGAAATTTCTAAGAAATTCTTTGAGTAACACCGGAATCTTGAGTTCTGACTTGAGAAATCGTAAATTATATAATCTACAGATGAAAAATATATTACATTGCAGAATAATTACGCTTTTTCCAGGAAATATAAATGAAAGGCTGAGAGTAAAAACCGAACTAGTAAGAGACAGATAAATGTGAAACTCCATGTTTTCAGTCTCTACTTGTTCGGTTTTTACTCTCAGCCTGTCAAATATCAACATTCAATCATTTGAAATGAAATGTAAAACTCTATCCATATAGAGTAAAACCAAATTTAATACAGTAAAATTATAAAACTGTCTAGCTGTTGTAAACTAATCCAATTTTAGAGATTCCAAAACTGCGAAAACTGATTGAAAATTGTTGAAATTGTTGAAGAATTGTCGAAATAATTAGAAATTGTACAAATTTATGACAAACATAAATAACTGTCAAGAACTCTCAAAAATTTTTGAAATCGTTGAGTCTAACAAACCTATTTATTTCTTATGATTTCTAATTTTCAAGTCAGTAGTGACTATAAAAATTCTCTTAAATATTCATAGTTAGTTTTCGAAATAATTTTCCGCGTGGTCTGTCATCGATCTTAAATCTTTTTTGATCCCTCAAAATCAAGGTTAAGTTCATCTCGAATAAGCAATATAAAGTTTTGAGAAGTTTACGATTTTTAAATTCCAAGGAAAAAATTTTCAAACACATTATTTCAAGCCCAAAAATAAGCTCTATGAATTTTCGTGAAAAAAAATTTCGCATCTCATAAACAATGCTTTTCAAACTTGATACAAAAAATAAGAACAACAAGTAACATAAAATAACAATGGATAGTCCTATACTCGTTACCATATAAAAGTAACGCGTTAATTCCAAACCTTGCTAAAATGTGTACCTACAAATTGTACAGAACGCTCTGCGCCGGGAACCAACATCCACTTACATCGATTTTAAACGACCCCTTCAAATAAGCACATTGTATAAATATACCCAAGCTTCGAAACACCCGAAAAAAAATCAAGAATAATAATATTTCGCCACTCGAAGCGCCGGGAAAGAGCCCTTCGATAACGTCGAGTTTCTTTTTCCGTGCCAGCCCCTGAATTTTTGTCAATTTTCTACTCGAAGAAATAAGCGGGCAAAGCCGCAAGCACTGCACTTTCTTGCTCGTTACGGATAAATGAATCGTCGTGAATTCTCCCGGGTAAAGCTCGCATCAAATATTGCTACTTCCGAGGTCCATTTAACTCGAGGTTATTGATTGAATCTCATCTGCAAATAACTGAATAGCGCTATTTCAAAACATTTCAATTCTTCGAGGTTTGAATCTGTTCATTGTTGGATTTTTCACCCCTGAATTGCAACAAGTTCATTGAAGGTCAAGTTGTAAAATTTTCGTGTGTCTAACGAGTCTTATTTCATTTGAAAACGTTCATAAAAACTATTAAATAGCATTTTGCAGTAAAGAAATCTTTCAAATTGAAAAAAAAAACATTCCCTACTCCAACTCAATTCAGAATAAAAATGTAATTAAAGAATATAGAGTATTATCAACATGATTTTCAACATTATTCTATTATGAACGAGATGTTTACTTTACATTTTTTAATGTTTACTTAACATGTATATAATCATAATTGTGACATATATTTTTCTATCATGATGATAGGATCACATTATTATTTTTAGAAGAATTTATTCATTCAAACGATCATTCAGAGTGTAGAGGAATAAAAGTTGAGAATTCCAGCTTTCAACTTCACGAAGCAATAACAGAGAACTACATTCACAATCAAAATATAGGAAAATAATAAACGATCACGTATTTTCTTTACATCAAAATTAATTTTAGCTAAAGAATCAAAAATAAACAAGTAAAAAACTTTAGTACTCGTCCATTTTATATTACTACGTTTTTTTTTTTTTTTACATTTTTTTGTATATTCGAATGAAGGATTTTTTTAATATGAATTATGTTATCACAAGGGATAAAGATAAAAACATATATATGATGTAATATTTCATCTATATTATTGGTCGTAAACTGAACTCGAAAATATAGTATCTTCTCACTGATACACAGTTTTTCTCAGTTTTTTTAATCAAAATCATTTAGAAAACTTATCTTTTTATAAACTTATTTTCTTTATGGGAAAAAAAACAATATCTTTCCATCTGAAGTCATGATCCTTCTAGATTCTATGTTCAGTCATGACAGTGTGATTTTTTGTTTAATGAAGAATATTATTTATATACCTATTCACAAACTACATTTCTTTCTAAATTTTTAGATATAACTTGAACTCTTTATATACTTTTCTAATTTAATTTATTATTTGTTTTACATACTACCTGTAAATTATGTTTTTTAAATAAAACAGAAATGCCTTTGTAAACGTTTTAATATACAGTCAATAAGATATTTTTCTTTAACTCTCATGATACTTTTTCTCTTACGTGCCAAAATTAATCTTTCTTTTTTTAATTGGAATATTTTTATATAATTCTATCAGGTAATTACTCTCTACCAAAAATTAACGCAGTCTAATAAATTCTTACATTGAAATTCTCTGCCACTTCATGGCGAAACTTTATCGACAAGACTGAAACAGCTGTTCTTTCTAATATTACAGAATTTTTAAGTGAAAATTCACAGTTATAATAAAGCTAGTTCGATAAACCAAAGAAATTTATTTTGTGTTAAAAGGGCAGAAAAGAAAAATATAGTGGATGAACAAGAAGAAACTATAGAATTTGAGTTCAGTTTACGATCAGTATATGGATGAAATACGAACTTATACTAATTGTAAGTTAGTCCAATGTAATATAACATTGTTATATTTCATCTTCATATATCTTATTGGGCGTTTGCTGTTGAGGTTCAAAAATGCAACTATACCATTGAATAAGAGTAATATATGTATCATTCAGAAAGAAGACATCTTTTAATAATTGAAATATATAAAAAGTGTAACTTCGATATATCAAATGCGTGAGAAACTGGATTACAAACTGATTTAAATTTATATAAAGAAAATATGCAATTATTGTAATTTTCTGCTTATATGATGGTTAATGTAAATAATTAAATAATCAATACTACTGGCAAGGTGTTACACGTTAAAGGGTTTTCAACAATTTTATTTTGAACAGTTTTAACTGCTCGTTCGATACGAAAAATTCGAACATTTTTGGCAATGACTTTAAAAATACCTCAAATGACTGTCACTGCAAATATGTTCCAACTCGTAACACGACTAGCCCATTTCAAAAAATGAGTCCGAAAATCAAATAAATGTCAATATCCACATAGTACTCGCTCCAGGGTAACCTTATAATCTAATAACACAGTCTTGGGCATGCAATCGATAAATCAATCAATCAATCGAATGACCCGACACATTTCCACAGCGAACCATGAAAAACGTTCTCGAGAAAACACACAACACCTGATCGCTTATAACTTCTCATCGAGCGCTCTATATTTATGAAGCATTAGTGGCCATAATGGAGCTAATAAATGAGCTTTGCATCATCGGTGGTAACATGGCGCAATAAATAGTCGGGGCTATTTTTAGGGGAGCTGAAATTGAGATTGCCTGCAAGGCGCGGCAAACGCGTATAATTTAAAATATGCGCACTCTCGGCGCGGTCAATAGTGGGCTTATTAAATAGCGTTTAATGGAATGTACGAGCGGTGCTCAATTTTATCGTCATAGTGCACCGCGGACAAAAAAAAGCATTAAAGCCTCCCAGACTCGGGGCTTAGGTAAATATTCCAGCCGGCCTCTTTCGTGAAACACAAGGAAAAAAGTATTTGAACGAAACAAAAAATTCTGGTCCGAACCAGCAAAGGCTACGTGAGGCCATCGAGTATTCCGCTGGATTGATTTTTTGCCATTTTACTTTTGCTGATGGGGAAGGGTCATGATTTCTAGATTGGCGTGGTTGGAACTTTTTTTATGGTGATGGTGTGAATATATATATATACATATATTTTTTTGTCATGCGTTTTCTTGAGTTTATACACTGCTATGTTAAAATATTTAGCTACTTATATTGAGGGTTTGGTGTCTGATAGATATTTTAAAAAGTTTGTTTAATTGAGTAATTTTTTGTAGACGACATCAATTTCCAACCGTAAAAAAAAGCAAAATAAAAAATTGAGTATTTGGATTTATACATGATGTTATTATACAATAACCTAAAGAAACGTTGATTCCAAAATCGAGCATCGTATAAATTTTTTATGAAAAATTTTTCAACAGAAGTCAAAAAATGTCAAAGATTCACATTTATTTCTATTTTTTAATTTTCTGTGTTTGAAAATTTCTTCACTAAAGATATAATTTAACTTTTTTGGTGATATTAATTTATCAGTCCGCAAGTCAGTAAATAATATTTAGTATTTTTGATCTCAAATCTTATTTCAAAAACTATCCAATAGAGTATGAAAAGTATTTCTCTGAAAAATTTTTCTTCTTGTTTAATTTTTGTGCAACATAACATTACACATTCTGGAAAAGAATCTCATTTCAGAAAATAATTATCGATGTTAAAAATCGCATTATCCCTATAAAAGCAAGGACAATATCTGATCTACCATTAGAAAAATGGATGACAACAATTTGTTTTCAAAGTCGTGTTTTCATTTATTTAATATCACAATGTATTAAGTAAATATCTTGAAATTTGATAAACCTGGCCGTTTCTCGTCAGCTGCTGATTTTTTATACGAAAATTCCTTTCCGAAAAGCGTTAGCATTCCGCCAAACTAATAACTCAGAAGGCAGTAAAATGTAACAAGACTTTTTGCTCAGAAGAACAACAGCGCATAAATTTGACAAGGAAGAAAAAGAAGTCGAGTGACGTATTTTCTTCAGCGTACGCAAATACCCACATTTTTCTCGTATCCATCGCAAAGTGAGAACGAAAAGGCAATTCTTTTGACTCAAATTTTTCTACTTGAATAAGATATTATTTCTCAATGTCCATTTTTCTCCTGCACTTTCCTTGAATTTTTTAGCAACTCTAACCTGTATGACAATTGAAAATTTTTAAATACAAATTTAATGTTTTCGAACGCTATGTACTAAAACCAAAAAAAAGAGACTTGAAACAAGTTCGTCAAGAAGCAATAAATATTTGACAACGGAAAATACAATGATTTCCAACAATCTTCACGTATCCATTGTCATAGTACACGATTTTGCATCGTTATTATTATTCTTTTAAAAAATATTCATACTGTACAAATATCTATAAGAAATCTGTTTTTATACAATTGCAAGGTTAGACTTTTCATAATTTCGAAAATCAGTCATAGTTTCAAAATCGATTCATAATAAGTAAGATAAAATTACAAGTAGATCAGTAGAATTCATAATAATCAATTTATCTGAAAATTCGATAAACAATAATTTAATCAATGATGCATATCAATCATCTGAGGTAACTCAGTAGTCTGATAGCAAGTTTATCAGTAGAATTTTTCAATGAATAGTCAATCAGTGTAGAAACTAAAGAACTATATAATCAGTAGTATAGATCAATGGTAAGTCTATTATATTAATAATGCAAAGCTATAATTTCTTGTGGTTCAGGAGAATGTGATCACGAAGTGAATCAATAACATTTATCAATAACTAGCTTTACCCATATCTTTGCCACGAGTAAATGTGAAAATATAAGTTCACTAAGTAATTTGGACAGAATATTCAGGAATGCAATGTATTGCTATGTACAGATTTTTATGCTTACTGATTGAAAATAAAAAATGTTTAAATAATTTCCCTATATTATTTTATCAAAACTGTCGACAATTTTATCAACATTCTTTTCAAAATTCATGTAAAGGTATATCGAAAATATTAGATATTTCTATATGAACAAAAAACAAAACAAATTTTGAAGTAAGACTAGAATAAAATAAAAATATTCAGTAAAACCTTAAAAAATTTGGCAACGTTTACTGGATAATTTTTTCCAAAGTTCGCAATGTAAGGCAGAAATTTTCTAGAAATGTTGTGCCACTTAAATTAATGTTGTAAAAAAAGTTTTAGACATATAATTCTGTAAACTATAGAAATAAAATTTTTGTGAACGTTACTTTATTAGATCATTAAATTACAATCAATCAATTTCGTTTACTCATATATTTTTACACTACATAATAAAACGAAAACAAAAAAAATAGTTCTCTTTAAAATATGCCCTGAAAATATTCTTTAAAAACTTCGAAAGTCATATATTATGATATTTGGGTAAATGATAGATATTATTTAATTTTTGTGAATATCTTAAACCTTCATAAACATACGATTTTAAGTAAAATGACTTAGAAAGTGAGGGCAAAAAGGTAATTAAAGTAGTGCAACCCCATTCAAATTAAAACAGTTGTTTTCGAATTCGAAAAAAAAAACACAGAAAACATGTCAAAATCAAATGGGGATTATATTCAAGACAAAATGATTCAAGTAACTTCAATCAAAAGTTTATCATCTTCAAACATTGAACTTTATCCCAAATTCAAATTTAAAATTTTGAAAAAAGAATGCCCTAATACTACAAACGACACGCTTCAAATTTACTTCCTAACTATCATATAATTAGTCCCTACTTGAATCGTGTTTATTTTTATAAAACTTAGAGAAAATGGAAAACAGTACGAACAGTAGCAACGAACAACAAGAAATTCTTATCATTCCAACATTTAGGCCCTAAGACGAAATGTAATAGAATAAATATTTTCATTATTAAAACATTTTATCAATTTTATTATCGGTGCCAACCATATGGATAGTTGATGCAAAAATTTCAAAGAATTTCAAGTCCATGAAATCTTTTTTTCATCCATTTAATTAAGGCGATGAGCGTCGAGATTCAACTCCTGATGGTCATTTCGGAAACTTTTCTCCGGAACCAACTAAAATTCAACGAAATTACCCTACAAATGAATTCCTACAAAACCTTCCTTCCCAACACTCGAGCGCACTTTTGCGCTCATCCGCATACACGTACCCAAAAATTAATTGTCGGTGCAACGTGGGAATATTTTTTGCCTCTCTTCCACGCCGAGAGATATAAAAGAGGATATTATCGTAGCCTGCAGTGCCGCCGCGCCAGTCTTTTAAACACAATTTCGCCTGTGATAATTCCGAACCGTGGAAAACGCTTCAAAGAATTCACATTTCACCAGCGCGCAATTTAACGATTTTCAACTATCCCTTATTTTATCTCTTGCATGAAAAATTCATGAAAAAGTTTCCCCTGCTAGGAATTTGATAATCCACCTCAAGAATACAAGCGTTGCTGAAATAGTAAATCATCATTTCTCAAGAAGAAACAAAACAACGTCCGATTCAAAATTAACAATTTCGAAACATTGAACAAACGTTTCCTCCTTTTCTGAAATAAACGACATTACGAATGTACAAAAAGCTCGATTTCTTTTCCGAAAATACCAACCTTGAGCCACTGAAAACCGGTATCACCCCTGACTAAAAGTCATACCCCGAGATATCCGAAGAGCCTCTAAAACATCCCCGGGAAACGAGGCCGCGTGGCATAATTTGTCCCCAGGTTTACTTTTCGGCAACGCCACTTTTTCCCCGGGTACACAATAACTCCGGGCGATTAACGCCGTCGCCGCCGAAAAACAAACATGTGCACCCAAACAGTCATTCGAGATAGCATCTTGGTCCCGAGCGAGGGGTGGAAGTGTTTTTTTTTCTTTTCTATCCAAATTCTCGAAGAACGAAAGACATGTGCTCGCGGCCGCACGAAGGGGCGATTTTCCGGTGCCCCGGATGCCCTGTTCCTGGACGACGTGCCCGAGGACGTGCCTTTTGGTCGATTAAACGGAAAGAAGAAGCGCGAGGGGAACGCGAGAGGGATGAAAAAAGCACCAATACCGCTGTCCTCGGATCGGCCCGGTAACTGAACCGCCCTTGGGCGAGGGGTTGCAGGGGTTGGATATGGCGAACCTGGCGCAAGCGCCACGAGGACCCTCGATACGTATTTCGCACCCCTCACGTTCGCGGGGCCAACAACTTGGAGCCAGGACTCTCTCGATTCCTGCGCCTCGAGTCGGGCTTTTCGTAGGCTGGGACGCGGGATCGATGGGTTTTCCCAGAAAGTGGAAGGTTTTATATGGGGTTGATTATTGGCCTGGGAGTGGCGAGATTTGATTTGGAATAGTAGATTGATTGTTGTTCGAAGGGACGACAAGGAGGTTCGTGGTTTTGGGTAACGGTGCATGGGCGAATTTGGGAATTAGGGTGGTCAGAATACTACTTTAAAAGGACGTGCCCTGGTTTACATATCCTTTTCGTCCTGGTGTTTTTTGCTGTCTTTGATATTGTACGAGTTTAGGTTTTTTTTTTCTTCTGGTGAATGGATACTATTGAAAAAATCTTTTTTTAAGGATAAGCGTAAAAATTGAATTATTTTTCGAGTGAAAATTCGTGAATCGTACATTTCTTGAATACTTCTGACCCCTGAACTCATCGGTTGATTTTTTTTTTTTCCATCCAGCAACAGGCAGATATGCCTTAATACGATAATAAATCCGAGCATACAATATACGACCATGTTCAAGTAATATGCGAAGTACAAAAGTCCCTAGAAAATAGAACCGTTAAAGTCGATGATATAAACAACCAACCTTAATGACAAAAATTGACGTAGATGATCAACCGTATTCAAGAACCGATTCCCGCATCGTCCTATAAAAACGTACGATATTCAAAGATAAAAGCCCGTCATATATAAACCTGTTACTGAATAACCCAGGCACTACCGAATTATATGTATATGCATTTAGGTGGTCTTTAAAATGGGTTGGATGGAATTTCGATGGACGCACCCCCTAAATCGTTTCAAACAATTCAAAAAAAAAATCCCTAAATTTTTCCAGATTTTCACAACAATGTTAAGCCGTGCCTCTAGATGCGTCTTTTTTACCATTTAAATAACATAGGATTTTGTCTTCAGGACAGTTTATAATTTCTGTGAAGTTCAGAAAGCACTTTAAAAATCCGTTCAACACGGAAAGTTGTTGTCTATAGTTGCGACAAACTGTAAAAAAATTGGAAATGCTCACAACCACGGCCTTGTCTGTGAGCAAACCGAAGAAAAATGAAAAATACCGAAAAAATGCATGTTTTCAATACAATATAGGCGTACCTCAAGTAAAAAAGTTCCATATATATCCATGTATGGATTTTTCACGTTGAGAAATATATAGTTATTGAAAGGTCATATTTGTTTCCATACATGGCCATATTTGTTCGCCATATATGTGGGCGAGGACCATATATGGCAGTGACAAAAGTCTACATATGGGATGCGTGCGCATAAACAAACCTTTCATATATGGAGATGGGTGCCATATATAGCCATGCATGGTCCCACATACGACCTATATAGTTATACGTGGTAATTTATATATATACATATATATCTATATATGGTTTTTATATGGCCTATACATAGAAAATATATAGAACCTTTTTACTAGAGACAGCATAAATATCAAATATATGATTAATATTAAAACAATAAGGTCAGAAAATGTTTTTTTAAAACATTAATGTATCTGTTATTACTGCACTATTCGTTCTAACTACTTAGTTAAAAATGAGCTAGTTCAATTTTCCGATTAACAGGAATAATAATCGCATCTAAAATCAGGTATGTGTTGAAGAATATTATTGAATGGTAAAATACGTAGTGCTAGGATTAAAGATTCAGTTTCATTGATGACTGAATCACAATTTTTGTTTGTCATACATAGAAATTTATCTGGATTATCCTTATTAATAAACTTGCGTTTTGAAAATTGAAAACATATACCAGAAATTCGTCATCATAAAATTCGAAAAACACGGTGGAATAAATGAAATTTTTATACTCATATAAAAGGCTAATTTTGCACGATAAATTTTAAAATACTTTTCAGGGAACAATAACATAATTCTTCAAACGTAATCAAATTATTGATAAAGCTCAGATAATATCTGACTTTGGGGTTTAATAAATAGTGAATATGTATTCTCACTTGCAATCGTGATGAAAGTATATTATTTGCTGCGGTTATTGTCAGAGTGATATCAGTGATTTTTCTAATGTTAATTATGTAGCCATATATTTCTCAACCTAAATATATGGCCACATAATTATCACATCATTAAATTTCTCAACATAAATATATTGCCATATTTTTCTCAACGTGAAAAATCCATATATGGGCATATATGGAACTTTTTTACTTGAGGTACACCTATATTGTATTGAAAACATGCATTTTTTGGGTATTTTTCATTTTTCTTCGCTTTGCTCACGGACAATTGTTGTGAGCCTTTCCAATTTTTTCACAGTTTGTCGCAACTATAGACAACAACTTCTCGTGTTGAACGGATTTTTAAAGTGCTTTCTAAACCTCACAGAAATTATAAACTGTCCTGAAGACAAAATCCCATGTTATTTAAATGGTAAAAAAAGACACGTCTAGAGACACGGGTTAACATTGTTTTAAAAATCTGGAACAATTCAGGGATTTGTTTTTGAATTATTTGAAACGATGTAGGGGGTGTTTCCATTAAAATTCCACCCAACCCATTTTAAGAACCACCCCAATATGCATTCTTCAAAGCAAATGAATCTTGATGACCTCGTATCATATATCATGTCGTTAAAAACGAAACAGCCACGTAAATTTTTACATTGAATCAAACCTACAAGAATCTTGTATACAATCCTGATGTCCCTTAATTCCCTAAAAGATGGATTAGTGACTCGTGCGCTAAAGGCAGCGTATGACAAATACCTATGCTGGACTCTCTCAATTTTCCTAATGCAAAATTCCGATGAAGGTGACCAAATTGAAGAGCAATACATCAATTTCGGCAAAATCAGCGACTTATAAAGTAACGCAATATTATTCGCAAAGATTATTTGTCAGAATGCCTTTTCAAAAAACCAAGCACTGTCAAAGATTCATTATTAAGATACTCCATACGCGTAGAAAAACTGAATTTCTCATCTACACACCTGAATCCTCAATCCATGGAACCCTCTTAAATTTATCCCCTTCAGAAAGTAATCATACAAAAATATCCTCTTCCTCCTTCTAACAGACAAAACATTGCATTTTTCTATACTCACTGGGAGCTGATTGATCTCACAATAAACTGCCAGGGAATCGATATCACTCTGTTGACTTTGTGCAGATTTTTTGAATAATTTGCAAGTTTATTTGAAGGTAAATGATGTGGTTCGGAACTCATATTTGGCAGTGTCTAAACTTTTGTAGTACAAATAAAGCTGTGGTGTAACGAATTTATTTATGGTTTGACTTATTTCTTCAATATCAAAATCATATCGTTGATCCATTCTCCCTTGAAAAAATTGTCTACTACGCCACTGTTTTCAAAATAATTTTGATTTTATTCTAATAGTTTGTAAATCTTGGAAATCTTTTAGCATAAGGAACACTAGAATTTTTAAAGTTTTTAAAACCTCTACCCTCCAAATATGACTTTCAAAAACTGTGATCATAGTTTCTGTTGCGATTTTAAGGGGTTATGTACGTACATTGTGCTCCGGGCAAATACATATAAGATTTCCATTAATTTTTTTAATAACGTTACCATATTTTCATTCAAATTCAAAATTTACAAAAAGTAGTACATATCCTTGTGTGCATTTGTATAAAATTTCGAGTGAAAATTCCGAAAATTAGGTAAGGTACGCTCTTCGCCACAAAATACTTTTTGTTTGTAATCATTTACAATAAACATGTAATATCGGTAATGGCTTGAATAAAACCGAAGGAAAAAGAACACTGCATTTTTACATAATGTGACCTTGTTCGTGAACGAAGGTTTTAACAAAAAAATTTTTTTACCGTTAAAGTTATGTTTTTTTTTCCAAACAAATCGATTTTTCATGCTAAAAAAATTTTCCAGCGTTACTAGCCGAAAAAAATTGAAATCTTCCTCTGAAAAACAACTCCTTTGTTCACGAACTAGCTATTACAAATAAGAACAACCTCTCAAAATTTTATACTAATGCACACTAACATAAAATGCATTTTTTCAAAACTTTTTATCGTATTTGAATAAAACTATCGTAACAAAATTTTAGAAAATTAATAAAAACCCCGGATTTCACCAAAACACAACGTATATAACCCCTTAAAATAAAATAAAATGAATATAAATTTACAACGAGAATGTATAAGTTTGTTATTTTTAATGAATCTTCAACTCTTTCGAGGTTTTTTTTCTGTGCACTGACAATCCTATTAGTCTTATAGAGCTTTTTTGTAAAATAAATAAAAATTCAGTTAGTTTATTCAAAGAATCCCAGTGAACCTGTGAGCTCGCAGCGTTTTCATTATTTCCGCCCCTTTTCGAACACGCCGTGAACTCGCCAGCGAGCTCGCAGACTACTCGCCATGAGCTCACAGAGTACTTCTACTCGTTGATAATTATTAATATATATTTCAGGAAAATAAAAAGATAATTCATTATTTACAGTAAAAAGTAATCACAATGAAGCTGTAAAACGATTATTTAATAAAAAAAAAAAATTTATCCCGGGTGGGAATCGATCCCGTGTTCCGCGGAGTTGAACGCCAAAAAGTATGATTTTAATAACCATGAGACATGCACTTGATTTAAGCATTCTACATAAAACTTGAAACATTAGAAAAAAACCAGCAGCCATCTAGTGAGCGCTTAGGGAGAGCGCGCGAATTTTCAAAATTTGAATTACTTTATATTAAACAGGTTTACCTATACCACTGATGTCAGGCCAATGGCCATTTTATATTTGAATTTTTTTAGGTTTGAATGAATTTCAAACGTGTAGTGTTCAAAAATATCACAAAATCTTCGCAATTCAATATTTTGCGAGAATGTAAATTCAACAGAAAGTTTCAGAAATTAAAGTCGACTTTTCAATAAATAAAAGTGTGATGAAAAACATAAATACTTAAAAATTTTAATCTTCAATTCAAAAGTCAAATGGGAAACCTTCATTAAATTTTTGAAAAAAACAATGCAAAAGGAAAAGTTTGCAACAATAAACCCTAAATCATTTGATTTCGATATTTTGCTATTCCCAGGAATAAATTTAATAATACCAGGCTGTGAAACTAAGAACTGAAGTATATTTCTTTTGGCCAAACGTATTGAAAGATTTAATCCCATGCCAGGAACTCGTAAATTTGAAGAGACTCTTTCAAAGGGAAAATTAACGTTGTCTTTGCTTTACACAGGACCTAAATATTTCGATATTCAAGTGAAATTCAAAGACAGAGATTTAAAAAAAAACGATTCAAAGTATGTTCAACTGACAAAACACATGGTTAAATTATTATTTAACAGAGGTTGATAACTATTCTTCAGTAGAAGTTGATCATAATTTTTGTTTAAAAGATAAAGACTCCTGCATGGAAACATGATTTTTTTGACCTACACCCAAAATCGCCATTTATCTATGACAAATAAAAAAGTTACTCCGAGACTTTCATAGAACATAAATGGCATCGAAAGCCCCAATCGATCCCCAGCATCAGTCATTATTACGCCTCGCCCTGTTAGGGTCTAAGCACTTCTTTGTGTTTTGATACTCTATATCCCAACAAAGTTACGACTGACAAGTCCTTCGTAAACGACTGCATTACGTTTCCCTTGCGTACACAACAGGAAAAGCTATGATATTACTATTCAATGGTGAATAAGTCAACAAGGTAGATGATCAGACTACTTAACTTTTACGTACATCATTCCACGAAAACTGAAAACGATGATTTCGCAGAACTAAAAATCTTTTGAAAAAACAATATTCATACTTTTTTTGTGTGGAAAAAACTTTCTACATGTAGTCTGAGAAAAAAGCTGGCCGAGATAGTCTCGACATCTACGCAAGAAGTTGATTGCTCGCGATATCTCAAGACGTTTTGACTCGAGCAAAAAGACTGACCGGCTTTGAAAAAGGTCGACATTTTCCATGCAAAAATGGCCGGGATAAAAATCTTTCTTATGCCGTGCTCTTCCGCAAAAAAGTCGCGGAGCAGAGCAAACAAAAACGCGAACGTGTGTCCCGAATGAATATTCCCCGCAAGTGTGCCAGCGCTCGTAAACGACGCGCGCGAGACGTGAATTATAATCCGCGGATCCTCCCAAAAATCGCGAATCCGCTATCTGAGGCATGGATTTTTTCTGAAGTGAAGCCAAGATAGAAAATTCCAGTGTAATGGTTACGATTCCGAAAGGGTTATCGAGATTGTGTCAACACGCGTTAAATCACGAACTTGCTTCTTTGAGACTTGATTCGTATACAAGTTTCCATTTTCTGGATGCCAAATTTTTATATGAAATCGGTCGCACAGTGCAATATGCAACTTGAGCATTGCAAATTCAGAAACATAAACAATATTGTTTAACACCTCTTGAATTAGTTTCATTGGTCCGAGATCAATATTTTTTTTATTCTTTGAATGGCATCGAGGTGTCTAAATATTTTCATATTTACACAAGAAATGCTTTTTTCCTGCATTTTCGTTCAATGAAATGTAAAATGAGCATTGTGATTTAAAGACTATTGATATTGATAATGATCAGGGCCGGATTAAGAATGTGGGGGCCCCAGGGCCGATGAATGTGTGGAGGCTCTTTTGCCGTCACAAATTAGTTACATTATACATAGGATTATGTCTTCATTTCATTTACTTATTGTCACAATTTTAACTTAGTTATCTAATACAACGTAGAAGACAGTAGAGTTAAACATTAGTAAATTGTTTTAAATTACATCTGTATACAGTAGTAACAAATGTACTATCAAAGTTTTTAATACTAAAAAGACTCTTTACGGCATTTCTCATTCGCGAAATTTTCAACAATATCATCAGAAGTTATTTCGTGAATTAAAATAAATGAAACGTCTATAATGATTTTTCAGAGCCACATTTAATTTCTGTTTTCAATATATTCATTCTATTAATATTTCGACCTCCTATTATTAGGTCCTCATCAGGATGGTTACAAAGATTCTTCTCTTCAAAAAATTGTGATCGGCTAGAAACAGGTTGGAATCAACCATCATTCAAACTTTCTATAACTTCGACACGATCACAATTAAGTCGTCATTTTTTCAAAAATAATAAATATATATATATATACAAAAAATGCGTCCATTTTCTTTACAATAACTTGTACTAGTAGTCGACGACGAAGTATCTTTCGCGAAGTATGTTTCTCATTGAACATTTTTTTAGAAGTACTAAGTGAACCAATCGAGCTTTTTCCATGCTCGAATGAAGTCGACTTTTGATAAATTCCATTCTCGAAAACGACCTTTCACTCGTATAATCAGTCACCATCATCAATAGGTACAAACCTAAAACAATTTCTGCATTAAAAAACGTCGAATGTAATCTTTTTTTGAAGTAAAACTTCTTAGGCGGCATAATTACTTTTCAGGAGTGTAATTTATTCTAGAATAAAATTTATGTAGAGGGTAACTTCAAGATTTTGTAACATGTAACACTGTAAACTGTAAGACTGTAAGATGTAAGAGTGAAATATTTTCGATTGCACGGAGTAATTTTGAGATTTTGCAATGTGACATGTAACACTATAAACTGTAATACTGTAAAATGTAACAGTGTAACTTTTTTTTTACTCAGTGCGTTTTTTAAACGGAATAAATGAATTTCAGAATATTTTTTTTTTTTTGATCAAACAATATTTCAAACTTTAGAAACATCTTTCTGGGCCGATATCTTTCCGAACAAAAGACTTTTGGCTATACGTCTGTATTTGAATGGATTTAAATTCGCCGCGCTTTGTAACTGTCAGGAAGTGCTGCCACCTACTATGTTGACAAACTGTGACAACATGTGACGGATATTGACAGATATAAACAAAAACAGAAAATTGCAGAAAATATTCAATGTTGAGTTTCCATGTTTTTTATTCTATTATAATGTTTTTATAGACATATACTTTCGAGAAAACTTTTTGTAAAAACAAGCCAAAACATGATTCCGAGATTTTACCGCGTCTGTCACAAACCAGACATTCTCATGAACCTCCGAAAATACAGTTATGCGGTGAGTGACATTCTAACCTCAAAATAAGTTATTGATTTATTCATTCACAATAAATTTTGTCATTTTTTTAATTATTACTGGATTATTCATTATTACTTAACACTGAAACTATGGTGATATATTATTATATACATAAACAATATCTATTGTTAAAAATAATGGTCCTAAATTGATTATTGCTAAAATTCGCAGTATTTCTACGTTTAGTAATCGAAAAAAATATACAAAAATTGGAATGAAAGTCATTTTAAGACTTCCATTAAACTTGAAATATGGTTTAACACAAACAAACAATATTGACGATATTTTCAGAAAAGTCGGTTTTTATATGCCAATTGTTGTAATATCAATTTTATTGCTATGAAATCATCAAATATCAGTGTAAAAGTACTAATAATTGAGAGACTGAATTGTTTGACAAAAATTTGTTCCACCATTTATATTTCGATTCATTAGCGTAAAATTTTTTGGGCATTATTAGAATGAAAGTTAATGCCCTAATTTTTTTCAATCAAAACAATTAAGAATTATTGATATATTTATTTAGATTGATAATATTTTGGATTTTTTCATTTATTACTATTGGTATCATTATTATTTAATAACATTTATAATATTATTGATTGATTATCAATAAATTACTGTTGATTATAATTTACTAGCTGTCCCAGTAGGCTTGGCTCTGTGTTAACCACGTTGTTACACGCGGTTTGGTCAAGAAAAGTCAATTATTGTTAAATTGAAAAACAAAAATTACAAAAAAGTTGTCTGAATCTCAGGGTTAAAAATCTCCTTTTTTTTTTTTGAAACAATTTCTGATTTATGAATATGGATTTGTTAGATAATAATGGATTACCAGGAAGATATACTGTACTAAAATAATAGATTCTTTGGTCAAAATGCTGTTATAAGTATTGAAAAAAAAATATTTTCTAATGATACTTTTTTATGATCAAAGTAAAGAATAAAATTGATGAAAGTTCATTTGTTAATCAGGATTAGGAGGTGATCATGATGAGGATTATAAAAATAACTTTATTATGACTATTCATGATTTGTGACAATGTATGATTTTGCGATTCATAGAATTTTGTGATGATTTACCATGGTGACATTTTGTGACTTTGGTAATAATTTGTTCTATTTTTTGTTATTTATTAAATAGGGCGTCCCAAAAGTCTGTGGATCATCAGAAAACTATTAATGCTTCATGAAATTCTAAGACACTTTTTCCTTTACAATTTTCCAAAATTCACAAAATTTAAAGAGTTATTGATAATTCAGTTTCGTCCACTCACCATTCAGCAAGGCGGGGCTTTTGATTGAATCCCCTTCTCTTCCTAAGTTTACTCTAATTGAAAATTGGCGGTGATTGAGGTGTGTTATGGATTATTGATACATGATTTCTCTTATCTTGGAAAAAAAATTTTTTCTTTGTCTCGCATTCGTTGTAGATAGAATATACTTTTGTCCAACTGTCACCTTTACAATGCAGTATTTTCTAATTTTTTTTCGAGAGAGATAAAAGAAGCCATTAACCTAGACTCCATTATACACACCTAAGTGATCCCAGTATTCCCATGATAGTTAGCTAAACAAAAAAAGGAGTCTCTTTTATGAAAAGCCCTGCCTCTCAAAAAGTTAGTAGACGAAATTGAATTATTAATAACTGTTTAAGTGTTGCGAGTTTTCAAAAAATGCATAGGATAAAGGCTTGAAGAATTTTATAAATAATTGATGATTTTCGAATGATCTGCTGACTTTAAAAGACCCCATATTTCACGGTTTTGTAAATTTTTATGAGTTTCTGAGATTTTTTAATTAAGTTTTTTAATTAAGTGACTTCCAGTGATTTTTTGCATAATCTTGTGATTTTATGTCTTTGTCATTTTTGTAACTTCTTGCCACTTTTGCAAATTTTTTTTACTTTTTGTAATTTGTGTGTGTGTGTGTGTGTGTGTGTGTGTGTGTGTGTGTGTGTGTGTGTGTGTGTGTGTGTGTGTGTGTGTGTGTGTGTGTGTGTGTGTGTGTGTGTGTGTGTGTGTGTGTGTGTGTGTGTGTGTGTGTGTGTGTGTGTGTGTGTGTGTGTGTGTTATTGACCACATGAACATGGTCAATAACTGTGCAAAATTTCGGGACGTTTCGTGCAGTAATTTTGAAGTTATAGGCGCACACGTACAGACTTATACATTTATATGTATAGATTATATCATTTTTGTCACAGATCGTGAAAAATGTGAATTTTTTATCATTTTCAAAGGAAGATTTTTATTATCACAGTTCATTTTTGCTTTCAGCATAGGGAGAAACCTATAATGCGTGACATTAACGAAATAGGCGAGGACCCAAGCAAAAAAGTAAAAACACCAATTATAACCACAAAAAGAAAAGAATACAACTGTTACTTAGGGGACAAATTCAACAAATTCAACGTATCATTACTCACGCATGGATGGACAAAAAACAAATCTAAAGGAGATTTCTTTACAATACATCCATTACCTGATGTAAATTCTATTTTATTAGTTCTATACTTGTTATCATTTTTATGTTATCCTTCACTTAAAACTCAACCTTTTTAATCACATCAAAAATTTTTAATGAATAGTAAAAATCACAACTGCAAACTATTTTCTCCAAATAACCTTGAAAAAATACCGTTTTAACAAATTTTCTTGTATATAAAAGGAACCTAGTTATTTGATTTGTGAAAAAAAAAAATTTTCTTGAGGCATTATTCTGGAAAAAGTTTTAATGATGTTCCCTTTGCACTCTTTAAGAAAAAAACTTCCAACTCCTTACGTATTTTAAAAGAAAAGAAAACACATTTTTCTGAGTATCCCAGAAAGAATAAAAAAGGTGATCTTATAAATTGTCAAATCCTATCTTAAATTCCAATTTAATATTATTTTTTTTTAATAGATGTTTTAGACCACACTTGTTTAATTACATTTTTTCAAGCCTGAAGTTTTGATTCTTGGAATATACATAGAAAAGAAAATTTTTTTTTAAGTACCTTTCATTGTGAGAATTATGATTATTGTTTTTGAACAAATACCATCCTATGTTCTTCATTTTTTTTATCTGTAATCTATAGCTGTAAAAGAAAACCAAGTTTTTTGTTTGTTTGTTTGTTAGTTTTTTGAATGTTTGGAATTTCAAACCCAAATTTTTATGAGCCTGAAGTTCAAAACGTTTAATTAATAAAGCAAAACGAAAAAAGAAAGCCTTTTTCACATTGCCACTCTAAAGTGAAATGAATAATAGTGGGTAACATGAGATAATATTTATTAGATATATATAATCATTATTAATTACTCTAATTATGAAAAGTGATGAAAAAAAATTTTTCTTTTCTCATTGAACATTAAAATGTTAAGGAATATGAAAAACATTTGAAAACGTGATAGTAAATAAATAATTTGAAAAGTTGAGTTTCTATTGATACAACGTCTTATATTTGTATAAATTTTTTAACAAACTTTAATATTACAATCACAAATCATAGTATTTATTACATATATATGATTACAAATAATATTTTATTTCGGCCCTAAGTATCACAATGAAACTCATCATAATTTAATTATCAGGAAACGCGAAATGAAAAAAAGATGGAATTTCCTCAATTTAAAGACTTGGAATTCAACCCACAACTTGTGAAGAACTTGGAAAGATATGGAATTGAAACACCTACATTAATTCAAATGAAGACGTTTCCCAGTATTTTAAATAAGTATAACACGCTGGTCGCTGCCGAAACTGGAAGTGGAAAAACTTTAGCTTATCTGTTGCCTTTGGTACAACAAATCGTGGAGATGGCACCACAGGAAACACAAGTTACAAATCGACCATTGGCGCTTATAATAACACCAAGCAGAGAACTTGCAATTCAAATAAGAGTAACTAAGCCTTTTTTTTACATGATTTGTTTCTGTTTATAATTTATAAATAACTGCTGACTTTGATGATAAATGAATGAAAATAGAAAATGATTATTATTCAACTTAATTGGATAAAATAATGACATTATATAGTATTTTATATAACTCTATACTACTTCTTAAATGATAAAATCCATGATGATTTTCGAGGTATATGAATGAAAAATAGTTTTATACTTTCTTCTGGATCAAGATTGTATTTTAGCCCTCCTTATTAAATTATTTTAATGTTATAAATCATTCATAATTCACAATCAAATTACGTTCCATATTGTAGAATTTTTATTCTCATCATACTTTTTTTTAGTGAAACAGAAATATCAACTAACAACTGTGATATTAACGAAGAAGATGAAAAAAAGGATAAAACTGTTTTTCATTTGTATTAGTTTTTACAAATCATCATGAATTTTATCAACAATTTTACTTTTGGAAATGTTTTCAAAATAATATAAAACTTGTATAAAATATTGCAATTTCATCCCATCAAAAATCACTTGTTATCTCTTATGCATTCTAAAGTTTCACAACTCCAATTTTCCATTTGACATATATTTTTGTATTACAGAGAGACACAATGAGATTAGTCAATGACTTGGATGTGAAGGTGAAAGTTGTGATTGGAGGAAGAACAAAAAAAGTCATCAGAGATCCACCTGTTTCACAAGTTGATATTTTGATTGCAACTCTTGGTGCTTTGAGTAAATTGGTGACAAACAGAATCTACAAACTGGATCGTGTACAGCACGTCGTCTTAGATGAAGCTGATTCATTGTTCGATCCCTCTTTCCAAGAGAAATTGAAATATTTTTTGAGTAAAATACAGGTATGGCAAGTTTACTGCATGCATAATAACAGAATTAAATAAACATTAGAATTTGAACTTATGCATTCTAAAATAAAGAAAGATTATATGAAGAAAAATCTAATCGTTTTTCCAATTTCTTAGAAAAAATATCTATATAGTAAGAAATTTTAAATCAAACCTGATAAAATTCTCCAGAAAATATTTTTCTTCTGTAATTTTAGATAAAAAATTTTTTTAAGGAAATCGGCATTTTTGCCTGTATTTTTTTTAGTTTTGCTACTGTCGACATTCTGAAGGAAGCAATTCAGATGGTGCACAGATGACCTTGGCATCAGCAACAATGCCCGGTAACGTGGCACCTGTAATACAGACTTTGATACGCGTATGTGTTTTCATTTTTCTTAAGTATGTGTATTTAGTTTGAAATCAAGATGAAAACAACCTTTACAATTTCATTTTAGAAAATGATAAACTATTTTTTTATATTCCATCAAGTTTTCATTAATATGCATATGTTAGATATTCTTTTATTGTTCCTAAGAGTTTGCAAGCATTTTCATGAATAATTAATAAACAGCTTGATGTACCATGTTTTATCTTTATGTAATAAAAATTAACTCGGAATTTTTGAATTTTTTAAAGCTGAAGTATCACATTAGATGAGGTAAAAACTAGTTTCCCAACTTTAAAACGTGGATTGCTGAAAAAAATTCAATATATGAATTTTTTATCATACTTTTTAAGCATACACTGAACATGGCAGCAAATATCATTCGTTTTCAATGAGTGAACAAATTAGAAAAATTTCTAGTGATCATTATCTTATTTTTGAAGTTATTTCGAACTTTTTTGAATGACATAGGAAATAAAAAATATAAATTAAAAAACTTCGTTAAACGTTCATTTAAACTTACAAAGTAGATATATGTAAAGTCATGAAAATATTATAAAATGATAGCACAAACTCTTTATACAATTTCAGAATATCCCAATTTTCTATGTATAATTATACTGACTTCTGTAATTATGAAAAAGAGTTTATAAACGAAATTGAAAGTTTGCGAAATTCAGTTTCAAGAAATTAAACGTTACTTTGTCACAAATTTCTAAATTTTATCAAAACTTTTATACATTTTTACTTAGTAAGTGCTGACATTAAGACATTTTTTTCATGCTTTAGTGAGTAACAAAATTTGCTTGCTTTAATATAAATTAATATTTCTTTAGAATTTGTCGTTTCTGTGATGATACGCGATCTCTATACTTTATGTTGATATATAAAGTTTTGTATTTAAAAATCATTCTGGCTCACAAAATTATGATTACGTAAACGAATTAAAAAATTCCATTCGAACCAAGAAATAATAAAACAAAACTCTGCTTAATTGCATACAGCATTTTTTAATTTCTAGAGTTCAAAAACTTATAGCATAACTTTTCTAGAATCGAAAATTAAGGAACTAAAAATTTTAATATTTTTTAGAGTTCCATTTAAATGTATAATGATTTTAATGAGAACAGATTTCAAAATGATATAATTTATTGGCAAGGAAGAAACTATTACTTCGTGAAATATTTTTCTTATTGAAGTCTAAAAACACAGTTCCAAAATTCTTTCAACATTACAACAACAACAAAAAATATTGTTGCTTCTGAAAAATTGAGTTTTTTTTTCCTCTATAAAAATCTTAAAATGTAATCTACTTCTCCATGAACAGTTTTGAAGCGAAATTGATTAATGATTTTTTTATAGTGTAACTGATTTGCTAATTTCAAAAATATATTATTGTGTTTGATTCCGTGAAATTCTTAGAATTTTTGATTTACAAGTTAACAGAATTTGTCAAAAACCCTCACAGTAAATACTGAAAAAAGAAAGCGATCATGTCTCTTATTTTACTAATGAGGAATAATTATTTTAATTATTTTACTAGTAAGAAATAATTTAAAGGTAAAACTCTTCACATTAGGTAGTGAATTCATATAAATACATCACAACATTTTCAATTCATATGTTGAACTTATTCTGCGATTTTCGAAAATTCTTATGAGAAAACTTTCTGATAAAATCGAAAGATGTCAAATATGTATTAAAAGGGTCCAACTTTAATCGATAATTAAAGTCTATCAATTTTGTAAAATAATTTCCATCTACGAATTTATATAAAAACATTTAGTAACCTATATTTTTATTAATCATTGAGAAAAATTGCACAATTTCGCAAATCGATCAAATTATAAAATCATCAATTTATTTCAGATGGATTCTCTACAAGCCATTACAACCTCAAAGTTACACAAGGTCCATGTACCGCAAAAATTCATCCGAGTTGGAACCTCGCAAAAAGCAATGCTTCTTCTCAAATTTTTGAAAGAAAAATCACGAAAACGTCACAGAATCATTGTCTTTTCGAACACAAGCAAGACTTCTTTTTGGTTGTCTCACTTTCTCGACGAATTTGGCGTGCCACATGTTCATTTGAACGGTGGCATGAAGGCTGCTGAAAGACGTGGAAAATATGGAGAATTCAAAAGTGGAAATACGCGCATCTTGTTAACAACTGACGCTGGGTCTCGTGGTTTGGATACAGTCGACGTTCGATATGTCATTAATTACGACTTTCCGTTGCAAACTGCAGAATACATCCACAGGTATTATTTCTTTAATACTCTAATTTAATTTTTTTGATAGAAACGATCATGGGTCGAAATTCATGTCGTTTAATTCAACAGATGTGGAAGAACTGGAAGAGTTGGAAGCCCAAAAGACTGCAGCGTGATAAATTATATCACCAGACCTTTGGAAATTATACTAGCCCAAAAACTGGAACTGGCAGCAAGGCGAGGGAGAGCAATTCCACTAATTGACATGTTGAGTTCCAGAATGGACGAAAATGGCTCCTTGATAGAAGATATGGGGGTTAATCAAGACAACGATTTGGATTTTGAAGATGGTGGAGAAGAAGAAGAGGAGGAAGAAAACCAAAATCAAGAAAGGGATGTGTTTCCCTACTGAGTGCTGAATATCAGAACGTTTATAATTGTAATTTTGTACAGATTGATAAAATAGATTTTCAAGTACTAAAATTTGTGTTTTAGTAATTATTACAGAAAGAAGAGCAGAATTTATGATACACAGAAAATGTTTCGATCGGATTTTCTTACACATAATGTTATTGACAATACTTACAACATATTATAATGACAAAAACTGCTATAAATGTCTAGCAAAAGTTACAATATTTTAGACTGATTTCCACACTACAGTACAGTACAAGATTGATTCTCATATTTTTTCTCAATGTATAATAATACAAAGAAATAGAAAAGTTTTCAAGCATATTATACTCGGAATTTCACCCTATAATATCGGAATAAGCTATTTGTTTATTGTAAATGATTGCAAAATTAATCAAAACATCTCGAAAAATATTTGCGAAAACCTCTGCTTTTTTCGTTTCATTTACACTATTCTAACACTTGTTGAAATCGATATTTTACTGTAATTCACACTATATTATTTACAAAATCACATTATCCTCCTTTTTTTAATTCACTTAAGTTGTACTAAATTGACTAAATTAACTTCATTCTTTTATTAGTAATTGTCACGACCGATTGCGAAATAAGCTCCGGAGCTCGCAATTCAAACGTATGAGTTTGAATTGTAACGATCAAAAACAACCGTTAAACAAAATGGCGGCGCGTCCCTTCGATCGACGCTATTTTCTACATTTTTATTTTTTATTGCGTTTCAAATTTGAACAAGATACTAATTTAAAATTCTGAAAAACACCAACACAAATATAATCATGCACAAAAATTTTGCAAAAACTGACCTTTCGTTGTATCTAGGTCATTTGATGATCGCCGGTTGTCGAAGCTAGGTATAATCGGTATAATCCAAAATTGCATCCAATTGAATCGCACTTGGTTCACTTGTTTCACTTTAGCGTAATAGTTAAACACACTTTTTACGAATATTTTCTTGCGACGCGACCGGCGATTGCGGTAAAAAAAAAACCCGCTTCACGAATATAAAACTTCGTAGCAGACGACCGTTTAAAAAAAAATGGCGGCGCACCACCCGGCAACGCGAAATTTCGCGCACGATTTCGCGGTTTTTATCACACAATATTACGAGATGACTAAATTAACTTCATTCTTTTATTAGTACTTGTCACAACCGATTGCGAAATAATCTCCGGAGCTCGCAATTTTATATTACGATATAACCATATACCAAATTCTGACGAGGACATGTCTAAACTCGGATAATGCGGTCGGCGTGCTATATTTGGAACGAAAAAACTTACAAAATCCCAGTAAACCTGTGAATTACTTTATATTCAACTTTTGAAAATTCGCGCGCTCTCCCCAAGCACTCGCCAGATGGCTGCTGGTTTTTTTTCTCATGTTTCAAGTTTGGTGTAGAATGCTTAAATCAAGTGCATGTCTCTGTTAATTAATATGATACTTTGTTGCCCTTTTCTCTAGTAAGTGTCAATACTTGTGCCACAAAGGTACGGTAGGCGCAATCTCTAAGGAGTTTTGAGGTCCAATATGTTTTAATTACTTTCTTCAAATCCATAGATGAATAATTTTTCATGGTTGCAAATTTAACTTGCAATTTTCCATGCGCAACAAATGCAATGCAAAAAAAAGAAAGAAAAAGAATCGCTTCTTTCGACATGCATGCTGATGCATATGACATACATGAAAAATGCAAGTCTGTTTTTCCCGGGGAACTCACAAGTATCTCACAGAAAACCGTCAGTAAACTCACCTCGAGATTTTCCATGAAAGTTAACAGTGAGCTCACAGTACGCTCATGCCAACGCGTTTGAAAAGCGGAAGTTGGAAGCCCACTGTGAGCTTACTGTGAGCTCACAATTAAGCTCACAGTGAGCTCACAGGTTTACTGAGATAGGGTTTTTTGGAGCGATGCATTCGCGCGTGAATGTATTAACGAACTGAGTAGTTTTTTTTTGCAAACGGAACGAACCGGAAGTGGGAAAATCGGCTGCGCGCGATTTAACGATTATTTTAAAATTCAGCAAATCGGAGAAATTACAAAATATCGATCGATTTTGATTGAAGTTGAAAAAGGTTCTGTATTAATATGAAGTTTTGTATAAGGGATAAGTCACAATTGAAAACAATGAGATAAATAACGCGATAAAAAACATATACTATATTGATTTGACGTTTTCGTCCAAACATCCGATTATTTTCTCGACCCTAGTAATTTTGGTCCTTATAAAAACCTCATAAGAAAATAGTATATTATTGATAGTTTTTGGGAATGCCTGGTTTGACGAAACGAAAAATTGCAGCCCGAGACGAAGCCAAGGGTTGTAATCGTTTCGTCTGAAAAGGCATTTCCAAAACTGTCAATACGATATTTTATCTGAAAATGACGAGTAAAACGTGAATTAGTAATTCCAGACTACCTAATATTCATCGTTCTCTCGTAGTTTGCAGATAAAAGAAATTTCTCATAAGAATTCAATTTCTTATACGGTGCACTTTATAAACACCTTCTAAGAATTCGATTTCTTAAAAGGTAACCTCATAAAAATCTTATAAGTAACGGAAATTTCTTATTTGTAAGAATGTATTTGGTAAAATCTTGTTGTTGTAAAATTTTATTTTGTCATAAAGTTTTTATAAGGATTAAATTACTATAAACAATAATCTGTTTCAATATTTACATTTTGCAAAATCTCATATATATGCATAAATTCATTTATTTTCAAATTTTTACATTTTGACACATAAATAAATAATAAATTTTTATATATATTCTGAAACTAAAAAACAAATAATTTTTAACTTCTTATTCTCAAATTGAAAATTCTATATTTATTATTTGAAATGGAATTGAGCGAAATATTAGTAATTCGTGTAGAAACATCGACAAAGCATATTATTTTTCACTTTTTATTAGAAAGTTTCACAATTTACAGCATTGAATTTTTGAAATCTACTTCAAAATACATAAAAATACTTAAAATCTATAGCAGAAGAATAGTGCTACAGCTTTTTCATGTAAAACAAAAATAGAACCTCGCATTCGTAAAATTTGAATATATTTTTGCAATTTTTTTAACATTTGTAAGAAGGGCATCAATGGAAAAAGCATCAGGTCGCATTATGTTTTCTCGCATTTAAAGTAGGAATTAGCTTTTTCATATGATTTCAGAACTTTCATAAGTGACAACTGAAAACTTGTGATGCATTGCTCTCACGGAATATTACATATTCTAATTGCACATTCATCATGTTCGTATAATAAATAAATAATAGAATTCGATTTTTGTGATTTTCAAGTAGTAACTGAGGTTTCAATTTTTTTACTAATATTTTTTGTATATTTATACAATTTTAAGGATTATCTGATATAAGGTAATATGAATGGGTTTCTATACAGCTTTTTCGAATTTCGATGCTCTAAGAATCAAACTTCAAAAAAATTTATATATTTGAATTGATATTTAAGCAAATTTTAACATACGCGAACAAGAGGTACATCATAACTTTATATTATATTCGTGTGGTATATTATTCGTCGAATTTTTTGATATTTTGAGAAATCGATGCTATAGTATCGAAACTTTCAACGATTTTGAGAATTTAAATTGATTTTTCAGACTACAGTTTCTTTCATAAAGATTTTCAATACTTTTTTTCCACATTTTTCTAGTATTTCTACAATTAAAAGTATGTTTAAATGTATAAATAAACTTATTAATTCAATTGGATATATTTTTATTGTTTTCTCTATGAATTTTTAGAATAATTTCTAAAATTATATATAAATATGATATTATATTAACAATTATGCTCCAGGGCAGAAAGTTTTCAAAATTTTTAAGAAAATTCTTCCTGCATAATTTTTTTGTATGGAAAGATTTCTAGTAAACTAGTAAACTGGCAATCTTGTAAACTAGTTGGCTAGAAAAAGAGTAAACTAACAAACTACTAAACTAGTAAGTTAGTAAAATAGTAAACGAGTGAATTATTAGGCTAGTAAACAACTAAGCTAGTAAACTAGTAAACTTATTTTCCACATTTTTCTAGTATAATATGCGAAAAACTGGAGGATTTCTGAGTATTTTTATAGATTATTTATATTTTTGTCGATTGCTACAGAGATTGCAAAAACTCAATGCTTTAAAATGCGAATTCCGATCTATTCTCAGTAATTTCAAGAGTTACTGATAAAATCACATTTATATAAATTTTTTCATGTTTTATATACTAATTCTTTTTTCGTATTTTTCAAATATATAAAAGGTTTTGTTACGTTTTCCAGAATTTTCATAGATTTATAGTACAGGTTGTCCCAAAGTCACATGTAAAAAAAAAACACCTCAGGTTCCTCATTCAATTTCAAGTCGAACAGTCCTTTGCAACTTTTTATAAAACTCAAAATTTAAAAAGTTATTTAAGCCTAAAATTTTAACAATAATTTCACTTTCGACAAGTGGGAGTTGAATTCACAAACCAAACTCTACTAAAAATTTCCCTCGTATTTTTCTAAGTCGAAAAGCCCTTTTCCATTTTTCACAAAACTCAAATCAAAAAAGATATTCGAGTCTTGAATCTAAGAAATCTGATTGGTTAAAACTTGTCACCCGAATAATTTTTTGGATTTTGAATTTTGTGAAAAATGGAAAAAGATTTTTCATCTCAGAAAAATAAGAAGGAAATTTTGAGTAGATTTTGGTTTGTGAACTCAACTCCCACTTGTCGAGAGAGTGGAATTATTGTTAAAATTTCAGGCTGAAATAAATTTTCAAATTTTGAGTTTTATAAAAAGTGGTAAAGGACTTTTTTACTTGAAATTGAATAAGGAATCCAAGGTGTTTTTTTTTATATGTGGCGTTGGGACACCTTGTATATTGAGAATTTGATGCTGTAGAATCCCAAAATTTATAGATCGTAGAGGCATTTGTCGAGATTTTTTAGGAAAACAGTTTCATCATAGAATTCTATTAATTTCATTATTCTTTTAGAATTTGTATGAATCGAAAGATTTTTAATACTTTTATATGGATTTATATCGATTTCTAGAATTTGATAATCTAAGATTCAACGTTTTACAAATTTTCAGCATTTTCGTAGATTTTTACTTTTCTCGATTACTTACTGGGTTGCAACCATTTTGGATTCATATTTTCTACGTAATCCTACGTTTTAACAATTTTTACTTTTTTATTAAATATATACGTACTGCTAACGTTTCCTTCATTTTTTTGAAACCTATACTTGTTATTGTTTATCCATGTAACTTTTTTCATTTTTACATGAAATATTGATTGATTTTATTAAAATTTCGGGAGGAGTTTGAACCCCCAAACCCCCTTCTGCCTACGCGCCTGTATCTGCTTATATTTTTGTATACAGATCGAATACGAAATTACACTTTGGTTACCGACCTTAGCCTTTATTTTAAATATTTTAACGTTCAATAGTGGTGGGGGAAAGAGGTGAAAAATATCTTGAGAAAGAATGAAAAGTCTTAAAAAAAGATAAAACCTTTTTATTTCTGACTGTGGAAAAATTTTGTAAAATTAGGTTTAATTTGTAAAAGAAAACATTGCAACCGGTTTTAGATTCAAAACAACACGCAACACACCCCGAGACGCGCTCTATAAGTCGCCGTGTGGCAGGAGAGGGGGCAAAGCAAAAGAGGGGAGGGGGAACCGCTTCAAGTTGCAACTTGTCAAGATCATTCCGCTGACCAGTCGCAACTCGAATCTCGGTTCGTATGGTTTGTTCTACACAACGCGCGCGTGTAAGAGAGGTGATTCCACATTCCTCTCTCCTCTGTTTTCCTCATCCCAACTGTGACTAACGCTTTCTACCTGAACCCTCGGGACCAGAGAATTCCCGAATTCGCCAAACCGTATGAAAAAAGTGTGTTGTTTTCAAAAGTGAAAGGACGAGAAGCGACGCTTCGTTATTTTCTGGATGCACGCGCTGATTCTCCGGAAGTAAACAAAGAAAAAGGGTGCGAAGAAAATAGTGCCGAGGGAGAAAGACGCGTGCTGGCGCGCGCATGCGCGTTTCTGCCGGATGATAAAACCGCGGCGGCGAGTTTTCAAGACTTTTTGTTAGTGCGCGAGTTGTGCCATTGTTTTGCGTGAAGTTACAAGCGCGTGTTATCTGTTTTTACGTCGCGAAGGATACATTTCGGAGCCGTGGAAAAGAGACGGGAAAGCGGCGTCTCGCTGTTCGATTGTGTGTCACGCCAGAGACGCTCATCTCAGCCGCTTAATGTAAGTTTTTTTACCGAAGTTGGAATTTTTTGGTCACTCCTTTTTTCATAGAGCTTCAAATGATTCTCCTTTTTTTTTTCTACATACACTACAAACGAGGTTTTTTTTTTGCAACGGGAATCTTGCTGATTTTGACTCGTTTATTCTTCCTCTTTCCCTGATTTTGCATTCCTTGATACAAAGAGTAGGATGCCACTAAAAGCAAGAAAAAACGAGTTTCGCGTAATTATTTTTTTTGGAGGTTTTTTTTGCAACCGGAAAATTTTGCTGATTTTGACTCGTTTATTCTTCCTCTTTCACTAATCTTGTGCTCTTTAAAACGTGACTCAAGCGAGAGAAAAAAAGGAGCACCTTGAAGGCAAGAAAAAACGAGTTTCACGTGATTTGATTCAATTTGCATGAGCAAGAAATTCCGTGGGCGTATTTTGACTACAAACTCGGATATTCTTGCATTAGGTTTTTTTTACTCCCGAAATATTATCAATCATTTTGAATCATTTATTCAAAGTTAAGTTTTTATTAATTTTTCACATGAAAACATCACGTGAACAAACTAAAACTTGTAACAAAAGATGTAGTCAACCTAAATATTTTTTACACAAGATCAAAGTTCAATTTGTTAACCTTAAATATAATTGCACTGAATGAATTTTTCCGATAAAAATATTCATTCCTAAAAATTTTTGACACAATTTGACAGATCCAGTTCTTTATTTTTCAGTATTAAAATAGTGTATGAATACCTAGCGAGTGTTTTTTACAATGAAATTTCACTAGATAAAACGAGATATTGGAAAATTCAAAAATAGGGTTTCAAACGAAATTTTGTACGATTGTGAATGAAGAACATTAATATTAAAAATTAGTTTTTGCAATCGCAGTGTTGTAGCTGATAAAAAATGTGGATACTTACTCAAATGTGATATACTGACAATCATATAACTAAGGATTTCGAATCAGTACGAATAAAAAAATCTTAGAATTCAATTTTGAACCACATTTACATACGTAAATTGTAAATATGAATCACATTATTCAGAAGTATCAAATTTTTACTTCATTATTTTTACCCCAGAATTTCGTGAAATATTGTAGCTACTGTTTAGTTATTATTTGCACAATCATAATATTTTCAATGAATATGATGTATGTATACATAACAAAAATTTTCGGACTTTGATTGTATCTTGATTTTTTACAATGAGAGAATTAGATAAGTGTTTTTGTCAATAAAAATTTTAAAATGTTGACTATTGAATAGAACACAATTTTAACATTTTACGAGAATTCTTTTATAAATCATGTCTTTTTTCGAAAAGTGTAATTTCGGAATGGAATATGAAATTAAGGAATTTTAATACTCATAAAGTTGAGATTATTTACAATATTTCACAAATTTATTCTGTAAAAGTGTAAGTTTAGAATTTTTATTCAGAAATTCGAGTATAGAACTGCAGCATTACATGTACCGATATTATGAAATTCGTCTATGTGTACTTAACTGTGATAACATGAGTAATATTTGTTTATTCGTAATTTTTCATAGTCAAATTAACAATTTAGAAAAAACGGAAACTGAAGAATGGTAAAATTAATTTCCAAATGAAATCAAAATTGTGAGTAAATCGCATTATTCATGATTTATTTTCAATATACATATACCTAACTTTTTTACAAAATTCCTGAAATATTGTTGCCTGTATCTATCATCATTTTTTAAACTTAAAAAAGTTCAAACTTGACAATGTAGATTTCATTTCTAAATATAAATTAGCTATGGTCTTTAAAATATTAGCACTTCGATACAGTTGAATTTATATTTATATCAATGACACTATTTTTATTGATGTGATTTAAAAAAGCGATTCAAATTTACTGAATTCAACGTTTTGTATTCTTTTTTTTCGAGATCTCAAAAATTCCATGCAATGAAAATTTAAAGTTCAAAATATTTTTTAATTTCGCTTTCACCATTTTTATTCTAAATTTATTTATCGTACGTTGAATGTTAAATTTAACGTGAATAATTAGTCGTTGCATTATTTCGCATATATTTTCCCTATTTATTAATTTTTTTTTCTTAATTTTTTCATCATTGTGTCAAAATATCGACACAAATATTTCCTCAAATTCCTGCATTTAATTGTCAAAAAGAACGTTCCATAAAAAAAAACTTTTTACCTAACCACAAAAAATAAGAAAACTCGATCTCGGATTTTCCCGAGAATTTCGAGAGAAAATATTTTTTATTTTCTGTGGACGGTGTTTTCCTCGCAAAAAATATCGGAAATATGCGATTTACTGGCAGACTCAAATTTTTAATGATTGAAAAGATAGCGTGAAATTTGAAAATCGTGATATCGTGAAAAGGTTTTTCAGTCGCGATCAGAGTCGAGCTCATCTCATTCCTGTCACGTAGGGGATCATCATTGCACTTGTTTCCGGTTCCCAGATTTAACGCTCCGGCACGACTTCCTGTCCTGAGGAGGTTTTGCTCGCGTCGAAGATTATGCCACGGCATGAGCGTTTTTTCCTTTACGGTTTTGTAATTTTTTTTCCCGTCGCGAGAACGATCCCCAAGTCCCCGCGCTTTACAAGATGCACTTTTCGCCAGTCGGGTTCTACTCCCTACTTTCCAGTTCTCACATGGAATTTCTTTGTTCCTTCGATCGCGACAGAAGTTTATGCACATAAAAAACAAACACTGATCTATACTGCAATTTATTTTTTCAAAATTATCGATTAAATTACGTATTATTTCAATTCCTTGTATAAAAATAATGATTTTGTTATCAACAATTATGGATGATAATGAATAAAAGTAGAATGAAAAATTTATGATATGTATTATTGTAGCAATACATAAATTGATAAAATAATCATTGTAGTTGATTAAATATGATCATTACATTTTATGATATCCATTCAACAATATCATGGAACATATACTTGAAAAAAATATTCATAATATTAACAGATTTTTTCAAATGAGTAATCTGTAAAAGTATTTAATAATTGGAGTGAAAAAATGATTCATTTATTATTTTTTATGAATTTATGAAGGTCACAATAATAACATTATTTTAAAATACGTAGTTTTAAAGACTTTTTTTGAAAATGGTGAATTGATGGTAAGTAAGCAAATATGGACAGACAATGTTTATTTAATTTTTTTTATCCCAAATTTTTCCGTATTCGAGAGGAATTGAAAATAAACGATATCATACTCGAATTATAACATATTTCATTTCATACTGTACATTATGACATTGAATCATGCTACAATCTGTAAAAGGGCTCATAAAAACTTTAGTATTACATTTTATTGGTAACAATTATTTTAATCGTTCTGACATTTGAATTTTTCACAAATTTCTTATGATATGCACTTACAATGTCGGTGATAATGAGAATATGATGATTGGTCTCATGAGGAAAAACTAAATTTAAGATACCTTAGAGCAATTTTATTTTCTTTCACATACATGTAAGAGTAATGTAAATTGTTATCATCAGGGATTAAAAAACGAACATTTATATTATATTAAAAAAATAAAAAAAATAGCAGAGCGTAGTTTCGATCTACGGACCTCTGGGTTATGGGCCCAGCACGCTTCCACTGCGCCACTCTGCTGTGTGACAACTTTCAAATGTGATCAAATCAGTGTAAACAACACTTCAAGCAAACAACTTTTACAATAATTTTAACTCATCAAAAAATCAATAACAGTTTAAAAATGTCACTTGATTCTGATCAGTACGTTTATTCAAACCTAACTAATAAATTTCACTGTAGAAGCTAAATAACGTTATCTGATAACGTAAAATATTATCTGTCGTATTTTTCATATGAAATTATTACCAGAAAGTTACGTGTTCCATGTTTACTTTTTCTCTCGAGTGAATAAAATGTCTAATAAAATGGTATTCATAAATTATTAATAACATCTTATAAACGATAATAGTGAAAATAAATATATAATTATTATAAAAATTCAAATATTTGATTTCTAAGTAATTTATAATTCATAAGATAATTATATGCACATTATATAACTACTAGAGTATAAATTATCGATCATGTATTATATAAAATAATGATTGAAATTATGAATAACAAAATGGTTATAAATTAGGATAATATGTGGATGAATAATTTACATATCATTTCAAACTCATTTATAAATGAAGAAACAATTATAATAATTAAATTATAAATTATTCAGAACATAGCAACTTTTTTGATGATTTGAAAAATTGAAAACGTTCAAAAATGAACGAAAAAAAATCGTGCCCATTACCTTCTAAAGTCGAACCTATGAAAAAGGGAGAGTAGAAAACAGTGGGTCATTTTTTACATTTTGATTTTTTATCTAAAAAAAAACTAATTGATTTCGAATCACATCATTGTGTGTCCTAATATTACTATTGGTCACTATTTGTGCTCATTAGAGTGTCACTTATTTTGGCAATGTCGGAATTATTTCCATTACGGGGCTTCAAATCAATCAACATATTAAAAAAATTTTTTTTTGTGAAGTTTAGAGCAAATCGGACATGATTACTACGTGTCAAAAAATGTCTAAAGTTTTAAAGGGATTTTCATGTAGTTTTTTACACATTTAGTTCAAAAATTCATAACTTGTGCAAAACTTATGATAAACGTTTGAGACTTGGCAAAGTTTAAATGTGTAATTTTACATTCAAGACCACATTTTCCTAGATTTTTCTATCGCTTTTATCTATTTTTTACAAGCACGGAAAAAAGGCAAACATGTACTTTTTCGGTGCTTGTAAAACAGATAACAGCGATAGAAAAATTCAAAAATTTGTTCTTTAACACTATACACTCAAACTATGCCAAGTTCCAAACATTTATCATAAGTTTTGTAAAATTTATGAATTTTTGAACAAAATGCATGAAAAACTGCATGCAAATTTCATTGAAAACTTCAGTCGTTTTGTGGTTCGAGTTAATCATGTCCGATTTGCTTCAAACTTTGCAAAAAAATTTTTTAATATCTTGATTGATTTGATAGAGACACCTTAGTGCTCTTGCATTTATAATTTTAATGTTTCTAAAAGAAAAATGTATATAATTACCCAGATTTAAAAAAAAAAGAATTTTTTTTACCCACTGTAGCAGACTAGGCAGGTACAGTGGAACATAACAAAAAACACTAGACAACTTAGTGTACTAGGTCTTATTTTATTGAAATTTTTCGTCTGGACAGTGAAACTCACACATTATCATAGACATTCTGATACTTGGATTATTACGTCACATAAATGGAGTTCGTATTGGTAAAAAAATATGAGTCGAAAAATAGTAGTATAAAAAAAAATTTAATGGAATAATTTTTTTAACAAAGCACTTTTCTTAACCTGGGATAATGCTCACCCATCGCGGTATATTGAGGCGCAGCTGGTCCAGCGCCACGGGAGAGTGCATTGGCTCCTCTCCTTAGTTCATATGATAAACCTCTCGCGCCCGTCCCCCACAATCGGTGACGAATCGCTTGCACGAAATGTAGGGAAATGGACTCTCGTACATATTACATCGCCATCATGAAAAACGTGTTTCTTATCTCGCATTTTTGAGATTTCGCCGAGGGCATAAGCAGGGATGTGAAAGAGTTAGTATAGAATTCTTTGAATGAGTTAAATTCTCAACTAAGTTAATCGTGACAACTATCCCGGGATAAAAAATCAGAGTATCCTTTAGTCTCAAGAGTATTTAGAGTCTCCAAATTGATCATAAAGAGTATTCCGTTTGGCACAATGGAATACTCAAGATACTCTTGAGACTCAAACGATACTCTTGTTGTTGCTTTCAAGAAATAGAGTATTCAAATCGGAGATCGAAGGTGACTGTAGGAGACTTTTGGAGATTCGTGAAAAAAATTAGTTTACTCTCGGAGACTCACAGTCACCTTTTTCTAAAATTTTGTATACTCTCGGAGACTCCTTCGATACTCTTGGATACTCTTGGAGACTCGATGATACTGATTCCGAGACTCAAGATACTCTTGGAGACTGTAACGATACTCTAATTTTTCATCCCGGGATTCTAGCAGTTAAAGTTAGTATGTTTAAACTGCTAGTTAACTAGAGTTAAAAGTACGTTCTACTATTATTTTAATTGGAACAACTTCGAACTGTGAACATTATTTATCGTACGATTGGAAGAGTAGCAAATTCAGTAGATGAAAAATACGTGACGGTCTTCTAATGTTTTTTATTTTTTTGGAATAGTAAATTTCTTTCGAATAAAACAACGTATATCTGATCTTAATACCAAGTCTACCAAGTCATTAGTTTTACTAATGCTAAAATAGTTGCAACTTGGATATTGGAACTAATTAGCAATATTTTCAAACTAAATAATACACACTTTAACTGTTCATATCTAACGCAGATTATAGACTTTGCTGACATTTTTTGTCGAACCGACTTTTTTATTCTCACTGCGTCACTTGGTTGGAATTTTTGGTCGCTCTCAAAGAGTTAATTCAGGTGAAAATCTAGGTCTATTCTGGGTGTTCTTTTGTCTGTTTTTATCCCGTCACGAGCGTGAGCGAATATATCTGAGAAAGGGCAACTTTTGTAAGTAGATGTGACTCTCGGGCTTTGAAAATTGCTCGTAAGAGCTGACTATGTCAAAAGAAAGGTTACAGGGAAAAGCAGGGTTGCGGAAGCTCAAGGGCCTCTTGCTGACATGTATTCCAATATATGTATACATATTCCGCTTTCGAAGCCCTTAGCCAGAGGCAAATAATGTTCGATGATAACACGTTTTTTTTTAATAACCTTTCTTGATGAATTTATGGCACTTATTTTTTTCCATGTTCGTCCTTTTGAAATTGAGTTGCAAACTGGAAGTTAAAATGAGTAGTTTTGAATCTGAGAAAGCTTGAAAAATTATAGGTATTGGGGTGTTCTTGACTTTCCTTCATGGCCAGAATTTGCCACATTTTCCAAAAGTATATCTTAGTTTCGAGATATTGGTTTTCAAATTAGCTGATGAAAGTTCTAGGTGCAGTGATAGGAAATTCGAAAATGATTATCATTTAAAACGAATTTGAACATTTTTAAAATAAACGACTAAACCATTCTTCACCAACAATCGAAAAAGCGCAATTACTATCTTAATCAAAAAATTATCATACATCGCATCGAATTATTCATAAACTTACATTAGGGCTCTAAAATTCTGAATATCCATAGACTTCTTAAAGTCCGATGGTAACCATTGAAATTCTCGAAACACCATGAATCACTCTCACAATAATATTCAACACCGTAGACCGTGAACGACGTGAATCCAGCTTGTAAAACAGAGAAAAGTCGAGAAATTCGCAGCGATATCGCGCTCCATGGTTCGGAACGAAAATTTTCCAACGACTCGCAACTTTCCCTGGGAGCGAACGTGGCACCGGATTCTAAAATGCAAAATGCCTGAATTTTCAAACGTTCAAGGAATAAACGAAAAACAAACAAAAATTGGTTTTCCACTTCCACCCAAAATGAGAGTAAAAAATAATTTAAAATATTAGTGAAAATATTCTTGTTATCAATAATTATTTATCTTTATGATATTAAGAGTTAATTGAAACAGTTGTTTTTGTTTTGCTGATTTTCCAGCATAACAAAATCCAAGAGTTTTTTCTTAATATGTACATCTTTCAGTTTGAGACTTTTACATTGTTGTGAATTTTAGTTTGAAGATCGATGAGCGTGAAAGATGGAAAAATATGTGGATCGCACTCAGGTTGTGTCAGCACTTTCGACATGGACAATAAGGGTAAATACGCGTGTGCGCGAAATGAGGTACGTAACCGGTGTCGTGCCGAGAGTGCCGATATTTCACCAACGCGTAACACGTTTAACGCGATTAAATCGTTACACTCTCGCAGTGGGTAATTTTCAGCGGACAATTTTTGATCTTTGTCAGATAACTTGGGATTGGGTTTTCTTTCCGCGATCGAGTCGCCAACGAACGAGGAATTGACACGTAAAGCAGCCAATTCCGGTTTGTTATAGTGCTGACTTGTTTGGTTGAATATATATATTCACAGGCATATGATTGTAGAATTATCACCTGCAATTAATTACTTATTGGAAAATTTTTTAGAGTTAAATTGTTGACAGTCAAACGACTGCACGACAGCACAAGTCGTCATATTAAATCAATAAAACTTGCACGTGAAGTTTTCGTTCATACAATATTGCAATTTATAATGATTTTCAAGATGCTTATTGTACAAAAAAGTTATGTTTCAATAACAACCAGCCGACAATTGCAATTCCTTGAGAAAGTTTGCGACAATATTTTCTATGAGATATTAGTGAAAATATTTTCGACAGTTAGTTTGTTCTATATAGTAGATTTTTGTACAATCATCCAAGTTTGCATTTCAAAAATGAAAGATTCTTACATATGTATGTGCCTGAAGTTCCAAACGTTTAAAATTAAATGAAAAAAATTTGTAAGTTAATACAAGAGAAAAAAATTTTCCAGCTGGTTTTGAAAACTTTTTGATCGTAACAACAAACTTAATACTCCCCGAAATTCATATTTTTTTTTCGTTTAATTTTAAACGTTTGAAACTTCAGGTACATTTCTTACATGACGTACTTAAATTTCAATGTATTTTTTAAATTTGAAATAAATTTTTTCGACTTGTGGTTAAATAGTAGTAAAATTTTTATATGATCAATGTGAATATCTTATTATGATTTTCATTTCGTGTATTTCAAAGTTCGGATTTCAGTTTCTGTTTCAGAAAATATTGTGGTGCAAAATCGAACCAAAAATAATTTTAAGGAATGCAATCTGCAATTACATTGTCTTTATATATGTAATAGCTTGTAAATTATCTACTAGTGACTTTTTATTTCTTGGATTTTGAATTATGAGCTTTTAAAATTCAATAACAACAGTTTCATACAGAAGAAATCGACCACAATTTCAAAAGTTGATAAATTTTTCATCTAGTTTGCCTTAATTCTAACAAATCTTCATCAATTTCGAAATAATTTTGTTGAACCACTAGTTTTAAAATCGTCTACTGTTTGTACTAAAGAAGTAAAGATCGTAAAATTTTTACTTTGAGTCTTTCAAAATCTGAAATTCGCAATATTATCAGTTCTGAAAAAAAAATTTTGTGGATCTGAATTGAATGAAAAATAATTAAACAGAATAATGCCATCCTTGAAATGTGTTGTTTTACTTACTTACTACTTTTTCGTTTTCAAATTTTATTGGTTTTCCAAGTACAATAATAACAGTTAAATTAAGAAAAGATTAAAAAATTTTTTCCTCTAATTTTATTGACTTTACTCCAATGCATTGATGAATTTTTTCGAAATTTGCATATAATTGTTTGATTTTGGGTTACAAATAGTAGAGTCTCCATAATTGCACATAACATAAACTCAATAATAATGACAGATTCTACGGTTTCGAATCAACATTTTATGGTTTACGTTCAGTTTGAATTAATAGTGTCACTTAAAAATGTAATTTTCTCATGTAACAGTTATTTATTTATTCATTTTTCTGTTCAGGTACTTCATATATTCAAATCGATAGAATCGGCTATTTTCTGTATGTTTATCAAATGTCAAACGTTTAGAATGAACGACAACAAAAAAATTGTTAGCACCATCTCTCATAGTTAAAGTAATGAATAATATTCAAGTTATAAAAATATTATTCAACATTACCAACTTTTTTTTACTTCAACCTTCAGAAAAAATGAAAAACCAATGTTTGATTATGTTTTCCTTTATTTCTCAAACCTTCGGAACTTCAGGCACATATTTTCTGTAATCAAAATTTTCTACAGATAGGTAAAGTCGGACGCATACGACCGTTTGATAACTATGTTTCTTACAACTATACGAATTGTTTCAATCTCCTCATGAATTCATTTAATTTAACTTATCCAGACTCAAAGACAGCCACTGTACAAAGCGGATATTGCATTGTGGAAAAAAGTCAAGAGTAATCAATTAAAACCGGATGCAACGATTAACCACTCGTAAGGTTTGATTGGCAAACGCACGAAACCTTTGTTTTCGAATCGAAGGGAGAAAAAGGGCTGACGAACCTTGAACGAATAAAAGTTTCAACTCTCTCGTTTCGAACAAAGACGCGAAATGCTTGTGCCACATTTTCTCCTCGTCAGAAACGACGTCAAATATTTTATAACGCTCGCTTTGAGTTCCAGCGCGAAATCCACTTTGTTCCGTTTAGAAGGGAATTTTTCACAGCCGAGCGAGCGCGAGCCTCATACTCTGGTATGCGAATAAAATTCCGGCTTATGAAAAAGACATTTATCCTCATCCTTTGGCCGGAGGCTGCGGTTGATACGTCCCACGAAGCTTTCGTATTGTTTATGCGTGAATACCGGCTGTGCAAAGCGTGCAATACGAGTGCATTCCTGGAGGGGGGGTTTTCGGGGCGTAGGCCGTGAAAGGAGCAGCCGGAGCATGAAAAAAAAAGACGGCCATGTGCCGAAGGGTGCATATTTTTGATTCGCTTGCGGTGTAAAAAAGCCGGTGTAGACAGATTTTCCCGAGATTCCGTTTTAAAAAGGAGAAAAAGATTATTCAGCAAAAAAGTTTTACACTTTTGAAATTAAGACGGAAAATATGCATTCTTGATTTTTTATAACGAGGAGGGTCGTGCTTCATATTTTGTTAGGAGCGTGTAAAGTTGTTTTAAATGAAAAGTCTAATATTTATACTTTTTTTCTGTTTAATTTTAAATGTTGGAAACTTCAGGTACTTATAAAACATCGAGGCTGGATTATTAAGTCTCGTGCAGCTGTGCACTAATTACTAGTAACTATTAAATCTGATGCAACAGAAACCGTGCAAGTGTGAGAAAAGGAAGCACCGCGATATCTCACTTTATCTCTTAAAAGGGTTATTGCTAAGATCTCATTATTCGAAAGCGGGCTAATGCGAATTGATCTTACGTGTTTTAGAAATAGGCTTTCCCAGTGGGATATACAGGTTTCATATTCATTCATATTCATAAAAGGAGGGGGTCTAGTAAAAATTATAGAATTTCTAATTTAGAGTTCGAGATAGTAATAATTTTATTTGTAGAATTAGAAATTCAGTGATCTGAAAGCCTGGAATACAAAATTCTATGGAGTAGAGAGTTTAAGAAATATAACGTCACATTTTTTGATAACAGGTACAGTAAAAATGAGAATTATTTAGTTTTATGTTTCAAAATAAATATTTGTATAATTGTTTGCTCAAGAAGTTAAATAATTTAAATAGGAACTTATTTCAAGTAGATCGAAGTCCTTGTTATGTTAAGTAACCTAAAAATAATAAAATGTTTGATAATGTTTAGAAGCGTTGATGCAGAATAAGAAGTCAAATGAATTTTGCCAATATTTTACATATAAATTTAAAATATAAATAAAATAAGACATCTTTGTCATTGAATTCGACCTGTACAACAAAAATAACAAATGATTCATAAATGTGTTACTTGGATTTATATTTTTCTTAACATTTCAAATTTAGGAAAAATTAATATGAACATTTTTCTCTACCAGTACGTACACTGTCAAAAAAAATTGAAATTTCAAAGATCTTTCATAGACGTTCTATTAAAATCGTGTATGAAATGTCATGGACACGTATATGAAAAAGGTTTCAAAGAAATATATAATTAATTTATTGTTTTTATATTGAATACATCAACCTTAATATTTTCAATAAAATAATTAATTTCAAAGGAACTTTATATCTGTATATTGAAAATATACATTGTATAATCAAAATGTACAATATAATTTTTGTTAAACAATTTATTTTGTGCACAATATAAATTTTTTCTGAATGAAACAGCTGTTGATTAATTAGGAAAAATCTGCTCCATGGAAATGTACTATGCCAAAATCCACTGGAATTTAAAAAAGTTTTTATACACATTTTCATTGAGAAATTCTTCAGGATTAGAATGTTTTAAATATCAGCTATATGTTTATTTAATGAATGCTTCGATTTCATCGGAAGTTTATTATTCTCATAGAGAGTGTCTAATTTGACACTCTTTTATGTATCTACATAAAACTTTAATAGACAGTATGGAAAACCTGCTTCAAAGACAGTCTCTTAAGTTTAATGAAGTAATCCCCAAGAGTGTGTTGTTTTAATTTTTCTACGTATATTTTATTGAACTTTGACCTTGTTAAATTCTACTGAATATTTTTCCAGTTAGGTTTATATTTCTTCAAAGTGTCAAAGAAAAATGGAGAAATGGAAGAAATCACATTATTCGAGTAGTTGACAGTTTCAAAAATATTCTTTTTAAAAATTTGATGCGGATCGTTGGTTGAAAAAATAAACGCAATGTACGACCGTGGAATATGGTAAAGATTACGTAGGCTAAGAATAAATTCGTCGATCGAGCTAGGGACCAAGTACGCTTTGCGATCGCGCAATAGAAGGTATTTCCGAATGCAGCAGGTGCTCGGGAAATAATGAAAGTAAACGTGTGCAACAAGGTTGAAATTGTAGTATAGCGTAAGTTCCATTCATAGCTCGTAATACACAACGGCACGTAAATTTTATTCAAGAGCTGTAATTACGTGGCTACGTTGTGATAGGGAAAAATGTATTGTGCTCACAATCTACGGAAATAGAGGAGGTTCTCATGTTTGAATCGTACGAACCATTTTCGATTTTGTTCATAAATAATTTTATATGGCGTTTTTGTTTACTCTCAGCAAAATAAATTTTGACTTTGTTCCCTACAAATCAAGCAAAAAGAAAACTTTTGGGTAAAGTTTCATGGAAGTCAAAATTATCCAACAATAATTTGGAAAAATCAAATTTATTTGGAGAGTAGTTCTTTTAGATTTCTCCACAATTGCTTGAAAAAAAAACTTTGCATTTCATATTACTTTTACCTTTTGGAGGAAAATGAGGAAACTGCTGAGTGTTTCTTAAAGTTTGCGTCTCTGAAAAGCAATTGTTTCATTTTTAGCATGAGTTTCATGATCACCTTCAGAAAGCCTTTTGGAAAAATTCGTAGAAATGAAATTCTTTTGAGGAATATTATCAGGCTTATTCAAGTTTATTGAGATCAGATTTGGTGAGATGCCCCCAAATTTGTCCATTGTGGCAACAGCTGTTTATGGGAGCATGAATGTTGAACAAATTTCAATTGCAGGAAAGACCGTGCGTGCGTAGAAGCGCACTCATGCACTACACGTGCGCCTTAATCTTACGGACTTTCACGACCTCTTGAATTTTCGCCATTGTTCTATATAACCGATTACTACTGCTTTCTTGGGTTCTTTGTCCAACAATCTTGACAGCATTTACCTCATTCACCTATAGACGTGTTTGCTGTTAAGCATTTAGGTTTTTACTGGAAAAGATACGTCAAAGAAAGTGGGTGTCTACGTTTTAGCTTTACATAACTGAAAAATATTTGTAGTTGTATTTTATTTTTAACTTGCAGTTATGAAACTGCACAATTTCATAATTGCAAAAAAAATGTACAAATGTATGATTCGTCATGGAAGAATTTCTCTGGTCGAAAAAATTGCAATGAGTGAGGCGTCTTTAAAGAATCACAATTACGTGCTCCAAATTTCTTTATACCGTAAAAGCGATGTAGCCGTAATGGAGACGATCCAAGTTTTTTTCTCGACTGGAAAAAGCGACGTAAAAACGGCTTCCGACAAACTTGTAAAACAACTTGGCCGTTGCTGCGTGTCGCGATCGTAATTCCTGAATTACAACGCCGATGACGAAGTCGTACGACCGCTGGCATTATAAGATATGTCCCGCTTGGATTCTGGGTCGTTCATTTTGCGCCTATTTCGAAAAATTACACGCCGATCTCGAAACACCTGGAAATATCTATAATTATGTTCTGAAAATTTGCTTTCTCGCTCTACGTAACTTACAACCCAAAGCAACCAATTGCTTTTAATTACATAACGTCATATCGTCGGTTTAACAATTTCGCTTAAATTATGAAATCCATTTCCAAGCTCAGGCAAACATTTACGTATCAGTGGTTATTAATGTCAATATGAAAAGCAACGAAACCTTCAACGAGCATGTATATCGTATATTTTATCGTATGTGTTTCAGTGACTGATAATTAATTTATCTGGTTTGTTACATATAGATTATTATTTTATCGACATTCAAAAGGTGCGTTGTTTGTTTATTTGGTATGAAGAAAAATTATTTTTGGTGAATTTGGTTTAGATTTCAATGTAAATTTGGTTTAATCGAAAAAATTGTGAAATTTTAATACTGAATAAGTTGATTGTAAGAATGCAAAAAATACATATGGATTTAATAATCAAGACAAATCATTAAATTGATGTTAAGGTAAAAATTATAATTATATGATTATTGGTAGATTTAGCAAGCTTGAAGATGTTATCACGTTTTTTTGATATCAAGTCATTCTTTCGTGCCATCAAATGGCCCTAAAAATCGGTAACACTTCTTTTGGTGATTTTACGATGCAATTTCGAAGCAGCTGGGGTCTATTGTTATCGCGAGTGTATCGAGATTTGCGGAGCACGAGAACAACAGACCACAGCTGTGCTGGAATTACACAAGTTTCTAAAAAAAAATTTAAACCTTATACTGTATTATTTATTTCAGATTTCTTTTGAAAAGAAGTTCACTGTGTCAAAAACATAAAAGTATGTATCTGCAAAGTTTTGAAATCTAAATTTCACATTTTTTTATTGCAACTGCTTATTTATTCTTAGAAAACTAAAGTTGACTCGACAATTTTCATCCCATAGATATATTGAAGGTTATAAATGACGATAATTTTAGTTTGAGCTACTGAAATCTCACCTATAATCAAATTCTTATCACATAATGCATTATTGTAGATATTATTCCGAAAATCACTGTTATAGAAAATACTTGACCATAAGATTATCTGAGTAAAAATTAATGATTCCAAATTTGAACCTGGTGAAAAATACTGTCAAATGTCGATCAATATTTATCTTTTTAATTAATGACTCCAAAATAGTCAAGTAAAACTGTATAAAATTTCGATGTACATCACTGTAAAAAGTTAATTATACTTGTCCTAGATTTCCTATCCATCTAAAATTCTAAGAAAAGAAATAAAAAAGAAATTGGCACAGCGAAGAATGGAAAATAAATCCCAAGTCGTGACCCGAAAGGAAGTCTGGCGCAATCACTGCAGCATCGTTGCAGATATGTGTATGAATCGTTAGAAATGATCCTTTTCTGAAGGGCATGAGAGGACCTAGTTTATAAAAGTTAATTCTTGAAGAGGTGCATTAATGATGGAATGAATTTGAATTTGTATTAGGGTTAACAAAGATACGATTGCAACGTATTTCATTTTGCGGAAAAATAGTAAAAAATTACCATCAGCTTTAGAAAGTTTTGTAAATTGTGAGATTATAAATAAGAAATTTATGAACCATTCTTCATGATACATATCTGGGGCTTATTTGTGATTTTTTAATATAAGTGAAAAAATTACAAACATTTCGGATCCCTTATCCTATTAAGCATAATCTTCTATTTTACAATTTCTAGTAAATTATAGTACATATTTATTTTTATGGGTTTCCAATGATTATATCAATTCCCTCTTATTTACTATTCTGCTTGTAGTCATCTAATTTTAAAATTTTCTTTAACAGAGTAGACAAAGACTGAGTTTAGATTCTTTATATTCACTTTTTTGAAGGTAACTGTAAGTATAGTAGGTACTACATATTTTGCGAACAAAAATTTCGAATATAGAAGATATTAAATGATAATAAGTATTTGTAAATCAGAGAATTAACAATATTGTAGAATTTAGTATAATATGAATAAAAATATAATTTTAGCAGTAAAAATACTATTGAACCCCAGAAGAGATTATTTGCCGCTAAAAAAAGTATTGTCATTGGCCAACGAGTCGGGCCTTAAGTCCCGATGTGCCGTTACGTTCGCGGCTCGCATTCAGGCCTAGAGTATGAAGAAAGAAGCAAGTATCCAGCGATGTTTTCCCTGCTCCCCCATCGCCTGCTTCTTGGCTTTTGTTCGTCGTTTTTGTACGTTCCGATCTCGGCATGCAAAAGCCCAGACGCCACTGACCCAATAATAAAATTTTCCTCAAAAGTTACTCATAATTTTCCAGCATTTTCATCTCTATTCCTGAGTCACGAAAAAAATTGAAGGACCTTTTTTGAGGATCCAGTGTTAGTCATGTCCCTAAAATTTCAAACGTTTAAGGATTAAAAAAATGTTTGAATTTTGTTTTATAGAATCTAATTTCTCAAGCAGGTTTGTGATAATGAAAGTAGCTACATTTTGACCGATTAGAACTAAATGTTTTTAGTAGAACAAACAATTTTTTTGTAATTTTTTTGTAACACTCTTTTTAGATATATGTACATGAAATACTTGTCTTTACATGGATCTCAAGTATAGTTGTAGGTTGATTATTTTCATCGTCTTTGGCTCGGACTGCAAAACTATTGTCTGAATCGACTTTTGAATATTTATATTGTGAGCCAGAAAAACACGTGACAGTAAACAGTTATTTTTTGTTTCCATTGTCACCTCTCTAAAAGTACCAGTGATCTCAGGGACGATTTAACTACTCGTCATCGCAAATTTCGGGAGGGAAAAGTAACGAGCGATCGGAACATAAAGGATATACCCGAGGCGAAATTTGGAATGAGTTTTTTATGCTCCTCATTCTCCAATCTATTGTTCTCGTTCTCGATTGAGGAGAACTTATTGCTCCACAATCTCCAAACTGTGTGAATCGCCTGCTCCACCTTCTCAAACTTGAGAATCGTTTGCTCCACCTTCTCCAAACTGTGAGAATCGCTTGCTCCACCTTCTCCAAACTGTGAGAATCGCTTGCTCCACCTTCTCCAAACTGTGAGAATCGCTTGCTCCACCTTCTCCAAAAACGAAAATCGAAAAAAGCAAGGCATTTCATCTCACAAAATGCAGGAGAATGGCGTGAGAATTGCTTGCTCCACCTCCTCCAAAAACAAAAATGTAAAAAAACACGTGGTTGTGGGGGTTATTGCCCTCACCAGATTCAAAATTTCGAGGCTTGAAACTCGTCTAGGCTTGCTCGTCGGCTCTCAGTGTGGGCAGTGCAGTGTAGTATAGTGCAGTGTTTATCAGTGTTTTACTCAGTTTTACATAAGCCAAGCCACGATTATTTTTACAACACCACAATTCCCCTCCCAGACAGTCCCGAACGTAAATGAAAGTTTTTCTAATAATCAAACAAACTGGTGGACTAATTTAAATGTGACAATGTACCCATCGGTCTCAACTGAATGTGAACAAGTGACATATGCTCAACTATAAATTGTTCACAAATGAATAAATGTAGATTTCACAGCTCGATATATTGTTATTAGTTGAAAACAACCTAATCATCAATAATTTTCATATCGATACTCAGGGCAACGAGAGAGTGCAGTAAAATCTGTGAGTGCGAAAAAGATGTGAGATATAAAAGAACAAGAAAAAAAAAGAGAGATCCGACACTATTCTCTCGTTGCCCTGAGTATAGCAAATTTCTAGTTCCTCCCCTCGACGTCAATTTTCGGGAGCATCGATTGCTCCACTTGCTCAAAACGGCAAAATCGAGCAGTAAGGAGCATGCATGCTCCAATGTTAAAGCAATGACTGAGGATTGCTCCGCATCCTCCACAAACCTTCTCATCGCATACTCAAATTTGCTCCACATTCTCCAATATTCTACCTGAAAATTTCGCCTCGGGTACTCTTTTTTGCGGCTCGTCTTTCGAACACCAGGTGACGTTTGCAACCAAACGAGTTGGTAAGTTTCAAGCCTTGGGAAGGCAAAAAGGCAGAGACTTTGCACTTTACAGTTAACCACATGCAGTTACAGTACGGATTCGTCTTCTTGATTCGTGGCTGGAAAGCCGCTCTTTCCTGGAAGATTTTTCTAGGTTTATGATGCGTTTGATGGATAAGTTCTCTTTAGCGCGAAAGAGGTCATGAATATCATTGTAAAGGTAGAATTTAATTCGGTTTGGAGGAAGGTATTTTTGCATTTTTATATGAAACACTCAAAGGCAAATGAAAAAACATTTTTAGAGAATAAAATTAATTTTCAATTATTCAAAAGTTTGCTGTTTCTTACGCTTGTAAGGAATAGAAGATGATTAAACTGGTGTCAAAAATTTTTTTTCTTTCGTTTTTACGAGCATTTTTCCCCTGAAGTTGAACAAAATTCATTTCCTCCGCAGAGAAAATTGTTTTTTTCCCACGGGAAAAATATGGGCCTCGTTAAATATCGCGCATCTCGTGTTTCCCTAGTGGCTCCGAGGCGAACCGGACACGAATCGTTACGTCGAATATTTTCTATCGGTAGAGATCCAGATAAGAAATCTCCCGACGCCCCGAGCGGAACGCGCCAACAACGATGCGCTTCCTTTTTCTTCGCCTGCCTCTTGCGCAACGCATCCTCCAATTTTTCTGCCGATTTTCCTTAGGATACACGCCGTTTTGCGCAACTTTTCACGTTACTTGCATGAAGAAAACGATGTGATCAGCACAAGTCTGTAAATTGTCTGATTTGAGCTACAATTGAGCTTTCTTAGAGTAAATTAGCAGAAAATGACTCAAAATTAGTAAAACATCAGGAATAAGTGGCAGCTTTTAGTTACTTCTGCTTGTGATTATAAATGATAAATTAGTAATTTTCGACTCATAATCAGTTATTTTCCACTAATTACAACGGTTAATCATTCACTAATTGTGTCAGTCGAATTATCGTTAAAAATTAGCAAAATTCACCGATTATGAGGGGAAAATGACTAATAGTTAGCAGAAAATCACTAATTATAAGGGAGAAAAGGGTAGCACTGAAGATTACTGATTTTTCTCCAATTTAAACTGGAAGAGTGTATTTATGGTTGGTGCAAGTTTTTTTTTTAGGTAAAAACAACCTCTTTAAAAGTTAAGGTATTAGCAAATAATCCTATTACATGAAGTTCAATGATTCGTACAACCGTAAATATTGCAGTTCTTACTATCATTATAGTTGACGTGTTTTTACTACTAACAATGGTTGCGATAACCAAACTGATTCTCTCGTGTCTTCAATTTTTTAAAATCAGTTAAAATTTGGTTGTCTTATAAAATAGAGCAACAAAAAGTAGGTTGAAAAAATGAAAAAGAACCTGAAAACCGATTATAATGTTAGTCGATAACGAAAAATTCGATTTCGAGAAATTTTCAAAATTAGCTTGTATGATCTAAGTCAATTACTTTCCAATTTCTTCAGAACTGGATTCTTTATTTCTTTTATTTAGAGAATTTATCGAAGAAAAAAACATTCAAAATAGCTTCTAAGATCGATAAACAAATTCCTGAATTTTTTATATTGTTTAGGATAACAGTGGGAAAATTGGTAATGCGAATGTAAAAGTTCTTCAGTTAAAAAATCAATTTTTCTAACCTTGGATTCGAGTTTTCATTATAATTAATTTTCAACAAGTCATTTTTTTTGTATCCTAGGTCTAACAATTTTTTACAAATTAAGTTTAGATTTCTATCGTTTCAATTTCTCAATAGTAAAAGTTGTATTGTAAATCTTACTATCTGAATCCGACACAAAATTAATTTATCTAATCATTTACTGAGTATATCAAGAAAACGATTCAAGTTTCTATTAAAGTTCTTAAAATAGTTCTCCAATCAGATTATTTCTTAAAGATATAACAAAAAAAAAAAAAAATATTTTTCAATATTTTTTATCAGTCATGGAGGTTTCTGATCAATCGTTCTTTATATGAATCTTCATTTACATATCGACATTCTTCATAAAAAATACTACACAATGAAAGTAAATTCACGTATTCAATTTCTATTGTTTCGTTATGCATACCCAGTACATTAACCTTCTGACGTTGATGTGCCTCGTGAACTTTTGGATGAACGCTCAATGCACTCTCAACTGTCGATCGAAAAATTTTTTAAACTTTCTATTCAGTTCCCAGTTCCCACTTATTTAAGCATGAAATTGTTATTCGACAAATTGTTGCGAATAAAAATCGGTTATTTGGTATAGAAAAAAAACAACTTCCTGACAAAGATAGTTAATTCGTACAGCATGTCACGTAAATGAAATAAAATAAGACCTAAATCTTTTTTCACCAAAAGTTATATTTAAACAAAATTTCGGTCAAGATTACGTTTTGAAGTGGATAAAACTGTAAAATTGCATTTTTCACATGAACAATCGCTATTTCAATTATCTTATATTCTCATTAAAAATAAAATATTCATTACGATGAATCAATACCTGAATAAAAAATTTTCTGACAATATCATTTTTTGCACAAAAACGACTACCCAAATCATCATTGCATCATAAACACTTGTTCAACCAATTTCCGTTCATTCATGCGTTGCATAAAAACGTACTGCACGAAATAAGAATTCTCAAAATGCTCAAAGCATGAAAAACTGTAAGTTGATTGACACCCAACCACATTTATTCGCTACTCAGAACCGATTCTTAAAAACCTCTGACAAATCGAAACGCATGTTCGCGAAACGCCGAACCGACCGGTGTTTTTTTTACCGCCCAAGGGCGCAAAAAAGTAACACACAACGTCGATTATGGAGCTTGTCGGGACGTCAAATCGCCGGGGTTTACGACTCGAACGTCGGGAAAATTAGAAATTCAAAGTGGGCTCGAGAAATGACGGGAATGAACGTTGGTTCGATTTCGTCTCGTTTTGTCTCTACCAGCATTTTCGAAGGCAATGGCGTTCAGGGCGAGAAAAAGCTGGTTGGCAAGTTCCAGACGTTTAAAAATTGACGAAATAAAAAAATTATTCCCATCACTTTCCATATTTTCATGGATTTTAACAAATAGTATCTAACCAACGTCACTATTTTCTTTTTTTATCAATTTAACTTTTTTTTTCTTCAAATTATTTTATTATTTTTGCTATAATCTTAGGTGAAATAAGAAGAACATTTTTTTTATTGTTTTCGTTTATTTCTGAAACGTTTGGAAGTTCGGGGATATTGGTTGGCCGAGTTGGAGAGACGTCCAAGTGGAACCGAATCTGCGTATAAAGACCTTATCGAAAGTTGCGTCGAGGTTGCAGAGGACGAGCGTAGCGAGGGCAAGCACACGCACGTGATCCGCCGGACAACACGAGTTGTGTAGCGGGGTGTTGGGGGGAGGGAGGGAGTAACTTCCGGTGAACAAGTTCTGCTTCGCGTATGTACAAAGGATGAAAGTCACTCTCGGGCAATGTTGCCATTCATCGCCCTGCAGTTTTTGAAAATATAGAATGAGTAGAAATAAAATTTTGGGATTTTTATTTGGAAATCATTTATTAGAGATATGTAGAAAATAATCCCAGGCTGAGAGAAATGTTTGTTTTTTTTTTACATTATTATGTGGAAGTTTTTTCTCCCTAAGTTAGAATTTTTTCCATACAAATGATGAATATTTAAGTTCTGTGATAATAAAGTTACATAATACTTTGGAGTTCTAGAATACTATGGTATGAAACAATATTGTGATAATGAGATGGATTATTAATTTCTTATATGAGGCTCTTGAATTAATAAAAAAAAATTTCAACAGTATTAGGTACATATTTAAGGGAGATAATATATGAAAAAAATTATAATTTATTCTTGAAGTTTATTGCAGGTTTATTTCTTTTCAAATTGTCAAGTAACTCTGGATAGGTCTTTTTTTTTGGGTGAACATTTTTTTCTACCGTCTTTGTGGAAATCGATGAGACACGTATTTTTCCTTTTCAATTGAATTTTAGTTGTTTCTCCACAGAAAGTTTTTAATATCTCGGCTTGAAGGTTGTTTTCCTTAATTGCCAAATCTAAATTTTTTTCTTTTTTGTACGCGAAGTTTTACCCAAGGATAAAATTTCTAAGATAAATTTTTTAGGAAACAATTATGAGTAATTCGAAAAATAATTATTGTGAAGATGAAATTTCAGAATTTTGAAATAATCTGAATTGTATAAAGACTTTTTACATTATTAAAGCTTCAGCTTTAAAAAATTAATTTTTCGAAGTTGATCAAATTTGTAGCTGTTGAAGGATTTTTCAGATAGTTCACTTTTTCATATTTCAAAGAATTTTATTTATTGTCGTGAATGAAAAACAATTCTTGAAAAAAAGTGTAAAGAGCTTAAAAAAATATTTAAAAAATACTCTGCGTTCAGGAAAATTTGTAATATCCATTAAAGGTATTTGTTCACTATACAATTGTTTGTGCAACATTTTCAAATGAAAATAATTCATCACTAAACATGTCACAGCGAAGAAAAATTTGAGAGTACATATATCACATCCATCTTTAGAAACTTCTGATTAAAAGATCTGTTTATTGCTTGAATCATTTACATGAAACTTCGAAATAATATTTTTCAAGCATCGATGAGAGATCGGTCATTGAAGTATGTATGAAATTAATGTCTCGAAAAATGAGGATCCTGTTTCTCTTTAAGAAAGTGCCCATATGGTAAATATACTCCAGAACTTGATGGCCACGAAAAAAAATGCATTCTTCGGAAGCTCTTGAAAATAAAATGAATGGAGTGTTTTTAAAGTCATTTATAAACAATTTTTCGTATGTATACAACAAATGCGATTGATTGAAGATTCCTAATCAGACAAAAAAATGCTGTTTGTTATTAACTGTGATAAATACAAAAAAATTCAGCATAACACAAAACTATTTCTTATATTGTAGAATTATAATATTTTAAAAAATTATATTCAAGAAATTTTGAAAAAAAAAATTACTGAATTTTAAAAAATTGATTCCAAACGCACAAACATATTCTATTGATTGGAAGATGAAGTTTTTCAAATTCAAATATTGTGATCGAATGTTTTTTTCAAAATAATAAAGATTTTAACTTCTTCCTATATTATGACAATTGTAGTATATCTATACTCATAAACATATACATATTTAAACAAATATCTATACTCGTACTAATAAATCATACTCATAAACAATGAGACCTTTATCGGCTAATTGACAAAATATCGTAGAATATTCTGAATTTCATTATTTTCGAAAAAAAAAAAAAAAACAATCTGTCGAACAGTTTTCTTGATCAAAAATAGTACTGTTGCTTTGACCATTCGATATCTATTGTAATAAAACTCTTAAATTTTTACTAAATCTAACACACTTGGAAAATATTAATTCGAAAGTTATTTTCAAATAACATGCACCTAAACGTATTTTTAAATCTTACAGAAATGAAATAGAATAACGAAACAAAATTACTGAATGAAATTTATTTCAAGTGTTAAAAAATTCGATACTAACTGAAAAATGACTGTTTTTTAATTTTTTTATTTATTTCCCTTTCCCAAGACATGTGATGCGCAATTTTTCCTAAATCCGATTTGTAAATTTCCGATAAATTTGGTGCCCATCCTGTGCCATTCTACTCGCCAGACGAGGCAACAAGCCGATGATTTATGGCCGATAAATAGCGGTTGTTACAAAGCTCAATTTCCATGATCGACCAAAAATGGTCCCCAGATGGTTTCACCTTCAACCAAATGATAATTTACTGTCCTTGGAAGCCAGCATCCTTCAATTGGTTGCAGGATTTCTACACATGCATGAGTACAAACAAAAAGTTTCTCGAACAATTCAATTTGAGATGGATTTTTTTCTTCGGCAAATTACTGGAAAACGCTTTTTCCAAGAGGGAAAAAGGAATTGAATAACAGTATTCCGGGAAATAAGAAGAACCCCTGCATTTTTATGGAGGGAAAAAGCTGCTGTCTCAGTTTCCAGATCCATTGTGTACAAATACACTTGAGCATTCGTATCTGTTACACCCTCGAAAAAATCAACAGGAGCCGTCCATAATTTATGACGCCTCCTCCGGCATTCGGTGATTCGCTTTTTCCTTCAGTTACCGGTACCGGAATCACCGGAAATATTTGTCGGTTTTAAATTCTCGTTTACTTTATAATGAAGAGAAATCTGTTGAAATATGCTGGTAATTCCAGCGAATACAGAAGATTGATTTTCATTCAGAAAAAAATCATCGAAAAATTCCTTACAATCACAATATTTAAATATAATGGGAAACAATTTTAATATCAATAATAACGAAATCAGTGTGATTTACTTTTATTTTATATTCGTAAAGAACTCCAACATTGGCACAAATAACGATTCTTCCATCGCCTGGTTGCTACACGCCCCGCAGAATTTAATTCAAACTAGCGAAATGTATTCCACCCAAAGTTAATGAATGATTCGAGGTCATGGAGGGGGGGGGGGGGGGCTTGAATGGGGAAGAACAGAATGCGGGCGTCGAATGAAGTGATACGAATGCAAATAGCGCGATTAATTAAAGCGAGAGCGACAGATGTCAACGCACGGGCGAGAAAGGGATGGGGAAATTAAAACATAAACGGTCCAGAGAAGTCATTTGGCGTAACGACACATATGCCGATCGAATTGGACATGCCGGCCACATGTGCGACTTGGCGTGTTAACCCCTTCTTTTGTTGATTCGATCCCCCGCCGAGTCAAAACTTTCAATGCCTCGCAAAACAAAAGGCTCTTAAGTGGAAATCATAATCGCGCCTTGCACTACATGTCATTCGAGCAATTACACTGTGCGACAAAACGGTGAAATCGAGTGATTGAGGATCTAGAGAGGAATTTACTTATTTTTGAAGTGAAATTGCGTGGCTTAGGAAACCATGAAAATACATATCAAGATTCGATTTAATTATATTTATAGTTTGTATGAGAAGTTTTCTTTGAATTTCAAATAGTGAATTTTTATTAATTGGTCATTTCATCTCGAATCATCTAGTTCATTTGGGTCGAAATAATTTTTTTAGCAATATTTGTATTGCTAAAAATATTATAAACAATATTTATAGCATTTTGCGTTTGAATATATAGTTAATATTGTTAAATGATATTGTAGTTCTAGATATATTTGGTTATAAAAACTCCTATACGTATCTAATTTTCTATTATACTTTTTTTGTACTTTTTGCAATACCATATTGTGAAACCAACTAATCCAGATTAAAAAAAATGCCATTCAGTTTTGCCAGTATTCAAATCTGTATAGATCTTATTGCTATTTTTTTGTGTACTTTTTAGTACATATAGGATAAAGTTGAATAGATAGTTTCAATTTTACAGTATATGTAATATGAATTTTTGATATATATACTTACATGTAGAATATTTTCTGTAAGTACATGAAATATATTATACAAACTGGAAAACAAATGATAAAAGGTGAAATATTTTATTCCATGTTTCATTATACATGGATATATTGGATATTGAATCCTGTTTACTGGTTTAGTACAAATTACAATTTATAAAGTATAATTCGCATTTTTAGATTTAAAATTTCCCAAAACTATCTAATAAAATCTGGCATGTATATTGTAATTTGTACAATAATAAAAATTTACTGTACAATATTTTGATAAGTAAAATGAAAATGACAAAATTTGTAGTGATGTAGTAAAACCTGCAATATTATTGTGAAAATTGCAATCTTCTAGTAATTTTGACCATATACCTATGTCAGAAAGTACCTACTAGATTTTTTCTCAATGATCTTATCGAAATCAAAGAAACATATTTTTTTTAACTAGAATTCCAGTTGTTTTCATGTAAGGAATTTTCGAAATTTCGGCTAAAAAGTTGATTTTCTTTAATCACTACAAAGTAATTTTTCTTGATAATTCAATAACACAATAAATTAATAACCAAAAATTGTCGTCATAGCATCAATTTTTGTCATTTATTTTTCATTCTTTCTTTGAAAGGTAAGTTACATAAAATATATTCAGTATCAACCTCAACGAGCCGAAATTGGTTCTTCGAGAACTACGATTTTTTTGAAGTCATAACGCCATTTTTGCTCTTATTTTCGGGCTTTATTTTTTTAAAAATTTTGTAATCAATGCAATAAATGGTTCAATCATTAAAGTTATTCTTAAAATTTAGAAGTTTTTTGACTTGCTCTATTAATTATTATTATTATTATTATTATTATTATTATTATTATTATTAATTTTCTCGAAAAGAACATATGTAATCGAAAAGCTCCATAAATTTTCGAAATTTCGTTGGTCATTACAAAAGAAATAGAACGAATTTCAATTTATGTTCCGTAAGTTTTGTCAAAGTTTTTGTACGAAAAAAAATACTGTTTATCGTAAATAAATCAACGATTTCAGGAGCCAATAATCCGGTTTCACAATAATATTCTCATCTTCTTCTCGAAATATAATATTGTGCTGAACTTGGAGTAACGTTTCATCAATAATCTTACGTTGCTGTAGTTGTGCTGGCTAATGGTATTTAAGACGCAGAAAAATATTGCTTGTATATTTAAAAATATAATCACATTTCAAAAAGAACTCAAGAATAATACTTTAACAATAATTGAAAATTTTTTCTAAAAAAAAAAGTATTAAAAAGTTTGGACAGTACGAAAACTTTCGAGTCTAGAAACTTTTACTTTTTTTAATAATGAAAGAAATTTTGAAAATTTATTGAGCTCCAAATGTATCTTTACTATAGTCTTACAGATGAATTTCAAGTATGTACTCCTTAAGTAAAATATTACTCATTTTAAAGATTACATCCATTTTTTCTAATTGTGTTATTATATCTGCAGTTCTACATTAGTAAAAATTTACTATTTCAGATTTGTAAATTTTTAATTTTCCGACAACTGGATAGTAGTGTTAAAAATCCTAATTCCGGATTTTCTACATCTCAGTTCCTGGTTTATAAGTAGTAAACCTGTATTTCAAAAATACATTTCCTGGAATCATGAAAATATAAGTCCAAAAATAGAATCATAGATCCAAAAATTTGTGCTCCACTCACAAACTGTCTTTTTTTCATGCTTTCCATAGCTAACACAATTTCCAAATATTTCTAAACTCTGCCTCCAGGTTCACAAGACGTCAGTTCTCGCGTGTATCTCAAAATTTGATGTCACAGGCCTCGAGAACCATGATCATCAAAAATTCGACAACCCATATCTCGCGAGTTCTCTCCCTGCTTCGTTTCAAGGAAAATTGTCACCCAAAATTAATTCATAGGAATCCCTATCTCTATCTAGTACATAATTTGTAAATTTAGAGAGGTCTTCTTTTCGTTACGCAACAAAATGAAAAAGTAGAGTAAATGAGGCATTTGATTGCGACTGGCAATACCGGGAAATCTTCCGCATTGCGCGGTGTGCAATGGTTGGGAAAAAAAGCGCGGGTACGGCACTGTCAATCGTGAATTTTAAACGTCTCGCGTAGGTTGAAAATGCAAATGGAATGGTTCGGTAAGTCTCGCGCGTAACGACATTCGTCGCGTATATCCGGTTACGGGGTAAGTATAAAGTTGTGCCACGAACGGCCGAGCGTTTGATTCGAATAATCGATTCGCACCACAATGCGTGCCTCGCGAACCGAGCGATGAACTCGCGGGCGTAAACGATGATTGGCACATTTCCATTCACGACGGATGTTTTGTCGTCGTTTCCGATTGGGAAAAGTGTTGATGCGCTGGGAGTAATTTGAATCGTCGGTCATGGATATTTTTGGGAGCGTGTTACATATTTTTAAGAGCGTACTACGCAGAATTCACATGAGGAAGGGGCAAATCGCACGCAATTTTGACATACAAGTTTATTTTTTTATGTCATATGCATTCGTGGATTACGTAGGAATAAATTGAATAAATTTATGAGGATATAAGATGGAAACATACTGATATGATGTGCCTGAAGTTCCAAACGTTTAAAATTAACGAAAAAAATGTATAAGCTAATATAGAACAAAAATCTCTAGCTGCTTTTGAACACTTTTTAATCATAACAACAAACATGATGCTCCCCAAAAAAATATTCATCACACTTCCTATAATGATAAAAAATCAAAAAATTGAAATTTTTCATTTTCGTTTAATTTTAAACGTTTGGAACTTCAGGTATATACTGATATGCCTATTACTTTGTGTTGACAAACCAAAAAAATGTGTAAATAATAAATAAAAAAGACTTGTTTCGAATTCTATCTTTCATGGATTTTTTACGCAGATTTTTTAACAAATTAGGTGTAGGATAGGGTTTTATGATAATTAAAAGAAACTTGTAATTATAAATTAAACTATGTAATAAAAATTTGAATGTCATATTAGGAGAAAATTGGAGATTTCGATGTTTCAAGTAAATTATCTTCAATCGTATGGTAAAAACAGATTATTATTTTAACACAAATTTACTTTCTTCATTTATTATTTTGCCAAATTAAATACATGAATTGAAAGACTTTTCGAATACAATTTTCGAATCACGAATTTTTATTTCAGAATCCTTTCTGCAGGATTGTTCAGTCATTCATAAAAAGATTTGCTTTTTTCCAATGATTTCTATGTTTTGCAGTAATATTTCATCTAGAACCTTAAAATATACCTTTGATAAAAAAAACTCTTACTTTTACCAATTGCTATCGTCTAAAAATTCAGTTATTTCTATTTATTTCATACTGATTCACCAATCATACTCATAACCACAAAAAATTACAATTTTTAATCGAAAATATCGAGATTGCAAGTCTTGCCTCATCCAAAATTAAAATTTTGCATATATATATGTATACATACAGCCCACAGCCATTATTTTACAAACTGAATCTAATTGTAAATTGTAAGCAGTGGTGTGTAAAAAAAGACTCGAAAAAAAATATTAAAAATAGCAATATTTTTAATCATTTTTATACACACAGTCAGTTTCCCGGCTTAGAAAAGTATGGTGCCAATATAACTCTAGAAGAACCTTGTTCTGTTCATTTTACTTGATATATTTCATAAAACACTTTGGTCAAAAAGTAAATAATTCTACGAAAATCTAGGACAAACTGAATCCAAGCAATGGTGTGTAAAAAAAATTCTCGAAAGAAAATATCAAAAATTAGCATTTTGGTATTAATTTCTATCATTTTTATACACACAGTCAGTTTCTCCGACTCAGAAAATTATGACGCCAATATAAGTGGAGCAGAATCTTTTTGTGCCTATTTCACTTGATGTATTTCATCAAATACTCAAGTCAAAAAGTGAATAATTCTACGAAAATCTAGGACAAACTGAATCGAAGCAACGGCGTGTAGAAAAGACTCGCCAAAAAAACAATTTCAAAAATTAGCATTTTGACATTATTTTCAATATTTTTTATACGCATAGTCAGTTTCTCCGACTCAGAAAAATATGACGCCAATATAACTGAAGCAGAATCTTGTTCTGTGTATTAAACTAGATGTATTCTATTAAATAATCTAGTCAAAAAATGAATAATTTTACGAAAATATCATCTACACTGTAAAAAAACTTTGTAAATTTCTTATAACGTAGTATAGTAAATTTCCAATACCTCGAAATTTACTATACCGCAATAGAATTTTTTCCTCGACCATAGGACTTTTGCTACTCTTTTCATGAATACTTTCTTTGTCTGGTATATGAAAGATAAATATAGTAATTTTACTATGGAACAATATTATTCTAACCTTCTCGCTATACTAAAAATATCTTACCCAAGTACAAAAAATTTTTCATTAATTTTTTTAACAATATGGTAAAAAAGCTGGTAAATTTTCCCATGCCCACACTGCAAAAAATGGTGTCTTGCCACGAGACACTTTATGACGTCGTTTTTAAGACGTTTAAAAATGTATGTATTTAAAACTCATCTTTTTGACATATAATAGTATATTATTGTGAGTTTTGACAATGCCGATTTGGACGAAACGAAGAGTTACTGTCCGAGGCGAAGTCGAGGATTGTAATCATTTCGTCAAAATCGGCATTGTCAAAACTCGCAATACGATATTTTATTCCACTCAACCTCGAAATTCACGTTCGAATATCCTATTCCGAGGTTAGAATCGAATAAAAGTAAGACACTTGATGACTGAAGACATGGGTTCCGCATCTTTGTGTCTTCTACGGAGACATGTTTCATATATGTTTTTTTGCAGTGCAGTATAGTGAATTTCCGAAAATCTGCATTTTTCTATACTTCATTCGACACTTTTTTACGATCATTGCTTGTTTATTATATTTTGCTTATGCATTTTTTTAATGTCTCGTATAGTAAAAATGAATATGCATATTAATTTTACTACAGAACGATAGGAAATTTTTACTATTCCTGAGTACAAGAAAAAAACTTACATGTCCTGTTTTGAAACCACTATTAGAGATATTCCATACTCGAATGAGGTAAAAATACTATACTGAAGTATGGTAAATACTATTTATACACAGTAAAATTACTATACACTGGGTATGGGTTAATTGCTTCCAATACCGGTATGGAAAAAATACCATAAATTTTTTTTACAGTGTACGTCAAATTGAATCGAAGCAATGGTGTGTAAAAAAGACTCCCGAAATAAAATATCAAAAATTCACATTTTGAAAAAGTCTCTAAAAATAATAAAAACTATTAGTGATTAGAAATTTATATTTACTATCGAAAATAATCATCGAAAAAAGCACTTTTCATGAAAAGTCAGATAGTATACAAAAAAAGAAACAATACGAACGTACAATTACATACTATTTTAAGTTTATCAATTGTTGGTTGTTATCAGCTTTTTAGTTCTCTTTTTTACTTATTACGTAAGAAACCGTTTATTGATAAAGTTAATTGAACTGTCCGTTAATTGCTGCTATTGTAAAAATATATTCCATTCTGAAAAAGTTTTCGAACCGTCACATAAGTAAAAAAGATTTGACATATACTTATCGTTTCAAATACTTTTATAGACTCAATAAACTGAACATAGTGTCAAGAATTTCGCTATATCATCTTTTAAATCCATACATCCTGAAAAACAATGTTTTAAGACGAGCTTATCGTCTTTGTATGATTTTCATTTTCCTCGATAAAAAATGTTTGCCGGCACTTTTTTCATTCACTCTTCAATGCATTTAAACGCCTTAAACTAAAACTTAGAACCTTGAATTATTTTAAACAAAAAAAGTTTGAATATGGTAGCATTCGTGAATGTTGGAATACAAATGGCTTGGTTTCAATTGAGGAAAATTTTTTTGTGCGGCGTTTTTATTGTGCGAAATGCCACGAAAATTGAACACATGGTGATAAAGCAAATAAACTCAGAAAAAAAAATTTTATAATTTAAATGTTTTCTTTCCAAATTCGCTAAATTTAGGATCATAGCGATGAAATTTGTGTGAATTTGCACAATCGTCCAGTGCAGAATAAAGACGTTGAAAAAAAATTTTGCTCATTTGATACCAAGCCATACGAATGCCTTCATTGAAATTCTTGGCTTTAACGGTGTTTAAATAGTGTTTATCCAATTATTATCGTCTGATAAAGCAACTAAGTACGCACGAAAATCGTATTCTATGGCGAAAGACAGGATTAGAGGACATAACATTTCCATTGTGTGTTTTTTTTCTCTCGAATTTGCACAGTGACAGATCGGCTCGTACAAATATTGCCGTTATCAGCAAAGGAAAGGCCAAGCAATCAGAAATTATCTCGGGAACATAGAAAAGTACAGAAAAGAGAGGAACAAAGTTATCTTTGCAGTCGAGCGACGCATGATTTACGAGCGCCTATGGAAATCCGGTGTTTCCTTTTCGGGAGAGATTTCCCTTTGCGATTTTTCCCACGTTGTAAATGCCTCTTCTCTTTTTTTCCATTAATTTTCCCAACTTTCATCGCGTTCAATGATGATGGAATGCCTCATTATTTGAACGATTCGACGAGCATGGCGTTGTCTGGTTTTAATGAAGTAACTCGAAACTATTTCAAGTCCCTCGCGAGGAACAAACGCCATCTGCAACATCTATCAAATGACCGAGTGTGTGCATTCATATGTCGGAAGATGGATTAAATGTTTATGTGGTAGTGGGATCAATATGAGGGGTGGGCTGGTTGTTACAAGGAGTTTATCTAGATGTGCCTGAAGTTCCAAACGTTTAAAATTAAACGAAAAAAATTCAAGTTAATGGAGGAGGAAAAAAATTTTCTAGCTGTTTTTGAACACTGATAGTAGCAACAAACTTGATGCTCCCCAAAAAAATATTCGTCACACTTCCTATCATGTAAAAAAATCCATTTTCGTTTGATTTTAAACGTTTGGGACTTAGGGTACCTTATTATAGAACAACCCTAGTAATTTTGATCACTATAAGAAATTTAAATCTCTTGTAAAAAACTTGTCGAAAAAATTTTATAAGGTTTAAAACCTACGATTTCACAAGGTCATATTAATATGTTTCTGAAGTTTCAAGCGTTTAAAAGTAAACGAAATGAGAACAATTATTACTATTGTTTCTCGCAGTCAAGTAACAAATAAATATTATTATTTAATTTTACTAAATACTTTAAACTTTATCCTTCATTTGAAATGGAAAGTCAATTTTTTTCGTTTTCGTTTATGTCTGAAACGTTTTGAACTTGCGCGCACATCGTCAGATTTTTTTTTAATAAATTGGGAATTTCAGGAAATTTCAACTTATGGTTTAGCGTTGAGTGAAAGATACAGGAGTAGATTATCAAATTTTCGAAATGGATTTAAACGATCAAAATCGAAATTATGAAGGTTTTTTATGAGAATGGTAACACACTCACAAAAATATTCGTCGCACTTCCTATCATGATAAAAAATTAAAAAATTCATACATTTTGTATTTTCGTTTAATTTTAATCGTTTGGAACTTCAGGTACATTTTATCTAGACAGAGCGAAAATTTACCAAGGTCGAAGAGCTATTTGAGTGTAATTGCCCTTCATGGCATATCACTGAATCGAGATATTGTGATCTAAAAAAGTGCAAGGTTTTAAATTTAATGTTCTCATTTTAACGATTTGTAAGAATGAGGAAGAACTTGGCATAAGAATTTACTTCACAGGAAAAGAAATTGAAACCGCAAATCTCAGACTTTCACAACTGTGTGCTTTTTTGTCGCACTTTCACACAATGAGATAATACACGCACCTTTCAAAAAAAAAAGCGATAAAGTACAATCGTTCCGGATCTCTTTGCCACGCATTTACTAGAGGAAGTGTTGATTTCTTAACTTTCTTCTCCTATTTCCGTCCTCGATGTTCAACATGTGAACTTTTGTTCTTTTCGGAACAAAAAGTTTCTATCTTTCATCATTCCAAAGGCCATTAAAAAGATTCACCGATTTTTTGTGTGTTTGGAGCTTCCAAAAAACCTAGAAAAATGTGAAAAAAACAGGGTCGTCGGCCATGAAGTTTCCACATCATTGCATTTGTCTATTTTTTGAAGAATTTTAAAAAAGTGATCTAGTTTTTTATTATTCAAACTGGATTGTCAACCTCTTTGCACAAGCTTTATTGGCAGTACATTATTTTTCCTGATATTTTTCTTATACCGAAAAATATAGCACAGAATTTTTTTTTGAATTTAAAAAAATTTTTTTTTTTTTTTTTTAATTTCAATAAATGAAGAATGGAAAAATCGCATTATCTTGACGTTTGATTGACTTACAATAGCAATCGCAAAATAGTGAAATTCGCATTGTTACATCGTATTCTACCAGTTTCAAGGGAAAATATGCAATTTGTTTTTAATGAACCAAAATAAAAGCGAGTTTTTTTTCAACTTCAACTTTCTTTCGATACATGATTTTTCATTAATCGACACAAAACATTTTGTAAACAAAAAAAAAATCTTCTAATAATATTACAAAATATAATATTTTTATCCATCTGTTTTTTATGTTTTTATTAATAACCTATTCTTAATCTAATAATATTATATAAATGTGACCTAGAACGAGGAAAAAGACGTTCGGTAGAAAATTCGTAGAGGGCATAATCCATTTCAACCACATCAAAAAGTTTCTGACTAAAAGTCGTTTTCCTCATTCCAGGTCATATGTAAATCATATAGTCTATATTGTACATTTTCTAAACGTGGAATAACGACATGTAAACAATTGAATATAATAATATTATAACTTAAATATTTCAATGAAAAAATTAATTTTTGGTATGTAATTAAAAATTTTTACTTTATTCTGTTTAAATTATGTATAATATTATGTATTAAAATGTTGAAAAATAATCTGTTCCTGCATAAAAAATTTTGTAACAATGAAAATGAAATTATGTGAGAAAAGAAAATTTCAAAGTTATAGGATAAAAACGGAATTTAATATTTATAATAAAATGTTTTTTTGTAAATTAAAGAATCTACTTAAATATAAGTAGTGTTAATTATCTTCGAAATAGTTTGACTCAGAGTTATACTGAATTTACACTGTTAAATATCTCTGTCACATATAGCTATTTAATTCGACAAAAAAAATTCGCCCCTTAACAACACTATGAAATATTACACTTTTAATTATGTCTGTCACAAGTAGTTATGTATTTGGATAATTAATTCAGAGTACTTACCATCCTAACGAAACATTAATATTATGCTTTTTCTATTTTCTAGATTATCTACGAAAACATTCTTTTTCGACATTTCGTCGGACTATAATTTTTCAATGAATTTACAATTACTGAAATGGACACTCTTCGTACATGTTTAATACACCCAGAAGAGTTAATAAGTGGTTCCAGAAACGAATCTGAAACCTTAAATTCTAGATTGAATTTTAAAAACTTCATGAGGTAACTCGAAATATGAAATGACTATATATCTAAATCTTGTATTTTATAAAAAAAATTTGGCTTTTAACAATAATCTATTTAAATAAATGGTTGCGGAATAGTACATTATTCCATCTGAAGGTAAACTAAGTATTTTTTTCCGTTGGAGGACAGAACTTCCAAACCAAAACATCCAATCCAAAACTTACAACATCCAATATTCAAAAACATCCACGTTAATAAACATCCAAAACTCAAAACCTCCAGAACTAATAAGATCCAAAAAAAATTTTTCGGTTTTTTTAAAATTTTCTTGCTTTTTTATGTTACAGTCACTTTTTTTAAAATTTCAAACATTGTTCGAAACGTGGCATAGTTTGAGTGTGTAATGTTACGTTCAAAACCAAAATTTTCTGGATTTTTCTGCAATTATTATATTATGTGTATTAATTATATTATGTGTATATGAATAGTATTAAATACAATAATAATTGTATTTAATACAATTATTATTTACGGACACAGGGTTTTTAATGCATAAATATAGATACGATCTTCATAGCGTTTTGCATTATGCATATGTATGGAGACGATTTTCATTTGTTTTACTTCTGTCATCCGCCAAATTTCGTTCGGGTATTTCGACTTTATAAATTTGAGTGTATAAGAAAAACAGTTTCTTTGGATAATGGACGGTGAAATTATACAAAAGGGAAAACCCAATATATACACACAAATGGATTTCTGTATGTCAAGGTTGGATATTTTTGGAGTTTGGATGTTCTAGTTTGGATATCTTAGGGGTTGGACGTTTTGGTTTGGAAATTTTGTGCTTTAGATGTTTTCGACTTTGGAAAATCTGGGTTTTGGATGTTTTGTCTTGGATGTTTCGGATGTGTACCCCAATCGTTTTTTTCATTCAAGTTATCAGAGGCAGAAAGGCGATATCACTTACTTTTCTTCTTTTGGGAAAAATTATGCAACCTTTTTGCATTTTTAAATGGATTTCGCTACTTCTCTCCATATTGTAACCAATTTTGGCACACCATGGAATCCTCGAACATCTTCAAATATGACACGTGATAGCATTTCACATTCTGTCATGCTTGCTTTTAAAATTACATTCGTCTGGGACATGCCTGCGCGCGTCGTTCCTCGAACTCAAGCTTCGGCGAGTGCATAAAAGAAAAATAATTGCGCCAGCAGACTTTCGCGTACGCGCCGGAAGCGCAAGTCGCGCGCTTTTCGTTACGCACGACACGTGGCTCTCGATTGTTAAGCTGCGCGTTAATGAAGTCGATTGTTTCCTGCGACTCGACGCGCTTTTTATCGAGCATCCTGCTGTAATTTCGCTGGCGTTTTCCCATTGAAAAAAAAGGGTGGCTCAGGCGCGAGAACGAGAGTCGAGGCGAGATTTTGAGGAAAAACCGGAAGCGCTTCCTGACTGGTTTCTCAGTGATAATCGTAGAGCGATAAGGGTGATCCCCACTACACACTCAGAGTTTGATAAATGTATGATTCCATTTATATTTGAAATTCATATGCAGAATATGGGGTAATTTAATTATATTCTTAATTTTTTATCAATTCTTAGAAATATTGGTATGTTTTTGTATCTTTTTTAAGAAACTTGGAAAAGATAGGAAAACTCTTCAATGGAAAGCACGTTCTTTTCTTGAAGGGAAATCGTTGTTTTGTTTAATTTTTTTCATTTATACTTCAAATTATTTCATATATGTGCCTTAAAATGCCGTTTTAGTGGTATACTTTTATATTATTTGAATTTGTTCCATTGCTTTTACATAGGAAAAAGATTGTAAGATAATATATGTGCTTGAAGTTTAACATTGACAAATTCAACGAATAAGAAAAAATTTTGTTCTTCAATACCATGCAAGAAAAAAATGAAACATTATTAGTAACTTTGGATAATATTACAAAAATATGAGGGCAATGGGAACCATTTTTTTTTTTCATTTATTCTTTAACGTTTTGAATTTTATGAGCATCCAATTTCAGAATTTGTAAGCTGGCTCACTGAATTTCGTATTCTAGGAACTAAAATTTCAATTCTGAGTGAGTAAATTTGACCTTTCTAACTTTTGAATGTCTTCTTTTTATCAGATAAATTGAAATGCAAGTATTAATATTTTTGCTTTTTAGAAATTACTGCCAAATATGTATGTAGATTTTTGATGATAAACGTCGAAGTTCTTGACAAATTTTAATACACCATTTCTAAAATTAAGTGTTTATGAAATCGGAAGTTTTTAATACCTAAATTTAAATTCGGCATAAAAAGTCTCAACTCTATTTTTCAGTAAATAAATTGTCGAAATTCAAGTTTTTCTTTTTAAGTCATGAGGTTGATTTTAAATTTTTGTATCATTATGTATTAGAATTAAATTTCTAGTTAGTATTTTTTTTTCATTTGCATATTTAAAACGTTTGAAATATTGAACTTCAAAATTTCTCAGCCATTGACTCAATTTCGTTTTCAAGAAACTAAAATTTTAGTTTTGAACAATTCGTAAGTAAATTTTACCTTACAAACGGTTGAATATTTTCTTTTATAATATATGAATTGGACTGAAATTATTCTATTTTTGTTTCTCAGAGATCAAAACCCATTGTTTAAATTTCCATTGTTAAATATGGAAGTTTGTTACAAATTTTAATACATTCGTTCTGAAATATAGAGTTTATAAAATCTGAACTTTTAAATTTCCAAATTCAAATCGAGCATAAAAAGTCTCCCATTCTCCATTTTTGAGTCAATAAATCAGTTAATTCTAAGTTTTTGATTTCTTGTCATGAGGTTCTAATGTTTGAATTTTTAGTGCACTTAAAATTTTTATATTCTTTTGTACTAAAACTACATTTCTATGTAGTAAAATTCTAGTTTTCGATACCCCAGTGAGTATCGAAATTGTATTACAAGAACACTTATCAGAATGCTTCATTTTCAAGTAGAGGAATTGAAATTTTCAAACTTGTAGAATGTACAAAATCTTTTCTTTATAGGTTTAAATATTATCGCAATCTACGAATTCCAAATTAATATTAATATAGTGCACCGAATGTCATACATTGTTTTAATATAGAATTATATTTGGAACTTGAAAACTTTGAAAATAAATTTGTATTTTAAATATTTTATGTTTATGTTCCTGACTTTACATATGTTTTTTTTTCCCTTTTTACGTACATTCATGTAATCATAAAAATTTCAGAATATTTTATTATCAAGTTGATGAATTTACCTATGTTAGTTTTTAAATTTGGAATCTCCAAGTTAATGAATCGTTATATTAACATTTTTCGAGTTTTTGATCGTGTAGTTCATGAATCGCCATATTTCCTTCTTTAAATTTTGTGGCTTCCCGGTATAACCGAAAAAGTCACTGCTGCCATAAGGGCCATTTAAATGATATTCTGATGAAATTTTAAACCTTATGATAGTAGTGACTTTTTCGTTTATGGTGGGAAGACACAGAATATTTATTAATAAAATAGTATAAATTAAAATAGTAGAATAGTTTTATTATTAATTTTTACATCACGATGAGTTTATTTAAAGGTAAAATTATCTTCTACTGCCACAAATATGAAAAGCATCCTTGAACTGTTACGTTTAACTCATCTTATTATCCAACATTCCTCCATAATAATTATCTCTTCGTACTGACTTTTTTACTCGAGTTTCAAACAAAAGAATACAACTCTTGCATTGAATCGTAGATGAGATCTACGTCGACTATACCAGAGATGAGTTAGAGTCATAATCATGCACATAATGTGGTGTTACACAAAGAGTAAGCACTTTCTCATCCGGTAAAAATTTTTATGTAATAGATTAAATGACGTTGACTGCAGTCCCAGACGTCCCAGAGAATACATAGCTACTAGAGAAAATTCTTTGAAAGTAACACCAATATTCAAAACTTTCCTCAAGTTATTCTTCTGAATATTTTTATGCTCAGCAGGTCAAGCATGAATAAATTTTCATGTTCTTTCTTATTTTTTTTTAGATTTCATTTCATGATGAAAGATGTCAAACATTAATGTATTTAACTTATAGAACACCATAGAATAAATTATTTCTTTGTAACCAAATTATACTTTTTAACGGAAATTATTTCTGTAAAAAAAGATTGACTTGTTCTTTTATTCCATTTTGCTAATATTTTGACATGAAAAAATAATTATGAGTAGTGTTTTTACGAGTGTCGATAACTTGGCTAACGTGTATCGAGTTAGGCTCCATTAGCATTGATCGCTCATTATTTGTTAATTAATAGTTGCTACGTTTTCCTGCACAACTTCTCCTGTTACGCGATGTTCCGCTGAAAGATGATGAGACTAGCGGTACAATAATTGAGCATTGCTCGTTCAGGCCCAACAAATACAAAGCGAACCGCCTGCAATTAGCTACTAATTAATTGCAGCGAAACTACTTCATCTGAAACACCAGCACATGGCTTGATCAAATCATCATTGAATAGTTTTTTGTTGAACAACAACATTGTCAAGTTTCGATCTTTGAATTGCATTATTTATGTATGTCGAGTTGAAGAAAAGAACACGTTATCGATAGAAACTTGGCATATGCTTGAAAATTTTCATTTCGATCCTTTTCTTTCAAGTGTGTTGTGTTGACACTTCCGACTTTCTCAAAGATGTTCCGGCGGAAGTAACACTTGTTGAACAAGCTAAAAGGTACCAAAAAATGAATATACATATTAAATTGCCCTTCCGTACGTATGGATGAATGCTTGACAAAAAATAAGAGAAAGTATTTCGTGTCATTCAGGGGCGTTGGTGAAGAATTTTTTAAGGGTTCAAAAAGTTTTTAAATAATAATAATATAATATATTATTTATTGGTATATTGATATATGAAATCATCCTGAAATTTTGCGCAGTGATAACTGTGCGTGGGAAGGTTGTAGGCATGTTTTTATTAACGAACTAAATGGCCTGTTCTCTTTTTTTCTGATAATCCGCCGACTTTGGGACACTGTATAAGAAATAAAAGAAAATATAACAAATTATTACAAAAGTCACAAAATGTCACAATGGTATATCATTACAAAGTTCCATGATTCACAACATCATACATTGTCACAAATCATTAAAAGTTATAATGAAATTATTATTATGATCCTCATCATGATCATCTCCTCATCCTGATCAACAAATAAAATTCTATCAATTTTATTCTTTACTTTTACCGTACAAAAGTATCATTAGAAACTTTTTTTTTTTAATACTCATCACACCTCTTTGACCAATATTATCCATGATATTGGTATAATATCTCTTAGTAGTATGTAATTCATTATTATCCAACTAATTTATATTTCCTGAAAAAATTAGAAATTGTTGAAAAAAAAGGAGAGAAGATTTCGAACCTTTAAATTCAAATAATTTTTTAGTAATTTTTATTTTTCAATTAAACGATTGACTTTTCCTGACCAAACGGCATGTAAAAACGTGGTAACCGCGGAACAAAGCCTGCTGGTGACAGCTAGTAATATATATAATAATAATTAATTTATGATTCAATGTTAAAAATGATATTGAAGTGATAAATAAATGTTGTAAGAACTCCTAGATGTATTGCATCTTACGTCATACTTTTGTTTTACTTTCTGAAGTATCATATTGTAATTCCTACTAATTTATATTTATACTCCAGTAGAATCGCATAAAAGTCATGCTGGGAGAAATTCACTTAAACTCCAAAAAAGTGTGTACAATGAATACCTACAAATAATTTTGGAAAATTTTCATGCTATTATAAAAGGGTCTAACAAAAGAGTTAAAATTTTGTAACAAAAATCAATTGTTACAATATTGTAAAACGCTAGCACAGTGATAATAAAAGGTACACAAAAAAATTGGATTTTAAAATAAAAAAGCGTTCTGCTAGAAAGAATAATCCAAGAATGAAAACTGTTGAAAATTATCATTAAATTTCCTATTTATATAAAAAATTGTAAAAACTCAAAAACAAAAATGTTAAATAATAGTCAAAAAGTTGAAATGTAAAAATATATAGAAATTTTAATTGCAAAAATGAGCTTTGTGGTTTATTTCTATGATTTACAATCTGATCAAAATGTCTATGTTGACAATTTCGATAATTGATGTTTATGTAACGACATGCTTTACGAGAAACTTAATAAAATCTTGTGCGTGAATTCAAAAAAAAGCTAATTAAACTTACCCAGTATTCAAATCTGTATGGTTTTTTTGCTATATTTTTGTGAACATCTCAGTATATAATACAGTATTTTTTTTATTCTTAACATTGTAAAAATTTATTGTAGATATTACAATATCGATGTTTGCTAAATTGATAGGTACAGTATTTTTCTTAATATATGGAGCATCGCATTATATGAACTAGAAGCGTTTATAGTAAAAGATTAAAGAATTGAATTGATATTTCATCATGCAAAAATATAGTAGAAAACACGACTTCTGCATATAGTACAATTTTCATTCTAAACATCTTAAATTTTCTTTCATGATTTATGAAAAGTTAGAATACAAATATTAATCTGCCCACCTTTCTCTAAGCAATATTTTATTAAGCAAGATAAAAATAAAAGACTGCAATAATTTTGTGAAATTTTTTTATTTTCACCGTCAATATGTCAAGGAGCACTTTTTTTCTCACAATCAGTGAAGAATAATTTTTCTTCGAGGTAATTAAGATATCATAGAAAATTGAAACTTCGCTAAATAGCAGAATATGGTCTAAAAAGTGGCTATGAAAGTGAAGCCTTATTTTCCATTGATACTTGCTCCCTATTGTACGTGAACACGCAGCTATGGAAGTACATAGTTCCGTACTTGGAAACGATTCTCACAGATTCCCAAGCATGAAGAATGAACTGCTGTCAGTTGGACTACGCACCTCGCGTGAACTCGTGCTTGGCGAGGTGATTTTTTAGTATTTCTTCATTTTCGCGAAAATCATTTACATGTAGTGTTATTTTCAGGATTTATAAACCGTGGTTGAAGAAAGGCTATTTTAGCTGTAGAAAGCAAGGAAAAGAACAGTATTTCAAAGAGGTATTTTACTTGATTTTTCGTGATGTGAAAGTTCCTGTACACGAATCTTCTCAAGATGGGAATGTTAGATTCCTCACAAAATACTGAGACAAAAGTTCAGGCAATCATCCTGAAATTCATGACAAACAGGAGCTTTTTTAATATTTTAAAACTGAAGCATATCATTCATTACTGTTTAAAATTGAAATTGAATATTTTCCAACGGATTTAGTAACATCCTAATTTATAAAATTAAAACATCCAAACCTCATAAATGCATACCTTGAATAAGAAATAAATTTCTATCCAGTGAAAAAAATTAATGACTGGCTGTCTAATTTCTCGCATGATAATGTAATAAACAAAAATTTCAAAATTCATTTCGATATTTTCTGTACCTACATACTTTTGAAAGACTGAGATAGAAACTTGTCAATTATCATATTCCATTGCCAACTAAGTGAATCATGCATGCCATGAGTCACATGAAAAATGACAAAAAAAAACCTGATGAGACAATGACAAAAGCATCTTTGAGTGAAAAATTTGCATTCAAAAAACAAAGATTCGAGTTGGAACAAAAGAGCTACTTGCGTAATTTCAAACTACAATTAAAAAGTTTATGTAAGAAACAGTGATAACGAAATTTGCTGCCTCGTTCAAGACGAGGCTCAGGTCACAGTGAAACATAAAAATTACTTAATTCTAACAACGATTTTTAAAAGTTCACAGAAAATCCGCAATATTTCAGGAAACGTGTTAAATATGTACAATTTTATAATGTTCATTAATCATCAAGAACGACAATGCTTGACATTTGTTTCATGTTTCTGCAATGTTGTATTTCGTAAATTTTTGGGAAAGTAAAAAGGTGCTCCCTTCCCCTGAATGGTCCATGTATTTGGGCTTAGACCGGAGATTACGTAATTGTATAAAAAAATAATCGTGGATCCCGGGATGCAAGCGGCGCTCTTTTTGGTCGGGTCGAAAAAAATGAGTAGAAAAGCAGCCGCCTCAAAGCGGGTGACTCACAATCGGCGGATCGTCTTCTCATTCCGTACCGTGTTCTCTCATTCGTTCGTCGCTCTTTCTTCTACTCGCGATTTTTGTTTCTACGCTCGCTTTCTTTCTCTCTCGTTCGCACTGCCGAATGATCCCTCGGCGCCGCGGCCGGACATGCTTCGCATTCCAATTCAATTGGCCAGAATTGACGGAATAAATTCGCCGGACTTTGCGGAAAGCAACCGGATACCACCGAGTTTTGGTACTCGGTCTTCACTGTTTTAATGCAGTTCAACATGGAATTAAACAATGAGAGATGTAGAAATTTTTGGAACATTGAATAAACTGCATGTAACATACGTTTTTCATTCTTTGGAGTGAATTTTTACTCACTTTTGAGTCAAAATAATGCCAGTCAAACAGGGAGTGAGCATTCACCAGGATAGAGTGCAAATTTACTCTAATAGAGTTGATTGTCACTCTTAGAGAGGTTGAATTGAATGAAAGGAGTGAAATTTCACTTCTTTCATGTGAATTAATTTTAATGACAGAGTTTTAGAATATTAAATGAGTTTTAAATATGCGCTTGAAGTTCCGAAGTTTAAAATTAAATGAAAAAATTAATCAGTTAATATAGGAGAAAAATTCTTTTCTAGCTTCTTTTGAACATTTTTTAATCGTAACACCAAACTTCATGCTCCCCAAAAAAATATTCGTCACACTTCCTATGATGATAAAAATTAAAAAATTCATAGATTTTTTATTTTTGTTTAATTTTAAACGTTTGGAACTTTAGGTAGATATTTCACCTAGCGTTGAAAAGTAATGCAGATTACTTATAACAAGAAGCTACTTTTATGTGGTTACGAGTAATAATAATTTTAGTTACTTCATTGTCATCTCCATTTTTGGTATGAATTTGCTTGTCTCTAAGCATTTGCTTTATATTCGACTGTATACATAACGAACCTTTAAAATTTTTACTTATCGAAACTTTTTGTTTGTTTCAGGTACGTAACGTGATCTTTAATTATGACGTGAATGCTTTGGTTTTGGTGAGTCAAGTTTTATTAGCGAAAATTACATTAGAAGTTCTAAGTTTGCCCCTTAAAAATTCGCTTCTAAAGTATATAGTTTCTGATTTTTGAGGAGAATCGTGTAATACTCTTACGAATGGATTTTTAGTAATTTTTTGTAACTGTATAAATTTTTGATGATTGAGTCAAAAGCAAAACATTTTATTTCGGACTTCAAGTGTAAGTACTGAAATCACAGTAAATTTTATTTACTGTAAAATACGATCTTTTTTATACTTCAGAATTGAAATTTGTACATATTTAAAGTAATTGAGTGAGGACAAATACTACCACAGTGAGAGAAATCTGTGGCAGATTTCAGTTTAAAAATATGATAGTTAATGCTATACTTTAATAATATACTGAGAAAAAAATTTAGTAATTTTTGCAATACTGTATTGTGACGTGAAATCAGTCTGATAAATTGCACGGTTTGCTAGATATTTATAGCAGTTTATGTCATAATACATAGTAATATTGTCAAATGATATTGTAGTAGTTGATATATTTTGTTGTAAAAACTTCTATACTTATTTCGTTTTCAACTATACTTTTTTTGTACTTTTTTCAATATCATTTTGTAATTTTTACTAATCCAGATTTCAAAAAAAAGCTATACATGTTTGACAGTATTCAGGCCTTTATTGTTCTTTTTGCTATATTTTTGTGCACTTTCCAATGTATCATATTGTTATTGATACAATATTGGAAACAGTCGAAAATATATTGTAGATTTCACATTATATGAATTTTTGCGATGCATATACTCACATACGCGATATTTCCTCATCACATTACATGAAAAAAATCATATAATACGAAGTGTAAAACAAATAATAGAAGGTAAAATATTTTATTTGATGTTTGACTTTACATAAATAAATAGTTAATAAATCCTGTGTACATACTTGTATGGTAAAAATGGCAATTTCTACAGTACAATTTGCATTTTATAATTAAAAAATTTTCCAAAATTATCTAGTGAAAACTGGCATACATATTGTGATGTGCACAATATGACAATTTTTACTTTATGATATTTTCTAACAAGTAGAATAATAATGTCAAAACTCACAATACTCTAGTACTTTTTACAATGTTGATGTCAGAAAGTACCAGATTTTTTTCTCAGTGTATTTTCTATTAAGCTTTTTAATATAGTAACACTTCTTTCATACATAAAACCATCTTATTTATTACTTGTAGTTCTTTGGTAATGAAAAATTTCGAATCTTTTTAAAAAAATTTTTATTTTGACTCCAACTGATCGAAATCTTATTCCGTCCAGCATATTGCATAATTTTGGAAATGCTATATTTTGTAGACCCCTGTGACACTTTTTACTACACTAGACTAAAAAAATTCTACATATAAAATTATGAACGCCTAATTTAAAAATAAATATTCCCTTTCGTTTTTTGATATGGTTGCAAATACTATACAGGGTGTTCCATAGTCCGTGGAAATTCTTGAAACCGTGGGTTATACATGCGATTTCAATACGGTTTTTCTTTTACCGTTTTTCAAAATTGGCAAAAGGCTTTCGGAGCCGCCAAAAGAGTCACTGGTTGCTTTCTTAACTGTTCAAAATATTCAATCCTTCATCCTCGACCATCAATCAAGAATTAAGAAATTCCCAAAAGAGGCGTGAAAATTCATTTCCTTTTTGTTAAAATAAAATCGAGTTTGTGAGATTTTTATTCATTCATGGTTTACAATACCTATGAATTCAATACCTTTTTGAATGTTTTCGAACGCTTTTCAGTTTCCGAAACGACAACAGCCTTTCAAACTGGGAATTCCGGTAGCCAACAAAAGTCATTAATTACCATAACGTCGTTTTTAGCTTCAATTCTAAGCAAGGGCCTGGCTCCTCAGGACTCGAAAAATTGTTAACTGCTACATACGTCTAGAACAAAGAAAGGTGGCACCAGTAGCTCTCTTTTGGCGGGTCCGAAAGCCTTAATAATTAACAAAATAAATTACGCAAATTTTAAAAAAAGGTAAAAGAAAAATCGTCTTGAAATTGCATATACAACCCACGGTTTCGAGGATTTCCGTGGACTATGGAACACCCTTTTAGTTATGTATATATTCCTCACAGTGTTCATTAAATTTGATTACATTATTTCAATTTAATTTTCGCATAACGCGATTCCTGTTGAATCAAAAAGACCACGTGTCTCTTTTTAATCACATTATTTCCCTGGCCTCCCCTTATTCGTGCGAAAGCCACATGTGAAAAGTCAGAGATTCTCTCGCGGAGGTGGTCTCTCCCCCTCGGCTTAGGCCTTATTCTGATGGTTTTTTCTTCCTCGCCCGCGAGGACGAGGGCATTATCCACATGATGGGAACGTTATTAAATGTTTCATGGTTAGCATATGTGCATTCAAGTCGATGCGCATTGCCCTCGACTAATCGCACATCGCGTATAGAAAATCTTCACGCGTCATGGCGCTCTCGGTTTAGGCTCACAATATCAATGTTTTTCTTACTTGGAGGTGTAACTTTTTATTTTTCAACAGTGCTTGAGTCGAAATTAGAATCAAACTTTAAACCAAATAAATCGAGGATATTTCGGTTCTCATCGGTTCAAACTAAGCTCATTTTCAACCAACTTTACACCATAAACATGGCAGTTATTATCGATTTCACGGATTGTACGCCTAAACTGAGTTTTATTTTGAACCTTTAAACCATTTATAACCAACAGCGGCGAAAAATCTGCCACATTGCGCATGTGCGATTTCGGCATGAAATACACGGCAATTTTCGATATTCTCAAAATGATACAAGCTCTAGTAACGCAAAATATGATAAAAATATGCCATTAATATTCTAAGAAATATTAGTTTTTCCAGTTTTCTTCATAGGAGCATGAGTCGAAAAAATATACAAAAAAAAAACATTTCTAATGAATACTTGAAAATTGACAATAATTTAATTAACTCACCATCGATCGTGAGGATTTTTGCCTTAAAATGCTCGGTTTTCCTAGTTATCCACTAAATAAAAGTAATTTTTTTCCGTCCATTTTTCAAACTTTTGATGAACTTTTAACACTCGAAAACAATGTTTAACGCGTATTGACATTTGACGTATAATATGGAAATCGAAACAAAAAACAAAAGACGATTTGGGTCGGAAATGCGCCAGAATTCAAAAAGTCGTGAAAATATAAGTACACTGAGCAAAAGGTTCATTTAATGTGAATAAGCTGCCCAATTTGGTATTTTCGAGAAATTCATTACCCTTAAAGAAAATTTATTTTCCCGAACTATTCTAGTGGGTCATCCAAATGTAAGTTTTGGTGCAATTTTTCATGAATTTCTTTGAGTTATATACGAAATTTTTTATAGTTCGCAAGTCTTATTTGCGAACAAAAAAAACAGTTGACGAACTATCTATTTGAAGCAACACAATAGCTCAAACAAATTGCTAATTTGACTGTAAAAAATTTTTACTTGCTCGCATTCAAATATGAGGTTTATTAACTATAAACGAACCTTATTTGATAGGAATAAACCTTTCTCTCATCAGTGTACAACAGATTGCGGCAGGCATTAAATTGTATTATAAATATAAACTAACTTTTACTTTGAATATAAATGATTTTTAATTATATTTCTATAAAATATTAGAAATAAATTTAATTTGATCAGAATGAATTTTCTTTTCTTCTCAACATACAATTTTCGTCACAGCGTCAGAAAAGAAAATTTCGAAGAGAAGTAAGTTCGTTCAACAATAAATCTATATATCTCTATTGTTTTCAAATTTTCATAAAAATAAATTATGTGTTCTTTTTAAAGCGTAGATTTTACATTCAAGGAGCTCCTAGTTGACATTAAATATTCCGAAATGTTTCTGAAGCATTTTCAAATATTTAAAAAATATTTCTGAAACATTATGTGCTGAATGAGCTGTTCATCAATAAAATAAACCGATTTTCAGGATTTCTTGATACCTCCCTTTCCTATCTCTGTGTCACAAGCTGTCAAGTCAGCTAGACCCCCCCCCCCCCCCCATTATCATTCGATGAAAATTGACAATATTTTATACTTTAGAATATCTGCTAATCAAACGTGATTGAATAAACTTTTGTACATTGTAAAATGTAATAATATACGCGTTTTTATTTAAAATAGCAATAAAAATTTGTATTCCTTAAATTCAGTGATAATTAGCAAAAACAAGTTATGTAATAACTTTTTTCGACTTGGAGGAAAAGAAAATTATCATTCAATATAGTTTTTTCAGTAATCGAATTTTTCGAAGTGTTCATTCAATTTAAAAACAGAGAGTCATGAAAGTTTGCCTTCGTTTTCTCAGGTTCAATTTGGTTGTACTTTCGATTTTGATATCAAATGCGTAGGTTAAAATAGTTGAAAAACCACTCACGAGGCTTGTTGCGTACTATTTCAAATTTCACAGGTCATAAAGGCTTTAAATCTGATCTAATAGGTTCAAGTTGGTTATAATTCTGATTCTAATTTTGACTCTGGTGCAATTCGGTGTCGAATCCTGAAACTTTCACAATGCTTTTGTTAACGCTTCGAGGAAATTTGGATAGGCTTGTACATTATACTGTGGGACGATATTATCTCGTATGATAATTATATGCGCGTATAGTTTGGAGTGATATATCTTTTGGCAACGAGACGAATGATTCTGCACTTGCAACGCTGCTCGGTTACATGATCGCATCGGACTTGAAACGCATACGCATTCGCTATATATATAATGCGAACGCTGTTCTTAGAAATAAACTGTGTACCTATGTAATGTCGTGAGAGGAGAGAGAGCTATCTTCGCGATAATTCTCTTTTGGAATTTATCTAATGCGATGTGTAATTTGATTGAATGTGAGAAAACAGGGTAATGATTTTTTGTACATAATGTACTTATCCATGAGGTAATTGCCTTTTTTATGGGGAAATGATTTTCAGTAATTTATTTTCAATTAAATTACTTTTCTGTGAAGACAATTCATTCATGACCTAGAAGATATTTAATTCGCAGTGAATAAATAAGATCAACATAGAATTTGTGACGAAACGATTGAATCTGCAGTCACATTGTATATAAAACCAAAATAGTAAGATCTTATTTTGCTGGCTAAGCTTCCGGTTGGCAAAAATTTGCGTGCGACCAGTTCCGTCATGTAAAGCGTTCTCGGGCCGTGAACTTGCGAGAAACATTACCCTGGCGAATAGCCAGATATCACCGAAAATACACGCGTCAAGGAAAACTAAAAGTGACGTATGAAAAATGGCACATGGAAGAAGTACTCGAGCGCGAGAGCCGCAAAACCTTCGCGCCGTCTACCCTCCTGTTATTCTTCTGTGGGTCAGTGAACCCCGTTAGGGAAATTTTTTGTTAATACATTATGTCATATATCTGCGACATGGTTGGTCATATACATTGGGGGAACATGTTTACTTAATGCGAAACCGTTTATTTTGACTATTTTATAGTCGAATTTTACTAATTTGCCTAATTAGAAAAAAGGTTTCCAGGAAATAGTTAAGATGATTAATTTAACTATCTAGGCAACAAACTGGTTTAACTAGAAATATGTAGTTTCATTTTACTAATAATTTAAATAATGTAAACTCAATAATTTCTAATTGTCAATTTCACCGAATTCAATTTGAGGATTGAGGATTTTGCAAAATAATTTTGACTAATTGATAGTCGAAAATTGACTCTTAGAAAAAATCGATTGGAATCATTTAGTGAATTTAGTTTAAATATTGAAATAAGTAAATTCAACTAATTACCATACCGGAAAAACAGTTCCTGATAATCAATCAAGAGTTGTTTTGATTGGTCAAAAAACTGTATAATGTTACTCATTTTACTAGTTAAATTAATTTTTTTCAGTTAGTTCATTCTACTAATGAGTGGTCTGATTTAAAAAAATAATAGTTATGATAATCGATCAATAGTTAGAAAATAAACAATTTTGTAATATTTTGAGTAAATGAATTCTCAGTTTCATTGATTGTCAGTAGGTATTTACATAATCTATTTTTCAAAAACAGTATATATCTCCAAAACATCCAATCGTGCATTGATTTTTGGTACTTTTGGTACCTTCTTATTTATTTTTTTTTGTATTTATACAGTAGCAAGGATTTTCTTGTGTTCTTAATTACGGATTTCTATAAATATAGATTTCTAAAAGCCAATGTTGTAGAATTCAAAGTTTCACAGATTTTTAGTATTTAGGCAGATTTTTAAGCAAATTATTGTATATCTACAAAAAACAATAGTATTTCACAGACTGATGGTGTTTTAGGTATTTTTTTTTTTTAATTTTCATAAGATCTCTAAAAAATATTTTTTATTTTTATAGATTTCTTATATCTTAAGAATGAATGTATGATTTTTAAAAATTTGATGCTTTAAAATTCAAAATTCAATAGGTTTTATGTATTATAACACATGTTGCGGGAATTACGAGCATCACCTTGGATATCAAGTACTTCAAAAATTTTTTTTTTTTTTTTTTTTTTTTCGTATTCTTTCGGGATTCATACAATATTAAAGAATTTTTTGTCTTCTTGCGGATGGAAGTATACATTTTTAGATCTGATCTTCGAGGATTCAAAATTTACAAGTTGAACGTACTTTTCATAAATTTTTAAGAAAAATATATGCACACCAAATCAGAATATTTCATCAAAGGTCGTATTTTCTATAAATATATATTTTTTTGTATTCTTCAACATTATTCAGGTTTTGTAGGAATTTCTAATATCTTTTAAAGATTTCTTGTATTTTTACAAATTATTGCATAATTTTCTGAATTTGATAGTATAGAATTATATATATATATTCATTAAATTGATTTTTCAGAAAACAGGTCTCATTTCTTATATTTCGAATACTCCTAGTTTTTATCAAGTTTTTTAATTACCCATACAATTTGAAGAATTTTCCGGCATTTTCATGTATTTCTATATGTAATATAGTTTTTTAGAATTATTTACAATCAGGTCCAAGTAAATTTCTCAAATAAAAAATGGATAAGATAAAATTATTTTGGAAAGTCGAAAACATGATTTAAGTAAATATTTACTAAAAATTTTGTGACAAAACCAAATTACGTAGGTGGGTGAACACTACAGGAAAATTTTCTTTTATTTTGCACTAAATATGCATAAAACTCTACAAAACGAAAGATGACTATTAAAAAAAGTAGAGCGATAGATTTGTCAGACGAAAATAATTACAACTAGGAGTAAAAACACACTTGAAAGTATCTACTCAAAAGGATTAAAATTTATCAATTTATTTTGAAATTCACCTCGTTCATGACTACAATAATTGCATTTAGTCAAAAAAAGAAACTAATTTAACTCGTACTAAAATTATCGTTGTAAAATTTTATTTCAATGATTACGCATTTACATTCAAAGTTTGGAATAACTTCTTTTTGTTATAAATTTGTAAATGATTCCTTATCACGGAATAAATTGATTATAACAAGCAAAAGTCTCACAAATATATACATAAGTTATAATTCAGATATTTCGAGTAGTTATTCCATTAGAATGTTAGAAATGACTTTATAAATATTAAAAGCTGCAATGAATAATCACCAACGTCAATCTTCCATTAGGTAGTCAAAAATACTATTTGAGTAGTTGAAACATGAATAAATAATGTAAATAACAGAAATTTTGCAATTGCAAATTAATAGAGTGGAATGTCAAGCCTATTTTCTATTCGTGTTTTTTGGAAATCTGAAGAATTTATATTCTATTTGGCATCTTTCACCATGCCAATCGATCATCGATTTCCAGATAATTGGTCTTGATGACTCCATTGTTATGTATTTTGGATCCATTCGGTACGGTGGAAACCGGGGATTTTTGAATCTTCTGCTTTTCATATACCTGTCGAAATTCTTTGGACGATCGTAAGCGTTTCCCGGGTGGGGGGGGGGGGGGGGGTGACGAACGGAAACAAATGACTCTGACAAAGCGGATTGACGGCAAAGGGGGCCGCGTTCGGGAATGACGGAAAAAACGGTACGGTGAGCGGAGAACAAAGGGTCGAGGAAACGGGGAAAAGAGCGTCGCGCGGGTCGCGACATCCGCGCGTCATTAGCTGGCGTGGAAGAGTGAAATGTGGACTAGCAGAAACGAGGGAGCTTGAGGAACTCGCGCCAGAGTTCGATGTCCGCGTCCCTTTCCCTTGCGTGATCCTGGAGATGTTTCGCTGAGGTGATTGCTGTACTAGCACGCTTACCTAGTCCGGATGATGATACCGAGGTGCGTTGGGAGTTGGGACTTGGACGCAGAAAAGCATGTGTGGAAGAAATATGGGAGGCCGTAGGCATAGGGGGGTTTTAGGTAAAATATATTTTGATAAAATCAATTAATATTCCACGTAATAATAAAAATAGTTACATCGAGAAATGATAAAAATTTAATTTACAAAAAAATGCATAATAACGTCAATAATAAATCTCTTTTAAATGAAATAAAAATTGTCGAAATGTAGGGTAACATAGAAAAAATGAATTTTCAAAATTTTCGCAAACGAATGAAGAATCCAAATAATATCAAATTTACGAAAATGCTGAAAATTTAAATACTTTGAATATTACACTACTGTGCAAAAGTATAAGGATATAATCGATTTTTTCAGTTTGTGATTGTTTTTTATTGTGTTCAATAGCATTTTATGATTAAATCTTGTACATAAACTAGATAATAGACTATTTTGCTATAATTTACATAAAATCGTATTAATTTAGATAAACAGTTAAATTTAGTTAAACAGTCGTTCGATAGTGTACAAGTGGCTTTGAACAATTTCGCAACTGAAAAACTTTTTAACTGGTCGAAAAGCTTTGGACACATTGATGTCAAAATTTTAATTTTAATTTTTATGATCTTTTCAGTATTTTTAAATATTTTTTTACATAATTTGCATTTATTTCACAGTAATCATAACAAAATAGACTATTTTTTAGTTTATATACAAGACTTTATCATAAAATGCTGTTAAGCGCAATAAAAAACAATCACAAAAAAATCGATTATTACGTTCTTATATTTTTGCCCGATAGTGTAGATCATCGAATTCTAGAAACGTATCAAAAATCCAAATGAAAATACTATTAGAAAATCATTTGAATCATATATACTCTGAAAAAATACTAAAAGCAATTATATTCTATGAAAAAAATATTTTATAAAAAATCTTGACAACTGCCCTTACGAGCTATAAATTTTGTATTCTAGAGCATCAAATTCAAAATATACTAAGTATTAATGTAGAAAAATTTTAGAAAACGTTACAAAATCTTTGAAACGTTTCGAAAATGTGAAAAGACAAGAACCCAAGAAAGCATGAAAAGTTTCATAAGTATGATTTTTTCATTACCTTATAAAATTACTGCGAATAGATCGAATTATACATTTCAAAGCATTGAGTTTTTTGAATCATTGAAGCAATCTGCAAAAATCTGAGAATTTTATGAAGCTACTAGGAAATCATCCAAAGTTTCATAGATTATACTAGAAAAATGCGAAAAATACTATTAAAAATCTTTCAATTTATAAAAAGTATGAAGATATCATTTTCTTGGATATTTTTAAAACTACTAATCTTAGAGAATATTTATAATTCAATATTAATATAATTCTAGAAATCATACAAAAATTATAATAGAAAGCAATAAAAGTATGTACATTGAATTCAGTTTCTACAATTTATACAAATAAATTTACTTTTATTTTTTGAAATACAAAAAACAAAGTACAAATATTAAGAATCCACATAAAAAATACTGGTTTATAATTATCTCTTCAATTTTCAAAAACTTTGAAAGTTACGATGCTATATGATCAATTTTTAGATATCCATTGAGCGATTGATAAAAATACTGGAAATATATAAAAATACCAGAAACTGCTACCAAATTTTAAAAATAACATACTGTATGAAAATTTTTTCAAAAATCTATCAAAACCTTTGAATTCTTCAGAAATCTGAATCCCCAAGCATTAAATTCTAGAAAGCTCTATAAAAACCTATAATAATATTAGAAAATTCTTTAAATTGTATAGATACTTAAAGTACCTATTAGTAAAAAAAATTTTGATTTCAGTGACTAATTTAACGTCACAAAAATTGAAATTCATCATTAACGAACATGAAAAATGTGCGACTCTGGACTCCAAAACTTGTATAACTTTCAAATTCTGAAATTTAAAAAATTGAAAAACAGCTCTCTTGTAACTATCTTGTCGAAGATTAAAAATTATGAAATTTCGAACAAAATAATTTTTTAGTAAAATTCCTCCTGAAGATTTTTTCTGCCTACGCACCTGATGGGAGGGAATGAAGAATTCGTGAATATATTCGAGAAATAGTAAATACACTTTTTCGTGCGGAAAAATTGAGATTGGTTCGAATTTTTTTTCAAGGTATGTAGTATTAATTTTACTACTTGGGATATAAAAATGACTACTAACCTCACAGGACATCAAATTCAAGTTCGGAAAATTGATGGTCATTTTTCCCGTTTTCCACAACAAAGTATTTAACTTCATTCATAAACTATTTCTCCACATCTTTCGAATCGATGTCCAAAAAAATTTACATAATAATCGATGCCGAATAACTAAAAAGAAATTTTTGGGGATTAGATAGACGCATTAAAAAGTAGCCATCACACTGTGCAATACCAAAACTCCAGAAGATATGCTGTATGTAAAAAAAAAATTCTTCGAGTCCCTATATCAATTCTATTATAATCTCCATCGTCTATGGAAATGTAGTCAAAGTCTTTTGAGACATTTTTTCTCGTGTCCCTTGAACCTGGCAATTTGGTGCCTGATTTTTTCGTTTGTAGGAATGGTGACACATTACTAAAACGTTCCTTGAAACTCTTGAAAGTATCGGAGCGGCAAAGGTATGTGCCAGGAAGTCTCTGCTCGACTAGAATAAATTAAATCCTCTCGCGTTTCAGAATAAACAAGAAGAGTCGGCGCATGACGTATCAAAATTCGTTCCGCGAAACGCGCCTTCATAACAAGTAATACAAGCAGATGCGATATAATTGCAGAGGAACCCGCTAAAATAGAACGGTTCTCATAATAATAGATCAAGTCTGGAATTTTTTACGAATAGATTCTTCAGATCTAGATAGTTAGTCGTTAGATTACTTCATTTTTTGTTTCTCATGAGAATAAAATTTCAAAAAATAGTAGAACATTTACATTGCACCTGGCTCGTGCACAGAAACCAGTATTTGAGGGGAAGGGGTTTCAACTTTTATCTTGTGTTTGGAGAGTAACATGCAATTGAAATTGATTTGGTTTGACAGCACATGGTCCATTCATATTGATGTTGATAATAAACAAAGATTGAATAAGTAAATAAATAAAGTAATTAATCAATAAACAATCAAATATATAAGGCAAAATCAAAACATTATTTGTTTTCAACAACTTCTACTTTATATATTGAATCTTTGTTCTGTATTCAACAAATTTAACACAAGTAACTCAATTATAACAGATACACAATTGCAAAAAACACGTTTATTATTTCTTTTTCACATTTAGATGTATAACGAATGCATAATAAATAAAAAAAGAAACTTTTTATTACTACACTCTAGGCATATTTTATGATTTAAAGGATTATACAACTTTTTTGAGGACGGTTTGGATTATTTTTTAATGTATAAAGTACATAACTTTATTACATGGAAGTTATATTATTATGATAGAATATTGGCATTTTTAATATACTAACATTATTTGATGAAAAAAATATCAAAAAAAGGTGGATTTATGGCCCTTCCCCAACTTTTTTTTTAAGAGGCTTGCAGTGACTGCAATGAAAATACAATAAGTCAACTGAAATTATAATATCCAAAAACGTTACATTTTTTAGTGTAACGATAACGTAACGCGTTACATTAATTAACAAGTAACGATAACGGGAACGAGTTCCTTTTTTTTTTGTAACGAGTAATGAAAATCGTGTTATTCATTTCACATCTGTCTCATCAAGTTTTTAAAACTATTTGTAACTTTATTAGAAATTTTTTGAAACTAAGATATAAGTAATTTTTTAACTTCCTTATTTTCAGATAAAAATTGTATAGTTTCATAATTTTAGATGAAACGTAGCGATATATTAATAGTTTTTGTACAAATACCGACAAAAAGTATGATGCTTTTTCACTTTTTATTAGAAATTTTCACAATTCTAGCAATAAATTTTAGAAATCTGCATATAAATACATGAAAATACTGGATACCTTAGTTCTTAAAATCTATAGCAGGATCCTTAGAATCTATAGATTATGCTAGAAAACTTTACGTAATTTTATGAATACAGAAAAAAAAAATTAAATACAAAAAATACTAGATATTATTTACTTTTTTTCTTTTATAAAGCTATTAGATTCTTCGAAAATTCCTGCAATTCCAGAAATCAAGAAACTCCGGTTTCTCGAGCATTGAATTCTCATAATATATGTGTATAGAAGACCATAAAAATACTAAAAAAATGTTCAAATTTCAAAAATTCATAAAATGTTAAAAATTCATAAAATGTTGAGGACACTTTAAATATATAAAGAAACTGTTTTCTGCAAAATACTGCAAATATTTCAAACTTTCAATTTTAGGAAATCTAATTCTAGAATTTCTAAGAGATATGTTTGAAAAAACCTTAAAATTTTACAACATTCTATAAATACTAGGAAATACAAAAAGAAAATACATGTAATGAAAAATACAAGTATATCTATGGAATATTGAAAATCTATGCAACTTTCGAAACTAGAGCATTGAATTCTAGAAATTTATACAGAAATATAAAAGAAAACTGAGCAATCCTTTAAATTGTAGAAAAACTGATGAAATGCGAAGAGGACCGAAAGAAATATGAATCTATTGAGACACCTGTTTTCTGGAAAATTCTTTTGGAACATGAAAAGTTATTGAACTTCACATTTTAGAGCTCGAAATTCTCGAAATCCATGTATAAAAATTTATATCAAAATGTTTAAAGTAGATAAAAATACTAGAAAATAGGCATCCTAAAAAATACGAATAGTTTTAGAAATACTGAACAATCCTTCAAATCGTCGAAGGTATATGCGAAAAGTGCCAAAAAGAAATAAAAATCTGTTCAGACGCTGTTTTCTGAAAAATATCATGCAATGCAAGATATAAAAATTTATATCAAAACGTAAAAACAAATAAAGAAGCATTTCATCGAAATCGTTTGAAAGATCTCGTTAGGGGCGGTTCTAACCCACAACCCCCCCCCCCCCTGCACGGGCCTGCATTGCACATTTATGTTGAGTTACAAAATATTTGTGCATGTTTTCAAGATTACCCAATTCAATTAAATAGTCACTCTCATCACTTTTGTTATAAAATAATGTACCTCCCAACTCGTGCAACACTCGGGTATGGCACAATTATCATTTGTAAACAATACCTCGTGAAAATAAAAAGGGAAATTCACATTTTTGCGCACGTTGGTTGAAGAGGAATAAATTATCATCTGGAAATGTACTCTCGCGTGGTGCTAATGAAAAATAGCCGAGACGTGCCAAAGGAACTCGTGAGAAATCGCCCGCGCGATCCTAACCCGGGGTTTTTCATGCGTGACGCGTTTATGTGCAAACAAGTTACTTTTCCCATGTTCCAAGGAACAAATTCGCCAATTTGTAAGTCCCAATGTGTTCAATTCGATCGATTTCATCCCCAGTTTAAGAGACTCGTATCGCGGTAGTTAATGGCAATTGCAGGTAATTTGGCTCTAATTTAATTTTATAATGTTGCTCAACAATTTATAAAGAACATTTACCGTGCCTGAACAATTGATATGAAAAATAATCAGTTGGAAAAAATACCCTGATTAATGAAAAATGCATTCAACCACGAGCTACTTATTGCAAGCTGTTGGCTCGAACTAATTGATTAATTCATATTCATGACTTTAACAGCACGATTTATTCACGCTGCATTCTTTCCCGACACTCGATCGCTCGTGAAAAATCGTAAATCTTGACTAACGACACGCAAGACTGTATTTTTCAATCATTGGAAAAATCTTTCAATGTGTAGAGTTGGATGCAGATCTGGTGAGTTTTGCAAAAAGTTGGAGATGTAAATTGTTTGAAAGCAACGCTTTTATCAATGTTTACAGATTGGGTAGGAAAACCTATAATTTCTAAGGTACGAAATTTCACATATTATCAAAATATATTCCAAAATATTATGAAACTGATTCAATATTATCTAATTGTACGTTTTTTTTACAATTGTATATTGTGTAACATTGGTTTTCAATAACTGAGTATTCCTAAATCTGTTTTCTTTTATATAAGTAGTTTGTTTTGATATTTTTTTACAAGAATAAATGTTATCGAATAGTTTTCAATTATTCAATAATAAATTATAAATAATAATTCTACGTGAATCAATTTCATAATTGATAAAAATTAAGTAGTTGTGTTAAAATCTCCAATAATTGCTTGTAGCCATAAATAAGCAATGAAAATCATAAAGATCCGAAAAAAATTTTTAGATCTTATTAATTTTAGATTATTAGATTATTTTTTCTGTTGAAAAAATGTTCTATTTTTGGTTAATTTTGAATATTTTTCAATTTTTGTTTTGATTTATTTGAATGTTTCTAATTTGATGTTTTGTCCCAAACGGTATTGATTTGAGTAGGCATTATCTAATCTAAAACAACCTAAAGAAAATATGAAAAGTTTAAAACTTTAAAATTTCCAATAGTATTACAATATATTTCAATACATTATATTACTCAAAATTTCGATGAATGGAATTTAATATTACCTAATTGTTTCTTTACAATTGTAAGATGTGTAACATTGTTTTGAGTAATTCTGTATTTTTTAACCTTTTTTTCTTTTATGTATTTGTTTTCAAGTTTTTTACATGATCAAATGTTATCGAATAATTTTCAAGTATTCAACAATGAGTTACTAATAATTATCTGCAATTTGTTTGTAGTTTTATGATAAATAAAAATGAAATTTTCGTGTTATGAGTTATAATGCTCCTTTAGCTGTTTGTAGCCATTAAAAACAATACAACGCTTTTAAAGCCAAAAATTTATTTCAATTTTATAATTTGTAGATAATCATATGATTTTATTTATAAAAAATTCTGTATTTGATAAATTTGGATATTTATCATTTTAGTGTTGATTCATTTGAATGTTTTGGTTTGGATGATTGTCCCCCAACGATGTTGATTGAAATAAAAAACATCCAATCAAAAACACCCAAAACTGAAAATTTCCAATGTTCAAAATGTCTAATATTATTGCAATTTATATATTTCAACATCCTCTATGTATTATAAATTTAATTCAATATTACTCAATTGTATATTTTCTTCACGATCGTATATTTTATGATATTGTTTTGAATTATGTAGAATTTTTATATTTGTTTTCTCATTCATTTGTTTGAAATTTTGTACAAAATCAATTATTATTGAATATTTGAATATTTATCGGGAGGACGAGGAATTGTTGACGTATTTTCAATGTTATTGAATAGTTTTCAAGTATTCTATAATATGTATAAATAATTTAGAATTGAATTGTATTTTCATGATAAATAAAAACAGAATATTCATGTAACAATGCTCTGTTAACTGTTTGTAGCTACAAAAAAGCTGTACAAATCATTTAAATCCCCAAAAAATTGTTAAATTTTCTAAGATTAATAAAAAAAATTTCCAAGATTCTGGATTATTCCATTATTAGTCTTGTTTAAACAATTTTGTATTTTCTAAGTGTTGGATTTTTTATATTTTGCTGTTGATTCATTTGGATGTTTTGGTTTGGAACATTCGTCTTTCAACAATGTTTACACTTTAGGTCATTTAAGAAAAGGACAATAGATGTGCTTGAAGTTCCAAGCGTTTAAAATTAAACGAAAGAAATTTATAAGTTAATAAAGAAGAAGAAAAAATTTCTAGCAGTTTATGAACACTTTTTGATGGTAACAACAAACTTGGTACTCCCCAAAAAAGTATTATTCACACTTCCTATTATTATAAAACATCAAAAAATTCGTCTATTTTTTATTTTCGTGTAATTTCAAACATTTTTAACTTTAGGTACATGACAATAGTATAATTAAAAAAAAAAACTGGACAGTCCAACTAATTGCTGATTGCTAGAAAGAAAAGTTCGTTCAAGACGAAGCTGAAAACTACAGAAAGATTCACTTCGATTTTTCCAGTTACGAACTTCTCTTCGATGCAAAAATCAAATAAACTTCATCTACAAACTAGGTTTTTTTCCAAATCCCGTCGAACTTTTTTCATTTTTTTCGTCGAGGCTTAGTAATTATGGTTGAAATGGGCTCGGCGAGTATCGACTTGTCAACAATTTTCTATTTAATTGCTAGACTGTAACGGCACGATGTAAAGCGCGTATAATAACGTGTATGATCTCGGATGTACTCGTCGATTACTCGATTGCAGAGTTAAGTCTTGAATTCGCAGTGGAGCGAAGCCATCGCCGAAGCCACGCGAGCGGATGCCACGCTGCGATCTTATCTCGAGCGCGATTTATTCCCCGCACCGTTGAGAGAGATCGTGCATGTGCACCATGTACCAATAGCGAATAACAAAAATATTTTAACTGCAACAAGAGTGGAATATGACGGGAATATTTTTCTAAATATATTCCACATCCTGGGCGATCACTTTTGATGATTATAGCCATTAATGATGACTGGCTGATCATAGATTTTAATTTTTTATGTCATAAATTATGTAAAATGTTCTTTTTCTTCAGTTTTTTATATATTTTTTCGGAATTATTTACGCTTAATGAATGACCGTCCGTTTTCTGATTTTGAGAAAAAAGAAAGAATATCATAGTGTCTGTCGTTTATCAGAATTTCAAACATTTTTTACAATCTCAAAAATTTTCCGATTTTACCGAAGTTATTGAATATCTTCGAAATATTCAAAGTGTCTAGATTTTTAGTCGAATATTAAAAATTATCAATGGTTCCAGTAGGACAAAATATTCGTTGATATTTCCAAAATTTTAGGTATCATACGCCTGTATACTACAATATCTGTAGTTTTCTGAAAAATTCAAAATTTTTCATGATCTGCAAAATTTACCAAGGATACTTACATAAGGTTCTTGAAGTTTCCAATGTTTTAGAATTTTTATCAATCTTGCGAACTTTCAGTGTTGTTCATTTTTAAAATGTCCAAAATATATAGATTTTTATTCAAATTTTGAAAATAATTGACAATCTCCGTACGACAAAATATTTTTCATAATTTTATGAAATTTCTAATGTGTGCCTGAAGTTACCACCGTTTAAGAAATTAATGATAACAAAAATTAACATTGGTTTTCTATTTCTTTTGAAAGTTAAAGTAAAAAATATTTCATAATGTTTATAAATATTCGTTGAGTATGAGAAATATTTATTATTTTACTTATAAAAGATAGTGGAAACAATTTTTTTTTCTTTTCGTTAATTTTCAAACGTTCGAAACTTCAGCAATGGAATTCCAAATTTGTACACATTCTACAAAATTTATAGACATTTCCTGTGAGGAATCTTACAAATTTTTTCGAATTTTTCAAAATGATTTCAAATCTCTGAAATTTTCACTATGATTGACGATCTTTGCACGATAAAAGGTGCATGCAGCATTTAAATTTAAAACGTTGATTAGTGCTTAATTTAATTATTTTGTTTGAAATTGTTCTGTTTCGGAAGATTTCGCCAGAAAAAATTAATACTAATTCGAGAAGAAGAAACAATGAAAAAGAACAAAAAATGATTGTACGACAAAAATTCCAAAACACAAATTACAAACTGACAGTTCTAAAAAACAAAATATGATACAGTAAGTACCAAAGTTCTAAAGTTTCAAGATTCAAAAGTCCCAAGTTTAGAAATTCCAAATATTAAGATTTCAAAGAATGAAATTTTAAAAACTTTAAAGTTCAAAAGAAGCGAAGAAATCGAAGTTACATACGTTTTTTTTTAAATTGGATGTTTGAAAGCTTCCTGTGCAAAAATATTTGATGTTTCTGAAGTTCTAAACGTTTAGAAATAAATGCAAACAAAAAACAATGCTATCATTACTTCTCATCGTAGAAGTAGTAAATAATTATTTATATCAAACAAATATAATTCAATTTTACTAACTTTTTTTACTTGAATCTTGGGTAAAAATAGAAATATGATTGTTTGTTTCCTTGTCGTTTTTTTTTTTTGAACATCTGGAACGTCAGGCACATAATATTTTGTAACATGAGATGCTAGAAAAAAAAACATTGGACGTTTGGAAAATAATTAATCGGAACTTTCGTTTTTCGTTTTCTATCGTTGCACCATACAAAATGTATACAGAATGAAGAATTAAAATATTTTGCACAGTATTTGGCACTTCAACCATGATGAGTGTCACTCCTTAAAGAATCACTGTTTTACTGCGTAGAAATGGTAAAAAAGTAGCCCGTTTTAGAACAGTGTAGGGATATAAGCATTTCGAGAAAAAAACTCGTCCTCGTTTCCAGCGTGATTACAGAAGCGAAAACAACATTGTAGCACGATTTTTCCTCCTGACGAAATCATTTGTGCCCGTCCCGGGAAACCTCGTCTATGGTGGAATCCGATCGACAGCGAAGTGCGTGTTTTCATCGTTTTTTATGGCGAAACGTCGCGGTATGGGGAACGAGAGACCGGATTCGAACTGGAAAAACGAGGCGAGCAATACGCGTTTCGTTGCCATTGAAATTCGCGAACCACGAAGAAAGAGAAAAACCTGGGAAACACGCTCTGTGAAACAATTAGGATTTTTTTTTCGTAGAAATTTTCTTCCATTTATTTATTTTCCTTTGTATAACTGGGTCATTCGACACATGGTGCATTTGCGGTACTGGTCATTGTAGAATTTTTAACATCTTTCGAAAATAAATCTTGAAGTTGAAGCAATCAAATAAATTTATGTCTGACAGATTGAAATAACACCGAAAATTTTTTGGTATATATAGACACTTGAGGTCAAGTAACCAGAGAAAAATAAATGTTTTCATGACGTATGAAATTTTGTCATTTTCTTTTCAAAATTCTTATACAACTTACATATTTAAATTATTGAATCCCGCGAATTCATTGAATCAGTTTCAGCAAATGAAAATTTTGCATTCAATAGACTAGTCATTCCGATATTTTTAAATTTTCAAAATGACTGGTAAAATACTTTTGTATCTTTTATGCAAAATGATCGCAATTACTGATGATGGTCCAAGGCAGAAGATAAAAGAAGTGATCCTTTTTTGAGGTGCCCATTGTGAAAGAAAGTGATTGAAGAACACAATTAACGGTTAGAGAATATGATTTATTTTCAAGTCATGTTATTTAGTGATGAATAGAGAATAGAGTTAATTTTTTCTTATTTCCTATTGTGCTGCTAGTGAGACGTAACTCCAAATTGGCGTCCCATTACATTGTTGGCAAAAATCATTAAAATTTTTTTTGAAGCACTCGCCGATTAGCATTTTCTGACAGGTCCCTGTAAATGAATTTTCGTATCAGAATTCAAAAGTTTAACTTTCGTCAGATATAATTTATGTTGTTTCATACTTTTTTTGCAAAGTTTTGAAAATGTAATGAACCGTAATTCACAGTAACTCTGTTTATATAAAATACAATTAGTATTAAATTATGATTGTCATTTTAAAAACATATTTGACAGATATTTCTCTATATGTATATTATTTATTATCCTGCATCAGGGAACAAATAAATTCTTTCAAAATAATAAGAAATAAAAATGCTTAGAAATAAAATCTTTAAATATCAATTTGAGGAATTTTTAATTTTACCGGAGTCACACAATAGTGTTTTGATTATAGTGCTAGAGACAGATAAAAATAATAGTGAATAGGATTGGCAACTTGTTGAATACTGAAAGTGTTATTTCATCATAAATTCATCGTCCTATCTATGTAGATTATAATACATTGGAATACATACAGCAAACGGAGTACTCAGCTTGCCATGCTACTACCTCATTTGTTACATTGCTTACAGCGTACGTTTGTTTGACTTTTTCATTACAAGTAGGACATAGAAAGACGGTGCCATGATTAGGACATTCTTTAAAATAAAAAAAAAAATTTTTTATTAGTTTCTCTCTTCAACAATTTGAAATCAATAGTTTAGGATTGGTTTTCAGAAAAGCAAGACTGAAAAATAATTCCTTCAATTGTAATTATCATAAAATTAGTCAAAGAGATACAACTAAAAATGTAAGTTTGATATGTACCTTTTTTCTGAAATTTTTATGAGAATCAGCATTTTACATTTCTTTGTTTTTTCTGGCCCTACTTGCGCAGAACGTGTAATTTGTCTTCTACGCAAATGTGCACGTGTTCTTTGTTTTTTTTAGTGTACTTGGCTTAACCTTGAAGTATATATACGCCTGAATCATTCACTAGAAATTCATTCATCATTAATGAATGAGTTAGAGTTGGGAATGAATCAATATTGTCAATGAAGGGCATTCCTCAAGAATTCCATATTTGCACTGAGGCGGAAAATTTGGAATTGTTTCCTTTCATAAACACAATCTGTCAGCCCGGTCACTCCTGATATGCATTATGCCTAAGACCAACTCGTGTCGAGGGGCCACAAAATGAAGCGAGATAGGCAAAAAGCTCAGTCCAGGAGGTTTTTCTTCTTTCAGATGGATTGAGAATATGCATATTATTCTTAGAATGATGAAAGCCTTATGAAACGCCTTCATTTTCTTTGTTTTTATATATTTTATCAGAGAAATCTAACATTATTTCTTACCTCCCAATTTCTCTTTAATGTACAGGTCGTTTGGCAGGGTATACTCTATTTCCTCATCTGAGTATCTAAACAAATTTGATTCCCCACGTCGATTACGTTTAGAACGTTTTACATTTTTTTCGTTTGATTTCGTGTCCCTTATTGAACTCCAAGTGAAGAGAGATGATCCGAAAGATTCTATATTCATATTTACATTCGGAGGTAGGAAATGCAACTTTAGAGGATTAAAGTTTGGATCTATTTTTCACTTTGAAGGTGATTACTTATTTTGTATAGTTGTAAAAAGATTACGAATGAATCGGGAGATCTAGCTTGGGTACAGCACGTACAGCAATTGTCAATTATGCAAATGAATGATAGACAGCAGTTAACACTAAACAGTAAAAGCAACAAGTGTCGTGTCGAAACTGTCAAACTCAAATGTGCTCAAACGGCACAGTATATAGAAGCATATGTATAGATAAGAGACCACACATTACACCGATACTGCATAGAACACTAAATACATAGATCTTATAATCCTCCATTTGGTGACCTGTCAAAGTATATAAACATTGCAGAAACCACGATTTTGAGCCAAAATTAAAATAATGTAGAGTTCGATAACATAACTTACAAAACAGCGTGTGGCACTAATAAAACGTACAGTGATATATGTGTTTTATCTGTGCCTAAATCGATAATCAAGGGAATATTTGAAGAAATTCCAAAAAGCAAGATTGACAGTATGAAAGTCAGTATATTCAGGCATAAGTTTGAAATATAATTATAAATAAATAAAATAGTACTTATTTGTCAATTGTTTTAGACTTATTTTAAAACATATTTTTTGTCACATTTCTTTCAATACAGTGAATGATAAAAATGGTAAATGTAAGACAGATTATGACTGACTTTTTTAATATGTGTAATGAATGGCAGTTCGAGTACCAAAAGACTTGATGAATATGAATCAAAAATTCTTTCTTAAAATGATGAACTGAATTTTGTGACAAGTGAAGTTGCCGCATCGTATCTTTGGGCACGCATGAAGTTGGCTGACGTTTGATTTTCAAAACAACAAGAAAAAATATTGCGAAGACACAATGAAAACGAGCGCTACCTTATATTTGGGTGAAAAATCCAATTTCCCGCTGTTTGATAATAGCGCTATACTTGGATATGGATTCATCAAAGAACTTGAAACGAGGATTTTTGATGTTGATGATTGAATTAAGAATATCAGAAGTCAGATAGTAAACAAGATTTATAATTTTCGTAATAGGAGAACTCAGTTGAAGTACATTGGTAGGATGTTTTTGACGTGATGATGTGAGGATGCAATGATCGTGACGTCTCATACGTTGGCCAGACGAAGCGAAGTATAAAAACGAGAATAAAAGAACATGAAAGAAATATCAGAAATGCATCGGGGAATTATTTTGTGATCAGTGAACATATTATTCACACTATCCATAGTTTTCACTGAGGTGGTTTTAGGGTATTGGATAGAGAGCAGAATTATTTTAAGAGATGCGTTTCTGAGATGTTACATATAAAGAGGGACCCTAGCAATTTGAATAAGAGGACCGACACAGAGAGTTGGAATGCGATATATGACAAATACATCCGTTCATTTGATAGATAAGTATTGATGTAATTTGGGGAGCTTGATTGTGTGTTAGTCATGGAAAAGATAATATATGACAATTTCCCTCGTTTTTCTTCAATTGTAAGCAAGTCGTCATACGTACTGGCGTTGTTGAAATGTAACCAAAGATGAGGGTTGATGTTTTTTTACAATAATAATATGTTGCGAGGTATTGGGAAAATCCTCTAGCTTTATGAACTCTAAGTTATGTTTTGAATATTTGTTTTTTCAAAAGGGTGATTATTGAGATTTGATTATTATTGTGACTTTTCCTTTGTTTTGTAATAGAATCGCCAGAAGAGGACTCAATTTAGAGTCGGAAGCTTCGTCCCTTATTTGTTGGCTACTAGTGATCAAAAGAAAGTACCGAACGTTTTTAATACTAGAAGGGGCGGAATTTATTCTTATTATACACTAAGCCTTTCGACATTTAAATTTGCTCCCTGCCCTTTATGAAAATTTTATTGAAACGAAGTCCCTGGAAAAGAAAGAAATACAGAAAAATCATGTTGCAATGTATTTCTTCAAACAATCTAATTCTCGATTCGTGCATCCTGTTAACACCACAGAGTATTATGACACTAGGCGAGATGCTTGAAATGATAGAAAAAGCAAGTTTTTAATTTGATAGGCAACGCGATAACGACTCTCCTCGAAGATTCAATACGATTTGATTGGCGTACATCGAGAATCTGATAAATGTGAACATCCCCATTTCCCATGGCATCGAAACAACTTCAACAACCCGTACATCGTTGGTCGGATATCTGCTTCGATAGGTTTCACGGATGAGCTGCCCAGGAGCGAGAGGATCGAGTATAAGCAGGTTAACTCGCGTAATGAAAAAAAAAAAAAAATGGAAAAAGACCGTCAAAAAATTGGCAAGCGAGCATCACGAAAATCCGGGAAGTGCGCATTGCGCGTAGTATTGTAGTCGTGGCAGACTCGATTCTTTTTCCGATAAGCAGGAAGCTAGATTTCCGCCAAGTCCGGCAACGATGCCAGCCAACTGAGTACGACGATGACGATGATTTCAGCGTAGCATTTAAAACAAATCTTATCACTTAGAATTGTTAAAAACTAAAACATTACAACTTTTTTAAGGAAAAATTTTTGGGACGTAAATATTATTTGTTTGAATGACAGGGACGTTACAGAGAAGTTTTTCATGAAAAGAAAAACTCAAACGTCGAAAGAGTCAGTGTACATGTAGATATTTTTATATAAATGTATCAATGAAAATTATTTCTCGTATGATATTATTTTAGAAATTAATTTGTAAGCTTAAGAAATAACTTTTTGAAATATACCTTATGTCTAACGTTTCGGATATTTTTTTTTTTTTTATATCTGTCTTATTTTTAAGATTATCTCTTGCTTTAATCAATTTTTTTTGGGATGGTATCGATTGTGCATAAATTTATTCAGCACCGTATTTAATGTGCACTGGGAGATTGTGCACTTTTTCACAATTTTCATTACTATGATCCTTAATTCGATGAATTCGAATATAAAAACTTTGAGATTTTCAATATTATACTGTAAAAAAATTTTTTGTATCATCCTGCGTACAAGTTCGTAAAAATGTGCGTAATCGCCCAGTGGACAATAAATACGGTACTCAATAAATTTGTACACAGTAGATACCATCCCATTTTTTTATGAATTTCTGTAATTTGATGTTCTAGAATTCAAGGTTTCACAGGTTTTTAATATTTGTTTAGATTTTCCAGAAAATTTTAGCCGCATTTATTGAAAGCATACCATGGATTGCTAGCATTTTTTAGAATTATTTTGTTAGTATATTTATACACTTTTGTAAGATATTATAGTTTGTTTTAATGATTTCTAGCATTTTTATAGATTTCCATACAGTACATCTACCATGCTCAAGATTTCAAAGTTTATGATATTGTCAGTATATTGATGAATATATTTTTTTATTATTTTGCTTTTATTTCTCAAACATTTGGAACTTCAGACACATATTTTTTCCCAAGTATGGGACGAAATGAGAAACGTCAGTCATAAGGACCATGACTATACCAAGGAACTGTTTTTAACTGAAAATGGCATATCAAAACAGTCATTATGATCATTTAATTCCCATGCGTTTCGTTGTGACAGTTATTTGAAGGATGATCGAAAATCGATCCCATCGGAACACCGGATGACACGAATTCGAATCCGATGTATGTACGGATTCGTTCGTTGCGGTTGCTCGGACAGCAAACATTCCCATGGGGCGCTTCGCATGCTTCACATCAGCTGCGTGTAAACGGGAGACCATGATTGGTTACGTAGTAAAAATAAACCCGATAAACAGGACACCGACAATTGTCCTATCATATTTCCGTGCAACCGGTTGTACGGAATTTTAAGCGCACTTGCGAATTCATTTGCGACAATTTCGTACGACTCTTTCATTAGCTCCGATGAAAATGTGGATTTACTCTATTCTCGAACGTTCCTTTTTAATTGTCAAAGGGTATATTAGTTTTATGTTACTCTATCATTCGATTTTGTTTTTTTAATGTAAATATGATTCTCGAGTGAAATCATCGTGCGAAGAATGTGAGAAAAAAAAAATAATGCCGGCGCTTTCATAGATGAATGGCGAGTAATTAACATGTCAACGTGATTTAGTCCGCGATTAATAATATAATCCGTGAGTTTGCACCGCTGGTGTCCTCGATACATAGATCATCGATAATGAGTCACTGAGATGGTTGCCGAGATGAGAACCTACTGGCATTGATTACCGTTTGTTATTGTTCGGAAACCTAGTAGCATAGATTTTTTTCAAAGCATTATTATGATACGTAATATTGTGTTCTCGATCATGAATGGGCATGCAAAATGTGTGCTAGAATCATCGCTGGAAATCCGAGTGTGCCGATTAACACACTTGCACTGTGGCAATAAGTACGTTCACTAAAGGCTATTTGAACTTGATAATAACATTTGATTATGATTGCAATGTAAGAAATCCTTTGTGTCGTGACTTGCTTGTTATAATATACCTATGTTATCTGTGTAGTAAAAAAATAAAATGTTTGAATCTATCTTATTATTCGAATGAACACAAATTTCGAAATTTTTTTATTATTCTAAATTTTAAAAAGGAAACTTTATATTCTACAGACCCTACAGATCTTCAAATTTGTATTTGAAATATTGAAAAATGATTATAGAGTAGGTTCTGTTAGATTCTTTTTCATTAAGAGTTAAATAAATAATGTATGAAGAGATCTTTTTTTGAAAACAAATTTCAAAAATGTAAAGATCCAATATTTACCCTTGACACATACCTCAACTCTATTACATCTGTAACTATTTTCCTGAACCTTAATTATTGAATAACGTAGTCGAAAATTGCCGATTGTTATAATTTTTTTCCTCATATACGTATAGTTTTATACTATTAAATAAAACTCTGAACAAATTTTCTTGCAAAAGTGTTTCATTGAAATAAATTTTTAAAATTTTCAACCTAAAAATAAATTGAACATTTGTTATCGATCTTAGAAAATACGATTTTTGGAAGTCAAAGTCCTATTTCTAAACTTATTTTGTTGCTTTTGTCTCTCAACAAAATTTTATTTAAAAAAAAGCAAAATTTTAGAATTCAATTACTTTTTGATATTTCTATAATTATCGTAAAGGAAAATAAAAATTTGTAGACGAAAGTCGTTGAAATTGCGTGAGTTTTTTCAATTTTTTTTTTTTTTTTTTCAAAAAATGTTTGGTTTATATGTACCAACGAACTTCCGAAGCTATAAGTCCCTTTTTACCTATTTATTCTTTATCTCGATCTTGTTGATTATTTGATTATTTTTATAATACTAATTTTCCTTAATCTTATTATTATTATTATTTTTTTTTTCTCTAATGCTCTGAATTCAAAATTCTATTTCTTAAGTTATATTACGCTGCTGTAAATGCAGTACATATTCAAGACGTGGAAACATATTGATTTTACAGTTCAAAATATAATCACACATTCAAAAAAAATTTCAGCATAATTCATTAACAAAAAAAAAAAAAAAAAATTTCCACCCTTAAAAGAACTTAAACGGTAGAAATTTTTTGAGACTAGACATTTTCGATTTTTGAATTCACGATTATCGAAAAAATTTTGGAAATTCATTGAGTTAAAAAATTATTTTCTTTAAAATTAAATCCTTATTATGTAGTGAACTTCAACGAAAATTATTACAATCGAAGTTTTTGGTAATGTTATGAAATTTCGAGAAAGTAAAATATATAAAACTAACACCAAAAATAGAATTTTGATTCTGAAAATCATCTTTCCCAAACATCGAATTTTGGTTAATATGTACAGATAAATACGCAATGTTTGTTCTACGAACTTGTTTGAAAAAATAAATAAATAATAAAAGAAACTGATGCAAAATTGAATTTCCGAGGTCAAGAATTTTAGAATTTTTTCACAAAAATCACTGTTGCAAGAAAATTTTTTTATCTTAAGATGGAAAATATATATTTATTGGAAAATGCAACACTGAATCATAATTGGAATCAGTTTTTTCACTGATATTTTGAAAATTTGTTAAGACAGAATAACTAAAATCCAGGCAGAAAGATTTAATTCCAACTCACATTGAGGGGTTATATACCTTTTTGTGCGGACGAATTGAGGATGGTTTGGAGTATTTTTTGAGGTTAACCTTATTGTAGCAATAAGATGACACCAAAGTTATCGTTTTTGAATAGTGTATTGTCCACTTGAAAAAACAAGTACTTGTTCATAAAAAATATCAACAATTGGCGGAGTTATGATTAAACAACTTTTTTTTTGAAGAGGCTTGCGGTGACCACGATGCAAGTCGAACAGGTCAAGTGAAATTAAAAAATCGAAAAAATTTCATTAGCCTAGGAATGTATCTAGTTCGTGAACGATTGAAAAAATTAATATTCCGTTTTTTCTGTATGCAAGAACGTTTTCCCCGCGATTTCGATTTTTTAAGCTCTGAAAATTTTATTAAGAAATTTTTATATGCAAAATAAAAACTTTCCCATAAAAAGGGATCGTTCACGAACTAGATGTATTCCTATACTAATGCAATTTTTTGGATTTTCTGATTCAACTTGACTTGTTCGACTTGTGTCGTGGTCCCGCAAGCCTCTTCAAAGAAAAAAGTTCTTTCGGGGAAAGGGCCATAACTTCGCCAATTGTTGATATTTTTTTTTAACAAATACTTGTTTTTTCAAGTGAACAATACACTATTAAAAAACTATAACTTTTGTTACATAGCATTATTGCTACATACCTTAAAAATTATTTCAAACCATCCTCAATTCGTCCGCACAAAAAGGTATATAACCCCTTAAGAATATAACGAGGAACTGTACTAGGAATAAGTTTTTCGATATGCAGACAAGTAGGAAATTAGAAAGATAAAATTTCTTTCTCATCCATTTTGATAAAGATGCTATGAAAAATTTGAATCGCTTAGACAATTTTAGATGAAATGACTAGATAAATACTTGGACTAGAACTTCAAAAAATCTCGAAATCTATTCTTTGGTACACTTCTTTATTTCTCTACCCCATTTATCCGCTGTCGAGTAAACAAATCGATGTCGTCCAACGAGATAGACGACATCGCCTTGAAATCGAAACTCCGCTACTTGGTCCGATCCAATATCACACCGCTTCTTCTTAGCCCTCTCGTCCATCTTCTTTATTCTCTTCTTTTTCTCTCCTTGGCACCCACATATTGAACTCTTGCATACCTCGAGATTGAAGACTGAATGCATTCTCGAGTACACCTTTTGTCTTGGGTTTCCGCTTCGAAGGACGAGCGTGAACGGCTACGAAAATGTTGCGCGACGCCCGGGGTTTTACGGAAAAATTTTTTCGGTCTTTGTTTGGCGTGTCGTCTTTGTGTTCGCAGGCACTGGAATTGTTTAAACGAAGCAGGCAAAGGTGGTTGTGTACTTCATCGAGATAGGCCGACTTGATATTCGTCTTTTTTTCCCATACGTGATCGATACTCTTTTTTTTTCTTCTTGAAGATGTCAGAGGAATTCTCAACGAATTTCTCTCATGCTTGTTTTTGCTTGAATTTTGTCACAGTTTTGTAGGCTTGATTAATCATTTGTCGCTGCTGAGTGTACGACCCGTGAATTTGAGTTGGATCGATTCGAGAAGTTGTGCGCCTGGAAGCAGATTCCGATTCGCATTTTAGAAAGGGATGTGAGGATAATAATCGGTTCTATTTATGTACTTTGAATATTTAAGCTTCTTTATTTTCTGACATTTCTGCAAGAATAGCGGGAAGTTGAAGTTCTGAGTTTTTCTAGAGTATCAAGTGATTTGTCTCTAGGTTGAAAAAAACTTGGTCATAACCTAAAAATAATGGTTTAAAATAACGAGAGTTACTAAATCTTTGAATAAACAATTGAAATGAGAGTTGAAGTGAAAAATTTGCAACAAGTTGCAAAACTATACTTAATCAGAATAAAGCTGAATTCATCTGAGAAAAATGTATATTAAAAAATCCCTTTTCAAACGAACTCGACAAATCTGAATGGCTAGATAATTTCGTTTGCAGACACCCATATCTGTCACGATTTGTTCACTTCTTTTCACGGCTCTTTCTCCCGGGGTATTTCGAACCAAAAAATAAATCGGGACCAAAAGTAAATGTATTTCACGGGGCGAGAAGAATAAGCTGAGATCGAGTCTGTGACGTTATGCGGGCCCAAATGCCGGGACTTAAAATGATGCGAAGAATCTGGGGAATGTTCCAGGACCACTTATTGTCCGTGCCAGCTGCCAAACACTCGCAAGGCCCCAACTGTTGAATAAAATGACCCCGGAGCATCACCCTCCGATACTTTACGACCCTCATTACAAAAATTTTTTTACCTTACAAATTCGATATCAATCTTACTTGGGCATTGCCAATCAAACCTCGTCTGGGTTCTGTGTGAAAGGAATTCTTGAAATATTTATGTATGAAATTTTTTGTATGGAAAAATGATTGATCTCGTGTGTCGCCGATGTGGCAAAAAATTTGAACGAGTGTAGAAAAAATGACATATTGATTTTGATCTCTTCCATAAGTGGATTGATATTTCACAATTGACATGTTATGGAATTTATAGAGTTTTGGAGATGATTGGTGGAATCATAAGTGGAGGAAATGAATCGAGTAAACCGAGGCATATTTTTGTTTATTTTTATTTGTTTATATTTGTTTATATTTTTTTCCTTAAATATTTGAGAGTTCTGTTATATGCTAAAATTTGAAGGGAAATTCAGCTTTCATTGGACAATACCGAATTTCTTGTGATTGTTACTTTACAGTTGTGACATAAAAAAAGGTAACGAGTTGTGGTATTCAGTTGCATTGCATATAAAATGATATCTAAACTGTAATCAACGCAAACATTATATTAAATAATATACTATATATTATATTAACTTGATAGATATAATATTATATAATATATGTATTGTACTGTGCTACATAGCGAAAATGTAAAATTATGTAAAGAAAGATGCATTTCTTTTAAATGCAAAAAGCACGAAGTTTGTTAAAATATTTACATGCTCGTCATCGAAACGTTAGATCTTATATATTGATTCTTTTGTAATATTTCTTAGTATGTATTAATCTTATCAGTGCTAATACGATTCGAAAGATTTTATGATTTCTTTATGGATTTCTACATATATTACTTGATGCTATGTATAATATTCAAGGTTTAATTGATTTTGGCAATGAATATTCGTATAGATTTTGAAAAAATACATATTTACGTAGTTTCAAAGTGCTTTCTGGACTGTTGGTATTTTCATTATTTTACTTTTTTTTAATGTTCATTCAATATTCGTGAAATATTTATAAATTTCTATACAGATTTCTAATATTTCTTTGTCGAGACTTTCATGTATTTTAGATTTTGAGTATTACCAGTTTTGAAAAAAATAGTTTCTCCGATGATTTCTAGTAGGTATGTATTTCATAGAATTATAATTTAGTTTTAGTATTTTTCGTATTTTTTATACAATAAGGAAGATTTTCTAGTATCGTTATAAATTTTTATATTGGTTTCTTGAGTCTGATGCTCTGGGATTGAAAGTTCTGAAGATTTTTAGAACTTACGTCCATAGACTTTTGAGAAAATAATATTCACATGCATTGTATCCTATAGATTTATCGTGTTTTTACTACACTTTCAATATTATTTGGTATACGTTTATCAAAATTTTGTAGCCTTTTTTTTTAGTATTTTTGTGAATTTCTAGTACTTATTTTTATAGATTTTTCAATAATACTTATCCATTCTCATAATTTGATACTCTAGAATCAAAAATCATTTAGCTTTGAGTGCTTGAATGAATTTTTTAAATAATAGTATTGTCATTGATTTTTTTATGTGTTAATATATTTTCATGTGTTAATATATTTTTTAGAATTATGCACATATTCTAACATTGAAAAAATTTCTAGATTTTTAATGGTATTAAAAAAAAAATATCGAAATAAATTTTCAGTACATCAATTTCCTATTTTTTCTAATACTTTTCTATTTTATATCATATTTCACAAAATTTTGTGGAATTTTTTGAAGTTCTTGAAATTGTGTAGAATATTACAGTATTTTTCTGGATTTACACAAAAATTTTTTTAATTACGCACTCTTCATTCATTTTTTTTTCAATCTTCAGTTAACTCACTTCACACTTCAAAATTTAAATTATTTTATAAAATATTCAACGTTTATTATTTACAGTCTAATCATTTTAAAATTTGCATTAAGGTATTATAGCCACAGAACCAAATTGTTCCAGTGTTGAATTTATTTTATTTCGAAAATTAACTCAGGAAGACTTAACGCAGAACCTTTCACTTTTCAAGATTTTTTCAACCTAGAAAAAAATTTACTTCACAGCAATGTCTAGGATGTCGAACCAAAACGCATTCACAGAGAAAAATAGATTCCATTACTTCGATTGCATTTTTTTTCAATGAAACAAAAAAGTTGACGTTACAGATATTCTTGTCTGCTCTAGCTAAAAAATCACATTGGTTGCCACTGAAAATTGCTTTTCATGTCAAGAAAAATCTAGAAATTAGCACTATCATTTATATATTAATTTATACAATTAGTTCATCCATTTCGTTCTTCGAAACAAATTCAAATTTTTGTATTAATTTCTCAATCTATTATCTTTAGATTTAGTATACACATTTAAAATCCTCAGTTTCATTATCCTGAAAATCTTCGAAAAATTGCTGAAAATTGAATTAACATTACTTATTAACAAGTAAATGGGGGGGGGGGGGATCAGCATACACTAAGAACCATTCTCCACGTGAACATGTACACTTTTCAAGGGACGTTCAGTTGAAACTTCGCCCCTTAACACCACGACATAAGTTTCTTGTGGATTGGTGGATAGCGTTGCAGAGCAATAATTGCAAGAAACTGGAACACGGTTAATTAACGCTTGCTTCTCGCGCATAACAAAAGACGACGCCATCTCGAATGATCACCTTGGAATCGCTCCCTTTTTTTTTATTGCGCCAGCGTTATTTCTGCACTAATTACTGGCCGAGGAAACTCGCTGCATCTTAAATTAGAGAAATGCGCGCGGCCCGGATCGAATTCAAGTGGAGCGAAAAGATTCATTCAAGGGTTTCTTTTTTTAGTCGGCACTTGAACCGTTTCTACAATTAAGAAAAAAAAAGAGTCAATGGAAGCGAAAACCGTTTGATAAGAAACGAGGCGCGTAACGGACGAAACGATACAGGTGCTTAAGGGAGGGGAGGTTTATTCCTTCCAATATCGAAAAAATTTGAATTGAAATATGATCGAAATTTCTGTATTTTTTCTAAGAGAATACTGTGTTTATCGAATATTATTATGAACGTGATATACATAGTGTATTTCATTTGCATTATAATTTAATTTGACCTGCTTTTTTTGCATTGTGATTGTTCTGACACTACCAAGTCAGAAAGAAAAAAAATTTTTGGATGGATTCGATTGTAAGAATATTTCGATAAATGTTGAGGAAAGTTTGTTGTTTGATTGCAGAATGGAGAGATGATCGTTAGCTTGTCGATGAATGGCGGGGGAGGGAGCGGTGGGCCCGTAGGCCGAATAGGGCGATCTTTATTCCTGCACAGGTCGAATTCCAGCTTGGAATTGCCCCACAGCCCAGATCCTGCCTCTCGTGTACCGGAAACGCCACTCAGAAGAGAGTACGGATCTCATGGTTTGTCCTTGTTTTCTTTAATATTTACCTTCTTATGTAGGGAAGTCCATTGATATTACATTGTAAATAAGAAAAAAGCAGAGACCGCGCATTACATTCCATTAGCATGAGATTTTTCTCAGTGTTTAACAAGGGTGATTTGTTCGTTGTAAATAAGTAATGATGAAAAATGCGAAAAGGTAATATTTTTCCTTATTTTTAAACGAAATTTTACATGCAGGCTTCAATTTAAAATTACAGCATGGAAGGCTTAAATTTCCACGTATTATTACATATTTATACTAGCATCATAACATCTTAGTAATTGATCTGTAAACTCAAGCTTTCGTTTTAAGTACATATTTATGTAGCTTTCCATATGAAATCATAAAAGAAAATCTTATTTCTAATGTCACCAAGTAATAATTTTTTCAGTATAAATACAGTTTAAAAGATTATTTCTTATATCTAGGAATTTTCCACATCGATTTTTAGGATTCCTAGGATTCAACATTTCATAGATTTTTAGTATTTTCATAGATTGTCGGTCACATAGTAGCATTATGAGGTATTTCATACTTAGACTTCCCTTCTCTAGGTATTTTATGGAATGCTAGTATTTTTAACATTGATCGTATTCAATATCATGTTCAAATGTTGTAAGATATTCTAGTTTTTTCATATATTATGTATTTTTAACATTTTTGTAGATTATTGAATAGGTTTTGAGAATTCAATGATATAGAGTTCGAAAGTTATTAGATTTTTAATATTTTAATTTCGAGTATTTTAAAGAATTCTTCAGGAAACAGTATTCTGAAAGATAACTAATGTTTCATAGATTTCCAATATTTTTAGTATTTATCATATTTTTCCGGTATTTTTACAGTTTAGACAATTTTATGAATGTTTATGGATTTTTACATCATCTAGAATTCATTGCTATAGGATTTAAGGTTTTAAAGATATACAGTAATTTTATAGTTATTACAGGAAATGATGTCAACATGGATTTTTAGTACTTCATTTTAGTATTTTCATACATTTCAGAATTTTTCTAATTTAGAACGATTTTCTAGGTTCTTTATAGATATCTAGTATTTTCAAAGATTCCTTAAAAGATTTCTCACATTCAATCTAAAATTTCTTAGATTTTTACTTTTTCAATAAAATTTTCCAGGAAGCAGTATCTTTATATGTTGAAAGAATTTTGAAGATTTATGAATTTATCGATTCATTTTGTGAATTTTTTTTAAATTCATAAATATCATTGTATCTCCTAGTATTCTGATAGATTCTTATGTGGTTCTTCAAAATCGGATGCTTTAAGAAAAAGGTTTGATATATTTTTATTATCTCTATAAATTTTTGTGAATATAATACCTATACGAAATTTGAGTGTTTTAGAGATTTATATGATTTTTAATTTTTTTTATATTTCTTGGTATATACGAAATTTCGTAATATTATCAAGTATTCTTTTAGCTTTCTTAGATGTTATTATTTTTATAGATTTCTCTGCAAATTTTAGCAATTCGATGCTCTTGACTTCAAAGTTTCATTGATTTTTCGTATTTCAAATGATTTTTTAGAAGACGATTTATCATCAGTTTCTAGTGTTTCGAAGAATTCTTGTTGGTTCATTAATTTTATGTTTTTCAAATATTTTTAAAATTCAAATGGTTTTCTGATATTTTTATACATTCCTACATAATTTTTTTAGATTGAGATAGTTTAGGATTCAAAGTACTTTAGATTTTAGGTAAAAATAGAAATTATTGGGAAATTTTTATCCTCATACATTTTAGATATTTTCTCCATAAGTTTTTGAAAAAATAATATTTGTACGAAATAAGGGTTTTCAGAGATTCCTACTATTTGAAATTTTTGAACTATTTTCCAGCGTTTTTGACATTTCGTCATATTTTCAAGTATTCTCTTAAATTTCTTGTGAATTTTTTTATGGATTGCTATGCATATTTTAGGAGTTTAATGGTCTAAAATTCAAAGTTCTGTAGATTCTCTGTATTTGAATCGATTTTTCAGAATACAGTTTATCGTAGATTCCTGTTGTTTCGAAGAATTCTTGTGATTCCAGTATTTGCTATTTTTTTTTAGCATTCAAAAAATTTTAATTATTTCATAATATTTTTATTGATTCCTACATAAATGTTTAGAATAAGATTCTGTAGGATTGAAAGTCGTAAGGAGTAAAGATTTTAGATAGATAAAAAATATCGGGAAATTTTTATCCTTATACATTTAATATATTTTCTTCATAATTTTTTGAAAATATAATATCTATAGAAAATTAGAGTACTTTTGAGATTCCTTCTATTTGGATTTTTTTTAAATATATTTTAACATGTATGACATTTCGTAATACTGTTTCTTTTAGATTTATTTTCATTATTTTTAAGGATTGCTTTACGAATTTTACAATTTTGGTACATAATATAAAATTTGGAGTATCAAATTTCTAAAATTTATTAGAGTCTGAATTTCGAAGTTCTATAGATTCTTTGTATTCCAAACGATTTTGTAGACGACACTTTACCGTAGATTTCTAGTGTTTCGAAGAATTTTCGTTATTTCAGAGTTTTTTGTATTTTATAATTATTTATAAAATTCGAATGATTTTCTGATGTTTTTATGAATTCCTACATAATTCTTTAAAATGAGATGCTTTAGGTTAAAAAGTCTTATAGATTCAAAGTAAATAAGTAGATTGTTAAGAAAATTTTATCCTCATACATTCATAATATATGTATATTTGTCGTATTTTTTGTATTCATCAGCACTTATAAAATTCTGTACAATGTTTGTTTTTTTTTTTTTTTTTCTTGTAAGTCCTGTACAGAATTCTAGAATTCAATGCTGACAAGCAGGGAGGGAAAAACAAAAACCAATATCATTGTTTTTTCTTCATTTATCTATTTATTTGTTTATTTGTCTGTTTGTTTGTTTATTTTTTTAGGTAGATGGTACAATTCTAACCTTGAAGACATCTTCTTTCAGGAAGCATCGACGTAGCCTCGCAGACATACTGGCCAGATGACGAGCTCTACAAAATGCTGGAGAAATTTCATACTCAGGACCAGCAAAGCCCCGCATCCGCGGATTTGAATCTGAACAAGCCCCAGTGCTCCGAGTTGATGCGAAGGAGGCAAGTTCGGAAAGAAGACAAGGGCCAAAGACAAGAGGAGGACAATGGCGCGAGGGACCGAGAAAGCAAGGGCCAAGTCAACGACGTGGACGAAGTTTGTGGACCTTCGAGTTCGAACACGTCGTTTAAGCAGAAATTTAATCGGCTCTGGGGCAGCAGTACCAAGCCACAGAGAAGTTTGGACGACAGTTGCACGAGTGCTGTCATGTCCACGGACATCGAGGATCGCCATAGGATTCGCGCATTTGTCCATTATGATTGCCAATCGCTCATGGCAAATTTGGGCTACGCCGCCAAACTTCGGAGTATGTTGCTCGCTCAGCGGAGAAACACCGCGACCGGAGCTTCGGCGGCGAGTGCCTTGGTTCCCTCAGGACCCGACGAAAAACTCAAGGAAGACGAAATGGGACACATGAAAGGTACAACATTACAGGCGTAGGCAGACAGAAATTTTAGAGAGGGTGTTTTTAATATACACATATGAGGGTGGTCATTGAAATGAGTTAGGTGGAATTTTGATGGTAGCGCCCCCCAGAACGTTTCCAAATAATTCAAAAAAATTCCCAAATTATTTCACATTTTTAAACCAACGTTAACCCGTGCCGGTAGAGTCGTCTTTTAACCCATTTAAATAACATGAGATTTTGTCTTGAAGGCAGTCCATAATTTTTCACGGATACACAAATCGCTTTAAAAATCGGTTTGACACGGCAAGTTATTGTCGACAAACTGCAAGAAAATTAGCAGCTGTCTAAAACAATCATATGTCTGTTGGTTCGAAGCCAAAAAACCAAAAATCATGGAAATTTCGGCTTTTTTCAATGGAACAAAGAATTTTACAAGATTTCAAGAATCTATGTGATGTATACCTACATGAAATATCATTCCATACGTTCGAGAGTATTTTTTATCGTTATACAAGTAGAATTGGTCACATTGCTACAGTCTCAAAAATGTGCATCACAATTTTAATAACGAAATTCGATAAATAAACAAATTTCTGAAAAGCTACTTCTTAAAATGAGTTTCTTACTAGATAAATGACACTTATTGGAATGATTTATCTTGTATTTAACTATAATATCAATAGTAATGGTCATAACGATAATAATAATAAAAGTAGTAATAATAAGAATAAAAATAATAATAATGATAATAATAGAAATAGGAATAAGTATATAAATAGTTCTAAATTGATTAATAAGAATGAATACATTTACAAGTTAACTGAAAAAGCTGGTTATTCTAATGATACCTTATTTGTTTTTCGAAATGATCGTGAACTATTGTTATAAGGATAATCTGAAAATGGATAAGAATAACATCAATAAAAATAATAATAATCTAAATGAGGAATATTATTCAAGATTGACGAATGTTTCTGTGATTTCGTTTGCAATATTTGATGCGCTCAAGTACGAGTTTTGAACAATTTGTAATTACAAAACAACTTTCTAGAATTTATGGATAAGGTAAATGTCTCAGTTGTCAAACAAATCTAGCCATTTTTGCGAAAACTGCAAACTTTTGTGGAAATTCTGCTTCTTTGTAAAATTGTTGATATTGTTCAGTGACTGATGGATCCTAGAAGAATTAGAATACATGAACTTCTAATTATTCAATATTTAGCAATAAATTCGATTACTTAGTATTGATGTCTTAAAGTATATATATTGCGTGTTGTGTTATAATAAAAATCTTTCTCTATTAGTGCATTAGATTGTTCGCATGATTATTATTCCTATTTCTATTATTATCATTATTATTATTTTTATTCTTATTATTACTACTTTTATTATTATTATCGTTATGACCATTACTATTGATAGTATAGTTTAATACAAGATAATTCATTCCAATAAGTGTCATTTATCTAGTGAGAAACTCATTTTAAGAAGTAGCTTTTCAGAAATTTGTTTATTTATCGAATTTCGTTATTAAAATTGTGATGCACATTTTTGAGACTGTAGCAATGTGACCAATTCTACTTGTATAACGATAAAAAATACTCTCGAACGTATGGAATGATATTTCATGTAGGTATACATCACATAGATTCTTGAAATCTTGTAAAATTCTTTGTTCCATTGAAAAAAGCCAAAATTTCCATGATTTTTGGTTTTTTGGCTTCGAACCAACAGACATATGATTGTTTTAGACAGCTGCTAATTTTCTTGCAGTTTGTCGACAATAACTTGCCGTGTCAAACCGATTTTTAAAGCGATTTGTGTATCCGTGAAAAATTATGGACTGCCTTCAAGACAAAATCTCATGTTATTTAAATGGGTTAAAAGACGACTCTACCGGCACGGGTTAACGTTGGTTTAAAAATGTGAAATAATTTGGGAATTTTTTTGAATTATTTGGAAACGTTCTGGGGGGCGCCATCATCAAAATTCCACCTAACCCATTTTAACGACCACCCTAACAGATATATTCTTCGAGATTTTATTATTTTTAACCATTCACGATCTAGTTACGGGAGTGCAATTTTTCAAATTCTTGAACTTCGGGATTTCCAGGTTCTACTACTTGTAGGATATAGTTTAGCAAATTTTTATATACATAATTACATATTTAATATGATGGAGATCAATTTTTGTGTTTTTCAAGTCTCTGAGTTTAAGATTTTTTTTTATAATAATATTTTAATATTTTAATTCATCTGCAGTTTTTATACAACTTGGTGGATTTTCTTATATTATTATGGATTTCTTCACAAATATAAAGAATTTGACTCTATAGATTTAAGTTGTAGAATTCTATTATTTCAATTAATTTTTGAGAAAATTCTAAGAATCTATGAAATATCTAAATTTGTGTACTTATGATTTTCTGAAAAAATTTTTTTTATAAAAAATTTTCTGAATAAATTTTTTTTTCTGAAAAAATGATAACACACGTTTTTAGGGTTCTCATGGATTTTAAGAATTTTTGTATTGCATGTTACTTATAAAGCTTTGATGTGTTTTCTAGTATTCTTTTAAATTTCTATAGAAATGACAGTGTTTCTGCAGATCGCTCTATGAATTCTTGGATTACATGCTATATTAAAGTATCAAAAATTTCAACAATCGATTATTTTGAAAGATTTTGAAGAAATAATAACTACCTTAATTCTAGGTATTTCATTAGTTTTTAAAATTTTTGTATTGAATGTATTCTGTACAATTTTGCTGTATTTTCTAGTATTATTTTACCGATTTCCAGTATTGCTACTTCTCGCTCTGTAAATTATAATTTTGATGTTATAATATCGAAAATTTCAACGACTATAGATTTATGAGAGAATTATGAGTAAATACACAGATTTTGGGTATTTTGAAGGTATTAAAAATGTTCGTATTGTATTTTTTTTGGAAAACTTTTTTATTTTTTTGTATTTTCTAGTATTTTCATAGATTTCTAATATTTCTATGGATCGCTCTTTAAACTTCCAGAATTTCATAATGTAGTATTATAAATTTCAGCGATTTTGATTTTCAATTGATTTTTTGGTGAACAGTATCTTTTATATAGATTTTTAGTACCTTTTTTTTGTATTTTTTTTAGCGTATATATAATTCGAACAAATTTCTCATATTTTTATCGTATTTTATATAGATTTCTAGAATAATATGTTCTGGGAGTCAAAGTTTTTAATATAGAAATAACATCAAATATACAAATTTTTTTGGAATTCATAAATATTAGATTTGTATTTTCCAGGATACACGAACTTGAAAAGAATTTTCTAGTTTTTTTTTTTTTTTCTTTATTATTATTACTCATAGTATTTCTATGGATCGATCTATAAATTTCCAAAATTTTATAATATATAGTATTGAAAATTTCAACTATTTTGATTAATTTAATTGACTTTTCAGAAAACAGTATCCTTAACATATATACACAGATTTTCAATACTTTTTCGTTTTTTTTTTTTTTTTTATATCTATACAATTCAAACAATTTTCTTGTTTTTTTTTTTTTTTTTTTTTTTTTTTTGGTGTCATTCATAGATTTCTAGAACTGTAGGTACCATACGTTCTAAGATTGAAGGTTTGAAATATTTTAATAGTATAATATCTACATATTTTTTTAGAATTGACAAATTTAAGGTACTCTTTATATTCTTACAGTATCCACGAACTTCTGGAAAATTTTCTAGTATTTTTGTAGATTTCTAATATTTCTGTGGATCCCTCTGTAGATTCCTAGGTTTTCGTTACAGGAATGTTGGAAATTTCAACAATTTTGATTATTTTCGTTGATTTTTTAGAAAAAAATTTCTTGTGTGTATGGTAGATAATCAGTAATTTTCTGTCGTATTTTTTTTTATTATTTAGACAACTTAACCAATTTACTGATATAATTATGGTGGTTTATGTAGATTTCTAGAATTATATATGTTCTTGCTTTCGAATTTGTTAAAAATTGTATGTAACATTATACTACATATTTCCTTAGAATTAATGAATTTTATTGAAAATATTTGTTTAAATTTCCTAGTATTCACGCAATTTTGAAGGATCTTCTAGTATTTTTTAGTATTTTCAGTGTTTTTGATAATTTATATTTAGCTTCTAGCGTTGAATGCCTTTGCAGTTCAAATTTCGACAGACTTTTAGCAAATTTATAAATTTTTGAAAAATTACATCTACATAGATTTTTAGTATTCCATAGATTTCCTGCATTATTGAATTTTTTTTTTAATTTATAAGATTTTTTGCGTTTCCTGGTATTTCTATTGATTCCTTTACACGTTTTGAAAATTTGGTGCTCTACTATTCAAATTCTTATAGATCTTCATTATTTCTTGAGATTTTTCAGAAAACAGTACTTTCGTAGATTTTTATTGCTTCTGGTATTTCTTCAGGGTCTGTAAGATTCGAAAGATTTTCTGGTATTTTTATGGTTGTATGTATGTAAATTTTTGAAACACAATGCTCCATGATTCAGTGAAGTTAAGAATTCTGAATTTCGTTTAACTCAGAGAACTTAGGTGATTGTTTACTTCATTACTTACTTCATTTTTATTCATTACTTTATTTTTACATGAAATAATTATTAATTTTATCCACATTTCGGGCGGTGCCTGAACACCCAAAACGCCTTTCTATCTATGCACCTATACAACATACAAGAAAAAAGCTTGAAGGAAATGTCTAGGAACAAAGTTCTAATTCTTTTTTCCAGGGAACGAACTTTTGGAATCATGCCCTTTCTTTTTCAATGAAATCGGGGGTGAGGGTGAAAGGGAAGTGGGCCTGACTCGGTCCCAAAACACCAGTGGAGTGCACAGGCCCTCGCTTGCCTACGGGGTGTCTGTGTTGGAACCGCCTCCTGGACAAACGCTTTGGGAGCTCACATGCCCACTCCAAAAACACCCACTGCCCATCGAGATCGTCGACGAGGGAGCGTATTACTTTCGCAAATATTTTATGGGTAAATATTGTCGAATATTTAGAATACCTATAGATTTATAATAATTCATCAAAAAATTTGGGATTAATTAAAGGTTAGAAACAAAATATTATTTGATTCAATAAATCAAATAAATTCTATCAATAAGTATTGTTTTAATTGTAGTTAGTGAATTATGAAGTAAATAAATTCAGGAGGTAATGTAATTTTTGCATTCTGCCTTTAATCAATCAGGGCAAGAACACCAAAACTGGTTCGGGATGGACGAACAATTGGGACCGGTAGCGATAAGCATTCGCAAGGACGGGCCCCAAAATCGCGTCATCATTCGAACATCGGAATTGTTGACGCTTCGGGGCACTGTGCCAGACCAAGCTCTGTGCACCAAGCCAGGTTCATCGAGCAGCAAAATACCGACGAGGGAAATCTTGGAGCTAGTCGCGCCGGAATTGCAAATAAGCAGCCTGAGGCTTGGTACCGCAGCCGCCGAAGAACACGTCGCAAGGCTCGACGAGCAGGGACTGTCCAACAGTTACAAAGTCGGAATTTTGTACTGTCGATCTTGGCAAAAAACGGAAGAGGAGATGTACAATAATCAAAACGCCGGGCCGGCTTTCATGGAATTTTTGGAAACCATAGGTGAGTTAGGAATTTCCTCATTTAGTCTTCAATATTACATCTCCATCGAATTTGATCAGACATATTTTTCTTTTTGTTTGGATTTCACTCGTTTCGACGTAAAGAATTTTTGGAGTATCAGCTAAAAAGTTGATTTTCGTAGTTGCTCCATTGTTATGAATTTTTTTTTATTTCATGTAAAATATTTTTGTTTCATGTAAAAGATTCTAGGAATCGTCATAGGCTATGAAATTTTAAAGGTTTTTATCATTTTCATGAATTTTTGAAAATTTTATATTCTCAGATATATTGAATTTCATGAAGTCGTAGTGTTTTTGATGTTTTTTAGTGTTAGCATAATTTTGTGGAATTCTTTAGTATTTTGTAGGGTTTTTCTTTTTATGGATGTCTAATATTGAGGTAGATTTCTAGGATTTAATGCTTGAGGATTCCAAATTTTATAAATTTGTAGTGTTTTATTAGATTTTTCAAACATTGTATTTATAAGTATATTAATTATTAGTATATTTAGTGTTTATCGTATTGTTGGAGTATTCATACATGAAAGATTTGCTAGTATGTGTAAAGATTTTTGTATAGATTCCTAGAATTTGATGCTCTTGAACTCAGAATTTCAGGGACTTTTTAGTTAATCAACAAGTATATGAGAAAAGTAAATCTACCATAGATTTCTTGGATGTAGGTTTTACGATATTTTATATTTTTCCTGTTTTTGAAATTTATCCAATCAAGAAGAATTTTATAGTTTCTTTCGAAGGTTTCTAATATTGTCATTGACTCCTAACAGTTATATGCATAGATTGGTTGGATTTATTATTAAATGAGTTTTTTGTTTTTCAATGAATTGTTTAGAAAATAGTTTTTTCATACATTTCTAGTATTTCATAGACATAAAATTTTTAAGTATTTTTCTTATATTCACACCATTTGAAGAATAGTTTATTATTTTTATAGATTTTTTAATGAATTCTTATAATTCGAAGCTCTTATATTCAAATTTTTGCAGATTTATGAGAGTATATCGACATAGATTTTTTGTATTTCTTCTTTTTCGTAAGTTTTTCTTTATCTTATGATTTTTTGTACTTTTTATATTTTTTTCTAATTTTGTAGAATTCTCTAGCTTTTTTCTCGAAGGTATCTGATGTTTTCATTAATTCATAATATTAGCATATAGATTTGTAGGATTCAGAATTTATTACATTTATATATTTTGATGAATTTTTCAAGAAATAGTATCTTCATAGATTTCTAGTATTTCTTAGATATACAAGGGTCATGTTTTAAGTATGTTTCTTATTTTTATTGTGTTCATAAGATTTTTTAGCATTTTCATAGAATTTTCAACGGATTCTGAGAATTTGATGCTCTCGTATTCAGAGTTTATTAGATTCTGTAGTACATTACTTCAGAAATATCTGAGAAGTACATAAACATAGATTTCTTCTATTTTATAGGTTTTTCGTAGGGTCGTAATTTCTCGTATTTGTTTATATATATCCAATTGTGAAAAATGCTCTGGTTTTTTGTACAAAGGTATCTAGTGTTTCCATCTATTTCTAATATTAATATACGTTTCTAGGATTTGATGCTCTAGCATTCAAAGTTGAAAAATTTTTTAGCAATAATGAATATGTCAGAAAACAGTATTTTTATATATTTATAGTATTTCCTAGAAATGTCTTTTTCGTTTTTTTCTTCTACTTCTGCCATTTAAAGAATTTTCTAGTGTTCTTATAGTTTTTTGCATAGACTTTTAGAATTCAATGCCCTCGTGTTCAAAGTTTGATAAATTGTGAATAATTTTACAGATTTATAATAGAAGTCTATCTATTGTTATTGTATCACTTAAGTTTTTCGTGATCTTACAATTGTTCGTATATTTGAGTATTCATCAAGTTCTGCAGAACTTTCCAGTATTTTAATAAATTTCTAGTTTTTAATGAATTTTTTAAATGGATTTACAAAACTCGACGGTCTATGATTCAAAATTTAAAAGATTTTGAGTATTTTAATGAATTATTCAGAAAATAGTAAGTACGTAGATTTAAAAAATTTTTATCGATGTGTTGTAGTTCGCTTTATTTTTCGTATTTTTTAGTATTCATTTCACTCGAGGGATTTTCTAGTATATTCGTAGATTACTGTATAGATTTCTAGTATATCTTAGGTTTTTTTTATCTTATAGTTTTTATTGTTTGTCAGTAATTAAAAATTGTCAAATTATTAAGAATCCTGTAATATTTTCATAAGTTTCCATTTTTTTTATGAATTACTGTATACGTTTATAGATTTCAATACTCTTTCCTCATTTCTCCGTAAACTTCACATCACTTTTCCTGTACAACCTTATGTAAATAACTGTACACACCTTCTCATGTATGTACTATGTCTTAAAATTAGAATACTAAATCAAACTAATGAAAGTTTGGATAAAATTTCGAGAATTCAGTAACACTGGAAAGGCTAAAATGATCTCCTTCAACTTTTCAACATTTTTATAGAGCATAGAAAAAAAGTTGTTCTACAACCAAGTCCAGTATGTCTAACCGAAATACATGAAAATTCATAGGATACTTTTCTTGACTTATTATTTTCAAATAAGCTATACTTCATAAAATCACTTATTATTGTTTACAAAATAGTGTCGTAATTTAATGTAATAATATTAAGGCACGATTCGAAAATGTTTGAAGGTCAAGTAACGAGACTGCGTGATTTCGAGGGCTACAAAGCTGGTTTGGACACGAGAGGGGACTCGTCCGGAACTCACGCACTTACGGCAAGGTACCGCAGCGCGGAAGTGACATTTCATGTGTCGACCATGCTGCCCTACACTCCAAATAATCGGCAACAGCTGTTGAGGAAACGGCACATAGGAAACGACATTGTTACCATTGTTTTTCAGGTACAATGCAAACAATTTCGAATACACAAGAATCAAAAAATGACCTCAAACTCAAATTTTTCATGAATTTATAAAATATTCGTAAAATTTAGAAGGGGTGAAAGAAAATTGAAAAAAATTCTTCAGAAACTGGGATTTAAAAAGTATCTGACTGATGAAAATTTTCATTAAAAAACGAGAATGATTTGCTCTGCTTTGATATGATTTTTTAAGATGGGTGATAATTTGAAAAATTTTTTTCTTTTTTGGTTTCAGGAACCAGGAGCTCCGCCTGTTAGTCCACGTCGGTTTCGCTCCCAATTCCAGCACATTTTCATTATAGTGAGGGCAATAAATCCTTGCACCGAGGTCACGCAATATAGTATTGCCGTGTCCAGAAGCAAGGAAGTTCCAATTTTCGGACCTCCCATTCCAGCTGGCGCTATTTTCTCGAAAGGGAAAGAGTTTGCTGATTTTTTGCTAGCCAAAGCCATAAATGCGGAAAATGCGGCTTATCGGTAATTTCTATACTTTTTTTTACAGATTCAAAAATAAAAATTGATTTTAGGAACAAGTCAATATGATTTAAATTTTCTTAATTCTATTGTTTCAGATCACAAAAATTCACCACAATGGCAGTTAGAACGAGACAAGAATATTTGAAAGAATTGGCCATCAGCTTTTCTACAAACACTTGCGTTGAAACTGGACAAAAATTTTGTAAGTTTAATTTGAAATTCTGAAAAATGATTACTCTGACCCAAAATTTAATGATTCAGTAGCTAATTTACTGTCAGAAAATAAACACAAGGATTTATTGCAGGATAATGATGTAAAAATATGTGATAAATAACATTCAACTGATGATATTTTTAATTTGTTATATTGTTGATACTGATATTCTGAGGTAGGTTATTATTTATTGTATTAAGAAATAATTTTTATGGATTATTTTCATCGTTGTGATGACAACTTTCTCCTGCTTTCATTCCGATATGGTACTTGGTTTTTACAGCAATGCTGTCGTTTGGAAGCAAGAAAAAGGCCACGGTACGGCCTCGTTTGTCGTGCGACGCTTCGCAGCGCGGAGCAATTTGCTGGCAAGTGATTTTACACGACAGCAATCGAAACACAGATTGTTACTTAGGAATAAGTATCGACACGATGATTATCATCGAGGAGTGTTCGGGGCAAACAGTTTTCGTTACGCCCTGCGAAAGTTTGCTCGGATGGCAAGCTCAGACCAACAGGTAATTATTTAGTTTTACATAATGATAGAGATAATTGAGACCATAATTTTTAAATCAAAGACAGTTTATTAAGTGGTTTCCATGAATAACAACAAATAAGTGTATGGGTTTTATCTGAGATGTATGGTAAAATGATTCATTGAAAAATTTGTGATAGGTTTTTGTTCTAAGATATTGTCAATTTTTTTTTTTTTTAAATCAGTTCTGGACATTTGATGGGATGAAATATTTGTTAACTTGTATAAGATATTTCAATATTAATTTTTGAAAGCAATATTCATGGGACAATGATAAATTCTATCGTTTCAAACTTGAAGCTTTTGGCCTACTTAACTACTCATCAGGAACTATATAAAAACGTATGATGAAATTACAACAACTAAAATATAATCTCATTCACTTGCAAGCTGATGTTTTACACTATGATTTATTGTATATAATTATAGTATATGATTATTATTATAAATGTGGGAACATTTAGTCGGAGAAATTCATAGACTTGATAGTATATAACAAATTGAAAACTTTTGAAAAAAGAGCGAATACTGAGGTATATGAATTACTAAAGAATGTTAATACTGGGAAACATTTTCTTTTACCATACGTGAAAATTTCATCGAATAAATTAGTAAGGAGTTAACTAGCTCAGGAATTCATATTGTTAAAAAAAAATGTATATAATTTAGTGTATCAGATCGGTTGTTAAGATTGTGATAATAAATACTTTTGAATGAAGTATGCTGAGAAAATTGTATTGATTTATTTCAAAGTTTTTCATAGTAGTTGACGATCTTTGAAATTTTTGAATATTTTTTGATGTTTCTTGTTTCTTAGATGTAGGTAATGCAAACTATTAGAACTTTTTAAATATTGTATAAATTTGTTGATATCGCTAAGATTTTTCACAATTTTGGAATACTTCTCAAGTTTTTTAAATTAATTATCAAAAGATGAAAAAAATAAAGTAATGCATATTTCAAATAATAAATAAAACCTGCTAAGTTCCTGAATATTTCCTGAAAATCTACGAATTTTTCGAATTTTCGAGTATTATTGACAACTTTTGGAATTTTCAAAGTTTTGAAATTTTTAAAACTTGTTCGAATTTCAAACTAAGTACAAACTTTTCGTAACTTTCCACATTTTTTAAAAATTCCTTCAACTCACTATGATTTTTCGTAATTTCTTAATTACTTTAAAAAATTTTTTTGAACTTTTTCAAAATTTTTTCAGATTCTTATTGAAAAATTAAAAAAAACATGCATGTTTCAGAAAAATATGCGAGTGAACACAATGTAGAAAGTGTAGGTATATTTTTTGTATTTTAACGAATTCGTCAAATTTTGTAATAAAATTAAGAGTTATCCAAATTTTCAGTGATCTTCTTCTTGAAATTTCTAAGTTTTCATGCAAAAGTGAAAACAAAAAAAATAACAGTAAGTTAAAGAGAATTTGAATGATGAAAATGAATGGAATGTTTAAAATGAACATTGAATAAAAGAGGAACGTGAGTTTGGAATTATTTTAAAATTCTAAATGTAGAACTTAGTAAATTAAAAAATTATTCATAGAAATGACTGACAGAAAAAGTTTGGCACAGAAGTCTTAAATAAACAGAAAAATTTATTAAATTTTAATGATATATCTAGAATGTTCAGAATTTTTGAAGTGACGCATGTTCTTGGAATTCTCATGTTTTTCCTTACCATTGTAGTTCTGAAAACATGGCAAGATAAAAAAAAAAGGAAAAAATTTTATCTGGAAATAAATTGTTAAAAGGCTCTAATAGAAAATAAAAATTATGCATACCTGAAGTTCGAAATGTTTATAATTAACGAAAAGAAAAAATAAATGAATTTTCAATTATACGTCACTGAAAGGATTATGTTAAATATTTTGTTGAGTAAGGCAGAGTTTGTTGTTCCAACCGAAAAGTCCTCGAAAGCAACTAGAAAAATTTTTTTCTTGAATACTCGAGTCTATTTTCCTTTTTCGTTTAATTTGAAACGTTTGGAATTTCATGTATATAAATTCAAAGTCAGATAATAACACTTATTTAAAAAAAAATCATTTTCAAATAATTGAAAAACATTGTAATTAGGTAAATGAAAGATTTTTCGAATTTCAAAATTTAAGAATAATGCCTGTAAAAAGTAGAAAAAATGTACCTCACTTAAAACTGCTAAAACTAATGAAGGACACAATAAGAAGATACTGTAAATTTTCACGTCAAAGTCTTTGAATATTTTTGTCTTCTTTTTTTTTTACTATGAGAACCCCATCGTTAAATTACGCTGCTTGCATCTTGAAAAGGATCCGAAAATGTACAAAAAATTTCTATGAATGAAATTTAACTAGGAAATCGAAGAAAAAAGTATACTTCAGAAATAAAATATATTTTGATGTAGCTCCTGATGAGAATTGGAATACTGATTGAAAACTTCAACTTCAAATTAGTAAAACTCATTGCCTCCACAATAATCGCTCCAAAAAACCATTACTGATACATCTTGTATTCTACACAAAAACCACAGTCTTACATTACTACTATTTTTGTTTCAGTTTACGCCTGTATTATCACCAAGGCGAAAGCGTGACATTCCGCGTTCGCGGTGACTCCGGCGAACGTGACGAACTGATTGAAATCGTGGATCGGTTGCGAGCGGTCACGAAAGGCTGCCCGGTCATGGAATTGTCATTGAAAAGAAATTTCCTCGGTCAGCTCGGTTTCCAGTTGCAACCGGATGGCGTGGTGACCAAAGTCGACGGCATAAGCTTCTCCTATCGAGCTGGTCTGCGACAAGGCTCGAGGGTCGTGGAAATTTGCAAGGTCGCGGTGCCCACGCTAAGTCATGACCAAATATTGGAACTTCTGAAAACCAGCGCCCAAATCACTGTCACGGTGATCCCACCAGGCGATGATGGACTCCCCAGAAGGTATTTGTCACTTCATGTTCTTTTATTGAATTTAATTTTATTCAATTATTTGAAACTTTTATAGCAAGGTTATTTATGGATGTTGATTTCAGAGGCTGCACTTTGTCCAACTGCAAATACCTTTTAACGAACTTCGAAGGCGATGACGACTATGTCATTAACTCCAACAACACGCCTTCTCAGCAAACCGCGAAGCAACGTCCAAAACGTTCCATCAGTCCGCCTCAACCAAGCGACAGTTCAGGTTATGGAACTGGCTCGAGTTCTAGGTCCTTCACAGATCCGAGATTCCCTTTGGAAGAAGCGATGAACAGCAGCAGCAGTGGCCCCAGCAGCGCTGAAGATCGATGGTAAGAATTTTGAAATGGTCTTTCAAGCTTTTTTTTGAGGTAACTGTACACAAACACTTCATTAGGACTGAATAAAATTCTGCACAAACAATGATTATTGTTGTTTTTTTTTATTAGGTACGAACTGACGGAGCCACAGGAACCAGACGTGATGCACAGAAGAAATGGAACTCCACCTCCTCTTCCTACCAGGCAAGGTACGACTCCGAACAAAACGCCATCTGAGAAAAAGGAAAAGGAATCCCATTACGCTGTTGGGAAGCAGTACAAAGATCACGAGAGCAATTATGTTTCCCCAATGGCTCTTCAGGAAAGCATAAATTACCAAAAACTAGAGGGCGCTCACGCCCCGGCGACGAATTTCGTCAAGCAGCAAAAGGAAAAATACGAGACAATAAAGGAGGCCTTGTACGGTTCTCATCATCACCAAAAACTCAGCGCTTCAAGTTCTCTGCCCCTGGCGCAGAATTCGATATATAGTTTGCCCAAATCCAGCAGCAGCAATAGCGTTGGGAGGAGTAGCGACTGTGATCAATATAATGGTGAGTTTTTGAACTGGAAGTGGGTTCTTTGGAATTGGATCATCAGGGGAGTAGGCAAAGGGGGGTTCGAGGGGTGAAAACTCGCCCTGAAATTGGGGTAGAATTAATTATTATTCTTTATAAAAATAGTGAAATACATCGAAATGATACAATTATGTGAATAGTAAAAACAAGTTATAAAAATAAGTAGAAATACATAAAAAAAATATTTACTTGAATTTAGAGGATATAACATATTGATTTATGTGAATTCTCAAAGTTGAATGAAATCTGGATTTAAAAATAACAATGATCTTGCTTTCGGAAAAACTTTTACTTCAACAGAATTCAAATCATAAATGCTTCACTAGAGTAATGAAGAAAATTGAAATTCGAAAAATTGCTTCAACCCAGGGAATATTAAAGGGTAATTGAAATACGAAAACAATATCTCATATCTTATAGAAAAAAGATATCTCAAATCTTAGAGAGTCGAATTCTAGAAATCAACGTAGAAATCCATAAAAATACTAGAAGATTGAGAAAATCTTTCGAATCATATAAACGCTGAAGAGTACTAAAAATGATAAAAAGCTGAGACTCGTGTTCTTTGAAAAATCTATTTGAATACCTAAGCTTCATGAAACATTAAATTCTAGGGTATCAAATTTAAAAAAAACGTACGTATAGAAATTTTAGGAAATACTATAAATCTTCGAAAATACTAGTGAAAACACTAATTGTAAGATATAATATGAATACAAAAAGTGTATAAAAATTATAAGGATTTATATACATTTGTATTCTAGAGCATCAAATTTTACAATCTTTATATCGATCCACCAAAAAACTAGGAAATCCTTTGAATTTTTATAACTATACGAAAATCCTACCAATTCTATGCGGATACATATATTATTTTCTTGAAAATCTTTGAAACTTTAAAACTGAGATCAGTGAATTTTAAAAATTAATACAAGATCCATAAAAATACCATAAAATGATTCAAATTGTTTGATTATCGTAAAAATACGAAAAATGCTAAGAGCACTGGAAATCTGTATCAGAGGTACTGTTTTCTGAAAAATACAGTCAAGTACTTACGATCTCTGAAACTTTTAATTTTATAGCATCGAGATTTAAAAATTTATAGAGCAATCCAAATGTATATTGGATATTTATAAAAAAAGCCACTATGGTACTACAATTCTTATAAATATCAAAAAGTATAATAATTCAAGAAATCTAAAAAACTGTTGGAATCTTTGTAGATGTTTTCTCAGAAATACATGAAGATACTAAAAATTTATGTAACTTTGAATTCTGAAACATCACATTCTAAAAATCAATATAGCAACCCCCAAAAAAAAAAACTGGCCAATTCTTCAAAATCTTTTAAACATATCAAAACGTACTCATACTTGTAATCTATGCAGATAGATAATAATTTCCTCAATAATTTGTGAAACTTTGAAAGAGCATTTAATTCTAAAAATTTATACAGAAATCGATGGAAAAATATGGAAAATACTATGTGCACTGTAAATCGGTATCAAAGATACAGTTTTCTGAAAAATCTATTTAAATATTCAAAATCTCCGTAACTTTCAATTTCGTTGCATCGCGTTCTAAAAATCTTTAGATAAATACAAAACAATGTTTTAAATTTATGAAAAATACCAATATATGCTACAAAATTTGACAAGTAACAAAAAAAATGGAAAATTCTAGAAACCTGTGTCAATAATATTTCCTAAAAAATTTTTAAAAATACCATAACTCTTCAGAACTGTGTTTCTTAGAGCATTAGATTCTAAAGTTTGATCCATTAATTCTTAGAAATATTCGAAATCTATAAAAATACTGGAAACACAGCAAAATTTTACAAAATAAAAAATACGAGAATTCCAAAAATCTATAAAACACTAAAAACTTTTTATAACCATAAACTTTCGATTATAAAATTCTAGATATCCATGTAGAAACCCATAATAAACTCAGAAAATCCTCCGAATTCTGCAAATACTGAAAAAATATTAAAAAATACCAGAAGTGTTAGAAATTGCATATAAATCTAAACCCCAGTGACTTGAAAATGATGAAAATCTGATTCCATGATTAAATACACGTCATTGAAAAAACACAAAAACTACAAATATGCAACCCTGAATTTCATTTGCTACATAACTTGAAACTCCCTCAATTCGAAATAAACCAAAAAATGAAACACTTGAAACCAGATGATCAAAGATTAAGATTGATAAAATCTCGAGGTAAACATATATTCTTTCAATAGAAACCCCTCCCAAAAATATTTCATGCCTACGCCCCTAGACATTTTGAAACGAAAACAGACGTCATTTATACATTTCACACTATAATTCTTCACGATTGAAATATTTTCAGGGAGGAGTCCTGTGAAAATTCAGGAACAAGTCCGACTGCGTGATAAACGCAACAAACGCGAATACCAGGACGAAATAAAGGAACGACGTGGCAGCAAGTACGACATGGAGGCCTGTAAAAACGAAACGAAGCTCGAAAAACAAGGGGATTTCGTGCGCTACGATATTCCCCACGAATTCAAGCTCGGGGAAAAAGTGACGTGCCTGAAAACGAGCATCGGAGAGCGACCGGTGCCCCATAAAGTAAGCATCGAGTATCGGGGCAAGGATTTTGCCTTAAGCTTGCCTCCTGAAGTCAATGGCGGCGATATCTCGAGTTTTCCAAGCGAGGACGAACTTTCCAATGGTTCGGGAAACATGTCGCCGCGACTTCGACGCGCGAAACATCACACAGGTTGGTATCATAGGTGTAGAATTTGAAATTTTTCATTTCAAAAAATGGCCATAGTCTACTTAATTTGATAACTTAAATTATCTACGAACCTTTTTTTCCAACTCCAGCAGGTAACTTGACACCTTCGAGCGGGAGTTCGCGAAATCACAGTCCACGTCCGAAACCAGGCGCCCGAAATTCACACCGAAATTCAGCAAACTTGACATCCAGCACTCTCCAAGAGGATCTCATGAAGCTCATAAACCCGGATTATTTTTCCGATGACAGTCAACTACTGAACAACAATATCTCAAACATGCATAATAACAATCACAACAACAATAATAAGAATGCATTAGAGATACAGAATAGACGTAGGTCTAGGGAAAATTTGTGCGGAGGGAACATGCAGACATTGAGCGTCCTGCAGTCGGGAAATGGGCAGGAAAATGGAAATGGATCGGAACTCATTTTAACGATGGCCAGGCCCGCGACTGTTATTTCCAACACGAGCACCAATTCGAGCACTGCGTCTGGTGAAATCAAAATGTCCAAGGAAGAAAGGTACATTTTTTGATATTGGAATTAAGGTATTTTTCGAAAACACTTGTTTGTAAATTGAAAAATCAAAACCTTGGGTAATTTTTGTTTTAGACTGTCACCTCGAGTGACGAAATCTCCGCATGCTTTGATAAACAAACCACCGGGTTTTGGGATCAAGGATGCGAAGTTGCAGTCGGAAAGTGATTTGGAATGTTGGTCCAGTCCATCGAAGCACTGTCAGGACGAGGCGAATAACTCTATACCGTGAGTATTTCATATACATAAACATTGGGTTGAAGAAGTCATTGTTAAATTGCAAATAAATTAGTAAAATGAGCTCAGAGAACATGAAATTCTATTTTTCATTTTGCAGAAATTCAGTAACGGATCTCCACAACCACCTCTCAACCCTGGAATTGCGCGTGGCTCGGGAAACTCAGCGAAGATTGTCTCTGGAAGATGAAGTTCGGCGTTTGAGGGACGAGAGTCGTTTTCAGGACGAAAATCACGCCGTGGAAATGCAGCGTTTGAAGGACGAGAATCGTCGTTTGCAAAACGAGAGCCAATCCGCGGCTCAGCAACTCAAACAATTCACGGAGTGGTTTTTTCGAACGATAGAACACCAGTGAAACGAAAAGAAATGTTGTTCGAGTACAGTATTTTTTCATCTTTAAGAGATTTAGAGTATTGCAACGACGAAAATAGATGATCGTTTAATATAAATTAAAAAACTCGCACTGCCTTGTTATTGTTATTCCATCGATTTTTCTATGAAAAGGAAAGCGCCTTGCGTTCCAATAAATGAGAAAAAAAGGTGAAGAAAAGTATTGTTTATTTTCGAAGCAAGGAACCACATTGTAGTAAATTATAATTTCATTTCCATTTGGAGTCTTATTTTGAACGAATTCAATGTATTTGATAGTTTGTCAGAATAATTAAAAACGATGGAAAATTGTGGAGACTCTTTCGCAATACTCGGGACCTTGTTGAACAAGTATCGTGAAAAAAGTTGTAACATTCCGTTGATCGCAGTGCAATTACGTGCAATGGATTCGTTCGAAATATAGCAAAACAAATGAGTGAGATTACTAATGACCAAATATTACTATTCAGTGAGTAAGAATACATAGTATATCTTTATTGTATTGTAATTTATACGTTTTGACACTTTTTGTATAAATTTTGGCAGAGTTTTTCAGCTGAAACTGTTCTACACTTACAGCGGTGTAATTTTGGTAATAAAGTATGATCTAATAAAAAATTGTAGTGGTTGTTTTTATTGAAAATCGTGTAGGATGGTACCAGAATCGGGTTCAAAATTTTTATTTTCTTGGTCTTTTATATACTCCAGATTCATCTACAATATTTGTCCTATTCGGAAAGTATATCTGGATATGTTCGTTAATTGATTTTCAAATACTTCACCATTTTTAACATGGTCCTTTTCTATTTTAAATCAACTCATAACTTTTTAGGGATTTTTTTTATTACATTTTGAAATCGAATTTCTTTAAAATGGAAATCTATCGTTCATATAAAAAATCTTGGGCGACTTTGGTCTATTCAGTATAATTGGTAGAAAGTATAAAATCACAAAATGTTCTTTTTTCGAAACTGCATGAAACGCTGGGAATTTTAAAAACATGAGAATTTCACCATTCTTCAACTTATTAAACAATATCTTTTTAAATTCTGGAGTATTTCATTCAAAAACATTTTTCAAATCTGTTGGCAATTACGAAACAAATTTCGAGGAATTTTACTTAATTATTTGAGGATTTATTGTAAATACCCTGAAATCATGAAAAATTTTAAAAATTTCGGAATAATAACTAAGCACAATAAAAAAATTAATCTGAATCCTAGATTTTTCACAAAACTAATTAGAAGTATTAGATAATATTTCATTGAATTTTTAAGCTCGTAAATATTTTTATTTATCGTCAAAACTTTTGAAGATTTTTTAATAATTTCCTAATTCATTAAATTTTAGAAATATTGAAGAATTTTCACAATATTTCTTATTATTTTTTCTAAAATATTACAAAACCGAATTCTTGAACTGAATGATAATTAGTGAAAATTTTCAGAAATAAGCAACTCTTTGGCTCTAGTATTTCCATTAGAAACAAAAACATATTCAGAATCTAATTGTAATTTTCAAGCATAGTATTTTGCCTTTAAAAACGTTGTATGATTCTGAAAAAAAGTTTTGTCAAAACCCCATAAAACGTCATTTTCAAAAAATTTATTGAACCTAAGATGAGAATCTTACGATTCTTTCATTCGTGATAAAATACTTTAGGCGCCTCATTAAAAAACATTTTTCATATTTTTAGTGTATTTCACAAAAAAATGTTTCGAAAATCTTGTTATCTATATAATTAATATAATATAATACACATATAATTAAGAATAATATACATAATACTGTGACGAGCGGGGTTTTTCCCCTCGTCTGAAACTTTACCTTGGAAAAAATTAATGATAAAATTAATGATAATGCGCGGCACTATCTAAATCGTTACGATTTCGCCGGCACTGAAAAGAGATATTCATTAATAGCAATGAAGAACTAATGTTACAAGTTACAATGGATTTCTATTTTCAGAATACTATCTACATTATTCTTTTATCACTCAATTTTAACATTATTCGATTCTCTAAGTCATTTAACTTCTAACTAAGAAAAAAAAACGATTTAGCAAAAGACGATGACCTTTCATTTTTACATTTTTCGCAAATGATTAGCAATAATCAGAGGCGATTTTTCGAAACGGATGTAAACGGACAAAAAGGTGTCCGAATGCTTCCTTTTAGAATCGTATATAAACCCGCGTATTCTTCAGTAAAAGCGAAGTCATTCTCGAGCTTCTGAACTGCCTCGTTCTCCTCGGAGAGCCCAAAAGGCCCAAAGGTTCCCAAAAGCGAAAGAAAACTTCCGAGGTCCAGGGCTCGATCTTACGACAGCCTAATAACCTCACTTTTGCCGAGTATCGATTTGACCAAAAACCCAAGCTGTGCTTGAGGTTCCAATCTATCGATATAAGGATAAGAATTTGATATTTTTTTTGAAAAGTAAGAATTCGAGTAAAATCTCTTATCATTATACTTGATAAGATCTATTTTGCACTATTTGCCATTATCATTCGAGTGGAAAGACTTGTCTTACCGGCGCATGTTCCGAGCGCAGCTTGACTTAATGATGGTGAGAGACAAAAGGATCTCAAATTATTAATTGACATCTCCGGATAAACCGTGTTTCACAATATTTAGAGTATGCTTCGCAAGTCTTATCATTATATTTGATAAAATCTATTTTGCACTATTTGCCATTATCATTCGAGTGGAAAGACTTGTCTTACCGGCGCATGTTCCTAGCGCAGCTTGACTTAATGATGGTGAGAGACAAAAGAATTTCAAATTATTAATTTTCATCCAGAATAATTGGACAAGAATTACACACTCCATACTGTGATTGTCGAATTTGCCACTTAGAATATTCATTGTTTTTGCGGATTATATATATGTGTGTATATCTCTCTTTAAACCCTGCGATGGTTTCTCTCTTTAGTGCCTACTGCCGAAAACTTGATTTGGAGCATTAAAAGTATAGTCCGGCATCACAGGGTCAAGCCCAGCGCTAAAAGATCCGTGTTGAAAAAGAAAGGGATACTCAATTTATTCTATCGCCTACAAGTCTTGAAGACCTTGCCCCTTGAGAAGAACACTAATTTAGAAGAGGTTGATTCACTAATAGCAAAAAGGGCTTCTTTGGAATGCGGGACTCTTTTAGTGACCCCAGCAAGGAAGTTGGAATTTTCATGTATTTTTTGTAAGGCACCCCAGCATTATTCACTCAATAGTGTTTCAAGAGATAAGGAAATAAAAGAGATCCTTTTGGACCCAAGAAGAGCGGAAATAGCAGGTCAGGGATTTTACGACTGTTTAGAAAAGAGCTAATTCTATGAGGCAGATTTTAATGACTGCGTGCCAGAGCCATGCGAAAGTTAAGCTATTATGTAGCATTATGATTTAAGGAAGTTGTATTGAATCGAGATTAATGAATAAGAAATGATTTTTAAAGCGGAATTTTAGTGTTGTAATTTTATCCCTAGAACAATTCTCCCGACTCCCTTTAAAAGTCGAACCCAGGGTCACCGTAGGCCGTTGTCTACGGAGGGTCCTGTTCTGTACACGACGAGATTAAGGAATAATTATTCCTAGGCTCATGGCTTAACAATCCCAAAAAAAAGGAGGATAATAAATATTCTTTTAGCATGTATTCCGGGTCTCGCTCGTTACAATACTTAATTACGAAAAATTTTTTGAGAATTCTACTTAAAGAATTTTACGAAAGCATTCAAGATTTTATGACCGATTTTTTGAATTTCTACAAAATGTGGAATGTTTGTAAATATTTACTTACCGTGGTAATAAAATTCTTACAAATCCTTAATTTTATACATAATTTATCAGCCTGTGAAAGATGTTACATACTTACATTCCTATAGAATTTTCCTGAAGCACTGAAATATTCATATAAGTACATTCTGAAAAATTTCAAAAAATGTTGGCGAATTGCGTTAGCTGAACTGAATTGATTAAAATATCGAGAAATTTATAGCAAAGATATCGTACATTCCTAACAAATTGTATGAAAAATTACTTAATTCATGTAAGAACTACAAATCATGAGAAATTAGCAGATCTTCGATTTCCGCTCTGGTGTTTCATTAAAATGAAGAACATACCTCGTAATGTCATAATGTAAAAACTCTATTTAATGCTAAAAATTTTAAGTCATTCGTCGAAATATTTGTGATTTTATTCTTCAACTCCTTTTAATATATTTTTCAATGAAAAACATATCATGTTGCTCGAAGTATTTCATGAAACAAAATTTCAAGAGTCTATTGGCAATCATGGAAAAAGTTTTGATAATCCTATATGAGAAATTTTACTGAAGCATTTGACGATACTACGAAAATTTCTAAACATTTACTTACGATAATGGCCAAATTTTTACAAATTTCAAGTTTCCTACAAAACCAAAGAGTGTATGAAATATGCTTCACCAATGTCTAAATAATTTTTCTGAAGCTTTAAAATACTCATGAATTCCGAAATCTTTCGAAAAATGTTGAAAATCATCGTAAAGTAAAAATGGGTCATACATGTTTTATATATTCCTGAAAAATAATTCTTGAAAATCAGGAAACTTACGTTTACTTACTTACTTTTGCGGATTAAATCACAAATAAATATTGCCTATCTCGTATAATCAACCAAAATTCATGAAAATTCCCAGAAATCAGTAATTTGATTAAAAAAGTATCTCATCTACATGATCAAAATTAGGCCTTTTTAATTAGATAATGTCCTAAAATATGAACCAGAATTCGCAAAACAACCCAGTTTACAAAAAGCAGCAATATCAAATTTCCGATAAACCTATTTTGACCCAAGACCTTTCCTCTTCCCCTTTTTTCCTGCACAGGGGGTCATGGAGGCATCGCCCCAACCGCCCCTAAGTAAATCCGTCCTTAATTCCAGCATTATCATGTTTTCGAGCAATAAGGATCTTATTAGCTAAAGCGAAGGGCGTAAATACAATCATTGCTTACATACAATGGTTCAAAACACGCTAAGCATTTTTAACTAGAGATCGAAATATCACAGAATATCAAATGCCAGCCGAGTATGGATGCTACCCCAAGGGGAGAATCTTATGGCTCCCCCACGAATTTTCCCTTCCTTTTACGTTACATGACAAAGAAAACCTCGCAGAGAAAAACATCAGCCAGTAGTCGAATGAACTTGCAAACTTCATCATCATAAAATGACTCGTCCTAAATTTTCATCTACGATTACATCATTTTTTCGCTGCTGTAGGATTGTTTTCGAAGATAGTGAGATGATCGATTGTGCATCGAAATGAGATTCAATTGACGAAAAGTGGGGGCTTATATTTCCTGGGCATTTATGGGGAAGGCAACAATATTTTTGTGCGGTCCTTTGCTTCAGTTCAACGTCAGAACTTGTGCCAAGAAGTACACAGCGATGGATTGAGAAGTCCATGCAAGAATATCGATTAATTTTGGGGGAGACGAAATTATAAGTGACGATGATGAAGTGAAAATCGATGGATTTGGCTTTTTTTCGGGGTGGTTAGATGTTTATCAGTTTTTTGTTCTGAACGTGTTTATGAAGGAAGTTAAGTCATTTATGATAGTTTTTCTTTTATAGAAACTGATTATCAAATTCTTTGAGTGGAAGTGAGAGGGCATCAAATTTACAGGTGATTATTTGTTTATAACTACTGTATGTGCAATAGTTTATTTCTCAACGAGTGCAGGCAGAGCTTTTTGGAAGAATGTGAAGTTTCCGACACTCGTCTTCGACTCGTCTTATAAACTTCATATTTGATAAAGAAGCCTTTCTGCACAAGTTAAGGACGATATTTTACACTACTGAGTTGTATAAAAATATTTTTATAGTATAGAGGGGTGGAATCTATGGATTAATCTATAGATATGAATAAAAAAAACTTTAATTTTTAGCGAGAAATATGGAAATAATATAGTGGAGTTTTCATGATACGAAACGTGAACACGTGAAAATTTTAAAACTCAAAACTTTTGGATTCAAAAAAAATTTGTTGGAATCAAATGATATATATATTTTGATATTTCTAATCCAATTACATTCGCAATAAAACTTGAGGTGATGATAGCAATGTTGATGATTTAAATTGAAAAAGTCAACTGAAATTATTCAATGCATACTTTTCTGGTAATTTTTTTACAACAAATCTTTGGAAATTTACTACAATGACAATTCATCACATTGTTCATGAAGACTGCAAAATAAATGTAGAAAACTCTTAACATTGCTAAATTAGTTTCCCCTCATCTTCAATGAATTATTCTTTATCTAAGATCACATGTTCCGACCTAAAATGTGAGTATCGATCTGTATCTGATACAGCTTACTCTTGATTTTCATGTTTTGCGTGTACTCTGATATTCCTATTTGCAATTAGATGTTTTATATTCATGATTAGGATTTTCAAGATTTCAATATTCAAGATCTTTCGGGTAGAGAAACTTTCAAACTGAATAATTTCTAAATTTTCTAAACAAATTACATATTTTTCCACTATTTTTTTTTAACGAATGAAAAAAATTTGTCCTCATACGGTCAGAGGATGAATTGATCTTTAATAATAAAAATCACTGGCTTTTTCTTGATTATTTTAGAAAAAACAAGCTTCTTTTACTCATTTTGAAAAACTTCAATGCTCTTCATTTTTTCTTAATAACACTTAATTGAATCTCGTTATTGATAGTTTAAGTATTATACATTCTTCTAAATTTATTTTTGGTACTCTTCGAAGTTTTATTTTTAAAAAATACAAACGGCGAATTATTTCGAACGTGTATAGGGCACATGAAAGCAGTTCGTAAAGTAAACACGTGAGTCGATAATATTGATCATGATATTTATGGATATTATTTTTCGAGTGACTTCGTTACGATCTTTGAAGGCATACAGTATAAATAAAGATGCTTGATATGTCACTCGATCATTCCAATTTATTAAAATTTTTTTTTATTTTTGGATTTTCAATATATGATTTCTCTGTATAATGGCAAATTTGGGAAATTGTATTTATTATACGAAATATAATGACTTTATTTCATTAAGAATAATTAATAAATGAACGTTAATAATATCAATAATGTAAGCTAATCATGAATTTGAATAATTTTGTTGGATGCACGATGTTCCCCTGGATTTTTCTCAATAGTATATGCTAGTTTGAATAAACTGGTAAACAAAATAAATTACAAAAATTTTACTACGTTTCGTGAAGATTTTAATATCAAATGATGAAGTATTATTAAATATTGAAGGTGAATGAAAATTTAACAAGAGCCAGTCATGTACGGGCTAATCCTTGAAAATCTGTCAGAGTACATAAGACAAGTGTATGGGGAGGACAAATGGGAGGAAATTCGGAGACTGGCAAATGTGGACCAACCAAGTTTCAGCGTACATCACGTTTATTCAGAAAGCCTTTTACCAAGATTGGCAAAAAAAGCTATTCAGGTGCAAACCATTTTTTTCTACCACATATTTTAAATACGGTAGGGGGACACTTTTCGCAACTTATTTTTCCCAAGGGACACTTTTCCCCAAAAAAAATGTTTCCCAAGGTACTTTTTCCCAAAACCCTCTTTTCCCAAATAATTAATAATTAAAAAATAAGTCAATAATAAAATAATAATTGAATATGATTAATATATTTTTTAATAATAATTAAATAAAATAAAAATATATTGATTAATTATAATTATTATATTTTTTACTTTTATATTTTATTATTCAAATAAATTTCCAATATATTTTGAATAATTCCAATATATTTTGTCGTTCGAAGCAAAATGTTCATAATATAGAAAAATTTCGATGTTGAAAAGTATAGTTTTTTTCGTTTTTATAATTCTTGCCATCATTTAACGACTTTTGCCGCGTCGAATTCATTTTGAGTCCAAAACTACAAATGTTATGAATTAAACTGTGATTAACCGTTCGTCAATTGTTTATAGCATTCTTTATCGATCATTTTAAGGTAGAATTTATTTTAATGAATAAAAAAACTTATCCTGATTATTACTTATTTTTTATTATTACTATTCACGAATTCATGAAATGTTTGTTCTTTGGGGAAAATATACTTTGGGAAAAATGTACTTTGAGAGAATGCGCCTTCGGAAACGGAATTTTTTTGGAAAAGTGTCTTTGGGAAAAATATCCACTGGGGAAATTTATTTTGGGAAAACTGTACTACAATCTTTTTTAAAGTATGTAATCGTTTATATTTCGAGTGTATATCTACATCGAAACATAAATATTTTTCCTACTGTGAAAAATTGCATTGTTACAATGATAGTCTGTATGTTTTTTTTTTTTTTTTTTTTTTTTTACTTTTTGTAGAACTGAAGGATTTCGATCATTTTTTTAGATTAGGAGAAAAACATACAAACATTCATAATAGTTTTCGAAAAAGTCAAAAATATTGAAATCGATAATTGTCTTTGCCTCAATGTACGTAAATTCTGTATCATCTGAATGAATTTAAGCTTCAGTTGAACCCAGTAAACCAGTGAGCTCACAGAGAACTCACAGCGAGCATAAATAGAGATTTGTGTTCATTTTTAGTAAATACTGATAAATACCTAATACTTTTGGGCAGTCGATACCGTAAAAAGAGCTTGGATAGCACATAATCCATTTGTATTTTTCGTACTTTCATTTTCTAATTTTTTTCGGTAGCTTGAGTCTTCATGTCCAATATTCCCTTTTTACATTCATTCTCCACTTTAATGATATTATGCAGAGGTAGGATTCTACTGTCTCTGCATACCACCAGATAGTCTACTATTTTACCTTTTTTTAAAATGTTTGAAAATGAAAAATCAGTCACTTTAATATGAAGTAAATAAATTTAACCAAATCGAACTTTTGTTTTTTTCAATCAAACAAATGAATGTCTATTATCAATGTTGTGACACATTTTACATGATTTTATAATTCTTTTTCTTTGTAGAAAATTTTTACGTTTTGTAGAAATAATAATTTTTGAATTTTTTCCATAGAAATTCCAATTTTATCTCTGCATAATATCATTTAATTGGAGAATGAATGTAAAAAGGGAATATTGGACATGAAGACTCAAGCTACCGAAAAAAATTAGAAAATGAAAGTACGAAAAATCCAAATGGATTATGTGCTATCCAAGCTCTTTTTACGGTATCGACTGCCCAAAAGTATTAGGTATTTATCAGTATTTACTAAAAATAAACACAAATCTCTATTTATGCTCGCTGCGAGCTCACTTCTCACTCACCTAAAAGCGGAAATTATGAGCTCACTGGTTTACTGGGAAATTTCGAAATTATGTTTGAATACTTCAGAAGGCTTCAATAAAATTCTTGATTTTGATGAAAAGACAAATTAATGAGTCAATAAGTTTCTTTATGTAACAGGTTCTAGGAATCACTGAAAAAGAATTTTTCGATCAAATGGGTGTCCATTTTGTCGGATTTGTTGGTCAATATGGGTACGACAGAGTACTATCTGTTTTGGGTCGCCACGTGAGAGATTTCTTAAATGGACTCGACAATCTTCACGAGTATCTTAAATTTTCATACCCAAGAATGAAGGCGCCGAGTTTTATTTGTGAAAACGAAACTCGACACGGTAAAAACATTTTTTTTAAATATTAAATAATCTCTGTATACTTTTCCATTTATAAAATAAGATGACTAAATTAGCTTGACATGAATTCCTCATTTCAATCATTCAACACATTTTTCTAGGTTTGACTCTGCACTACAGAAGTAAACGCCGAGGTTTCGTGTACTACACGATGGGTCAAATAAGAGAAGTGGCTCGTCATTTTTACAACAAAGATTTGAAAATTGATCTTGTCAGGGAGGAATTGCTTTTTGACACTATTCACGTCACGTTTCAATTGACTTTCGACAACAGGGCTTTTACTTTCGCTTCTCTTGCCATGACTCGTGAAGAAAAGCATTTGCCTATTGGGGCTGCAGTGCTTTTTGAAATTTTCCCATTTTGCATTGTTTTTGGGTACACATTTTTCAAAAAATATACAAAAATTTTCACCCGAAAGAAATGTTTTGGGTATTAAAACTTCTTCCTAACTTTTTAGAAAACAATTTTTATACTATCATAATCAAACATTACAGGTCTGACATGGTTATAAGAAGTATTGGAAATTCACTGATGGTGATACTTCCCGATTTAATTGGGAGGAAAATAACTCACTGGTTCGATTTGATCAAACCACTGATCGCTTTCAAATTTCAATCAGTGAGTGTATACATTCTTCATTCCAGAATTCAGCATTCACGATTCTTTGAGTTATAGATAAAACGTTACTAGTAAATTTTATCGGTGTTTTCGTTTTTTGCAAAACAAGGTGAAATGCATGCATATTTCATGCTTTAAAATTACACAGCTAAAATTCTCTTCTTTCGTCATTTTTCGCAGATTTTGAACAGAACGAACAATATATTCGAGCTGCTCTCAGTAGAGCCAGTCATTATTGAAAATAATCACAGTAATATTAACTACAACAGAAGGGGAAGTACGTTACTGAACATAGAAAGAGATACCCAAGATGAAAAAAATTTGAGATTGAAAGGTATTGCATATAAATAATGAAGATAAAAGAACATTTCATACATTTTTCGTTGCTGTACAATAAAAAACTATGTTTAATGTAAGGTTTGCTGTATTTAGTAAAATCGTTATTGCAATTATTATTATCACATTCAAAAGTTATTTTGACATGCAGTATTTGGTATTGTAAACGGCAGGACAGATGATTTACATGGATAATTGGAGGATGATGATGTACTTGGGGACTCCAGTTATGCCTGATTTGAATGCTTTGATATCAACTGGATTGTATATCAATGATCTTTCCATGCACGATTTCAGCAGGTGAATTATTGTTTCTTTAAAAAAACTTGAATTAGGAACAAAATTTGTAGAAAAAAAAGAGTAATGACTAGATGATTAACCTTTCAACCTTATGACTAAATTTTTTAAAGTAATGTAATAAAATGTAAAATTTCGCAAATTTAAGAAAATTTTCCAAAACTGAAAAGAGAAATGGCAAAACTCTTCATCTCGTCACTTTTTTTTCAAAAACCGATTTCTTCCATTTTTTGAAAAAACCTTGCACATAAATTTAAATCTAAACTATCAAAAAGATAAGAATTTTTAAACGAAAATTGGTCTGATATAAAACTCAACCATAAAATATTTTATGAAAAAATTAAAGTTGAGGGGGAACGGCAGGTACAAATGAATTGATCCATGCAACTGCTAATTCTAGAGATCTCATGCTTGCTGGTACTCAGCAATCAGTAGAACTCAAATTAGCATTGGACCAAGAGCAATTGAAAAGCAAGAAACTCGAAGAGTCGATGAGGAAATTGGACGAAGAAATGCGAAGGACCGACGAATTACTCTACCAAATGATACCGAAACAAGTGGCAGATCGATTGAGGAATGGAGAAAGTCCAATAGACACATGCGAGGTAAAAAATTGATTTGCCATTGAAATTTGTGAACCATTGAAAACCTAATCATCGAGTCGAATGAATAAAATTTGAATTCTAGAACTTATATAACTTTTGTTGTGTTATAACGAGTTTTCACTTTCACTTGCACCATCAAATGATAGAGCTAACGTAATATCAAATAACGAAAAATGTCGAAATTTGAATAATGAAATGAATTTTTAGAAATTTGGTAAGATAAGTGTAATAAAGAAGTGCATTCGTAATATTTTCCAGATGTTTGACAGTGTCTCGGTACTTTTTTCGGATGTCGTCACATTTACTGAAATTTGCAGTCGCATAACACCCATGGAAGTTGTTTCTATGCTTAATGCCATGTATTCTTTGTTTGACACGCTGACAGAGAGAAATCAAGTCTACAAAGTAATATAACTATGCATTTTTCTGAAGTATATGTATTTCTTTAGAAATAAGAAAGTAGAGGTAGATGTCCCTATTACGGAAAAAAACTTCGCTACTTCAACCTTACTTTTTCATCTGCGTGCCCTTTAAATCGAACAATAAGTTAGTAAAAGTTACTTTTGTTCAAAAATGAAAAAAAAAAAAATTAAATACAATAGGCTATAGGGTTTCAAATACATTTATTTATATTAAATACGATCCAGAACGTCTTCATAAAGAATGAGTTTAAAAAAAAAGATCTTTTTCTCTCAAAGTAGATCTTCTAGTTTTATAATAATCAGGAATTGAAAATGTACTCTTGTATACATACATACAATTGTTTTCACTGATCCAGGATTAAGTGGGTGAAAAATAAAGATAAAAACGAGTTGAAACTATAAATCATCGAGTCCTAATTAAGTATTAGAAATTTTTTTATAAGTCAAAACATACTCATTTATTTTACAAAATCATAAAAAACAGATACGAAGTGTTTTTTTCTCGATCTCACTAGTTTTATTTATTCTTCAATATTTTGACTTTTTACAGATTTTTGCAATTCGTATCCATTTCTTTGAACTGTATGAAAGTCTTTGAAATTTTCAAAAACTTCGTTGATGTGGAATTTGAACGTATTTACGCAGGTTTATAAAATTTTTGCAGAATCTTCAAAATATTGATTATTTCAGTTAAATATATATAATTTCGAAAATAAATGCCAAAATCTCGAGAATTTGAGTTTTGAAAAATTTCGAATTTATAGAATTTTGATGGATCTCGAAGAAAGTAAAGAAGTATTCTCGAATTCAAAATAGAAGTTCCGTTGGATGTTTCACGAATATTTTTGAAAACTGTAATTGGTTTTTAAAAATACGAGTAGGTACATCTGAATAAGTGCGTTGAAACATTTAGAAAATTTTGTAAAATTTTATAGAGTTTCGAAAAGTGCTGCAGATAAATAAAAAAAATAACACTAATATTATTAAACAATCTTCATTGATCCTCAACTTTTTCTAGAAAAATTTCTTTATATTTTTGAAAATTCTTTGTTATTTTATCGTTATCAAAATAATTTTTTATACGTTTTTTTGAATTTCAAATGCAGATTTTGTGAGTTTGGATGTATTTTTTTGAACTCCAATGAAAGTCTTGAAAGTTTGCAAAACTGTCGACATAAAATTCGAGAAAATTTACATAGGTTCTTGTAATATTTGATGAAATGAAAATTGATGTACATGTTTCCCCCGAAATTCCATAGAATGTTAAAAATTTCATTGAATTTATCGAAATTGGTTAAAGGTTTCGGAAATCACTGGATTTGCGAAAAATCTCCTTATTTTTGAAAAATTTTCTTATCTATTTCTAAGGAATTTTATTGCAGTAACAAAATGTATGTATTCAAGTTCTTATAATATGTTATTAAATAAATTTCATGGACTACTATCAAAATGAAAAAATTTTTCAGTGATACTTAAATCTCAATGTAATTCATATATAGCGTATAAAATAATATCTTGTACTTTTCTACAGTATTTAACCCAAAAGTTACGAATTTTTAGACAAATTCTTGAAAATTACAAAAAAATATTAGACATTATGAAAAATCATTAATATTTTTGAGAATTTCTTGAAATTCGTGGCTTTTCAGGAAATTCTCCAATGTAACAAAAAATGTTCCGTATATTCCATCTAAATAAAAATCATAACAGATTTACCCAAAAATTTTCTTGGTTTGTAAAAGAACAGTATATCACGTTTTAGGGTTGATTTCATCTAAAAATATTTTCTATAGAACAATATAAAAGGGCATTTACCTCACGTGAAAATTTAGAAAGTTTCCAATTTCAACAACTCAAAGTTATTATTGTCCTTAGATATGCATTAGTAAAAATTGTGATAATTCATTTGCTGTTGTTATAAAGGTCGAGACTATAGGAGATGCATACATCGTTGTTTCTGGAGCTCCAGTCAAACAAAATGATCATGCTGATCGAGTTTGTGACATGGCTCTTGACATGGTCGAAGCTATTACTGATTTGAAGGATCGTTCAACTGGTAAAAAAATGACTGTAGTGATATCTCCTTATTTTGCAAATCATTTTTTAAGATACATTTTGAATATGACCAAAATAATCTTTTAAGAAAGTCTAATGTGTGCACTTTTAAAAAAAGTTGGTAAATTTCCCATAAAAAAGAATTGAAAGTTTTTAACCTATATTCTGTATGGGATTTTTCCGATAAATAAATATTAAAAATTTTCCCGATCTATTATTCGTAAAAATCCCATGCAGTTATATGGGTTGTAAACTTCCAATACTTTGATGGAAAATTTACCAATTTTTTTTCAACAGTGTGCATTTATATCAGTTTAAAATGATGTATTCTGTTGACATGTGTGTAACAGATTTATAAAACAGTTTACACCAAAGAAAGTAATTAATAAATTTTTTTTCGTTTTCTTTTCTGACAAGGTGAACACTTGAAAATTCGAGTGGGAATTCATAGTGGTGCAGTAGTCGCCGGTGTAGTTGGTCTTAAAATGCCTCGTTACTGTCTGTTTGGCGACTCTGTGAATACAGCTTCTCGAATGGAAGCAACGAGCGAAGCTATGCATATCCATATTTCTCATTCTACGCGAGAGGCTTTGTCACCATCGTTCACAGTCGAAGAAAGAGGAGAAATTAAAGTCAAAGGAAAAGGTTTACTTTAACAAAATTACGTATTTGAAAATTGATTCAAAATGTGTCGCCAAAGTTTACAAATTATCTAATTACAACTTTCTGAGAATAAATAATCGACAGTTCCTTTTTATCTCATCGAAAGTTAAAAATCATTTGGTTTGTTGAAAATTTACAATAAATTATCATGAATTGAAAGGAAATTTTCATCTAAAAACTTATTTTTATTATATTCATGGAAACTACATATTTATTTATTCAAATATAATAATAATTAATATTATTTCTTCAAATATCATTTTCTATTAAAGTTATTTGGAAAATTTGCCAAGAATATTATAGTTGCCCGAAAGATAAAAAAAAAAGGAAATTTCGAATCAAAAAGTTGCTGAAATCGAAATCTTTTTTCTAAAACTGTTAAACTCTTCTATTTTTAAAATTTAAAAAATTACGAAACTGTTCACGACTTTTAATTTTGGAGATTCATACTTGCTATATTCTTCTAACTCATGCCCTTCTATATCCTCTAATTATTTTGTAAATTAATTTTCTTTCTTTTTAACATTTTTCTAGATCGACATTGCCATAAAAATTCAGCATCAATGACAAAATATTTGTAATTTAGAGTGTGACTGAAATTCTCAGGTTTCATGAAAACGTATTGGCTGAAGAAAAACGAAAATAGATCGAGATCAACCAAAGGAATAATAATCCAAGAGCCTCCTCAATGGGTAACTCGAGCAACGGAAAAAAAAGCTTCGACCGCGAGTATCAGTTATAATCAAAGAAGTTGTTCGGAATCTTTACTCAGGAAGGAACCAAGAGTTTCTTCGCCGACACTTTCGGCTAATGTTATAAGTGAAGACAGAATCATGTACTCCCCTATAACTTTTCAAGACGTCGCTCGCAGATCTGTCACTAATTCGCCGACAAAAATTTCGGATGCAAAAGGTAAACTTTTTTCCATTTTTTAATTTTAATATTTTCGGAATTTCTAGTGTTGTCATAGACAAATGAATTACATTTTTCAAGATGCTACATTACTACCAGAATTTTATCAATCGAAATTTTGAAATTTGAAAAATAAAAGTCCTGCAATCGAAAATCAAAACTTTGAACAACGATAAGTGAAAATAAAAAAAGGTGAAACAAGCTTCAAACTCAAATTCAAATTCACAATTAAAATAAATTATAAATCATCAAATTTGAAGTCGTAGTTAGATTTTTGAAGTATAAGAATTTCAGTTGAAGATTGTCTGAATTCATACGTCTTTTTTTACTCCAAATCACTCGTTAGAAAAAAAACGACACTGATGAATCCAACTTTCATGCAGAAATGAGATCGAATTCTGTGGAAGCAGCAAATTTTCCCAACCCATCCGAAATTTTCGGATCGCTACTGAGCGAAACAGAGGAACACTTTCGTTTGCACAGAGACAGTTTGTCATCTCGCGATTACGCGACAGTATACGTAAAACCAGATGTGAATATAAGCACTATTGATTTCGACGAAGGAAAAGAAGGAAGTCCTCTAAAAAATTCGCGAAAATTCAGCATCGGCGAGAGAAAATTCAGCAGAACCACGAGCAACAACTTCGAAACTTCGCAAATTTATCCAAGACCAGACCAATGTTGCGCAGGCTTGGCGCTTTCAAAAAACGGAAAATCGCGTAATCACAGTAGTGCGTGTAGTTTGCTTTAAAAAATAGAAAAATGGAAACTACTTTCTAAAGTCATATTAAGGATTTATAAACAATAAAAAAAGCTTTTTTTGAATTCAAGGCAAACTAAAAATAATTTCTTTCATTATTGTACTTTTATTTAACAAATAACCTGGAATATTTATTTAAAAAGCAGGCGATCAAGTGTTCACTTATCATAATATACAACTATTAAGCTACGAGTTTGAAAACTTCATATTCTACATAAATTATAAACAAACACTGTAAACATTCATATGGTTTGACTTAAATAAAATTCTTTCCAAAGAAGACTGTTTTTCTAAAACGAATTAAAACTTACAATTTCATTTCATCAATTCGTATCTTTTATTCTTTCCTATTGTTTCAAAATTTTGAAAGAAAAATTTGAAAATCTAAAAACCATTTATTTCTCAACTGCAACCAATGACCGAATTTCAGAAATTCCACTAATTTATAAGACGCTTTGACAAAATCAAAAGGAATTTATTGAAGTACAAAAATTATAAAGGAACATAAATTGCTCCACAAACTTTCACGAGGGAAAAAAAAAAAAAAAAAAAATTAACACTTATCAGATGGCGACAGAAGTACTCGCATTTTTTATATCTTTACAATGACGAACATTTATTACATTTTCTCATATAAACAAATTGCACAAACTTTTTACTTCTTTTCATACATTTTTCGACACATCGTTTTTCGTTATGAAAAATAATGAAAATCGAACATTCTGTGATGTGTGAAATAATTATATTATTTCAAAATTCGTTGCCAAAAAACGTAGGAGTCGAGAAAATAAATTAATTCCTACACAAAATATTTGGTCAACAGATCACGAATTAGAGAAGATTACATATGTTCCTATTTGATTGCATTTCTTTTTAGAATGCAGAAAAAGGTTCCAAAACCACGCTTAGAAGACAAAAAAACTTGTTAAGCAACAAAAACGCATTATTATCTATTTTTTTTATATTGTACATCTCACTAATGTGTACTTTTATAACCAACAATAATTAGTTAGTTACGGATCACAAATAATTCGGTTTTTCGTGAATAAATACAAAAAAACCCAACGAAAATTCGTCTAAAAAAAAGTATACAGGAAAAAAAACCTTTCAAGGTCTCAAAAACAAATGAAAATCCTTTTTATCTGTCATGTCTCACTGATATGCACTTTGTTGACAAACCAAAAATGTTTATTAGTCGCAGATCACGAATAATTAGATTTTTGGTAAACAAATGAAGAAAAACTAAGCAAAACCTTCCTCATAGGAAAAATAAAAAAAAATCGTCAACGTAGCATGAATTTTTTTCTATCTGATTTTACTGATAAGTCCTTTTTAACTATTGTTTGAGTTATCCTGTTCTATTTCAGAAGTTTATGATTCATCTTCATTATTGCAGAATTCTAGCAAATAACGATTATGAGAAAAAATCTTTGACGAGAGCGCTGTTGTAAAGTTCCAATCCTAAACTTTTCCTCAGGTCATCACAGATTTCCATCCTGCCATTCGTTACCATGTTTGGACTGCCATAATACTTGTTTTTTTGTTCTTCAGAAAAATAAAATAAAAATTCTATATTATTGCGAATTTTGACAATGCCTATTTTACAGTCCAGAGAGAAAAATTCAGATCATTTTTTGCAAAAACTTGACCTCATGTAGTATACAAAACGACTATGAAAAAAAACTCACAGCAAACTGAAGCAGCCATATTTTGGTACTGCAACTGCAAATCACAGGAATTCTCCATCTGGCATTCTTCTTTTACATCTTCAACTTCACGTGAATCTTTACTTCCAAATATTGATGTTTCCAATTTGACTCCATTTTCATTTTCAACTTCCGTTTGGTCCTCAACTTTGTACGAATGAGGCGAATTCCCAAAACTGTCCACGTGTGAAGTTTTTGGAACAATCACTGTAACTATAAAAAATATTTTCAATGGTTTTAAAAAAAAACGTTTATGAAATCTTTTATAAGATTTTCACCTAAACGTGATTCCAGCTTTTCGGACTTGGACGAGCATGAAAAACTTCTTGAGCTATTAGATCTTGTTACATAAAAAGGGTTGTAGCAGATCTGTTCTTTTGGGGTTCTGAGATTAGCAACCCTTTTTTCAGATTTCACATGCATAAATGGGTTTCTAACTTTGCATTTTCTCCAGAGCCTCTCTTTAGTTGGTGGTGGTTCCTTTCGGACCTTTTTTTCTTTGTTCGCATTTTCTTCAGAGATTTTCATCCCCTCATAAATCACTTTTTTCTTTCGTCCTCTTTTGCCTTTCGTCGGGACAGTTACAGGCTCGTTTTTCAATGTAACAGAAGTAACGTCATTTTCTTTTTCTTCAAGATTTTGAATGTTTTTCACCATTTTTTGTGGTACTTGACGATCTTTTTCGTTTTTTCGTTGACAATCAAATAACATAACGTAAGGACTTCGTTTTCTTTTGTCAATTTCTTCAATGAGCGAAAAAACGCTTTTGCTTTGATTCAAGTTGTGTTCATTAGCTACTTGTTTTTTCTGAACTGAAGAGAAATAGAGGCTCATAAAGTTTTTCACATGGCGATTAGTATGTTTTTCGGCGTGAAAGCTTTTGTCACCACGATTCTGACTTTTGAATTCAGCAGTGTTCTGTGTTTTCAGTATTTTTCTCGATTTTGCAACTTCATTGCTGCGGAAAAACATTCGTAGGACAGTTTCGTCGGAATGTTCTCTCATTTCATGAGCTCCAAGTTCTTCCAAAGTTGAGAATTTTCGGTGTATGCACCGGCAGCATCTATGCATTTTTCGAGTCCAAACTTTTATCGCAGGTATAATTCTTATCGTTCAATGCTAAAAATAAATAGAGATCGACAAAATTAAAGAAAGAGGAGCTCAACTCTACTTTCAAATTCAGAAAACTGTATTTTCAAGTTTCCTCCCCCAATTTGCAATGTTATTAAAGATCAGTTTACACACTCCCTTAGCATGGGCAAACAAATTACACAACATAATTTTTTATCCAAAGTTAAAAATAAAATTTCTCATCCATTTCTTTCGCGAAGATTTTTACTTATTTTGAAAAAAATGATTCAGCACCATTTTGTCTATGTTGGAGGAAGTGTGCAAAAGGATATGCAAGAATACTGAGAATTATTATGCATTTGTGAATTTCCGATGAGGGCCTTAATAGTAAGATTTTAGTAATAAAAGGAATGTTCAAAATTGACATTCATTATTTATACATATTTTCAATGGCGTAGACAGATACAATTTTTGGGAGGGAATTTTCGAAAAAACACATTTCTTTCTAGATTTTGCAACTTTTATTCTTTGAAGATTTGGTTAAATTAGTGGGATTTTTCGGTTTTTCGAATTTCAGGATAATCAAGTTATACAACTTGAGAATCCAGAGTCGACGATTTTTCATGTACGTATTTTATATCATGGAATTTGGTTTTCTCAATACTTATGCAAGTCACTGAGACTTGCAATTTTTTTCTAACAATTTTGGCATTTTTTATAATTCTTGAATATCTGTAAAACTTGATATACTTGATATCATAATGGATTTTCATACAGCTTTCTAGAATTTGATGCTCAAGAAATCAAGGTTGAAAAATCGTTTAAATATTTCAATAGATTTTTAAGGAAATTATTAAATTTATATTTTCAGTGCATATTTCATTAATTTATAGAATTTTCATTGAAAATTTTACTTAAACAATTTTGTAATATTTTCTGCTATTTTTATAAACTTATAGTATTTTTGTGTATTGCTCTAGAGATTAATAGAATGTGATGTTAGATTATTGAAAAGATGAACCGTTCGAGTATTTACATTAATTTTACAGTAAATAGCATCTTCTATACGGAATTACAATATTTTTTTATTTTTTTCCATATATTTCTGGTATTCATACGATTTGAGAAATGTTCTGGTATGTTAATAGATTCCATCTATTTAATTCAAAGAATAATATACTTCAGAATTCAAAGTTTTAAGAATTTTAGAGAAAATGGCATCTATATAGTTTTCGAGTATAAACAGATTTTCTATAATGTTTCTCGCATGTCTGTTGAATTTATGTAACTTCAAAGATTTTTAAATATTTTTGTCGAATTCAAGTTTTTCAGCAGATTTATGTAGATTTCTAGAATTCAAATTTCTCTCGATTTCCAGTAACTGATTAAATTTCCGGAAAAATTACACCAGTATAGATTCATTATACTTTTTAGATTTCTTGTACTTTTGTATAATTTTTTGTATTTATAAGATTATGTTGCTTTTTCTAGTATTTTTTTAGATTCCAAGCTATGTTTAAAGATTGGTATATAAAGCTTTTTAGAATTTGATGTTTCAGAATTCCAAATTAGATAGATAGTAGATATTTTTTCAGATTTTCCATGAAACAGTTATTTCATAGAATTTAAAAGATTTTCTGTTATTTTTATCTCAGTTGACTTTGACAGTTGTTTTTCTTTTGGTTTTTTTTAATTTTTTTATTACTGCTGTCCCTACTGAACATGGAATTCTCATATAAGTCTTACGTTAGATCTGATGTGAGATCTCATGTCTCACGCGAGATCTAGTAGGAGATCTGAAACCAGCTCTAGACGGCAAATTTCGATCGTGAGATCTGATATAAGATGAGAGATAAGAAATTGGCCATTTAAAACTTGTGTAAGATCTTATATCAGATCTGACATGAGATTAATATGAGAAATTCATTTTCAGTAAGGATCAATCACAAGTAAGATGATTATTAGATTTCTATATTTATTTCTAGTGTTTTATGCTCCAAGGTTAAACTTTTCAAAAAATTCTTAGCATTTTTGTAGATTCGAATATTTCTACATAATGCACAGGAGTAAAACAATTTTCCAAAAAATGTTTAAGTAGAATTCCATTTCAGTAAAAATTCTTCTGACGCCAGAACTATTGTTATTTTCGAGTTATTAACATTTAGAATTCTTAATATTGTTAAACTTTGAGAACTTGAAATAACTAACTTGGGTAAATATACCTATTTTGGATAATTTTTAAATATGTTGCTAATATTTATTATTATAGTTTAACTGCCTTTCTCCTTGTAAGTTGTAGTTTTTATTTATGTCCCTGCAAGTCTATCTTTACTTATAGGCGCTAATTTATTCTATTGTATCTCCTATGTTAAGGTATAGGAGATACGATAGTAAGAATCAGCGCCTACGAGTTGAGATATACTTACAGGGACCCATTAAGTTATAATTAATTTTATCGTAATTTTGGGCAGAATTGGGAGAACCCTGAAATTACCCTCAGCCTACGCACCTGCTTCTTCAAATAAATTAGAAGTAGATCTACAAATTGAAATAATATGGCACAATTACATATCAACAAATCTACATTTATTTATCCAAAATTTGCGAAAATTCAAAATGAGCTTTTCTTATTCTGGGAGGTATATAAACTCCAAAAAGTGATAAAGTTTGGTATATTATTACTTGAATTTTCATCTTTAAATCAAGCAAGAATTTTGACCATCACCTACGTACAAAATTCCGAAAAAATTCATCATCTTGTCATATACACAATTTTAAAAACTTATGTAAACATTGCATGTAATTGTTCAAGTTTGTATACTGAATTGATTATAATTAATCTATCTCAATTAATATATTTACATTAGGTATATTGTAATATAATTAGAATAATTACTGATGGAATAATATTAATTATTATAAATAATTTTCTCACGCCCCTTCTTTTGAAGAACGACGAATTTTGCATTATGAAATAAAATATTAGATTCTACAACAGAAATCTCAGTGTCTCATTGTTTTTTATAAGGTCTCATCAAAAAACGATGTACCATTTGAAAATTAGACTACAAAGTTTTAACATCAAAAGATCAACAACTCACAGTTAACACTAACAATTGTCCAACAATTGTATGTAACCGAAAACGTCAAAACGAAGACGGCTGATGTACAATTGTGATTTATTGTGATCAATTGTGAACATGATAAACAATAACCACACAACTGACAACAACAGGCCTTGGAACTTTGAATCTCGAGGGGCAACCCACACCATCAATCTCTCTCACTCTTTCAGCTCTAAGAGAGTGAGAGAGAATGATGGTGGACAATGGTGGGGGCTGCCCCTCGAGATTCAAAGTTCCGAGGCCTGACAACAATAAACAAAAATGTTTCCGAATATTGCCGAACGTTTCCGGTTATCCAAAGTATGTGTGTCCTTGTTTAAATTACGTGTTAGAAAGAGAGGAAAAAACGTAATATTCAAGCGTTCCAAAACTCGTTGATGCGTCTGTGTAACGACAAACCATAGACCTATAGTACATGGACTCTAGTATGCCGTAAGCTCAATAGAAACAGCCCGGTTAGCATAGGAGCTGGCGGAGTTGCGGGCTAATCGACGGAACGAACCGACCGTACCCGAAGATGTCTGATCGTCGTACGAATGTATACGATCGGGCACCTTCGAGAATGCTCGGTTCATTCCGTACGATATGGATTAAAACGACAGCAGCCGAAAAGCTACGACTGGGTACCTTCGGATACGGTCGGTTAGTTCCGTCGAATTAGCCTGCAACTCCGCCAGCTGTAAGGTGTAAGTGCTCCTATGTCTAACCGGCAAATGGCGGACTACTAGCAGTCCATGTACTATATGGTATAAGCGACAAACGCACAAACACATACAAATAAAAAAATACAGTCACTGACAGTCACGAAGCTGCAGGAAACTGCGAAGTCCTGCGAAAACAAAAATTGACAAAAATCAACGAAAATGGCACTTGCAAAAGTTTGTGGAATTGAATCCTTCGTGAATTTTAAAAAAATCGAGGATGACGAGAATAATTCTTATGAATTCTCTAATTTCACGAACAACGCGATTTTGGCAATGCCGCCGTTCTCAAACGTAAGTCTTCTCTTTGGTTATTTATATGGTTTCTTACAAGTCAAAAATTGCACAATCATGCAATTATTTTTTCCACAAAAACACTGTTTGACAATTATTTTTTGACCTAATTATGTACAGCTCTGACTCAATGTGGTTTTTGTTTGAATATTCTGTCAAAGTTAGTTATTATACAATTTATTTTGATTTTAGAAAATTCTAACCTACAAAATGTCAAATGTCAAACTTGTTTTTTTATGGCTATTCCTGCAAAAATCGACTGTCGAAAAAGTGAAATTATTTTTTATTTTTACTTTTTGTTTTTCTGAACTTCCCGAAAAAAAATCATATATGCATGAATTTCAGAAATTCGACGTATGAATTTTAGAATTTATGAGAACTGCATTTTGAATTTATTTAATTTGATCAATTTTATTTGTATTCAATTAAGTTGATATAATTTCCGTTAAAAATCTGAAAAATAGTAACAGAAGTTTATGAAAAAAAATGTCAATGTAAAAAAAGAAATTCAATATTATAAATCAAGATTGAATAAATTTTTTATTTAATATTTAATATTTTAATATCTAAATTATTTCTAGATTGACCAGTGGGTCTTAAACCATAAAATAGTACAATTCGCATCTAGGGAAAAAATAAATTTCTCACAAGGAATATACACCCGAGGGAGAAATTTATTTTTTTTCCATGGTGCAAATGATTTTTTTTATCATAGCAGGAGAAAAAGCTGATTTTCGCACGCGAAGCGGGCAAAAAAGTAATGTGCATAAAGTTCCAAACGTTTAAAATTGAATGAAAAATGCAAAAAGACAAGTATTTAATAAAACAAAATTTGTGCTTGTTGCTTTCAAGGATATTTCGGTTGAAACAAAAAACTTAATGTTTATTAACAAAATATTTGACTTAATCCTGCCCATGAAATAGTGTATTGCATATCAAGGGGTAAAACAGCATCTTTTCACTCGTTCCGAAAATGTTGCCTGAGCCGTGAAAAGACTCTCCACCGTGATATGCACTGTACTTTTTTTGGTAGCCACACAAAATGAGAAGCGTGTTTGGCTGCGTAGCGGATTGAGCGTAGGTACACCTTTTCGAGTCAGTGAAAGAACCCGTGGCTAAACAACGGTGTTTAGCCACGGGTGCACGTAAACACCGTTGTTTAGCCATGGGACCTTTCACCGCTCGAAAAGAGGACTCTTACGCTCAATCCACGAGCAGCAACACACGCTCATTTTATGTGGCTACCATAAAAAAAATTGAAAATTCATTCAATTTCTCTTTTCATTAAATTTTAAACTTTGAAACTTCAGGTTCATAAAAGTAGGCTTTTTAGATCGTTATGAAAAAAAAAAAAAAATAATTGTGTGTATAGATTTGAATAAAATAAAGTATCTAGATAACGTATTCTTAATTAGAAAATATCTTACATTCGTTTTTCAAGTCATTTAAGCACAAATTTATGTCTTAGAATGCAGTAAATCCTATATTTGTATACGAATTTACTCTTTCAAACAACAAAAAAATTAAAATATTTTGAATTTGATATAAAAAATCGCTGTAAAAAATTGAATGTACATAAAATTGTAAACGTTTGAACTCAAACGATGAAGGGAAATAAATGAGTATACAAGAAAAAAAAATTTCCAGTCGCTTTTGAGGACTTCACAGTTGGAACAACAAACTCCACCTTCACAAATAAAATATTTAACATAATTCTCCCTGCAACAAAAAATTTATTTCTTTATCCTTTTTGTTTAATTTTCAACGTTTGGTACTTTGGGGATGTAAAAGTAATGAGGTCTAAAATTGGAAAGAATTGATTTGCCGTTAGTTGGTAGTAATGGGGAGTATGTATTTTTTTTTTTTACTCAAAAGCCTAAGTCATAAATCATTTATTTTGATGCACATTTTATTCAATTTTAAATTTTTATTTCTTTCTCGAAAATGAAAAAATTTTTTGAAACCAGCAGTATTCTGTAATCAAGTTCTCAATCCAGAAATTGTAAACTCGAAATTCTTTTGATCGCAGTTACAATTTTTTAATATTCCAGTAAATGCAGTAAATAATAATTAATACATTGATATATTTTCAACAAAAATTTTGATTTAGCATCTCATAGTTTCTCAACGAATTTTGATTTCCAAAAAAGATAAATCTTTTCTGTCACCCCTTTTTTTCTATTTGTTTCTTTAGAAATGATTCTAGACTGCACTATTATTTTTGTTTTGTTTTTACTTTTTAATCCATAGGTATTAAATGGATTTTAATTTTTGCATTTACAGCCTGTCGAAAAATTGGCTGAACTTTCCAACGCTACAGATGACCATGGAAACAAACTCAAAATACATTTCCAACATGGAACTACCACATTAGGCTTTATTTTCAATGGTGGAATCATCCTTGCTGTTGATTCTCGAGCAACTGGCGGTCAATTCATTGGTCGGTTGAAATTCAATTCACTTTCAATTACTGTATAAGAAAATAATTATAACCAAATTTCCAAGTACTCTTTGTTGTTTCCAAGACACTAAACTCAAAATTTTTCAATAAAATGCATATTTCTTACAAAAATGAACAGAGCGATACTTCAGATTATTTGTAATACTTATCCTATCAAAATTGCCACAAACTAAAAATGCACAAAGAAGTATTCTTAAAAATTCAGTAAAATTTTTTTACCAAGTATTGCAATTTTTTGCTTATTCTTAAAATGTTTAAAAAATACGATATATTTGTGAACGTTTTAAGTTAATATCAAATTAAAATGTTCAATTAGTGAAATTGTTAGGTTTGTTCAAAATTAAGTTTTTGTGCATATCGATACTAAACCAAGAACGTCTTTATTTAGAAAGAATTCATGAGCTGCAAATACAGGATTTAAAACAATGACGTTTTTCGTTTTTAGGTTCCCAATCAATGAAGAAAATAGTCGAAATCAACGATTATTTGCTTGGAACAGTCGCGGGTGGAGCCGCAGATTGTATTTACTGGGACAGAGTTTTAACCAAGCAATGTCGCATGTATGAACTGCGCAACCGAGAACGCATTTCTGTAGCCGCTGCCAGCAAATTACTTTCGAACATGGTGTACAGCTACAAAGGAATGGGTCTCAGCATAGGTCATTAATTAGCTATACATATTTTCAAAATAGTTTGGAAATTAAACAAAAAACGATTATCACTATAATTAGGTTTCATACAGAATAACTATTTAATAACTTAAAATATATGTATAAATCAATTTTGCATTATTTAACTCTAATATGTAGAGGAGGTTTATAAACTTCAGCCATTTTCGATTGTTGAGTTTCACTGTGTTAAACTTTTAAGCATATTAGTTTTATTTGCAAGAACGATTTTTCACCAAAATCTTATCACATTAAAGAATGGAATCTTGTGTTCACAGGCATGATGTTTGCTGGATTTGACAAACGAGGAGCCAACTTATACTACATTGATTCAGAAGGTACTCGAACGCCAGGTAAAGTTTTCAGCGTCGGTTCTGGTTCCATTTATGCCTATGGTGTTTTGGATTCTGGATACAAGTGGGATTTGTCTGACAAAGAAGCTCAAGAACTTGGAAGAAGAGCTATTTACCACGCTACTCACAGGGATGCTGCTTCCGGTGGTATCGTTCGAGGTAAGAAATAATCCTGTTAATTACATGATTTTAAATAATGTAATTTTGACGATCTGTCATTTTGAAGACAAAGAATTATAAGCTGCCAGCGTTTTTTAACTGCTTTTCCATTTTTTTTAAACATAAACTTAAGTTACTATAAAGTATGACGTTTGTATCTCGAACATAATGCGAAAAAGTTATTGATCATATTGGAAATATAATAAATCATCATAATGATGATTTCCAGTTTATCACATTCAACCTTCTGGCTGGGAAGTCATTTCAGTCGATGACTGCAAGGACCTTCACTACATGTACCTTGAACAAAAGGAACAGGGAATGAGCCAATAAGTAAACTTTACTGTTACATGATGTCAACTTTTTTATCATAATAAATATCACCTATTTACGATACGTAACTTTTCATTCTCATCGTTCTAATTGACCCTTTTTGTTTAGAATGAAATTAAAAAAAAAAAAAAAACCATTTCAGTAAATTTACGGTAACTTACTTAAGTAAATACTTTATTTCATTATCATATAAGGAGTTCAGAACAAATTAAAGGTTCAGAATTGATGTTTAAAAAAATTAAAGACAAAAAAAATACGATTTGAAGTTCACAGTCTAAAGAATTGAATATTTTCAACTAAAAAAACAGGGTGTCTATTTTACAGGAAAAGCGGGAATTTCCCGCAATGCACGGAAAATTCTAATCGCTAAAATTTTTCCAATCAATACAAAATTTATCATTCAATACATCGATGGTATAACTGCTCTATAAAGATTTTTTTAAATATTTAATTCACTCCAATATTAAATAAATAGTGAAAGTGTATTGAAAAAACCGAATAAACTGCATTTCTGAAAAGTTACCATTGCAATAAAGACAATTTAAATTTTATGATTCAGAATTGGAAACATCTTTGCAAAATATGTATATCATGGAAAATTCTCTATTGAAAGTTAAAGAAATAAAAAATCTAAAAGTAAATGTTAAAATATTGAAATCGTAACTCAGACTTAAAAAAACCAAATAAAAAAAAAAAAAAAATACACCTGACCGATATCGACTACTCAAGGATCAATTATTTCTATTTTTGAATCTCAATAATTTTTTCATCACATTAATAACAATAAGAGCACAAAACGAAGGCAAGAAAGGAAAAAAATTACTAAAGTTATGTTTATGCATTTAATTGATGACAAATAAAAATATTGAGACTAGAATAATTTGTGATATTGATATTTTAGATGAATAATTTTCAAAATGATCAATTTTTTTTCCTCCAAAAACTGAATCGACTGCATTTTCGAAAAGCTAATCATTGCAATAAATATAATTTCACGATTTCTGAATTGAAAAATTTATCGCAAAATTTGTAAACAGTTTGAAAATCTCAAATTTTCTATGTAATGATTAAGCAATTATTCAATAAAAAAAAATGATCGTTTGTGTAATGAGATCGCGACTTGGACTTTGGAATAAAAAAAAATATACCACATCAATATGTACTACTCAAATTTAAAAATTTAAGAGGCAAAAACAAAGGCAAGAAAGGAAAAAATTACTAAGTTATGGTAATGGATTCAATAAAAGACATGAAAATTTTGAGATTGGAATAATATTTTAATTTTGATATTTCCCATTAGATATTTTCAAAATTATGAATATATTTTGCATTCAAAAACTGAATCGACTGCAGTTTTATGAATGTGTATTAATTAGGGGTGTGCGGGATAGAGAATTTCACGGGTCGGGATGGGTCGGGACGGATCCCGAGTTTTCCGGGAAATCCAGAAAATGTCGGGAAAGTGTCTTTCCTGTCCCGAGGCATTTCCCGACCCATCCCGACATCGGGATTGCCGAAAAGTCGGCATCCCGTACATCTCTAGTTGCAGGTCATGAATGATCATGTAGGCTATAGAATTAGTAATTTTAACAGCCTTGGGGGAATTTGTGTCCAGCTTTTTCTGCTTTTCGGAAGCCTTCAGAATGGGGTTTTTCACTTGTTTCTGAATGCGCGATTTCCAGAACTAATTGAGATATCCCCGCACTTCGTTCTTTGTATTCATTGAAGATTTTCGGGTGTTTTTGCAAATGGCGAATCAAACCCGAAGTCGAACAGTTTTTTGTGCTTATTTTCGCCGCGCACGTTTTACATACCGATTGATCGTCATTTACTTTTTCATAAAATTTTCGGACTTTACTTTTTTTTTTCGTTTGAATCGTCTTTTAACTTTGAAATTTCCGAGGACATTTTAATACGAGTATCGAAAATCACTATCAGTAATCACTAATCACAGTAATCACACGTTAAACGACTGCAAAACACGAAACGTCCCGAGAACAAATGATTGTCAGGGAGACTGTAAGGTGCTGTCAGCTGTGATTTGTGAGGCATCAGGATCCTCGACCAGTCGATTCTTGTCCATACCTGAGATTTCCTTATCAACGATTTCCTGCCTGAGCCTCTCCCCTGCATTCCATGGAATGCAGGGGAGAGGTTGTTAAAAATACCCTAGCCAGCTCTACACGTTCCGTGAATCTGGAAGTTCCAGAAATTTTTCGAATTTCATTGAGGTTCAAGACTTCCGAAAAGATCATGGTTTTCAAAAATTTACGGATTTTCAGAAAAAGAAATCCCGGAAAATTTAGGAATCACAAGAGTTTGGCACGCTGAAAAATTTCAGGAATGATGAAAAATTCGGAAATCACGAAAAGTCCGGGAAATCCTGAAAATTTCGGGAAATCCCGAAAATGTCGGGAAATCCCGAAATGTCGGGAAAGTGCCTTTCCCGTCCCGAGGCATTTCCCGACCCATCCCGACATCGGGATTCCCGAAAGGTCGGGATCCCGCACACCCCTAGTATTAATTAATAAAGAAATATCTTCTTACCATTATTACTCTTTCGATGGGAATTTTTTTATCGAATTTACTGCAAAGTAAAAGAGTTGAAAAAAATTGAGAAATAAATGAATGGATAATAGTCATAGGTATAGACTCAATAAATGAAGTATAGAAATTTCTCATTAAAAAAGATTCGTGATCTTGATATTTTGAATGAAGAATTTTTGAAATCGTGGGTTATAAAATCGAATTGTTAAATTAAAAATTTTTTTTTGAATGTTATGATTACGAAATTATATTTATAATTATTCCAAAGGTAATTGAATAATTAAATTCATTAATTTTTTAAATAAATTTTATGAATTAATTATTGAAATTATCAAAAACCAAAATTGTAAATTATAAAAATTTTCAAAATATTATGATTTCGATATTGAATAATTATTTTTTTCAAAGTAAATTGACTTGAAAATTTTTTTATTATTCCCAATAAATTTTTCAATCATTAAAACTATGAAAAGTCGAAATGGTAATTTATGAAAATTTTTGAAATATTATGATTCCAAATTATAATTGTTAAGTATCTAAAAGTGAAGTCAATTAATATTTATTTAACAGTAATTTTATAATTTATGAAACATTATGAATTAGAAAATTTTTCTTAACTGTGAACTACGTAAAAAGAGTGAAATTTTTTTACCAGAAATGATAGTAATAATCGCATTATTTGATCCGTTTTGTAACTTTGGTCAAATACATCTGAGGAGTCATAATTCAAAACCGGCTAACCCATTATTTTTCCGAAATTCACTTTTTTACATTTTTGAAATCTCTGTTATGAGGCACATATTATTCCAAAAGTAGTACTTCGAAAAAATTTTTTATCAATTTTTAAATATTGTGTGAAAATCTCAAAACAGCTAACCTCAAGTGTAAAATAGAAACGTTTTTTTGTCACCCTGTAAAAAATAAATATTGTAGGTTAGTCGGTTTTGAATTATAATCCCTCATCTATTTTTTAATGCATCAACATAAGAAAAATAAAATTATAGCAATATTATCAAAAGTTAGAATTTTAGAAAACTGAAATGTATTCAGTAATTTTTCTCAACTTAATCAGTAGTTACCCTAAAAAAGTTCTAGTGATTCGATGTGAAGTCTTTCACTAGAAAAATCAGTATTTTAAGTTATCAAAAAATAGAGAATTTCTTAATGAGAAAATATTTCTTCCTAATTTGAATATATTTGAAGGGTGGATATTTGAAGTCGTACAACCGCCAATTTTTTAGAATTTGTTTTATTTCTTCATTTCTTTTTCGAAACTCTAAGCTGATACCTTCATTTCTGCAATAAAAGCAAGTCGAAATTCTCAATAGTTTCATCGTAAGAATTTTTCAAACATTGCATTTGGGTAACTGGTGGCCTATTGGCAATTTAAAGTCATATAATAACCAATGGAGCCTTATGTAATTTAATAAAAAAAAGTAATTTATGATTGAAAACTGTCTAACCGTCCATTCATTAATATTGTTAAACTCATTTACAAACATTTTGATTCAAGAAGCAATATTGTTAACAATAACAACTACAAATAAAAATATAAAGCGAATTTCATTATTTAATTATATTTCACAATCACAAATAATAACAAAAGTAAACAAAAAGTGAATATTTATTGTAGCATTTCGGTTTTAGAGTTGTCAAAAATGTAATAAAATTTTCTCTTATCTTCACATTGTAATGCTATTGGTTAATATATGACTTTGAACTGCTAGACCCTCTCGACCTTTACCTGGCGAAATTTCAAGTAGTCGTATTTTCCTCAAAATTAATCGAAATCGTTTCAAACTTGAATAAATGACTTATCACCTAAAAATGAACAATTGTGATTTTTTAAATAAATATTAAGAATTTAAAAGGCACCAGTGTTTTTCCAACCTGTAACAAATCAGAAATGGCGGTTATAAGACTTTGAATATTCACCCTTCACTTAATATCACAAACAATAAAAATTTAGTGTAAGTGACTATTAATAATATGTAATTCTTGATTTTAAATAATAATAATTCAATGTTGATTCATTTTTATATAATAAAATCAATTATAATTAACTGATGTATTAATTTCGAATTGAGAGTCTAAAATCACAGATAAAAAATATGTGAATTTGAATGAATTAGAGTATAGAAATAAATCAATTCTAATACTCAAAATATTTTAGCAATAAGACAAAAAACTTCTTGAAATAACTTTCCCGAAAATTGTTTGAGAAAATTCATTTACAATGTATAATACTCCATATCTCGGAGGTCTAGATGTTGCAAACTACGTCACTGCTTTACAATGTAAACACGAAGATTAGCGGAAATACTCGACTGGAAAAAAAGGTAAACAAACAAACACATTCCATCTCTCTTTTTTTGCATTGTTGCGCACGCGCCGAGCCCAAAATCGAACGTTGCGTGTACAAAACTGCACGTATATATCAATTGATATCAGAAACGAGCGAACACGAGTGAAAAATACAACGCAATTGAACTCAACCATTGAATCGAATTAATCACGAGTGCGGGGAATCAGTGAAAAAATTTTCGTAATTTGCGAAATCTTGGATTTCTCATCTTTCGAACGATGTCGAGCCCGAAAAGCAGCGATATCGAGGAGAACGAAAAATCTTTGAAAGGAGGTCACCCGCCAGCAGGTAAATTTCGTTTCGGAATTTCAAGGTCATTGCGAGGCAAAGTATTTCACTTTTGTTGTGTAATTAAATTGCAGTCAAAGCCGGCGGAATGCGAATCACCCAGCATAAGTTGGCGAAAAATGAACGCGAAACGAAATCAGATGAAATGAAAGTTGCGACTAGGTGAGTTACTCGTTATTGCGTTTTACGATTTAATTGAAGTTGTTGGAAGTTTTAATTGCGATTTACGCGGCATTCTAGAATGTCCTGATGTTTACGATCCCGATTTATAGACTCGTGCAGAATTCAATAAAATTTGGGGAATTTTTGGATTCGATTCTTCATGATGTCATTTTTAATTTTTATTTTTTGTATATACACTGCTCGATCTCAAAACGGACATATCCCAAATCGGACGAAATTTCTTCTGAGAATGGGCAAAAAATCGCAATCTGATTGGCTCTCAGCTGAAGAGGTTATGTTTACGATAAGCATACATTCATACTGCGCAAGCGCGGCAAGCGCTGCCCATTTTCAGATCGAAACCCCCACTCCGATCACGTCCGTTTTGGGATTTATTCAGGATTTTTCTTCGTCCGTTTTGAGATCGAGCAGTTTATTTCAGACAGTTCATAGATTTCAATAAAATGTTTTTCATGTATCGTACATATTATGTTTTCAGGAATTTACAGAAATATTTATTATTTACTATTTATTTATACAAAATGTACTTGAAAGTTCTGGAAAAAAGCATTTTTAGAAATGTTAAGAAAGTAAATATGGAATACATGAATATGCAATGTAAGAAAGTTTTTCATAATGTTATTTAGTTAGTATAATATATTATAGTTTTTTGTTGAAATATGATACTATTATTTCAGTCAATTTACAGATTTCTGTTTCGAATTTTTCTTGATTTATTCATTTATACATTTTTCCCAATTTTTTTGTAGTGGTGTCTAAAAAGAACAATAAACAATTCACTAAAATGCAATTAAAACAATTTTTTTTATAATGTAATTTGATGAACATTTCTTCATCATTTCGGAAAAAATCTAAATTTTAAAATTACTTTCGAGTCGTTCATTGTTTGTTTGATGTGTGTGGGAAAAAATATTTTTCGAGTCAGGGACAAGGAATTATTAAATACATACCTAAATGCAGAAATTCAAAGAATGTTATTCATGTTGTCCTTGATTTTTTTTTTTATATTTTAGTGAATTCATAGATTACAATGAGATATTTTTCATGTTTTATGCATATATTTTCCGAAATGCCCAGAAAAGTAAATAATAAATACATTATGGTGCAATTCAAGAAAGTTTTTCATAATGTTATTCAAAAAATGTAATATATTATACTTTTTTATTAAAATATAATAATATTAGTATTTCAAACAATTTATCGGCGTACGTTATGAATTATTCTTAATTCATATAGTTTTCTTTTTTTATCCATTTATGCATTTTTCCTAATCCGTTGAGCAGTGTATGAAAAAAAAAAATATTGAATTCGCAAAAAATGTAATTTAAAGAATATTTCAAATGATTTAGCTTGAATAATATTTCATCATTTCAGAGGCAAGCCATATTTTATCATTACTTTCAAGTCGTTAAGTTTTTGTATGAGGTATGAGGGAAAGAACATTTTTGGAGTCAGGGACAAAGATTTATTTATTTAATACTTGAATGCAGAAATTAAAAGAATGTTTTTCATGATTTCTTGGCTTTAAATACTTATCATAATTTAGTCAATTTATAGATAACAGTTATATGTTTTTTATATTTTATGCATATATTTTATTAATACACAGCAAGATTTATTACTTATAAAGTATTTTTAGAAAATCTGGAGAAAAATTAAAAGAAAAAATATTTTTAGCAATGCATAGAAAAGGAAAAATGGATGCATAAATAATGCAACTGAAGAAAATTGTTTTTGATGTTCTATAAGAATATAGTATAGTTACATTTATTATATTATAATAATATTATTTCAAACAATCTATATATATATATATATATATATATAAAATATATTTATGTATTTATATATACTGAATGAATATTGTGTCAAATAATTTATGGATTGCAACTATGATTTTTTCTTCATTTGTTTACATATTTTTCTTTATATATTCATTTATTAATTTTTACCAATGTTCTCAGAGGTGTATGAAAAGGAAAATATCAAATTTACAAACCGTACAATTGAAAGAATATTTTTTATGATGGTATTTAAATAATATTTCTTTGCTATGCAGAGAAAATGTACATTTTATAATGACTTCCTTGTTCTTTATTCTTAGTTGTGTGAGTGACGGAAAATTTTTGGAACCAGATCAGGAAATTAAACAATATGTAAATGCAGACAGTCAAAAAGAGTATTTTTCCCGATGTAATTCGATTTATAGTTTTGTCTTATTTTATAAAAGTTCATGGATTTCAATTATATATTTTTTATTATTCATACACTTATTTTCAAAAATTTATTTTTTACTTCGAGAAAATTTACAGAAAATTCATTAAATATTTTCAGAAATGTGAAGAAAATAAATATCTAATATGTAAATTATGCATTTGAAGAAAATTTTTCAGAATGTAATTTAATGAATAAATTTTATTCATACAGTTTATGTTATAGTATCAATATTAGAATATTTTTTCAGACAGTTTACAGATTTATCTTTATGCACTTATATATTTTCCCGAATCCTTTTAAAGGTGTATGAAAAGGAAAATATCGAATTCGCAAAAAATGTGATTCAAAGAATATATTTAATAATTTAATTTGATTAATATTCCTTCGTTATTCCAGAAAATAATCTGACAATTTGAATCACTTCCTTACTATTTATTTAATCTCAGAGGTATGTTTGAAAAAAGATGTTCGGAGTCAAGTATAAGAAATAATTAAATGAAAAAATGCAGAAATTCAAAGAATGTTTGTGATTATGTCGTTTGATTAGTTTTTTTTTTTTTTTTTTTTTTTCCTATTTACGATAATTTATCAATTTCAATTATTTATTCTTTATGTTTTATACACTTATTTTTGGAAATGTGCAGGAAAATTTATTATTGATCTTTTATCCTCATAAAATGTACGTAAAATGTGTGAAAAAAATGTTTTTAGAAATACACAGAAAAGGAAATATCAAATACGTGAATGATGCAGTTTGAAAAAATTGCTCCTAATGAAATATAATTAATATAGTATATTTAAATTTTTTACTATAATATATTATTATTGTTTCAGACAATTTATTGATTTCAATTACGAGTTTTTCTTGATTTATTTATTTTGCTTTACTTATATCAATTTTCATTGTCCAATTTTTTTTATAAAATACAAAATTAATATCAAAACATTTGTTGTTCTAAACACGTTTCATTGCTGAAATATCTGGAGATGAAAACTTCAGTACACAATTTAAGAAATTTTCAACTTTTCTGTGAACTCTAAAACAAAAACTAAGCAGCTCTGTGAAAGTTTCATAAAAAGTTTAATTAGTTAGCAATAAGATATATAATTAATTTTCTGGCTTTCGTGTCAACACCAATTATGACATATTAAGAGTGTATATCTGAATGCCAGGGAAACAATTTTTTGTTACAAGAGGTGATATTTTAAGCACGCCCCTGATAATGAAAATTGTTTTTCCAATTATTTACAGCCCACCGAAAACTATCACCATTAGTGGAGCTATAGTCAAAGGAAACGCTGAGTTTACTCCTGAATCCATTCAGCGTTATCACGAAAAACCAATGCCGACTCATGAGAATCGCAACAGCCATACTTCTCAAAACATGCCAATTCAGCAACCCAGAAAGTAGACGTTTATTATCTTACATCGCTGATCCAAATAAAAATCAAAAGCTTGATTACTTGTTCATTTTGTTTTACGTAGAAATCAAGCTTAGCTCCAATTTTGGATCAATAAACGAGCATTTTTTATGAAGTAATTTCGAATTATACAAAAAAAAAGTTAAATCGCGAGATGTATTATAAGATGAGATCACATTTTTCAACTACTTTTGCTATTGATTTTACAGTTAATATGCATTTGCTCCAGCATTATTTGTTAACTTGAATGAGAAAATGGCGAGTTTGAATATTGTTCAGTCAGAAGCATTTTGTGAATTCCTTATCTGTCATGAGCAAATATTTAGTACTTACGTGTGTTATTGGAAGCATTGCATTGTACACCTTTATCAGCAGTTATTTCATTTTCAAATAAAGTCTATATTGTACGTATTTTTACACAAATAAAGCATAAGAGTTGATAGAAAGTGTTTTTGTACTTGGAGTGAACCTTGTTGATTGTAGAATTGTTGTAAATGTTCTTCACGTTATTGGTGCTTTCGTTATAGTATGATTTCATTTTCCTTTGTACTGGGAGGAGTGTTGGTTTTTCGATTTTTTGAAAATGTGATTCATCATAAATATGACTGATTTTGGTTCTAGAAGAGAGCTTTTATTCGAGTCTTGGACAAAATTTTATGAATATTCTGTGCTCTGCACTGTAAAAAAAATACGGAAATTCTCTATACCATGGTACTGCAAATTTACTATTCTTTAATGTTTCATATATTCGAATAGGAAAATTTCATTAAAATATGGAATATTAGAATAAATTAACTGGAAAATTCCAACTGCTTATAGTAAAATTATAGTTAAATTTCACCACAAGGTAATGGTTAATGACTTTCGTATCGGTACAGTAAAATTACCACAAATTTTTTTCAGAGTGTGCTTAAGTATTAGAAATTTCACTTGATATTACTTTTAGAGTAAATATTTTTGCTGTAGGTAATGAGTTTTCATTGAAATTATGGAATATTCTCATTTTTAATGAAATGATAGTTTTTTTCGTAAAAATATCACTCGTTTATGCTTCTTATTTAAAAGTAAAAAATTTATGTATCTGAGTATGGATGTTTTATTACGTTTTCGAAACCTATCAAAATTCTACGAAAATAATCTGGTGGAAAACTCGAAGTTAATCGACATATATATTTTTTCTGCCCAATAATTGAAAATTACAAAAAATAGGAAAGTTTAAAGAGCTCTATGACTTTATCATCCATATAAAAAATGTACGTGCTGTGAAGTTCAGGTGCGGAGTCTGTTATTTTTAAATTAGAGAATTTTTAATTCATTGCTTCAAGATTCTACGTATAAATATTATGCAACTCCCATTTCAAGTATAAATCTTGTAGAATTCGTAACTACGACTTTTTGCAATTGAGATTGCTGCAAAAAGATTTTCCAGTTTTTAGATCTAGAATTCTAAGAATTCTTTAATTTCATGCTCGACAGTATAAACTGCCAGAATTCGATAGTTTAGCGTTTGAAATCGGATAATTATATTATATATCGAACATAAAAATCTAGCTATCAGTGTCGTGGAAGTCTGCTTGAAGAATTCCAAGTAGCAGAATTTGAGACTCGTGAATCTAATATTTTCTAATATCAGATTTACAAGCCTGAATTTAATGATTCCATAAACATTGCGAACTGAGGAATTTCGTCAAAATGAATACAAGATTTTATGAATAAATGTTCTACAAATCGGATTTAGAAAATAATATCCAGTAGAATCAGTTACTGTGATTTATCATGTTTCAGAATTTTAGAAATACGTTTCATATTTTTGGGATTAAGAATATTCCAAATCCTTTAATTCTATGCTTTGAATTAGAGATTTATAGGATTTTATAGTCTAGGGTACAAAATTAATCAACCCTATGTTATCGAATTCATAATTCTAGGCATCAGATTCGTAGAAATTTACATCGTAGAATTGAAGATGCCAGAATTACAGATTCGTAAATTTAGAACTGTCTATCACACGTCTCATATTTGTAATCCTGTGATTATTTTGCATTTCATAATGTTTTATTATTTAATGCAATAATTGATTATAATCAATAGATGCATATTCTAGAGCTTGGACTTTGAGAACGTTATCTATAATAATCTAGAAGTTTTTTTATCTTGAATTCCAGAAATTCTATAGTATACAAAATAGATTTCTGAAATTCAATACTCTAGGGTATTATATTTTATGATCCTGTAGTATCGGATTCAAAATTTTTAGTATCAGAATCCCAGAAATCTATATTGTAGAATTTAAAGTAACGAAATTGCAGTCTTGAAAATTGACATATAACTTGAGAATTCCCATTCTAGATTGATAATTTCTGCATTTCTTTATCCATATGTAACAAGTCTAAATTTTATTTTAGTTTCTATTTATTATTAAAAATGTTATCATTTCTGAATCGTATATCATTTAATTAAAATTTTCTGAAGTTCAATTTTTTGGAAATCGAAAGTTTGAACTGTATAGTGAGTAATTTAGAATCCTAGGATAAATAATTACCTAGGAATTCTGTATACAAAAATTTTACATAAATACACGCGTAATCTTCAAAAAAATCACATACTTTTTTCGATTTATCTATAATTCTTCCGATAGATACTTCTCTTTCCTGATATTTCTATGATAAATTTTTCTTATCATGACATAAATTTCAAATTAAATTCGTAATTACAAAAGTCTTTAGTAAAAGAAACGGTAAAAAGTATCGCAGTTTTTATAAATAAATATTTCTGTATAGAATATTCTGCATTTGTGCATCGTTCGGTTGGCAAGCATATATCTGCGTAGTGAACGTTGTTGCCATAGCAATGAGTACGAATTCGACTGAATTCGACAAAGTGCAATATCATATCGGAACGTGTCAAAGGTTACAAAATACGCAGAATAACATGCAAGACCCGCGAGTTTTTGACCCGAAAAATGTAGCCTGATTATTTTCGAGGATCACGCGGTTTTTGAAATATCGCTTTCGCGCCTTGGAAAAGTCTATAGCGACTCGCTGCTCGAGTTTCCATTTACGGCGCGCTGTTTCGAAAAAAGACAACCATGTCCAAAAAAAGTAGCGCCGAAAAAGTTATGGAAATCGACTCACATGTCACGAAGCAGTATGACATTCTCAAAAGACTTGGAAAAGGGGTTAAGTTATTTTATTTCTTGCCTTATTTAATTATTTCGATAATAATCTGAGGTAAAATTCGTTATTTTTTTTTTTTATTTCGACGCAAATATTTGAATAATAACGTTAGAGTACTTTGAACAAAAAATAATAAATTCTGTTTTTGATGCGTGGTCATCGAAATAATGATTGTTTGAAATTCAAGTACATGGTGTAATTTAGTTGCTATTGACGAAATCGAAGTACTCGTGAATTATACCTTAGTGATATGGATAAAACATTTAAATTAGAATGATACAATCAATTGACTACGTAAAATAATTGGAGTTGTTTTTCGCTCTGGTTTTCACATATTTTTGAAAAACGACTGTTATATCAAGAATTAGTAGATGAGACGGAAAATTCTGAAAAGATCAAGAATTTTTAATTTTTTTTCATTCATAGAATTTTTGGGGTTGAACACAATTTAAGAAATCCTGAGAATCTTGAAAGTTTGTGAAGGTTAAAAAAGGTTTAAAATCTTTTCTTTTGAGAAATCTTGGGAAATTTAGGGATTCAAATAAAACAAGAACAATGGCAAGTGCTTGAAAATCTGGAACACAGGCTCAAGGATTTTCCTAACAGAAAATTTCCGACTTTTCTTAACTTAGATTCAAATTTTTATCGAAAATTCACACGCTCTGGAAATTCAAAACGATAATGTATAGTTAAAAAAAAATTTTTAATTTTTAATTAGAAATTAGTAACCGATTCAGTGGGAGTAAATTTTCGTACTTATGATTTTTCTTATTTATTTGAAAATTTGAAATCTTGATGTTTGAGGTCTCCGTTTTCTGGATATTTAGAATGTCATTCCAAAAATGTCGGTTTTTCGAGTTTTCAATAAAATTTATTACACTCTAAAAAAGTATTGAGTTCAGAATGGCATTTTTTGAATTTAAAATTAATAAAATGACAGTTTTTTAATTGGCTTAAATCTCCAAATTTCAAACATACACTAAATTTTACCATAGTGGTTTTTACTGTATCAAATTTTTGTCCTCAATCAAATTTTTCTTCAACTCAGGCTCAAGGATTTTCGTAAGGAAATTTTCCAATTTTGCTTAACTTATAGATTCAAATTTTGGTCAAAAATTCAGACGCTGTGGAAATTCAAAATGATAATGTATAGTTAGGTTAAGGTTAGGTTCAATTTCCGTACTTATCATTTTTCTTATTTATTTGAAAATTTCCAATCTTAACGTTTGAGGTCTCGGTTTTCTGAATATTTAGAATGTCATTCCGAAAATTCCGGTTTTTTCAGTTTTCAATCAATTTTCAATCATGCACTAAATTTTTTTATAATGGTTTTCACTGTACCAAATTTCGTACTCATTCAAATTTTTCTTTAAATATTAAATTTAAATTCTACAACTTGGTTATTACTTGCAAATGCAATAACTGAAAGGTAATTGCAGGCGTATGGGATAGTTTGGAAAGCCACTGAAAAAACCACGAAGAGAACGGTGGCAGTGAAAAAAATTTTTGACGCTTTTAGAAATCAAACTGACGCGCAGCGTACGTTTCGCGAAATAATGTTCCTCTTGTCTTTTGCCAATCACGAGAACATCATTCGACTCATAGGCTTAGAAAAAGCGAACAACGATAAGGACATTTATCTGGTTTTTGAGTACATGGGTTAGTAACATTTTTTCATCCTTCCTATAAAAATTCGAAATTATTTATGCATAAAAAAATGCATTACATTCATCAAATTTTCAAACAAGAATGTGAGAACTTGAGAATTCTGAATTAAAGTAAAAAAAAAGTTACAAGATAAATTTGACGTAGGAAAATAAAGTCAAGTGGTTTTTCAATATATAACGAAATTATTGGCATTATAGCAGAAGTTATGAAAGTTAAAAGAATTTCTAGATTTTGTTGTAATAAAAGTTTGACTTTATGATTTGAATTTTGTTTATTTTATCAAAAATCGTAGAAATTTCGAACAAATTTTCAAGGCTGTCAAACTATTAAACCAAAATGAATTGTTTCAACAATTCCGTAGGTTATTGATTTTTCCATTAACAAATAGTATGTGTAATACTCTACATACATCATATTGAGATTGACCGTAGATAAAGGTTCATCGATTATTTAATAACATATTTTTCCCCCATGAATTATTGTTTTCAACAGATATTTGAAAAAAGCATTAGATCTATACAGTATTAGTTACAATTGGTTACTACTTATTGTTAAAAATTCGAAGCACAAGTTATTGTTTATTTTACTAAAAAACTCCTACTATATTTATCTGAATCAGCAAAGTCACTACGAATCACTAGAAATCAGGGGGGTGACTCGGTATCCAAATTGGTGGCAAAGAAATGACACGAGTTATAGGCGGCGCTACTAGTGCAGGCGACGCATTTTTCATCCTGGAGGGGGAATTGAAGGGGTAAAGTTGTGGTGGAAGTGGTAGAGGAGAATAGAGGAGGGGCGAATGGAGAGGAAAAAATTTCGTCGCCTGTACTACTAGCGCCACGTAGTGGATGAGTTTTTTCGTCGCCACCAGCTTTTATTACGCGGCATAGCGAATGTCACCCCCCTGCTAGAAATTTACCGATTGACAATGATTGACGTATTCCACTGAACGACTTGTCGTTGATTTATTCTACTGATTGACTGATCGTTGATACATTCTACTTAAAAATCCTCGATTTATTATACTAAATTCAGAATAAACTTCTAAGGAATAATATATTCTACTGCTGAACTATTGATTCGTTATACTAATTGAACAGTTTTATTTTTCATTAATGTACTCTACTGGTAGACTATTCATTGATATACACTAGTGGTCCTGCCTTTGAAATGTTTCATTATTTGCATATTCCTCAATCATTATTGACATCATCATTATTATCCATTATTATCTTCCAAACATGATTATTACAAATTGTTTGTTTATTAAATTGGGTATTGTTTCATAAATTATTTACACCCAGACACCACTATAGGCATATTAAATGTAGGTAGGATATTTTGAACTTCACTCCTCTATTGAATTTTTTCGCAGACACGGATTTACATAATCTTATTAAAAGAAGAACCATACTCAAAGACATTCACAAAGTGTACATAATGTATCAACTTTTCAAAGCAATAAAATACATCCACTCAGGAAATGTTATACACCGAGACCTCAAGGTAAATACTTGTTTACATGAGCATCAATAATCCATCATGCTGCTGAAACAGACACGTAGGCAGAAGAGTAGGAGGGGGTTTGAAGTTTCAAACCTTTCCCGGAATTTGGGTATAATTCATTATTTCATGTAAATTAAAAAAAGTAATGATCGCATAAAGTATAAACAGAAATCATGAAAAATACATACAATTATAACTATTAATAATGAAATAAGTAAGAGTTATTAAAAATATACCAACTTAAAATTTAGAAGACATAATAGTATATCGTTTCATGTGGGTTCACAATATTTATTGTGTTTTTTTAATGATTCTAAAATGATAATTCAAGATTTCATAGAATTTTTTTCTCAGAACGAATTCTCATCAGTTATGTTTGGCTTAACGTAAGAAAATTTTCATGTTCAATAACGCTCCTATTTCCCTTGGTAACAATTCCAGAAAAAAACGAGTAAAAAAAATATTTGAAAAATTGCTTCAACGTGAAGAATTATGAAGAAAAATAGGATCTATGAAAATACTAAGAGTCTGAAAAATTTCAAACTCTGAAGCATTGAATTCTCGAAATCTACACATAAATCTAAAAGAATATTAAAAAATCTGTCGAATAATATAAAATTTTAAGAAATTCTTCAAATGATGAAATTTCATAGAATAACTGTTTCCTGCAAAATTTGCATGAATACCTACGATCTATAAAAGTTCGGATTCTAGAGTATTACATTTAAAAATATAGTAATCAAACATTATACTGGAAATTCATAAAAATACTAGAAAACGCGAAAATATCTTAAAATCACTTTGAAAAAATACGTAATTACAAGAAGTGTATAAAACTCGAAAAACCTATATAAAAAATGTGATTTTCTCAGAAATCTATAAAATTGCTGAAAATCACCAATCCGAATTTAAATGCTAGAGTATCGAAATCTAGAATACTATATAGCAAACTAAAAAAACACAAGAATTGTATGGAAATACAAAAAAACCCTCCAAAATTTCATAAAAATTTTAAAAAATACAAGAAACAAAAAAATCTTTTAATAGACAAGGATATTGCAAGTATAATTTTTTTAAAATGATTGCAGAAATGTATGGAGAAATTTATAAACATACCAGAAAATTCTTCAAATTACATAAGTACTCAAAAAATGGGAAGAAAATCCAAGAATCTGTATAAAACATACTGTTTCGTGAAACAATAATGAAAATTCTTTCAACCGTTGAAATTTTCAATACTATGTAAGGCAAATTTCGAGTATACCTATACAGTAGTCCATAGACTAGAAATCTATTGAAAAAAACCAGAAAATATTGAACAATTTTAGAAAAAGTATGCAATTTGCAAATTTTAAAAATTGATGGTATACTTTTAATCTATGTATATAGCTGTGATTTCCTCAACAATCCATAAAAATATAATATTGAAAATTCTTTAGAACTTTGATTACGAAGGCATCGAATTTGATAAATCAACGTAAGAATTGATTATTATATCGAAAAATCATTAAAATTGTATAAATACTTGAAAATCATAAGTAATTCCAAATCGAAACATCAAATATCAGTAACTTGCATGAAAATTGCTAAAATCTAATTCTATGATATAAAATATAGGTAATGAAAAATGTGCGTCTCTAAACTCCAAAATTCGTATAACTTTTTTATCTTGAAATTGGAAAAATCAAAGAATCGTACTTCTTAGCAAGGTTATCAAAGATAAGAAATAATTATTAAATACTGAGGGCCATATATTTTCGAAAAACCCCTACCGAAACTTTTTTCTGCCTACGCTCCTGTGCTTGAGAAATAATCTTTTTAAAAAAATGCTAAAATACTTTGAAATCGTATCAAAAATATTTATCACAGTAAAAAATTAGGAAGTCAATGATCTCTTCTTCCTATTTAAGAGATATTTCCCTCTTAATTATTTTCTTCGTCTTGAGAAAGGATGAACATATTCATTCACGGTTAAAATTTTCCAATTATTTTTTTGCAGAAAAAAATTGTTTATTGATAAATCTTACCAGAAATTAAATAAGGAATTTAAATTTTCCTAGAATTCTATGTATAAAATACCCAAAAATATGTTTAAAAAATATATAATTGTTTTTTATTTGGAGTTGTTTCTAAATTGATAAAAAAAAATCTTCTCAGCCTTCCAATATTTTGTTGAATACCCGATGTGACTGCAAGATTGCGGATTTCGGTTTGGCAAGATCTGTCACGCAAATAGGGGAAGGTGATGGAGACACTGGTAGTGACCCAACTTTGACAGATTACGTCGCAACAAGGTGGTACAGGGCGCCCGAAATATTGATTGCTTCGAAAAGGTACGACCCATTTACGAAAGCAACTCATTTTTTTTAGTTGAATAATAATTATTGTCAGGTATGACTTTTTCATTCTAATTTTTTTCATCTTCCTTAAAAAAATGGTTGCAAAATTGATTGACTTTTCGATAAATTGAGATTCAAATTTTTCAAGGTACACAAAAGGTATAGATATGTGGTCTTTGGGTTGCATTTTGGGAGAAATGTTGTTAGGAAAACCCCTGTTCCAAGGCACATCGACTGTGAATCAGGTTGAGAAAATAATGAACATTTTGCCTTTACCTACAGAAAAAGGTATCATACAAGGTCATTGAATATTTTCCATTGTTCATTAAGTTTCCATTGATCGCATTGCACATCGGTTTTTAGATTTGCTTTCGGTTAGTGCTGGATTTGGATCGAAACTTTTGGAAAGAAATTCGTCTTCTTCTAGTTCCACCATCAAAGACCTTTTGCCGAATACTTCTCCATTAGCTTTGGATCTTCTGAACCATTTAATTGTGCTGAATCCGAATAATAGGTTAACAGCTGTGGAAGCTCTGAAACATCCTTACGTAGTCAAGTAAGGTTTTCAAGAACTTTCTTGATGTTAGCACAATTTCATTAATGGCTGAATTTATTTTCTAAGATTTCACAAGAAATTGAATGAACCAGAACGAGGGTCTAAAGTAATTCCACTTTTGAGGGACGACGTGCAATTATCTGTGGAGGAGTATAGAAACAAATTGTACGCGATGATAGATGAAAAAGACAAAAAACACAAAAACATGTAAGAAAATATAAACATACTTCTAAGAGATTGTTTAAATAAATGTAAAAGAAAAAAATGTCCTAGAAGTCACAGTATTGAGAATGAAAAGTGAAGGATTCACAATAAGTTTTTTTTCTGCAAGTAATACATTTTTTTAAACTTGCCATAATATTGAAATACAGAAACCGATCCCAAACCAGAAGATTATCGGAACATATCAGAAGAGAATCTATCGATCATTTTTCAAATACGTCGAATAATGTCGCATGTAAAAAAACGCATCACGCGTCGTACGACGATTTGAGAAAGGAAAGGAATAAAATGCATTCACAAGAAGCATTTTCATCAGAAAAACACGGTAAATTTTCCGATTTCACGGATACAGTGACTAATTTTACATGAAAATTCGTACAATTGGAAAATTTTCTTATTTTTTGAAAAGATTTTGAGTTTTCTGGAGTTTTAGGACCTTGGCGACGAGCATTAAAATTTTTTCGAACGAAGTTCAGATAATTCACAGTTAGTATCAGTGATTGAAATCGATTTATATTTTGATTGAGATTATCTGCAAAATAATATTCAAACTGATTTTTCTTTGAATTTCGTGAAGGTATGTAAACTTTGGTTAGATTATATGAGATCTTTATTTTCTAACCATTTTTGAATTTTTTATTGATACAGTGAAAAATACAGAACCAGTTTACAGTCATAGCTCGCAAGTGTATGACTTGAAATCTCTTCAACCGATGCACATCAAAAGTTCAATTTACCTTAGCCAACAGCAGAAACCTATGAAATCACAATGTTCGGTGCAAACAAGTCCAATGACAGTGGTGAGTATAAATTACAGGGTGTCTAGTAAAAGCAAGGAAAATGTTTCCCTGAAGTTTCCCCGATTTTTCAAACCAGGTTTTATGTACTTTCGATATTATAACGTGAAGTGTAATTAGTTTTGGTTTACAAATCTACATATTTTGATTTAGTATGAGTTAATAAACTTGTAGATTCAATATTTTTCAGGATCACATTGAAAGAAGTGTTTTTGAAATTGAAATATTCAGATCTGTTGTACTAATAGATTCATGAGTGTTGGCATTTGCATCATACAATCGGAAATTGGCAAATTTTTTATGAAAAAAAATTGTTAAGAAAAGAAATTCACATTTGAAAATCGTAAGTTTAAATTCAAATCTACTCGAAATCATGTTTTTCTCGATCCAAACAAAAATGAAAAGCAAGGATTTTTTTATAATTTTCCTGTAATTTTTTATGATAAAAATTTCCTTCATTACAAATTTGGGGAAATCCATCTACAATATTCACTGAGATTTTGTGAATCAATCCTTTTTTATTTGATTATCCTTTACCCAAATCACTAGGCACCCTTCTGTACAATTTTTCTAATGCTTCAAGTCTTCCCAAAACTTGTACAGTAAATAAATATATTTTCTTTGCAGGCTACATGCCACATGGGATTTATTTAGGTATCGTAGAGTAAAAATTTTCAGAAAGATACATCACAAGCATTTGCATGCATTCAAATGCTTGAAAATTCGAAATCACACATTTTCCCAAAGCCATGGAGAAATCGCGTGTTTTCTCCATTGTTTTCAATTATAAAAATAGTTCATTATGCTTCAATTTCGCTGAATAAAAATTACTTGGTTACAAACATCAAGTCACTTAGCTAATACGGACAGGCCCCAACAATTTTTTAGGTTCCAGTAACTAAATGTAATATAAAAAAAATATGTTATTTATAATTTGTAAGAAATTTGATTTTTAGACGTAAAATATAAGCAATAAATATATCATTGTGAATTTTAAATTTATATTAAAAAGCTTTGAAAAAAACAAACATTATTTTCTTCGAAAAATATAAATTCCAAGTTCTTTTCAGCAGGAAATACTGGCGTATCTGAAATATACATACAGGGGCGTAGGCAGAAAAAAAATTTTTGTTTTTTTTTGTTTTTATTCAAAGTTTTATAAATTTTTGAGAAAATTATATACGTCTACATAGCTATTAAATATTGATGTATTTCCAGTGTTTCTCGCCTTTTTTTTTTATAATCATGGAAATTAAAAGAATTTTCTAAATTTTTATCTAGACAAGATTTCTAGTTTTTTGAAGATTTCGAGAAATTTCTAGAATTCGTATTTCGATAGATTTTCAGTTGTTTTACAGATTTATGAAAAATTTCGCCGTTATTTATCTTTGGTACTTTACAAACCACTTATATCTTTGTATTTTTCAGTATTTATAAGTTTTTCGGGCGGTTGTTAATATTCTAGAAATATTTGGTATTTCTCTAGATTGCTATACACGTATTTAAGAATTTGATTCTCAAAAGTGCAAATTTTTATGGATCGTAGGTTTTTGTTCAAATTTTTCAGAAAAGAGTTCTTTCACAGAATTCTATTACCTTCAGTTTTTTATTCAGAGTTTGTATGATTCGAAAGATTTTCTGGCATTTTTCTGGATTCCTGTGGAGTTCTCTGGAATTCCATGCACAGTTCAAAGTTTTTTAGATTTTAAAAATTTTTGGAGATTATAATTTTTCCACCAAAATTACTAGGATGAAACAATTTTTCAAATTTCTGTTCTCTACGTTAGCCTACCTAAACATGTACAATTCGAATTTTTTTTGAAAAAAATTATTCTGAGGCCAGGATTATTGGTATTTACGAGTTATGTAATTCTGAATATTGTTCAACTCTGAGAACTTACATGAGACTATTTTTTATGCCCTCTGGAATTCATCAATTACATTTTTGATAATATTTAGGTTTCTGTATGTTAATTATCCCTTTTTTGCAATTTAAAATTATTCGTATTGCTATTATTTACTCTCAACTTTTTATATTTTTACATGAAATAATAATTTATTTTACAATCATCTGCCTACGTGCCTATATGCATGAAATTTTTAATAAAACCCTGTAAACATACTTGTAAAGATGAAAATCATCCAGTACAAACTTCAACTGCATTTCATTCACTTCCTTCATTTTGATCATTCATCTCATCCCACGAAATTTGGCACCGAAAATTTTTGAATATTTAAAAAAAAACATCTTCAGTCTCGAATTTCTCTCTCCATTCTAGGTCCATCATTTGAGAAAAACCGAATCCTACCCAGTCAACCAAAATTGTCACAAAATCTCGTACTTGCCATCGTACAAATTACCGAATATCACACGCTCGAGTTCAAATTTTCCTCGGGAACTTCCAGTGACGTATCCAAGACCAACCTCCAAAAACAACGATGTCACGAAACACTTCGTTCCAAGGGTAACTCCATGTCCGAAAACCCGAAATCGAGTGATCATGAATTATTTACAACAAGCAAACGTCACGATTCCTGCTCAGCAATCCACATTTCACAACGCCAAAAAAACTTTCGATCGTTTGCCGGGTCGAAGTTTTCAAAATAACTGTAATCATTCGGTTGAATGGAACAACATTTTTTGCCGGAGCGCAGTTACGCGAAATTTTCAAAACGCAACTTGTTTTTATCCCGTTCATGATCCGGTCAAAGGGACTCAAAGCTTCTGCAGAGATCACAGCATAATTAACAACTCGGCTTACAGAGAATTGCTCAATCGAACAATTGGGTATTAAAAAGGGTTTTTCGGGACTATAGGAACACATTTTTCTGCTGACAATCGATAGGGAGAAATCAGGGATTAAATTTCTGGTACCTTTTCTTTTCGATCATGCGAACGTGAATTAAACAGGATAGAAAAATTTTTTATTTGGAATGAAAAGTTGATTGAGGATCAAGTGGTGACCTTAATTTCTTGAAAATAACTACACGTCATGACAGAGCGTACAAATTTCACTGTACAACTTTTGTAACGCAGGCTGCGAGTCTAGTGTGAATATGTCTTTTATTAGTATAAAGATACAGACATTTTAATAAATCACTTTTAAAAAAAATTTGTTTGTTATTATTTATTACAGTTAGTGACTTTTGATAAAATGACCCTGGACAATTTGTGAGAACTTTGCTTAGACGTTAAATTCTTTATTTTATCAATTTTCCCGTTTTAATATAAATTGTGAGAAATTTAATTAGGAATTCAGTAATGTAAATTATATGCGTATGGAGTAGTAAAATAAATGCGTGTATTTTTAATTTTGATAAGTTCGTTACAGTGTAATGTTTATTTAATTATACACTATCTTAAAAATATATAAATTATAAACATCTCATCTTTTTTACAAGGTTTTGATCTCTAAATCTATTATTTTTTCCTATAATGAAAATCAACTCGATTAGTGTAAAAGCGTTTTTTGATATGATTTTATTTTATATAATTATTTGTTACAATGATATTGCATAAAAAAATTATACTTGCTGACTGCTGCTGACCTTATGTCATATATCTGATTGTGAGCTATCAATCTGGACATAATGCCGAAAATAACATACATATACAGTTTTTAATATTTTTAATTTGGTAAGAAACGAATTCGAAGAAGTCCTTTTTTCTTCTCAACCCTCGCGATGTTTCAGTTTTTTCCAGCCAAATCTTTATTCTGTGTCGGATCATCCTAAAAATTTCATCGTTTCATTTTCATTTTCCATATTTCATATTTGTATACATTTTTTAGTTTCCTTACATACTTACTGTGAAACTCACTTTCTTTTGAATATTGATTTTTGTCACACAAAAGGCAAAAAATTAAATGTTTCTCTTCGACTTTTTCTTTCTCAATAACTTTCGTAGAGTTCCCATTTCTCAAAAAATTTAAAAATTTCCTCAAATTCTTTCAAAGTTACATAGTGTTATACAATGAATATGGTTTAAGATTGCATTAATTGCTTGAAAAATTCAACTATGTATGTGAACATCCTGATCTTTTCAACATTCATCTGGCATTTTCACGTGACCGACCGTGCCACTTTTTATGTAGATGTCCACGTGTATTTTCACATTATCATCCATTTGTATATTTTTAGCTGGGATATACATTTTCACGTATGAGTAGATTGCATAGAATTTCTACACAATTTGTGCCACACATACTTTTATAAAATTTGCAGTTCTCATCACAGGTGCGTCTTTAGGTCTATGCTAACCACATTTTAAAATTCCGCACCAAGGATACTAAAATAAGGATGTTCGACTCGTATACTCGAAGCGCTTCTCAACACGGACAGAATATTGCATTTAGTATCCTTGTTTCGCACAAAGCATGAAATAAATCAATTGATACTTTGAATAGAAAAATTATATTTCAGAATACTTTCGTATGAAATGTTCTTTCTTAAAAAAATTTTTGAATGTGTATTTCACCTTATGCCACTTCTTGGTCGTTACTCGACTTCTCATTCGGGAAGCACTATAATTATTTTATGTACCTCTGGCATAGAAAACGCATTTCTCGTCCAGTTTGAAATCTCAAAATTCGTTTTCTAGCCCTTGGTACATAAAATATCGTACGTAAATAAAAAATTTAGGTCCTAGGTACGTAATATACTATTATGTACCTCTGGCATAGAAAACGCGTTTCTATGCCAGCTCGAGATCTCTAAACGCGTTTTCTATGCCCTTGGTACATGAAATATCGTTCGTAACAGGCACGGATGTGCGAATTTCCCCGTTTCGCCAAATTCGCACATCCGTGCCTGTTACGAAATATACTATTTTAAAAAGGGTTTAGTTAGAAAAATGAAGCAATCGATTATGTTTAAACTAACATCAGTAGTTGTCATAAAAAGTGGGCAGGTGAGTGACTTGAAATGGCCGCGTAAAAAAAAAAGGATTCAGAAAGTACTGTAATACAGAAAAAGGCGAAAAATGATAATAAAATTAAAAATTTATTTTTAATTTATTGGAGTTATCCGCGGATATCCCTACAGAACTTTAATCATAGAACTGTCGATGCAGACTTACTTGCTTTAACTCACTTAAGCGCATGTGATTGATTTGGTTTTTTTTGTTGATTTCTATGACAAACGAAGCCCTCACCTCCACTTTTTTCATTGGTAAATGTTGTTTTGTGGGGGTTTGCTCATTTTTTGTTATTTTTTGACCACGAGAGTTTCTTTAATTGTGCGCATTATATGTATTTATACAAAAAGTTTGTGTCAAATTCATTATTTATTTATATTCATCGATATTTGTGTATTTCGAATTTTTGTTATTTGTTAATTTCGATGAAATTAACAACAAATCAAATTTAAATTCGATTTGTTGAAGGGGAGGGGGAGGTAAGGCATGGAAGTTCCATTCCTACCCTCCACTGCTCTCCCCCTCATCGCTGTGTGTTAACACTTGTATGTGTGTTAACACTCTTATACTTGTGTCTACACACTTGCTTCTGCTGCCGACCAAGCCAGACCACGCTACACCACGCTAGCTGCAGTCGAGAAACATTACGTAGGTACACGTGTACATGAAAAACGTAGAAGTTTTTTTTAATAAAACATTGACGAAATTTTACAAATTATTAATCGAAAGAAGATGATTCATAAAAAATTTTTTTGTATTAACTAACCCTCATACTAACGAATCGTTTTTATTTAAAGAGCATAGAATTGCGACACGAGAGTAAAATTGATATTTTACAAATGGGCAATTAAGGCATGATATTTAGCTAGCTTGCATCATATTTGCAGCTATTTTTTTGTGAAAAACGCTTGTCGTCAAACTGCCGACCAATTGCGTCTGCAACTGCTGCCAACTTTTCGCCATGCATGTCAAAAAGAGCATGCGGCAAATATGACCCAAAAATTAAGAACTTTCTAGGTTTATTAGATCGACTTTAATATCATTTCTATCAAATCGATCTTTGGGTGTTTCATTTTTTCTCTTTTTCATCCAGCTTTTACCTAGATTTAATGAAATACTTGAGTTTTTTAGAAGCTGGATAATTTTTAGTTTCTATTTAATTGTTGAGTTGAATTGGAAAATTACTGTAGTTCATGATACTTTTATCCTACGCTAAAACATTATTTTGAATGAAAGTTTGGAAATTTATAAATTTTTTATTTTATTAATTCAAAGACTTTGACGGGATCAATGAATAGCTGAATGAAAAGCTGGGAAAATATATATTTTCGCAGTTTTGATTTGCAGAAAGTTAATTTTTTTTCTTTGTTTAAACGAAGTTAATATTGAATTCAATAATAAATTTTCTAGAAAAAAATATCTTTTCCACCAATAATCTGCGGCTATCACCATTTTACCTTATAAAATCGCTAAAATGACCCACATGTTCGTTTCTGCAACGAATCAACCGCTGCTCAACATTCATAAATAAAAGTTGATATCGTTTGTACACAAATTTAAAAAAAAAATTAAGTGGCCACCTCGGGGTAAGAAAAGTGTGTACTTTAAAGTCATTGCGCAATTTCATTGGCGAGAACGAAACAAAATTTTTACTCGCAACACCACGCAAAACTGTTTAGAAAATCCATAAATACAAGAAATGTGGAAAACTCGAAAAATATATATAAATGTCGATTTCTCAGGAATCTATAAAATTACTGATAATCGATCGAAATTTGCATTCTAGAGTATCGAATCCTATGAATCTCTATAGCGAACTACAAAAATACCAAAGTGCATGAAATACTAAAAAACGTTCCAAATTTTCGAAAGTGTTATAAATGAAAACTTCAAGAAACCCAAGAAATCTTACAATACACAAGGACTATGTAGATATAATTTTTTGGGAATAATTCTAGAAATACATAGAGGAATTCATAAACATACGAGAAAGTTCTTCAAGTTACATAAATACTAAAAATATTCGAAAAAAAAACCCAGAAGTCTGTATTGCAGATACAATTTCATGAGAAATATATTAAATAAGTCAAAACCGTTGAAATTTGCAATGCTCTGGCATCAAATTCCATAAATCTATAGAGTGGCCCGTAGTACTTAAAATCTATCGAAAAAAATTAGTTAATATTACAAAGTTTTTCTAAATATGCAATATGAAAATTTTAGAAATCTATTAAATACTTTTCATCAATGTAGATATAATTTCCTCAACAATCTATAAAAATGTAGGAAAAATTCGAGAAATTTGATAACCAGAGCATTGAAATTTAGAAATCGATGCAGAAATTCATTAATATATCAAAAAAATCCTTAAAAACCTATAAATATTTGAGAATCATTGAAAACTCCAAAATTATTAGAATAAAATCTGAATATCAGTGACTTGCATTAAAATCACATAAACCGAATTGTATTAATTCACTACAAAATTTATTCTATTCATTATATTTATGATTTTCGGGCCTGCGGACAGATACGTAAAAGAATCGTTGCAGGAAGATTAATTGGACGGGTACTGGTCTGAGAATTAAATCTTTGAACTTGATTGTGAAAATTGTTGTACTTCTATAGATAAAATTAAATTGAATTGAATTACATTTAAAATACGTAATGGAAAATATGCGAATCTGGACTCCAAATTTGTGTAATTTTTTTTATCCTGAAATTAAAAAAGTTTCCAAATCGTATGTCTTATCCAGGTCTTTAACGAATATAAATTATTACATAAATACCGAGTGCTATATATTTTTAAAAAACCCCTATCGAACATTTTTTCCGCCTACGTTCTTGTGCTTAAGGAATAATCATTTTTCGAAAAAATGCTAAAATACCTTGATGTCGTATAAGAAATTATTTTACAGAGTCAAAAACTTGGATGTCAATGATCTCTACTTGCCATTCAAGAAATACTTCCCTTAATAATTTCCTCCGTGGCGAAAAACAAACAAATTCATTCACGATTCAAATTTCCCAAATAATTTTGAGGAAAAAAAATGCTGTATGATAAAAGTCCCAGGAAACTCGATAAAAAATCTACAATTTTCTTGAAAAACCTATGTATAAAATTTCAGAAAATATTTTCAAAAAATGTATAATTTTTTTCTTTTTTAATGTGGAGTTTTTTCTAAATTGATAAAAAAAATCCTCTCAGCCTTCCAATATTTTGTTGAATATCCGATGCGAGTGCAAGATTGCGGATTTCGGTTTGGCAAGATCTGTCACACAAATAGGGGAAGGTGATGGAGACACTGGTAGTGACCCAACTTTGACAGATTACGTCGCAACAAGGTGGTACAGACGTGTACGACAATTTGAGATACGAAAGAAATAAAATAAATTCATAAGCAGCGTTTTCATCGGAAAAACGCGGTAAATTTTCAGTTTCCACGGATACACTGACTAATTTAATATGAAAATTCGTACAATTAGATAATTTTCTTATTCCCTGGAAAACATTTTAGGTTTTCTGAAGTTTAAGGAATTTGGCGAAGAGCATCGAAATTTTATCGAACGAAGTTTGTATATACCGTATTTACTCGAATATAAGCCGCATCCTTTTTTGGTTTTTTAGAGCTCTAAAATCACGGTGCGGCTTATAATCGTGTGCGGCTTATATTCGGGTACAAAAAGTCAAAATAAAAATTAATTATTTTATGCAATGAGAAATATACGCCTCTTGTCTAGAAACAATTTGAAAAGGATACTTATGTGGAAAATTGTTTAAAACATAATCTTTATGTACATACTTTGAGTGTTAGTAGAAGATGAGGAAAGTTGCATCTCGTAAAATTCCACAAATATTTCACAACGTTCATTTTCAAATACTGCGAGCATAACGTTGATTATCGTTGTATTTATTGATTATTGTTTATTGCGAAAAATTCACGGGCAAAGCCCAACACGAAAATACAAACAATATAAAAGGCACAATCAATTAAAGATGTCTTAAAAATTATTCATTATCACTGTAATTTTCAGAACTGTCTTCGTTATCGATTTCCAACTCGCTTCCTGATGTAGTGGAACTCGGGTCGTATTTTTGTATTCGTACAGTATTTTTGAGAATTTTGCACAGCTCGAAAATGAATCATTTTTTGATTGAATTTACTCATAACAGCACCTAAGGGCAGTTATACTAACTTTATCATCTTGAGAAGTTGTAAAATCTATTTCGCGAACACAGTGAATCACGAACTTTTGATATGCGGCTTTCATTCGAGTATAAGTGGTTTTTCACTGATTTGAGTTCCAAAACTGGAGTGCGGCTTATAATCGTGTGCAGCTTATATTCGAGTAAATACGGTAATTCACAATTTGTGTCAGTGGTTAAAATCAATTCATATATTGATTGAGATCATCTACAAAATAACCCAGTGAATATTTTGGCCCCAGAAACACATCATTATTGACGCCCAAAAAAGGGTAGCGCTGTGACCGCAGTTGCAGGCAATTCTGGGGCCACAGCGTGGGGCCGTGGAAACGTGGGTCCAGAATTGATCGTTCGTGGGATGCTGGACTGGCAGATGAGTCATCAGCGCCTCAGAATTGCCTAATTCTGGGGCAAAAACTTGGCCCACGCCATGGGGCCTATGTGGACCCCACGTTATGTTTACTGGGAATATTCAAACTGATTACTATTTGAATTTCGTGTAGGTACGTAAACTTCAGTTAGATGATATAGGATTTTTTTTTGCTATACATTTTAAAATTTATTGATACAATGAAAAATACAGAACTAGTTTACAGTCATAGCTCGCAAGTGACTTACTGTAACGAACGCATCGTGAAAGATACACGTGTATTTTTTATTCTGATAAGTTCGTCACAGTAATGTTGATTAAATTATACACTATCTTAAATATAACTTAATAATAAACATCTCATCATTTTTAAAACATAATTAAAAATTCAGAGTAGGTTTTGGATCTCTTTATCAACTATTTATACGTTAACAAAATACTTCCTTGATAAGAATCAACTCAATTCGCGTCAAAGTGTTCTTGGATATAATTTTTTTCTTTTAATTGGTTACAGTAGTATTGCATAAAATTATTAAGGTTGCTCACTGTTGCTAACCTTAACTCATACATCTAAGCTATTTCTCCGGGAAAAACGCCGAAAAGCCGTACTCATACGGTTTTTGATATTTTTAAATTGGTTAAAAATGAATTTGAAAAAGTCCTTTCTCCTTCTTAACGCTCGTGGTATTTCGGTTTTTCCATTCAGGCCTTTATTTTGTGTCGAAAAATCCTGAAAATTTTATCATTTCATTTTCATTTTCCCTTTTCTTCATATTTGCATACATTTTTGAGTTTCCTCCTAACACACTTACTAAAACACTCACTTTCCTTTGAATATTAATTATTGATTCTCAAGGGCAAAAATTGAATGTTTGTCTTCGACTTTTTCTCTCCAAATCATTTTCATAGAATTTTCATACCTTTTTAACAAATTTAACATTACTCTACTCAAATTCTATCGATGAAATCGTTTTCTAGAAAATTTGAAAAATTTACCATCAAGACCAAATAAACCGCCTTTTTTCATGTAACATCCTTTTCTATTTTAATAACATATTTTTTATGAAAAACAGCTGCCAGCTTGAAGTTTCATTAGGTATGATAATGCTCAAAATAATTGAAGAAAATAAATATCAATATATGAACAATGAAGTGATACATAGTATAGTGTTATACGGTAACGTAATAAATATAGTTTTATATAAAAATCTACATTTTTATTTTTTACCAATTAAAAAAATACAATGTCAAATATAATCATGAAATATTGATGTAGTATTAACATCTAATAAATTAATATTTCAAATCGTTATTTTACGAAATTGATGTGATTGGCAAATCATTAAGATGAAAAATGAAAAACACTGTTTCAGTAAATTAATATATATTGAACGGAAAGAATTTTTAATAAATTTCAATAAACTAAACTTTAATTTCATCGCGAGGCTTTTAACTGTGATAAAATGAATAACCTTTAAAACATTGTTTATTTTTTGTTTGAACTTTCAACGGAGTAAACTTTGTATAAGAATACAGTTTATAAAGATACAAATTTTAAGATTTCATTACAACATTCTTCAAATGATTGACTTGATTATTAAAATTTCTAATGCTGAGTGAAAATCAAAATCATGACTTACTGGTTCTGTTGAAGAAGTTTCTACTGATTTCGAACTATCGGCTTTTTTTTTTGGTAAGTCCATCTTGAAAAGGAAAACTTTTTATTTATATCAGGCAATGTGACAAGAGTATTCCTTGTTTTAGCTTGAAAAACAGTTCAAATTGTGAACTTAATATCATACATGAAAAAAAAAAAATCTTTCAAAACTTTGTTCTTTCATTATTTCAAATTTCCGACAGAGATAGTGAACTGAGTAATAGAATGCAGTTTATAAAGATACAAATTCCAAAGTTTTATTATTGCATTCTTCGAATAATTGACTCGATTAATTAAATTTTTAATGCTGAGTGAAAATTTAAATCATGACTTACAGGTTCTGCAGAAGAAGTTTCTACTGGGTTCGGACTATCAGCTTTTTCTTTCGGTAAGTCCAGCTAAAAAGGAAAACTTTTCATGTATATCAGACAATGTGACAAAAGTATTCCTTGTTTGAGCTTGAAAAACATTTCAACTTTTGATTTTAATATCAAACATGAAAAAAAAATCTTTTTTCACAATTTGATAAAAAATAGACCATTTTTAGTCAATTTTTTAAGTCCAAAACAGTCATTTTTTAGGCAATGACGAGTAATGCAACACTAAAGTAATGAAATTCTTCATTACTTACAAATTGGGAGTATTCAACTTGCCATTATTCACAATTTGAGAGTAATATCTTTTGCTTGGGAATGAGAACAGTACATTTCTCTCAATTTTGTAGTAATAAGCAATTTCGATTGGAAATGAGAGCAGCGCATTACTACCAATTTCATAGAAATGTTACAAAAGAAAAGTACACAAAACAAATACATCGAAAATGTATATATGAAGTTGGCTCGAACAGGATAGCCAACCTAACTAAAAAAAAAACAATCTACAACAATCCATTTTGAAAAATGGATTTCCTTTTTTTCTCGAGATGTTTGGTCTCTCATTGTGTCAATTTATGCCAAAATAGTAAAAAAGCATCCCTGACTACCCCCGTCGTCAATAAAATTAAAAATACGTAGAGGAAAAAAAAGTTTTTCTTAACACTGCACAATTGTACAGAGTGGTATTTACAGTCGTCATCTGTTCAAAACATCTGTTCATAGCGTTGTTATTATTGAATATTTTAAACTGATTTTCAGTGATTATGTGCAAATGTGACCACATTGGAAATTGTAAATAACTGTAAATAACAGCGAAAACAGTGCGAAGTAATGAGTGGCCAGTGACGTTTTTCAAAGCTGTTTAAAAGCAGTAAAAAGGATTTTCAAAAAAATTTCACATGGATGATTTACGATACAGCTAAAAGGATTTACGAGCAGTACAAAGAATTTCCAAAAAGGTTTTACGTGAAAGATCTACGATTGCTCGAATATTTCATTTTCGAGGACGCCTCCAAGAAGATTCGAGTGACATTCATAGTTTTTGCAAAAGATCCCTAACCTCAAAAGGTACGTAGGAACTAGGGCGGCTATTCATGGCAATTTCCGCTACATGATGACAGTAAAAAATTCGCGACCACGCAATTCCAATCTTACACGCTTATACGTATTACTTTAGTGCAAGGATTATTCGACTTCCGTAATGGATTTCCGTTTTTTCTCGTGATTTTTGGTCTCTCATTGTGTCAATTACACAGTAAAAAAATGGATGTTTGAGTAATGAGATTGTGACTTTCATATAAAAAAATACACCTCACCGATATCAACTACTGAAAGATCAATTACTTGATTTTATAATTTCTAAAATTTTTATGACAATTTTTTTTTATCCGATCCACAACAAAATGAAAAAAAAAAAAAAAAAAAAAAAAAAACAAAGGCAAGAAATAAAATGATAAATAACATGATCTGGTCTCAGAACTTTTAGTTAATGACTACTCGAACAAAATCAGGGGGCACACACTCCATAGGAAATAGGATTTATTCGACTAGAAAACTGGGAGTACTTCAAGATTATATTGCCTGCCGAAAACATTTTGAAAATAAATTGAAATATCCATCTCTCTTTTTTGCTTAACACTGCACAATTGTACAGAGTGGTATTTACAGTCGTCATCTGTTCATAACATCTGTTCTTAGCGTTGTCATTGTGGAATATTTTTAACTGACTTTTCAGAAAACTTGGGAATTTCCAAATCGTTCGAAGTCACATTCAAGTCAAAATGGAAGAAAATTCATCCCCATGCAATACACAAAAAATTAATGAAGAAGCTGAAAAAGTGATAAAAAATCTATTACCCGAAAAATCTATGAAAAAATATCTTGAAGCATATAACGCTTTCATTGAATACCGCACAAAAAAAACGCAAAGGAAGTAACAGAGAATCTACTTCTCATTTACTTCAATGAGCTGTCCGAGAAATACAAACCAACAACACTGTGGTCCAGATACTCAATGTTGAAGACAACACTGAACATTCTGGACAATGTAAATATAACCTCATTCAAAAGGCTGATTGCTTTTTTGAAACGAAAATCAGAAGGATTCCAAACCAAAAAGTCGAAAGTTTTCACTGAAAAAGAAATTCAACAATTTCTCATCGAAGCTCCAGATCATGAACACTTACTTGAAAAGGTAAAAAAAATAATAAACATAATATCCCAACTAATTCATGCTCCTCTGAATTCAGTCAAACACAGTTAAAATTCAGTTTAACTTCATTAGAAATTTAAAAATATAAAATAAAAATCTGTTTCTTTTGACGAATTATTTTCATGCATTTTCAAAATTTTTAAACACCAGAACAATAACAACAAAATCTGTCTATCTTAACTGTCAAAATTGCAATCTTTGATATCTTTTTCTCATACAATTAAAAAAATATTTTTGTTTTTTACAAAATGAAATTACTTTGAAACTAGTAAAAAATTATGCAAAAAAGTATCTTATGATGAGTTTTACGATTATTTTATCACATCAGCTATTCACAGAATTCGCAATATATTTTATTCACAACAATGCAAATACTGCAATCCAAATATTTCATTTTCTCAAAAAAAATTGTTCTTTCGTTCATTTAAAAAAAATAGTCGTACATTTTATCTAAATCCCAAGAAAAAGAAACAAACAATAAATTTCAAAAATCACAAAAATATGCTATTTTTCAAAATGTAATATACTTATATAAAAATAAAAAAAAAATGTTCATGATTACGGATTTTTTATTACAGATTATAGCCATTCTCGGCATATGCGGAGCCTGTCGAGGCAACGAAATTCAGAAAATTACCCTGCAAGATATAAAAAACGAAGGAAACGTCATCATCGTGACTATTCCAGAAACAAAAACTAAAACGCCACGGACTTTTACAATAACAGACAAATTCAGTCCAAACATCAAAAAATACCAAGAACTCCGACCTCCAAACACCGAAACCAACCGATTACTTCTCAAATACAAAAATGGAACATGCACATCTTTGCCACTTGGTCTCGCCAAAATTCTGAAAATACCATACCAAATAGCCTCTTTTTTGCATCTCCTAGAACCAGAAATGTATACGGGACACAGCTTCAGAAGAACTTCCGCAACCTTTCTCGTCAATGCTGGAGCAAGTATAACAAGACTGAAGAGACATGGCGTATGGAAAAGTACATCAACAGCAGAAGGATACTTCCAAGACTCAATCGAAAATAAAAAAAACATATGCGAACAAACCGGATCAAACATCAAGATGCCGGAAGAATCAATAGAAGAAATATCTCCCACTAAACTCGACACCTTCAATATCATTGACAGCATTCAAGAATTGCAGGACAAAGACATTGATTGGGAACAACCATTTTTCGAAATTCACCCGACCGAACCAAACACAACAGAATACAATGACTCAGAACAAGCAAAAATTTTTCAAAATGTTCAACTGCCACATGCAACAGCAGAAAACCCAATTAACACACAAAATACAAGCACAATCATACAACCAATTTTAAAAATAGATACAAATCAGCAAAACACAAAACAAACCAAATCAACATCAGAAAAAAACAATGAAACAGAACAACCAAACTTTTTTCAAAATTTTCAACTCCCTTACACATCAATGAACAACCCTAAAAAGGCACAAAATACGAACACATGTCACGAGACTTTCAAATCGAGAAAAATTGACTTGGAACAATTTTCTTTCAAACATGCAAAAAAACAAAAACGAAATGAAAACACTGACTTCAACCAGCAAAATAATTTCGGAACTGACGAGACGACACACAGCCATGAAAAAACATTTAGAAACAAAAAAATCGACTTGAAAAAATTTATTTTCGAACCTCGTTCTACAGCACGAATAACTGATGAAAACCACGAACCAAACGAACAACAAATTGTACAACTTCCAGCATCAACAACACTGAATTGCTCAAATTGCACAATAAATATACACATACACCAGTAAAAACGAAAAAAGCAAAGTGTACAACAAGAAAATAAAAACTCCATCATTGATATGTTATCATTATATCTACAATAAATATACCTGCTTTTGTATTGAACAAAATGACTTCTCTAACCATGTTTGTCTTTTACACCAAAAAAATAATATCCCTCAAAATTCGAATTGAAAAATTACAATTATTATCAACATAAATAAACATTAAACATGTAATCTCAACTGTAATGTCTGGTACAAATAATTCACATGTTCTTATAAAAACAAAATTACCTTACTTCCACATAAAAATTATTGCCATCAATTTTATGAATACACAAAAGTCAATATCGCCTTCAAAATACTTTTAAAAAATACTCAAACTGTATAATATAATATAATTCATGAAAAACTTACTAATGAAAACATAAAATCCAAAATTCCAAAGGCCTGAGATACAAAAAGTGAATAACATACAAACTTCTAATAACAAACATAAGCAAAAACAATCCAAAATATCACTAAAGAATCAATTTAAATAAGATAAAAAATGTCAATATTATTGATTTATTTGTTAAAATTTTTTTTTTCAATTAAGTCTTTAGTTTTATGACAGTCGGGGGGCTCCGCCCCTGGACCCCGTCCCCCGCCCTGCACACCGCCACCCCCCCTGAACCCGTCCTATGCCCGAGACACTATCTCCATCCAAACACTACATTGCAACAAATGGCACACGGACGTTGCAGCGTCATTTGCCTAAAAAATGACAGTTTTGGACTTGAAAAATTAACAAAAAACGCCCTATTTTTTTTCCAAAATTGTGAAAAAAATAGTATACAAATTGGTCAATGAAAAACAAACCATTCCTAAGATGATACAAAGTTGGCAACCCGTACGCACATGCGCGCTACGCGCGCATGCGCCCACGATTGCAGCCAACTTCGTACCACTTAGAAATCGTCTGTTTTCATTGACCAATTGGTAATCTACTATTATAAATTTCATTCATTAATTATTTCAAATTTCCGACAGAGATAGTAAACTGAGTAATTGAATGCAGTTTATATTGATACAAATTCCAAAATTTATTATTACATTCTTCAAATAATTGACTCGATTAATTAAATTTCTAATGCTGAGTGAAAATTTAAATCATGACTTACAGGTTCTGCAGAAGAAGTTTCTACTGGGTTCGGACTATCAGCTTTTTCTTTCGGTAAGTCCAGCTAAAAAGGAAAACTTTTCATGTATATCAGACAATGTGACAAAAGTATTCCTTGTTTGAGCTTGAAAAACATTTCAACTTTTGATTTTAATATCAAACATGAAAAAAAATCTTTATAAATTTCATTCATTAATTATTTCAAATTTCCGACAGAGATAGTAAACTGAGTAATTGAATGCAGTTTATATTGATACAAATTCCAAAATTTATTATTACATTCTTCAAATAATTGACTCGATTAATTAAATTTTTAATGCTGAGTGAAAATTTAAATCATGACTTACAGGTTCTGCAGAAGAAGTTTCTACTGATTTCGGACTATCAGCTTTTTCTTTCGGTAAGTCCAGCTAAAAAGGAAAACTTTTCATGTATATCAGACAATGTGACAAAAGTATTCTTTGTTTGAGCTTGAAAAACATTTCAACTTTTGATTTTAATATCAAACATGAAAAAAAATCTTTATAAATTTCATTCATTAATTATTTCAAATTTCCGACAGAGATAGTAAACTGAGTAATTGAATGCAGTTTATATTGATACAAATTCCAAAATTTATTATTACATTCTTCAAATAATTGACTCGATTAATTAAATTTCTAATGCTGAGTGAAAATTTAAATCATGACTTACAGGTTCTGCAGAAGAAGTTTCTACTGATTTCGGACTATCAGCTTTTTCTTTCGGTAAGTCCAGCTAAAAAGGAAAACTTTTCATGTATATCAGACAATGTGACAAAAGTATTCTTTGTTTGAGCTTGAAAAACATTTCAACTTTTGATTTTAATATCAAACATGAAAAAAAAATCTTTATAAATTTCATTCATTAATTATTTCAAATTTCCGACAGAGATAGTAAACTGAGTAATTGAATGCAGTTTATATTGATACAAATTCCAAAATTTATTATTACATTCTTCAAATAATTGACTCGATTAATTAAATTTCTAATGCTGAGTGAAAATTTAAATCATGACTTACAGGTTCTGCAGAAGAAGTTTCTACTGATTTCGGACTATCAGCTTTTTCTTTCGGTAAGTCCAGCTAAAAAGGAAAACTTTTCATGTATATCAGACAATGTGACAAAAGTATTCTTTGTTTGAGCTTGAAAAACATTTCAACTTTTGATTTTAATATCAAACATGAAAAAAAATCTTTATAAATTTCATTCATTAATTATTTCAAATTTCCGACAGAGATAGTAAACTGAGTAATTGAATGCAGTTTATATTGATACAAATTCCAAAATTTATTATTACATTCTTCAAATAATTGACTCGATTAATTAAATTTCTAATGCTGAGTGAAAATTTAAATCATGACTTACAGGTTCTGCAGAAGAAGTTTCTACTGATTTCGGACTATCAGCTTTTTCTTTCGGTAAGTCCAGCTAAAAAGGAAAACTTTTCATGTATATCAGACAATGTGACAAAAGTATTCTTTGTTTGAGCTTGAAAAACATTTCAACTTTTGATTTTAATATCAAACATGAAAAAAAAATCTTTATAAATTTCATTCATTAATTATTTCAAATTTCCGACAGAGATAGTAAACTGAGTAATTGAATGCAGTTTATATTGATACAAATTCCAAAATTTATTATTACATTCTTCAAATAATTGACTCGATTAATTAAATTTCTAATGCTGAGTGAAAATTTAAATCATGACTTACAGGTTCTGCAGAAGAAGTTTCTACTGGGTTCGGACTATCAGCTTTTTCTTTCGGTAAGTCCAGCTAAAAAGGAAAACTTTTCATGTATATCAGACAATGTGACAAAAGTATTCTTTGTTTGAGCTTGAAAAACATTTCAACTTTTGATTTTAATATCAAACATGAAAAAAAAATCTTTATAAATTTCATTCATTAATTATTTCAAATTTCCGACAGAGATAGTAAACTGAGTAATTGAATGCAGTTTATATTGATACAAATTCCAAAATTTATTATTACATTCTTCAAATAATTGACTCGATTAATTAAATTTCTAATGCTGAGTGAAAATTTAAATCATGACTTACAGGTTCTGCAGAAGAAGTTTCTACTGGGTTCGGACTATCAGCTTTTTCTTTCGGTAAGTCCAGCTAAAAAGGAAAACTTTTCATGTATATCAGACAATGTGACAAAAGTATTCCTTGTTTGAGCTTGAAAAACATTTCAACTTTTGATTTTAATATCAAACATGAAAAAAAATCTTTATAAATTTCATTCATTAATTATTTCAAATTTCCGACAGAGATAGTAAACTGAGTAATTGAATGCAGTTTATATTGATACAAATTCCAAAATTTATTATTACATTCTTCAAATAATTGACTCGATTAATTAAATTTCTAATGCTGAGTGAAAATTTAAATCATGACCTACTGGTTCTGTTGTAGAAGATTCTACTGATTCCGGACTATCAGCTTCATCTTTAGGTAAGTCCATCTTGAAAAGGAAAATTTTAATTTATATCAGACAATGTGATAAATGTATTTCTCGTTCGAGGTTGAAAATGAGTTCAACTTTTGATTTTAATATCAAACATGAAAAAAAAATCTTTATAAATTTCATTCATTAATTATTTCAAATTTCCGACAGAGATAGTGAACTGTGTAATAAAAAACAGTTTGTAAAGATACAAGTTACAAAGTTGTATTACCACATTCTTTAAATAATTGACTCGATTATTAAGATTTCTAATGCTGAGTGAAAATCAAAATCATGACTAACTGCTTCTATTTGAGGAGTTTCTTCTGATTTCGTACTATCCTTTTTAGCCAAACGTTGGCTCATTTTGAAAAGAAAAACTTTTTACGTCATATAAAAAAATCTGACATAAAGGAGAAGCTTTCTTGTTTAAGCTAAGAGAACTGGATTTAAATTTTGGCGCTCATACAAAACATAAAAAAAAAATTTACAAATAAAGATGATGCTTCAGACAATATACTTATCATGTTAACTTTTAAAAGTCTTTCTACAATAATTTTTCGAAATCTATAATAAAAAATAAATCAAACCATTATTAAAAACTTTTTATAGCTGACATAAGTAACCAAGAAAGTAACTAATGTTTCGATAAACATCAAAACTATAACTTACTGAAGCTTGAGTCGACATTCCAGTGGCTTTAGGAAAAGTCTCAACCATTAAAAAACAAAATTTATGATCAATTAGAGAAAAAGTTGGAATATTTACCTTGAAAGAACTAAAAAAACTACGTTCAAGTTTTTTAAATAGTCACAAATTGTTGAAGGATTTTGCAAAGTTCATAAATTTTCGATTGTAGAAAATTTTTGTGCATCGAGAACTCTAATACACGGAAAAAGTTTCCAGGATCATGTGCTAGAAAGTGCCTCAAAAATTTCCGAACTGGAATGGGTCGAAACGTCATCTTCACAGTATATATTTCCAAACATACAGTAAAAATTGCTTGTAGGAATATTCATTGCGTTGTCGCAAACTATAGCAAAAGATTTTGGAAGTTTTAACTTATAAAGGTAACTGTTTTACCTACATGATATCTTCAAAATTACTAAACAAATGTGGGAAATTGCAGTATTCCGTTTGGCATGTATTTTTTATTGTATTCTTGCTTTTTTTACGAAATTTCATGAAAACAGAGCAAAAATATTTCTAAGAATTCCTGATTTTTGATAAGATGGCATGTTCGTTTATTATGTTTTTTTCCAGTTGTTTCTGTATAAATCGCGAACTAACACATCTTTCTATTTTTTATTCTTTTATTTCTCCGGCACCGTCACTTGATTAACGTGTGTAGTAATTTTTAGCTCACCTTATTTTTAGCTTCTGATTCTTGATCTTCCATCGTGATAGCACGTGCACGAATGTATGCCATCTTCATGTTATCCCACTTTGAAAAAAATGTTTTATTGAAATAAAAAAATTTTCTTTTACTGCAAAATTCTGAAAAATATTCATCATTACTGGAATTTTCTAAATTTACATAAGAAAGTTGGAAAAACTATTCAAATTACAGGATCTCGACGAGAGCATTTCAAAAATATCAGCGAATATCATATATAATGATGAATGCGTCATTGATTGTTACAAAATAAATTTCAAAATGTAAAGCTTGTGAATGAGTATAAATGATTGAGATGAAATACTTACTTTTAATCCGCGGATTTTTTTCCTGACTAACCCTTTATTTTTTACTTGTTCAAACACAATGTACGGATTACCTCTCTTCGACTTAAAAAAAAAGTAAATCATTATTCATTAAACAATGTGCTATGGAAATAAGGGTTCAAACTTGAAAATAATTATGTAAATTGTCATGACAGTTAGATAAATCTTCATAATTTGATAGAATTGAGAATGATTTTCATTTTAAATACTATGGGCCACATACTATTCCTCCAGGTAGAATTGCAGATGTCAGATTTTTAGCTGGTAAAACGAAGTAGCCATTCACAGGTTCACCTATCTGTAAAAAGAAGGATCGTCTGAACTCCTTAAATCATTAAAAAAATGTTGAACATTCAATGCTTGTATAGAATTTCATCAATTGTCAACGCTCCAAAATATTTGCAGGTGTGAATACAATTTTGTGTAATAAAAGTAAGATGTTATTCAAAAATATATGTATGTTTGTTATGTTGCAGAACTTTTTTTATGGATCGTAGAATTTTTCGATGATTTCATAATAATGGATTATTGAAAGAAAAAAGTATCTAATTTACGTTGTAATCTCTTACCTTCGTTGTCAGAGCAAAATCTTCATGCTCACCATTTACATAAGTCACAGAAAATGTTGTACCATTGTTTGTTGCCTTCGGAGAAAAAGATTTATGGCAAATTAAAGTAATCATTTTTCAAAAATTTTTACAAACAGTATTGAACTTTAGAAACGTTTGAGAAAATACGTATGCTTTTTCCTTTAGAACTTTCGATTTTTTCTTGGATTGACAGAATCAAAAATTATAATGTATTTCTCTTCAGAATTATTAGTATCTCAATATAAAATAATTCACTTCTCTTTCGTAACTAAATTATAAGGTGAAAATACGGAGTAAAATAGGAATAGCGATGAATTACTTACTTCTAATGATACAAATCTTCTGTTAGATTTATTTTCATCTGGGTATTGAAGCAAGGAGTACTTGGCATTTCCACTTTTCTGTGGAAACAAAGTTGGAAACATGATCATATTGATTAAATCTTTTATTTAACATTAACTTAAATTTCATTTTCAGGTTTATGATGAATTTATTCATTTTGAGATAATGTATATAATATAGATTTTATACTCACTCCTATTGATTCCATCGTAATATTAGAACCATTTAGAAAATGAAAAACGTAGTCCTTTGCTATCTTATCCGGCTTTAAAAACATGTTTCATTTATAAACACGGAATTACATTAAATATTTGAATTTGAACATCAAGCAAGCTAATGAATTCGATATTACTGGAAAAAATGCAATCAGGTTGAAGAAATTGAATTAATCAAGAATATTTTGACAATTGCTGTTTGAATTGAATTCAAAGCTCTAAAACGCTTATTTATTTTAATCATTCATTGGAAAAATCAGATCTTGACATGTAATGATTTAGATATGTTGATTAGAAAATCGTTTCTTTCAGTCGCAAATTCATACCTAATAGTTATACATAGTAATTCTGGAATTGCCTCATCTCAGAAATGAGTCTTTTTTTGCTTACCTTCTGTAAACTCTGCAAATATTCTTCACTCTGGTCCTCGTATCGAAGCCGAAAATATCGTTTTATATCTGATGTATTCGTAGTATACTTTGTAGAAAATGAAAAAAAAAAAAAAAAACCCCATAAACGTAAGTGATTAGTATTGTAATAAAATTCGAATGTAAATGTATGTATTTTATTTATAAGAATTGTCTCGCTTATGTTCATAATTGTAACATAGAATTTGCAAAATGTGGTTTAACGAAAAGCTCGAAAATCATATAGAGAAATTTTTCAAAGATGTGGCACATTTTCTTCAGTTTCGTCAGAAAATCTTATCATAAAATGTAATGTATGCCATTGAAAAAATTGAAAACATCGGCATGCAATTCAATGACTGTTTTATGTTCACTGTAATTTATTTGTGCTATTTTATAATGGTAAATGCAATACGATGCATTACTTACAGTTCCTCCGTATAAAAGTTCTGCTTCTAAGCGGTCAGGAGAAATAACTGCATAGCCTTCAATAATTTTTCCTGTCTTAAAATAAAGATTATTATAAAAACAGCAAAATAATGAAAAATGTTCTTCTTGCCTATGATCACATGATGGAGAAAGTTTTTCATAGACTTTTATGAAAGCCTATCAAGTTTGGTCAAATTTGAAAATTTTGAAATCTCTGCTTCTCTTATACGTCAAAATATCCCTTACGGAAAAAACTCTCAAATTTGAGCGTCGACGTTCAAACTGACCGTCATTCCGTAACGCTCAAATTGATCCTCGAAGCGCTCGAAGCTAAAATCGACTGTTGACGCTCAAATTGATCGTCGATGCTCGAATTGACGGTTGACGCTCAAATAGATCGTCGACTCTCAAATCGATCGTCGACGCTCAAATTTGAGCTTCGAAAATTCACATTAAAAATAAGAAAAAAAGTTAAAAATATTTATCACAACATATTATTGAAAAGTTTTATTATCTGCAGTCGAGTATAAATTAAGTTTATCTTGCCGTTAAACCTGAAAAACGCATTGAAGAATCTAAAAAAATCTTTGTCTCGGACGGGGTTCGAACTCAGATTGCTGGGCATGATGAGTGGCGACGGTCATTCCATGGAGTGAAGAAAAACTTGGTTTACATCCTGCTGATGATAATGGATTAAATCATATAAGTATTTATTAAAATTTCATTTATTTGAATTATAATCAAACTCTCATATCCAAAAGAATTTTTTTTAGATTCATATGAATCATCAATATTACTTGAGCACAAACGTGGAGAAAAATGCGTTTGAATTCAAATATGCAAGATAAGTTAACATCTAATTTAGGGACTTTGAAATTTTTTCTATGCGTTTCGAATTCGAATTTTTTAAAAACAGTTCAGTGCCTTCCAAAAGTTGGCAAATTCTATGGAATATAAAAAAAATTTATTTCAGTTTTATATTGGAAAATATGTCGTATTTTTCAGTTTTACATGTTCTGATTTAAATGATCCATTTTCTATACAAGTTTTTTTTTTATTATTGTTTTATATCAATATATTAGATAAAGTAATTATTTCAAACGAAAACTGTATATTACAATAAAAATGTCAATTTTATTATAAACAAATAACACTTGAAACTTAGTATCTACCGTAATTGCCAAGCTTTTCGAGGCCCAAATTTTTCAAATTTCGAAACTTGGTGAAGCCACTCAAACATTGGCTGTAACGTCAAGTACATCAGATATTAACGTTTGAAAAAAATTATTTTGAGATATGTCAAAACTTTCTTCCTTTTGAAAGTGAAGGTTTCTCCTGGCTACAAATCAACATTATTGACGAAAACTATTGAAAAATCGAACTACACATATAATTTCTAATATAAACGCACGGCTTTTGAACTAAATTAATGACGTTTCATATGACAGACTGAGAGGAAAAACCGAACAAGTAGAGACAGAAAACATGGAGTTTCACATTTATCTGTCTCTTACTAGTTCGGTTTTTACTCCCAGCCTTTCATATAGCGTCAAGTTAAAGCCATCATAAATTTCGAAAAAAAGTAATTCGAGTCAAAACATGTCGAAAATAGAAGAATAGTAATTTTTCAGAAGTTTCACAGCAAACGAAAAAATATTAGATGATCAAATCCTTAATTCAAACTCGATAACTTTGAATACTTTTCATGTCGGCGCTTTGATCTTTTATGGAAAGTATTCAAAGTCATCAAGTTTGAATTAAGGATTTGATCATCCAATATTTTCTCGTTTGCTGTGTTTTGCCTTTACGGAACAACTTGTCCCAATACGAAATCAAAAAAACGATTTTGTTCTTTCATCACTACATATGAAAGGCTGAGAGTAAAAACCGAACTACTAAGAGACAAATGAATGTGAAATTTCATGTTTTCTGTCTTTACTTATTTGGTTTTTCCTCTGAGCCTGTCATATAAGGGTCTTCGTGTGAAAAACAGAAAATTCTGTATACGGCCAGAAGTTCATGAATTCTATGAAATGCAAGAACAAAATCGTGTTTTTGATTTCGTATTGGGATAACTTGTTCCGCAAAGGCAAAAACTTCTGAAAAATTACATTACTCCGATTTTCAGCTTCAACTCGACGCTATATTATGAAACGTCATCAATTTAGTTCAAAAGCCGTGCGTTTATATTTGAAATTATATGTGTAGTTCGATTTTTCCATAGTTTTCGTCAATAATGTTGATTTGTAGCCAGGAGAAACCTTCACTTTCAAAAGGAAGAAAGTTTTGACATATCTCAAAATAATTTTTTTCAAACGTTAATATCTAATGTACTTGACGTTACAGCCAATGTTTGAGTGGCTTCACCAAGTTTCGAAATTTGAAAAATTTGGGCCTCGAAAAGCTTGGCAATTACGGTAGATACTAAGTTTCAAGTGTTATTTGTTTATAATAAAATTGACATTTTTATTGTAATATACAGTCTTCGTTTGAAATAATTACTTTATCTGATATATTGATATAAAACAATAAAAAAAAACTTTGTATAGAAAATCGGTCATTTAAATCAGAACATGTAAAACTGAAAAATACGACGTATTTTAGAGATTTTTGCCTATGCGGAACTACTTTTTCCAATATAAAACTGAAATATATTGTTCTTACATTCCATAGAATTTGTCAACTTTTGGCAGGGTACTGAACTGTTTTTAAAAAATTTGAATTCGAATCGCATAGGAAAAATTTTAAATCCCCTAAATTAGATGTTAACTTATCTTGCATATTTCAATTCAAACGCATTTTTCTCCACGTTTATGTTCAAGTAACATTGACGATTCATATGAATGTAAAAAAAATTCTTTCGGATATGAGAGTTTGATTTCAATTCAAATAAATGAAATTTTAATAAATACTTATATGCTTTAATCCATTATCCTCTGCAGGATGTAAACCAAGTTTTTCTTCATACCATGGAATGACCGTCGCCACTCATCATGCCCAGCAATCTGAGTTCGAACCCCGTCCGAGACAAAGATTTTTTTAGATTCTTCAATGCGTTTTTCAGGTCTAACGGCAAGATAAACTTAATTTATACTCGACTGCAGATAATAAAACTTTTCAATAATATGTTGTGATAAATATTTTAAACTTTTTTTCTTATTTTTAATGTGAATTTTCGACGATTGATTTGAGCGTTACGAAATGACGGTCAATTTGAACGTCGAAGCTAAAATTAGAGCGTTTTTTTCGTAAAGGGTCGATGGTCACTGTGATTGTCGTCGCTCAAATTTAAACGTCAAACTACAAATTTTAACCGTCGACGTTCAAAACGCGATCGTCCACGTTTAAATTTCAACGTCAATGCTCAAAATTTGACCGTCGACGCTCAAATTGACCGTAAAACGATCGGATCTGAGCGTCGACGCTCAATATTTGAGATTTTTTTTCGTAAGGGTAATGTCACACTCGTTTAACCAATTGCCAAGATGTGTAATTTTGTAGAGAGTTATGACATTTTATGAAAGACTTTGCAACTTTCGCCAGTGGCGTAGCTGGACATTTTGCCGCTCAGGGCAAAAATGGGAAAATACTTCCCCCTCTTAAAAAAATTAATCACATTTTTGTCATCAGAAAAATCGATGGCCTTTTTTTTATTTATTTATTTATTTTTTTAGATACGTACTTTTTCAATCACCTTTCTTTTTGGAAATGTTTTCGATACGTCCCTACTGTATAATTAAAAAAAAAGGTCATCTAATTTTCATTGAGGAGCGGCGATTCTCCGCCCGGGGCGGCTGTCCTATTCGCCCCCCTCATAGCTACGCTACTGATTTTCGCATTATACTAAATTACATGATAAACTGATGGTTAGTTACGAGTTATATGTACCTCATCTTTTAGTACCACATCATTATGAAATGAAAAATTCGTATTGTTCGCAGGTGTTGAAATGATCAATCTTGTATCATCAGGATCTATCTAAAGAAAAGAAGATTTTCGAGAAAGTATGAAATCAGTTGAATATTTGTCCATTTTTTGTAAAAAGCATTTTTCGAAATCTTAATTCATTACTTACTCCCAAGAATTCAAAATACTTTGTTGTTTTATTTGGGAATCGAAGCTCGAAGTACTGGTCACTTTCACGTCTCTGAATATAACAAAGTAAACAATAAATTAGAAAACTGCAGAATGTTTATCTTATATTTATTTGTATTATTTGTTGGAATTACCAAAAATGACAGTAAACAATGTTGAAGTTTCTCCAAAGTAAAAGGTATTTAAAATTTTTTTAATCTTAAATACTAGATGAGTCCTTTGAATTGACTTCGGGCATGAATTTATGCAAAAAAAAGTTGTTATGCCTAATTTACTTAAATCTGATTTCCATTTCAAATCCTTTCGTATGCACTCATTTAGAAGCGAAATATACTTTTTTCGTCTCCTACACGAAAACAAGTTTGAAGAAAATTAGGCAAAAAGTCGTAATATTTATTCGGGTTTTAACCACGTTACCTTTTTTTTTTGGTAGACTGGGCAAATTGATTATGTCTTTAAATGAAATTTCCATGAATTTTTGCTTCAATAAAGTGACGCAGATTTTTGTAACTGGATCAGTTCTCATATTATATATTATACCATTGAATACATTTTTTTTAGCAGCAAAGCCTCTAATTCAATGAAAAGCGCATGTGCATGTAATGTGCATGCATGTTAAGAAATTTAGTGCTTTTCACTTTAATGTTTTTAATTGAATACTCACCACTTTTACTTTCTCAACTGCACCATCAGTGACAGACTGTGCATGTGTAGCACTTGCCTAAAAAAACCCCATTTGATACAGTGTCACATCATGTTCTCCTGTTTTATCACACTTCAAATACATAGTTTGCTGAATAAGTTTACAACTATAGAAGTATCGTAAATAACAAATATGTCATACATATTGTATTAACTTTAGAGTAAAGTGAAACTCAACATCGTTCATGTGACTTATGCAAGTATAATGTTAACAATGATAATTGTACAAATTTCTCTGTTCGAAACTGATATTGAATTTACTACTTCTGGCATTGTTCAAAATCATCGAGGGTGTTATGATTTATTAAAACACAGGAATTTTTTGATTGAATATGGTTTCAATCCACGAGTCAAGATACTTACAAAAAAGAATAAGACAAGACCAAAAATGATCAATAATTTCACCATAATGATTCTTTTTACTATACAGAAATTATTTAATAATAGGAGGAGATTGTTCGATCCATACGAACAAATTCGAACTGTCGAATTTCACATAACCGTGGCCTTTAATACTTCTTGTTTTTTATGTTTTGATTACAAACTTGTGTTTTGAATTTTGGTTTACATTCTGGCAGGAAATCGTGAGGTCATGTCGATTGTTATTTAAATACTGGAACAAAAGATTTAAACTTCCCATATTACACCAGGTGATCAGCATGTTTCTCTTTTCATCATGTACGAAACGTAGGTGAAGAGATGTAGCGAAATTTCAACTAAGAAAATAAATCCGTCATTATACAACTTATTTTGTCATGCAAAATTACTGATCACATAAAAAAGAATGTTTGAATTCTGAAACTTAGATGATGCCATCCCTGGGCAGTCATAAAAATGCCGTTCTTTTTGGGAATGTAAATCATAAAAAAAAAAGTCATCACAACTTTTCTCGCAACATCGTCTTTCATTCAATGATATTAACTTTTCTTGTGCTTGGAGACGGCACTGAAGCAAGGAGCGATACGTCTGAAAATTTTGCGTAAAGCCGATAAATAGTTCCCGAGATTTCGCGAGTTTCGTTTGTGAGACCAAATTAAAATTTTCGACTACTCGCGCTAGGTCTGCTCACTCATTCCTTCATTCTTTAACTGTCCCACGCGTAGAATAGTACATTATGCATCTAGGGAAAAAATAAATTTCTCACGAGGGAGAAATTCATTTTTTTCCATGGTGCGAACAATTTATTTATCGTAGTGGGAGAAAAAGCCGAAACAGTACGTGCGGTAACACGTATTGTAATAAAAATAATATAAAATGACTAAGTCCTTTTTTTATACCAATTACGTAATCGGGAATGCCTCGTACTTGTATTGAGAAATGGATTAAATGTTGAAATGATCATTTAAGTTGGTTATTTTCATTTCATCTTTTTTTGCTGTTGAATTCAGATTCAATGGTAATGAGCAATTCAAAGAGTAGGAATAGGAATTATTTTCTTAATCATCAATAACCAAAATGAAAGGAATGAAAATGGTGGTGTTTTCGAATTATTCGATTTAATATGTGATGACACTATCCCTGTATTTTCAATCGTTTTTAATTTCATCAATTTATGTTATTATGAAACATTTTACTTCTAAATGAACAATTGTATAGGTGTGAAGTTTAAGAATAGAAAATTGAAAATAAATATCTTACTTATACTTTAAAAAAGACTTTTTGAAGAAATCAAGTTATTCTTTTTTGTGTGTTTTGATGATATGGACATGATTTGTTAAAGTACTGTAAACTCCAACTGCTTCACTCGAATTTTGTTAAGTCGCGCTCCGCGGAAGGCGAAATAACACTCTTAAAGAATGTTTAGGGTGTTGCAGATGCGCAATGGGTCAACAGTTTACGTAAAAATGCTTATTCATCAAAATGCTTAAACTTTAAAATTAATAAAAAACTGAAATCATTATTAATACAAAGCTGGAAATAATACTACTCTAACCCAAACATCCCAAATAATAATAGGTTTTAATTTTTTCAATTGTTTGAGACTTTTTTCTAACAACGACTTGTAGAACGAAAGATTTGGACAAAGATTCGAATGCTTTCCATAGTCAAAGTCACTACAATTATTGTTCTTTTACTTTTTTTTTTTTAATTGTGGACGATTTTGAATTTTCTAATATTATAAACAGTCTTTAAAATTTCTACTCGTTTCTAGTTTTTTTAAATTTTCATTACATCTGAATTTCAATTTTAATGATCAATCATATACATACGATGAAAGATTATTTAATTTTGAAAATTCTAGAGAGAACAAAAAATTTTATAAACATCGCACAATCTACCAAAGTAATCAAGTGGTAATGAATTCTCCCATTCCACGATAAATATGTGGGATTTTTTTTAACCTCATTCGATTAAGATTGGATCGGTCGGGTTCGTAAATTTTCTAGCGTGGCCACTATAGTAATTTTCGAACCTTACAAAACCTTTTATGAGAAAATGAAATTTCTTATAAAGTGCACTTTATGAAAGCCTTATAAGTAACTGAAATATCTTATAAGAATGTATTTGATAAAATCTTATAAAAAAAAAAAAACCTAATATAAAATTCTTTTGATCAATTTTGTTACAAGCATATTCTTTATTACATTAATATTATGAGTCATAATATTGTAAATATTATTATTTACAAGAATTGAAATTTCAGTTTCTTACAAGTTTTTATAATATCACCTTATAAGAAATCGATAATTGATAGGTTTTCGTAAGAAGGTGCGCGCCTTATAAGAAATTTAATTCTTATGAGATTATTTCATTTTCTAGTAAGGTTTTTATAAGGATCAAAATTACTAGAGCAGCGATAGTTCGCGTGTATGATCCTTAGACCATATAGCATATGGACTGCTATATGCTAGTAGCATAGACCTTATAGTATACATGAACTGAGTTCTCAGGCTTCGAAAGTGTGCCAACATGATTTGGCCATAATGCTATAACAAAAATGGCGTCCTCCGTGGTATGAGCTGTGTTTATCTTATAAAAATAGAATAATATCGTTTTTTAAAGTAAAAGTGACAGAAAAAAAGGTGAAAAATCAAAAGTAATTTATTTTAGTATTTGTAGAAGTATAAAAAAGAAGCCAGAGGGAACATTTTCGTCACACAAGTACAGTGACGGATTAAGTACTTGTGAGGCCCGGGGCGGTCCTGACACGTTAGTGTTCGGAAAAAACGCATTTAAAATATTGTTACCTATTATTGATATTGTATCTAATGTTTTGTGGTTATTCATTAGTCGAAAATGTAATTTTATAAAAAAAATATAACGATTTTATTGCCGTACCTTAATGAAGCAGGGCGCAGGCGGTAACCTACCGGTCCTGGTTAGCATTATGGCCAAATCATGTTGGCACATTCTCGTCACTGGAACGGGATAGGCAGAGCTCAGTCTATGTATACTATAAGGACTGATAAGGACTGAGGTCTATGGCTACTAGGCAGTATTTATCTGTGTCATTACACAAACTAGTGTATTTGAAAACGTTCGATCACCATGAATTATCATATTTGCCAATATTAAAAAAAAATAGCTAAAAGTGTGCCGTAAAATCGTTTGCGTTTGCAAACAAGTGGTAAACAGTGTGTGATGCGGAAATGAGTTAATGTAGCATTTTTTTATACTTAATTTAGCATTTTTTCATATCCTATGCCTGTAATGCACGGGGCACTTGAAATGTAGATACGTCACTGGAGCGCTTTGGCTTGACTTGTGACGTCAGTCTTGCTGAGTATCTTGACAAACGACGTATAGTATGGATCGCTAATGTCGACTGCGCATCCATGTACGGGTAGAAAGAAACAGATAGGTCAGAACAGCCCTCTCCGACTCCCTATTCCGCTGTAGAAACAGTTTTACGTTTACGAAATGAACTAAACCGATAGATGTGGCGTCGAGCTTGGAGGCTTTCTTCGGTAGGGGAAATGGGGGTAATAGGGGAAACCGTGGTAGGCAGCAGAGGGAAGCGCGGGCGGCGGAAAGCGCATGCGATTGTCGATTGTTTTGCTTGTTGTGTATTCGTATACTCATACGTTTTGTACGTTAACTGTGTTGACCGTGTTAACTCACGTACGTTGTATTTTTGAATGTTCTGATTATTGGATATTTAAAAATTGAAATAATAAAAAATCTATTGTCAAATTTCTTTGTGATGAAATGAAATTTGTTTTAAATAGTTCTAGTTCAAAACTTTTCACTTAAGGCAGCAAGTATCATTTTTTGACAAATTCAATAACTCGATTGTTCTTCAAACATTCACAAAATTTTTATAATTCTATTTTTGGATGACTACTTAACTCGAGATTGCCTTAAAATTTTATATATAGTTACTAAAATTGTGCTATTGGAAAACCATTCGACCATATAATAAATATTTCGATGAAGCAATAATTTATATAGGTATTAACGAGACAAAATATTTTTTCAAGAACTTCTAATGTTAGAAACTAAATGGAATTCGAGTTTGTTTAGACATACCCTAGTAACGGGGGTCCGAGAGTCCACTCTCGGTACTCTCTCGGAAGTCTGTCGGAACTCTCTCGGACAATTATCCGAGATAGTTCCGAGCAGGGATGGGCAAAATTGATAATCGATGATTGACGATTACAAAATACATTTAATCGAATGGTCAATTTCTTTTCGATTGTATGTATTTGAGTATTTCAAAAGAGTGAAATACTTAAGTACATTTATTTCAGATCCCCCGAAGTATCGAAATAATTTTATTCCGTTATTTCCAAAGTCATTCATTACTTTTATTCAAGTTAGCATGAGGTATGACAACTCAAATAAATGTATTTGAGTAATCCTGTACTGTGATTTCTGAAATGATTTCATTTGAAAAATCGTGTAAAATAATTGGTTTTTTCATGTTCCTTCTTGATGTGTAACTCTATGTCGAAGTTTTTTTTGTATTATTCTTTGTTTGTTTCCCCGTAGGCTATTTTCAGCAATAGATTGGATATTTAAATTATTCTGTGTATGTTATACTGTTTGTTTAAATAATCGCTCATTGTTTAAACATTGTAGGGTGAGCGAAAAAATTTACATGGATTGTTTAGTTAGGATCATACGCCAGAGGGACTATTTTATCATAAGAGAGTTTTTGAATTTTTTTAACAAACAATTGTTTATACAATTTAATAAATTATAATTAAAATCAGAATCAGAGAAAAAAATTCGGATCTTTCGTATCGATCGACAGAAAGCATTTATACATGCGTAATACTTTCTTTGACAACTTCTAAAATTATTTTTTTATAAACGAAACTTACGAACCCAGTAATCATATTTCACCAAATTGCTATGCAAGTTCCTGCAATTGATCACCACTTGCCGTTTTCTTTGCAAATTGCAAATGTTTTACGTAATGCTTAACGTGAATATCGTTTTTCATAGTAATTTAAACAATCACCGAATGTTTAAACAATTTTTAGTGAAAAAAAAATTAAAGTAAACTTTTAGTTAATAAGTTAAAATACGACCGAAGATCGAACACTTTCATGAATGTTTCCATTTACTGCATTTCACTTCAAGTTCCATGTCCATGAATCTACAACATTATTATAGGATCGTCTGTAAATTTCATAAGTCCAGTATAATTTTACGTTTTATCGAAATTTTTTCACATAGTTAAATGTTAAAATCGAGTTCTTCAGTCGATGAATATTTTTTTCTATACAAAAAATAACTAATCTAATCATATATATTATATTACTTTACAGGAAGTGACTTAGAAAAATCCAAAACTCGAACCTCGATAACGGGTCTCCTGAAATACCCGAGTCCTGAGACGTCTAGACGATCTAGACAGTCACCGTGACTAATTGAAATGTATTTTTATTGTACCTCTTTGTGAATAGAAATCGGGTTGGATTTGCACTATGTGCTCTCGGTGGTTAAGCATAAGGCGGCAAATTTTTGGGGGTGGCAAATTTTCGAAGTTGAAAGGAATCTCTAAAAAAAAAAAAAAATTAACGACTTTTTTTAAAAAAAAAAAACAATCGTTTTTCGATGTTCTCCAAAAAAGTGGTGACCTTTTTTTTTTGTAGCGATTCATTTTCGGAAATGGGCGGCATTTTTCCTACTGCCTCGGGGCGGCACTTCGGGCAAATCCGGCCCTGCGCGTGAAAATGGGGAATGGGGACCTCGAAATTTCCGAAAAAATTATTCATGATGCAGATGCCTTGAATTTTTTTTCGATCCAAACAAATTATTGATTGTAATGATTATTTGATTTCAAAACGAAAAACTCGTACATCGAGATGGTGAATTTTTTATTTCAAATGTGTGATTCTAACGATTATAGTATATTACGTAGCAGGTACAGATGTGCGAATTTGGCAGAACGGGGTAATTACGGACCGAGCCGAAGGCGAGGTTTGTAACCCGTTTTGCCTACGAGCACATCCGTACTTGTTTACGTGAGATATGTTTCATCACGATGGCCGAAAAGTTGCTTCAAAATATCAGTTTTGATGTTAGAGTGATAAAAAATATTTTTTTCATCACTCTTCAAAAAATTGTCCATTTTCATGGACGTATTATCCATCCTATTCTCTGCTTGTAGATAAGCTGATTATTTTGTACATGTAGACTTTGGAAATGAAAAGCTTCTTGTTTTTAAGACGTTGAGTGAAACGGTTGCAATATGCAGAACAATCGGTGATGAATTACAGGGTCATTGTAATTTGCCGTAAAAAGCGACTCAAGTTTCGTCAATAAAAAAAATGTTTTAAGTGATTTGAAAAAATATATATATATATATATATATTATATATATATATATATATATTGCTATTGTGAAAATGCTTCCTGTCTATGAGTACAAATGTCCTAGTCTGAATTTATTACTGGTTTTGAAATTAACATTTTTTCTTTACATTGTTCAAACAATTTTTTTGTCACATTCAAAAATATTTCAAAACACCTTTATTATAATATTAAGTGCTCATTACGTTTGATAAAAATAAAAAAACTGTAGAAATTTTTTTTTCACTAAAAATTGTTCAAGCATTCGGTGATTGTTTAAATTACTATGAAAAACGATATTCACGTGAAACATTACGTAAAACATTTGCAATTTGCGAAGAAAACGGCAAGTAGTGATCAATCACAGGAACTTGCATAGCAATTTGGTGAAATATCATTATTGGTTTCGTAAGTTTCGTTGATGAAAAAATAATTTTGGAAGTTGTCAAAAAAAGTATTACGCATGTATCCATGCTTTCTGTCGATCAATACAAGGGATCCAAATTTTTTTCTCTGATTCTGAATTTGTTTATAATTTATTAAATTGTATAAACAATTGTTTGTTGAAAAGATTCAAAAACTCTCTTTTGATCAAATAGTCCCTCTGACGTATGATCTTAATTAAACAATCCATGTAAATTTTTTCAATTATTTTAACAAACAGTATCACATACACAGCATAATTCAAGTACCCAATCTATTGCAGAAAATAGCCTACGGGGAAACAAACAAAGAATAAAACAAAAAAATCTTCGACATAGAGTTACACATCAAGAAGGAACATGAAAAAATCAATCATTTTACACGATTTTTCAAATAAAATCATTTCAGAAATCACAGTTCAGGATTACTCAAATACATTTATTTGAGTTGTCATGCCTCATGAGAACTCGAATAAAAGTAATGAATGACTTTGGAAATAACGGAATAAAATTATTTTCATACTTCGGGGGATCTGAAATAAATGTATTTGAGTATTTCACTCTTTTGAAATACTCAAATATATTCAATCGAAAAAAAATTTACCATTCGATTAAATGTATTGTGTATTGTAAATGTATTTGATTAAAAAAACTACCGATTACTGCCCAACTCTGGTTCCGAGAGACTTGCGTATGCATTTCATGATTTTTTTGGTCGCTGATCATGAATCTGAGGTCAAATTTGGTAAATTATTTTGTTTAAACAATTTGTATTAACAAATTATGAAAAAAACAATATTCACTATGATGCATATGCTTTTCATGGTTTTTTATGTCGCTGATCATGAATCTGAGGTCTTAATTGCGAAATTATTTTGTAATACAAATTGTTTGAACAAAATTATTTTGCAATTTCGACCTCAGATTCATGATCAGCGACATAAAAAACCATGAAAAGCATATGCATCATAGTGAATATTGTTTTTTTCATAATTTGTTAATACAAATTGTTTGAACAAAATTATTTTTCAAATTTGACCTCAGATTCATGATTAGCAATCTGAAAAACCATGAAAAGCATATCACAGCAAACGAGAAAATATTGGATGATCAAATCCTCAATTCAAACTCGATAACTTTGAATACTTTTCATATCGGCACTTTGATCTTTTATGGAAAGTATTCAAAGTCATCGAGTTTGAATTGAGGATTTGATCATCCAATATTTCCTCGTTTGCTGTGATGCATCTTAGTGAGTATTTTTTTATAATTGTTAAAACAAATTGTTTAAACAAAATAATTTTTCAAAATTGACCTCAGATTCATGATCAGCGACCTAAAAAACTATGAAATGCATATGCAAGTCTCTCGGAACTCTCTTGGAGCCCCGTCACCAGGGGCAATACATGACGTGAAAAAAAAAAGAAAATACAATGAAATTCAGACTACGTTCCATAATATAATTTGTTAAATTGTTCAAAAAATTTTGTAAGGAGTTCAATATTGCTTAAAATCTTCTTAAACGTAAAAAATATCACAAAAATTTCAGAATTTGTTCAAAATAAGGTTATATTCGAAAAATTTTGATCGCAGAAAAATATCAGCAAACACATTATTCCATTTATGTACTTATTATTTCCAATAAAGAAATAATTCGAAGGGGGAAATCAATTTAGTCACTTTTAAGCGCTTTTCTCGTAAGCCTTAGCGTTTAAAACAGAATGCAGAACATACTTCCGTCCGTTGCGTCGATCTGCTGTTGTTACCTTCGCTGCTTGCGCTCCTTGCGTTTGAGCCCCGCATTTCCCGCGCCACCCGTTCCGACCCATGCTCGCTAACGCGCAGACTATGGAGCGGGGAAAGGGATGCGAATGGGGCAAGAGGGGTACACGTGAGAAGACCTCCGAAGCCTCCATGCTTCAAATGCCGCCCTATCGGTGAAATCTGTCCCTATCCGCAAATTTACTGAGTCGGAGAGGGCTGGGTCAGAATGACCTGTTTATCTCTTACTATACCATCTCTCTTATACCTATATATATTTTCCATCTCCATCTATCACAGCAAACGAGAAAATATTGGATGATCAAATCCTTAATTCAAACTCTATAACTTCACAGCATACGAGAAAATATTAGATGATCAAATCCTCAATTCAAACTCGATGACTTTGAATACTTTCCATAAAAGATCGAAATGCCGACATGAAAAGTATTCAAAGTTATCGAGTTTGAATTGAGGATTTGATCATCCAATATATTCTCGTTTGCTGTGTTTGAATACTTTTCATGTCGGCACTTTGATCTTTTATGGAAAGTATTCTAAGTCATCGAGTTTGAATAGAGGATTTGATCATCCAATATTTTCTCGTTTGCGGTGATACGATCTCCTTAGTAGTGTGCGTAGCGTCTGTGTGAGGAGAAGGAGATGCGGGGAGAGAGCAATAAGTTCCTTGGTGGGAGAGCCAGGGAAGTATATGCTGCGCTGCGGCGGAGAGAGATAATAATGATGGATAATGATTAATGACCTACGGTTTTTCGGAATCTTCTTTGGAAAAGATTTTCCGAATCAAGGAAAGGAATTTTCAAGCCTCAAATAATTCAGGCTGGTTCGAGTAGAGCCAAACTAATAATAAGAGTGAAAATTATACTGCGAATGAAAACTATGTTTACAAACACAAATTGTGCGATTAATTGTTACACTAACGAGTTTAAACATTAACTTACATAAATAGCATTAGGTTTTAATTTATACCTGGGGAAGGTCTTTTTTTAAAGCGTTAATAGAATATTCTCCGTAAAAAGTTTTCCAGTTCTATCCATCAAGTTCAAAAAAATTTTAATACAATAATAACATTTCGAGCAACGTTACAATGAAGCAACACACAAACTTTTTGTATTATAATATTTATACATTATAAAGCGAACGGATTATTTTACAAACATTTTCCAAAAGCCGCTAGTTTCCATGAAGAACCTTCATGAATTTTCTTGTATACGATGGCATGACAATCAACTTTCTTCTATTTCATGATACATGCGTTTTTTACTTTTTTTCCAATTCCTACGATTTTTTACATTTCTGTCAGTTTTAATGATTCTTTCAACAATTGAAGAGCTACAGATTATTTTGCAAGCTAACCACATTTTAAGATCTTTTTTTCCAATTTCAAGAGTTCCAACAGTCTTACAGTATAAAAATGTTTTGACGTTTTTCGAAATGTTCGAGAACGTTATGCAAGAGTTGTGATAGTTTTGCCAATTTAGAAATCTTTACAATTCTCATCAGTTTTGAGAATATCTCGCCTTTCATATAATATTTACATCGTTCTGTAACAGTTTTGGAAATTTCCTAAGCCATCCAAGATTCAGCAATTTTTTATGTTTCTGTCGATTTTTGATAGGCTTTTAATAATTTAATTTTTTTTAATAATTCCGCGAGCTAACCACGGTTTTAAATGTTTCTTTAAATTTTAATATTTTTGACGATACACTTGTAATTTTCGAAAATGTTATGCAACAGTTGAAAACGTTCTACAACTTTTGCAATAATTCTTAGATATTTACATTTCTACAGTTTGACAGTTACCATTAGTCTTTCAACAATTAGAGAGTAAAAATAATTACGAGAGCTAATCGTGGTTTTGAATTTTTTTTTTTTTTTCAAATTTCAAGAGCTGCAACAGTCTTACGGTATAAAAAATTTTTGATGTTTTTTGCAATGTTCGAGAACGTTATGCAATAGTTGTGACATTTTTGCCAATTTTAAAATTTTTACAACAATTTTAACCAGTTTTGAGAATATCTTGCCTTTTATACAATATTTGCATCGTTCTTTAACAGTTTTTCGAATTTCTTAAGCCTTCCAAGTTTGAGCTCTTTCCATTAATTAAAGCAGGTTTCAATCATATCGTCAACTTTGTTAAAGATTTAATAACTGCGTCGTTTTTCTGGAGCGTACAAAATTTCAGAATTCGTGAAAAAAAAGTGATCACTTGTCATATGACTTTCAGCGCTTGGGTCCCTATTATTCATCGCATGTTTCGTCACGCAAGCGGCATTAATAGACTTTGTTGACAAACGCGATTTTGCTTTTGTTACTGTCGCTGTTAATAATGAAAATGCTCTTTCGGCTTCAACGTTGCTGTGTGGTAGTATTCTCAATGTGTTGACTACCACGCGCAAGTTTTTGTATTTTTCCGTGCCATCGGCTTTTTTCAGTAAAAATATTTTTTTCCAAAAGTTGTCGAAATCTTCGTCCTCGAAACCTTCATTTACCTCATCTGTAAAAGCACTGATTTCGCTCGGAAGTTCCAGCCACTCTTTTTTTAATTCGTCGGCGTCGAACTCGTCTTTTGAGCACAATTTTTCCGCGATGTAGGAAACGTCAGTGAATGATTTGGAGCGGTCTTATGAATCATTCATTATCGACACTTTTTCAAAGACGCCCAACTTTCGAAGAAAAACATCTTGAATAAAAAGTCGACTTGCTATTCCACGCGATGTTTCAATGTAAAAAGCGAGGCATTTTTCACGGATGCATGAAGCCGTTTGTTCGCTGACATTTTCCAAAATTAGCTCACATTCATGACCGAGTTTAATATCTTTCAAAGGTTTAAGATTGTTAGCACTACCGAAATCGATTGTGTGTGCTTTGGTGGGATTGTTTCGCATAAATTGCATGGCTGGCAAGTTGAGAAAATGAGAACCGATTTGTAGAAGAAAGGATAATGATTTGCAATGGAGAAGTTGAATACGGGTCTGGTTTGATTGGAAAAAGGTGTTGAAGTGATCGAAATAAAAAAGGAAATGCTCTAAAAATGCTAGCTCTGCGTGAATCACAGGGTCATGCAATTGACTCAGCAACTTCGCAGCCATCTGATGTTGAGGGTCTTCCTCAACTTGAACTGACATAAATTCAACAAAACAATCCCAACAAAACAGCACTTTTCCAATGGGCATTCGGCGAGTAAGCCATGGCATTGTGCAATAAGAACACAACTTGACGGTTGTGGATTTCCGTAAAAGCATGATTTGATTAAACTTAAAAATTCGTTTGGGACTCGCGTTGACGTATCCTATCAAATTTCGAATAAATTCTTCAGTATTGTTCGCAAACGGCTTGCATGCATCCTGAGCAATAAGAGCGCTTTTGTGACATACGCAATTTGATTCGTAAAAGGATGTACATTTTTCGAGATCTGTCTTGAAAGAATTATACTTCCCTATCATGACGCTTGCGTTGTCCGAAGAAAAACCTTTGACATTTTTTATGTTAATTTTTTCATCTTGTAATACCGACTGAAAGGCCTTAAACAATCCCGAGAGATCTAATTGTGCTGGGTTAAGCTCAAGCATGCGTAGCAGCTCACTTTTCACTTCAAAGGTTAAAGGATCAACGTATCGCGTTAAAATCGCCATGAACGGAACTTTCTTTATTTGACATGTAGACTCATCAATGTGAATAGAAAATGGGGTTCCACGCAATATATTTACAAGGCGATGTGTCTCGGCAGGAGCGACGACATTTTTCGTTAAACAAGAGAGTTTCCTCGCGCCGCATGTAATATTCTGAAATTCCGCGGGATTTTCCAAAGCTTTTTTTTTGGCAAAATTTCAAAATTTTTTCAGCTGACCTGTAGGATAAATTGCAGTCTGCTACTAATTCTGCGAATTCAATCTCTATACTCTTCTTCTTTGTATCGCTGGACCCTTCTTTTTCAAGTATCTCCTGTGCATCCGCGTCAGTTACCAATTTTATATTATTTCGTACGCAATTGCCGATATGCTTACTGGTATTTTGATGCCGGAACAAGTCACCTTCACCCGCGGCACACGTAAGTTGGATGTCGGGACCGCAAACAAAACAACCGAAACATGTCTCATTCTCAGGAATTTCACGCAACCACTGGCGAAGTTGAGGATGGCTCAGCCATTCCTTGTTAAATAACGACGATTTCCGTTGTTTCTTTGGCAAAGTTTGCTCATCGTCATGAATGTTATCCTAAAAATTTCACTTTAAATAATAATTAGTGTAAAAACTTTTATAATACTTGAATATTTTGAAAACTGTCAGTGGCGGATCCAGGGGAGGAGGTTCGGGTCTGCACCCCCTCCCCACCATCAGGTTATGCTTCAAAATTTAAATCTTCTTATACATGTAAATCAAACAAAAAAATGTTATTGTATTCAAGAAACAGCATTGCAATATAAAAAATAAAATGAAAACGAATGCCATTCAAAGAATTTATAAATTATAAAATATCATTTTAATACATCGAGGAATGCTCCTAAATCTATGCGTAGGGTTATGCACTCTTTAATTTATGAGGCTTTTCAAAGAATTTCCTGAGAATATCGTCCTGGCCGGTTCCATTTCAAATCGTGCAGGTAAAACTGGGCAAAAAAATTTTTTTTTCTTTCAAAATTTCAGATAACATTAATTTCACGATATAAGCGAACACGTTTCTTTTTTTTGCTTGAAATGTGAAAATTAACGATTTTGTGCGAGCTCGTAAATGAGGTTGTTTTCCCAAGATTCACATTTTGAATGAAGGTTTTTTTTTCGAACGAATGTTACTTCGAGAATAATAGATGAATTCTCATCGGTCTTTTTGCATGTTGTTATTGTAACTTGCTAATTTGTGAAATTTTGTTTGGCCCAAAAGTGTGAGCAAAAAATTCAAAATGTGAATCTCGGAAAAACCTCATTTTCGAGTTCGCCCTAAATCTGTAGTTTTCACATTTCAAGCAAAAGAAAAAATACGTGTTCGCTTATATTGTAAAATTTATGTTTTCCGAAATTTCGAAAGAAAAAAAAAAATTTTCCCTACTTTAACCTCGACGATTTTAAATGGAACCGGCCATGTGTCTATTTATGAATATTTCTTATTAAAACAAAAATCCAAGCCCCCCCCCCCTTTGGAAATCCTGGATCCGCCACTGAAAATTGTTAACATACTATTTCAAATATTGCAAATATACGCAGCGAAATTTTCATGGAAATAATAATCAGTAACTGAACAGTTAAAAAAATGTGAAAATTGGCAGTACTTTCAAAATTTTTGGATAACGATTACAAATATCGCAAAAAAATCGAGAAGTCAAAGACCGTAAATACTGTTAAATTAAGGAGAAACTATCGAAACTCTTGCAAGTTGCCGAAAATAATGTTGAGCTCATAGATCGCTGGGAGACTAATAAAATATGACAAAAATTTTTACCATAAACATTTGACGCTTTCTTTGATGACGATCGCTGAGCACATGATTAGCAACCCTTGTAAAATCAACGGCTGCATACGACTGATTGCAAGCAAGACAATGGAATTTAGATGAATCTTCATTGTCTGCGGTAATGAAGCTATCTAAGCGGTCGTTATTTAACCACTCTGGATTAAATTTGTACACAGTAGCGCTGTTACGTTTTTTAAGCATAGACAACATAGCGAAAAAAAGCAATAACGAGAATAGTTAATAAAGAATTAACGATTTTCTCGAAAATAGCTTTGAAAAAACTGGAAACGAATGAAGAGCTACTTTTTTTGTTCCGATACCGAGACTCTGAAGAAAACTTATGTAGAAAAAAAAATATTGTATTCGAAACAAATGAATGCGAATGACAAAACAGACAGGAATTTTCAAACATTCTTCTTTCCCTAAAATTACAGTGGTGCGGATTTTATCGGTACTAGACAATATCTTTTTCGACGAAGAAAATAATTAATTTTCACTCTTATTATTAGTTTGGCTCAGCTCGAACCAGCCTGAATTATTTGAGGCTTGAAAATTCCTTTCCTTGATTCGGAAAATCTTTTCCAAAGAAGATTCCGAAAAACCGTAGGTCATTAATCATTATCCATCATTATTATCTCTCTCCGCCGCAGCGCAGCATATACTTCCCTGGCTCTCCCACCAAGGAACTTATTGCTCTCTCCCCGCATCTCCTTCTCCTCACACAGACGCTACGCACACTACTATAGCCCGCTTGGCTCAACTTTTCGCTTGCAATATACGCACGCTGGGTACAAATGCAAACAAACAACAATAAACAACAAAGTTCAACAACTATTCGATGCAAAACCGAGGTAGATCCTTATTTTACCCAGCTGCCGAGAATTGGATAAGCAAGTTTCACTTTTGTCGAAAATATCCGCGAAAAATATTTGCACAAAAACATCTTCCGCATCGCTCATTTCGAATTTGGAAAAAACATCTGCGCATGATGGGAATGTCAAAAACCGGATATCTGACGGTTGAGGCGTTTTTGGATGCACAATAATTTCAGGGGGACTCGACTTCCATTATGGAAGTTTTTGACATTCCCATCATGCGCAGATGTTTTTTCCAATTTCGAAATGAGCGATGCGGAAGATGTTTTTGTGCAAATATTTTTCGCGGATATTTTCGACAAAAGTGAAACTTGCTTATCCAATTCTTGGCATCTGGGTGAAAAAATGATCTACCTCGGTTTTGCATCGAATAGTTGTTGAACTTTGTTATTTATTGTTGTTTGTTTGCATTTGTACCCCCTGTTATTATACAATTGACAACAATCAACAACAATTGACAGTTATATGTGTTATACAATTATTAGTATGTTCGTGGGTCATGTGATTGGTCACGTGAATATAGGAAAAACTCGCAGAGCCATCTATCCGTGAAGCACTTTTTAATCCAATAATCATAATAGTAACCATCGACACTGCTTCCTAAGGAATAATACATCAAGAGAGGAAACTAGCCATGTACTCCAATGCTTCGTCGCGGGACCAGATTTTTAACGTTTTCCCTTTTTTAGGGCGGAGTGGACTCCGCGCGAATTTAACATTGCGTATATTGAAATGCGCTACTGCGGATCCCCTTCTTATATTAAATGTTTTCTCTTCGTTGCTCTCAGTTGCTCTCACTCTCAATCCGGTTCAGACCCTGGTGATCACCCGTGATTAAGAAATAAATACATTGCGTTAGGTCAAATAAATTGACGCGTAAGAAAAATGAATCTTTCTGGGTTTTTAAAATACCTATAAAAAGAATAGATGATATAACACCAATTCGATTTCTACTGACCGCAATACACAGAAATGTGAGAGTGATCTAATAATATGCTGTTATCATGTCGTTATTCAATTTGACATGTGGTGACAATTATTCGTAAACATCTTTATTCTGAAAAAATAAACGATGATTTCGCAGTGCCCAAGTTTCTTGTAGAATGCAACATAGTTTTTTTTTTATTTCAAGTGTATATTACTATGGAAAACAGTAACAGTGCACAAACACGAGGTTTTGCGGATTTAGCAAATTCAACTTTCGAGGCGAACGGACATGATTTTCAAGAAATAAAATTTTGTATCGAATTTGTATTTATCAACGTAGATAAAAAAATCACATAAAAAGAGAAGCGCCTTGACATCCTCGTCGATTCCTCAGTCACTTTGTTAATATTGGTTAGTATTTTGACATTGTCATAATATAGCGAGTTGGATCCCACGTGGAGATGCGCAGTAACGCGTTTTCGTCAGTTCGCGCGGAGTCCGCCACGCCCCGAAAAAACGGGGATAAAAAACAGAATCTGTGCCGCAAGATACGTAAGAGTTTCCTCTCCTTATGTTCTTCTTAGTTTCAGACACCTGCTTTGGATCTAGCTGCGGTTGTAATCCGACCGGATTCCGAAATTGTTATGTGCTCGAATCGGGACTTAACTGCTGCTTAACTGCCATCTCTTGGCCAAAAATTTGTATCAGGCATAATTGTAACAAAAATTATTTCTTAAGTTTTTGCCATATGCAGCCATATGTTTGCATGCATATGCTGCCATGTGTTGTGTGTTACCATATGAAACACGACGAACACAGACATTGCAATAAATAATGAACAAACTGTAGATCACTGTAGATTTATTTGCGTAAATTTGTGTTCAGTTTTTGTTCATTAGTGTTATTTAGCTGGTGTTACGGTGAAAAATATAAGTCCCGATTGAAAAATCCACTCTTTTAACTTCACTTTCCCACGTATCATTACAACCGCGTTTGATATGATTCCCGTTTGACGAAAAACTCTTTGCAAACGAAGGGAAAGTTTTAGGCGATTTGATGCAATTTGATACGTGAATCACACTTCCTGTCGAGTGAATACTGATTCTGAGTTACTCGAAAAAACCATGGTCGACCGCCTGGGTAAGTAAAAATTCATTTATCAGTATTTTTCCGCGGAATCCTTGCGTTTTCTGCTTTCATTGTCAACTGCTTTCGTGAATCACGCGTTTCCGTGCCAAGACTTGACGTTCGCACGACACGCTTTCCTGTTTTTGACAGCTCGAGAGATAAACGCGAGTAAACTTTCCAAGAAGACGTTCGAGATGACATTGTTTTTTTGGTTTTGGAGTCAACTCGAATCGAGTTGATTTTGCGCTAAAAAAGCATTGAATGATCTTGAATGAAATGTCTACAATATATATTTTTAAGTCTCAGTTTCAAAAACATTTTGTTTTGCAATCCTGTGTTTTAAATAATGTGTTGAAAGCTGAGTAAATGTCAACATAAAGATGACTCATTGCTGATCGTTTATTATGTACAGTTTGAGTATTTGCATGAATTCATTATTGAATTGATTAATATAATAAATTACTATTTAAAAATTACTATCACATTACATTATTATTGAATTACAGTCCGTAATCCATTTATCATGTCTTCCCGGCATAACAGACAACAGACAAAGTCACATGTGCCGTAACGTTTGAAATTTTATCAGAACATCATATAAAATCAGCCTTATGGCAGAAGTGACTTTGTCTGTTATTCTGGGAAGCCACAGATGTAATAATAGTCGCGTTACAAAATTAATACATAATTTTCACTTTAAAGTATTTTATAATAATTTATTGAATTTTTTTCATTTGCATTATATTTCATTTTATTTAGATAATAATTCCGTGGCTTCCCAGCATAACAGACAAAGTCAGACATGCCATAATGTTAAAAAATTAACCTTATGGCAAATGAGTCCGTTGAGAAAATACACACATTTTTCCGTTGCACTCGAGGCGCGCCACAGACCCATCCAAGTCGCGGCAATAACCACTGCCGCTTGGCCTGGATGACCGATTGGCGGCCTCGATGCAACAGTTCCACTGGATCCTCTAAAGATGTTATAAGTATTTTTAAAAAGTATCAATCGAAAATTTTTGTCCTTTTTCCACTGGTTAATTTACATTGAATTGAAAACCAACTCTTTGTCGATATTCCTATCATTTATTTTTCTTTCTCTTCCCTACCTTTTAACCCTTATTGAAGGGTCCTCTTCAGGGGATAGTTTGCATTATCTTATATGCTTCGAACATTGACACTCAGAGCATTGATGATGTGAGAAGTAATTGTTATTCGATGTACAATTGTAAAATTGTAGAAAATTGAGGCATTACGGATGTGACTGCATATAAGATAATGGCGCATTATCTCCTGAAGATGACCCTACAATAAGGGTCGCAAGGTAGGAAAGAGAAAGGAAAATAAATGACTGGAATATCAGAGTTGGTTTGCAATTCAATTTAAAAAAAATAGTTTCTAATCATATTTTTTTATTTTACGATGAAAGTAAACAGTGAAATTGATGAAAGTTTATTTGTTAATCAGGATGAGATGATCATGATGAAGATTATAATAATAATTGTATTATGACTTTTAATGATTTGTGACAATGTATGATTTTGTGATTCATGGAATTTTGTGATGATTTACCATTGTGACATTTTGTGACTTTGGTAATAATTTGTTCTATTTTTTGTTATTTATTTAATAGGGTGGAAATTCACAAAATTTAAAGAGTTATTAACAATTCACTTTCGCCCACTCACCATTCAGGAAGGCGAGGCTTTTGATTAAAGCCTCTTCTTCCTTAACCCTTTCACTTCCTAAGCTTACTCTAAAAGAAAAGTGGTGATAATTGAGGTGTGTGATGGAATGTACATTAATGATGTCTTTTATCTTTAACGACAATTTTTACTCTTACTCACTTTTGTTTTAGTTATGATATTCTTTTGTCTTAGTGTCACCTTTACAATGCAGTACCTTCTAACTTTTTTTTTCAGAGAGATAAGAGAAGCCATTAACCTACATTTCATTATTCACACCTCAATGATCCCAGTATTCTCATCAGGGTGAGCTAAGAAAGAGAAAGACTCTCTTCTATGAAAAGCCCCGCCTCTCCCAAAGTTTGTAGACGAAATTAAATTATTATAACTGTTAAAGTGTTGCGAATTTTCAAAACATGCAAAGGATAAAGTGTCTAAGAATTTTATGAAGAATTGATGATTTTCGGATGATCCACAGACTTACTGAATTCTGAGATTACCGAGTAGAAAAATTGTCTCATCAAAATATTCCCCTAGTCTTCTTCTTATGCTCAAAAAGTGTTCGAAATACTGATTTCTTGGGTATATGTATCATAAACGCTTTTTTTTCATCAACACAAATTTCAACACAATTTCATGAATCCAAAAAAAGGTTTCTGTAAGGCATCCAAATATCCTCAGAGTCATCTTTTTATCCTGTGAATGGTCACAGAATACACAAATTTTTATGGGACCAAAACTTAAGAATATCGTATTTAAAAACACTTAATTCTAGAATACAGATTTCTGGAATCTAGGACTATTGGATATCGAGCACTAGAATTTTAAATGATGGAATTCAGAATCCAAGAGTAGTAAATTTTTGAAAAGAGAATAAAAGCATCATTTATTCCGGAAAAAAAGCATTTCAGAGCTCTGAATTATATGGTATGAAGTTTGAGAACTCAAAATTATACGTTTACAAATAATAAGATTCTAAATGCTTGAATACAAACTTTTATATAATATCTTGATAAAATGTGAAGGGATAAAATTTTTTATTCTCAAATGTAGAATATTAGACTTATTGGTGAAACAGAAGTTCAAGATAGACCATTTAAAAATAGAGAACTGGGGAGAACTACATAATTCCTATTTATAGAGTATGTAATTCAAAGATTTTGAATTTTACTTTTTCAGACTCTATTATTCAGGTTTGAACATTAGAGTCTGATTTAGATAGTCTTGAAATTCTCAATTCTCAAAAATAGGAGTTTTACATTTTAGAAGATAGTCTGAATTGAAAATCCCAGAATGCATGTAAATTTAATTTTAAATTTCCATAGTATGAATTTCCGATAAATAATCATGTAATAAAAATTCAACAGTGAATAAGTTCAGGTATTTAACTTTTAGAGTAAGGACTTGAATGATTCCAAGTTTGAGAGTATGGAATTGCGGAATATTATGATTGAAATTATTTTAAAAAGTATAATATATCTGTAACGGTTTCAAAATTATAATATTTACAAGATCCATCTGATCCAATGGTTTGTTCAACAATAAGAAACTCAAAATCATTAAATTTGTACAATCGAAGCATTTTTTTATGTATAAACAATTTTTTTGAAATTTTATATACCTTTATAATTTTTGTCCATCTATTGACTTTCGGTCTTATCTTGCAATTTTTTCGTTATATCTTAAAGTATTATATTTGTTAATAATCTTTGAAAGCAATCTTTGATGATAATAATAATAATCTCTTAAAATTTTGATGGTGATAATCTAATTTTAAATAGCAATCTGTTAAAAATTGTTAATTAGAATAAGTTTTAATGGAAATGCATTACTTTAGTTTTTTCAAATTTTATTTAATGATAATTAGAATTTTTAGAATAAGAATTTGATTTCTAATAAATTTTTTATGAAAAGTATGTATTTAATAACTAAAATAATAATCCTCAATAATAATATTCGATAATTGTTTGAATAATCATGTTTGATTATTGATATCCAAAATTATTAGTTGTAAAAAATTGAAAGCAAGTTGAAAAATAATTGTAAATAATTGAACGTTAGTTGATTTTTTTTAAAACGTTAAAACTGTTTAATTTTAAAATTGAAATTGTTTTTTAAACTTGTTTTTATGTTTGGATTGATAAATACAGTTTGTTTGTTATATTCCATAATTTTTCTGTGCCTATTACTGTAAATTATTTTTACATTGTAAAATATTTTGTTGTTATAAATTTTACATTCACGAACACTTATTTATATTCTAACGAAGTAGTGTATGAATTCAAATTCTTTTAAATCGACATAATAAAAATTAATACCCTAAAACAATTTTAAAAGTTGTATGATTTCGAAAAATTTTTATAAAAATTATTATTTCACATGTAAATGTGCCTTTGCTGTTCATTAAAAACCATTCATTGAATAATATTTGCATGTATCTGCAGCTACGTGATTTTGTGGAAGCTTATTTTTGACAGAAGTTTAGAAATTTTTTACTGAAGAAAAGTTTTTTACATCATTTTTTATGTTTAATATTGACCATGGATTAATAATAACTGACATTTTTTATTTATGATTTGAGTATGAATCGAGTGATTACATCGAAAAAAGTTGAAATAAGAATTGAACGATTTTCAAGTTGTCTTTCGCATTGTATGATTTATTCAAAAATTATCGATAGTATTCTTTTCATATTACTTGTTTCAACATTGATAAAAAATCCATTTAGATAGATTCACAATGCTATAACTTGAGAATCAAGAAATCGAAAAAAAAAATGTTACATCAATCAACATAGAATGAAACGTTTTTCATAGGATTGAATTCGTCAAATGAAATATTTCAATGTCTCTCATACAAAATATTATTTTTTACACCAAATAAGTAATTCACAATTATTATCAATATGCATGGTCATCATTTTTGTATGACATACCAATAAAACATTTTGAAGAATTTAAAAACTTTCCCTTAGTGTTTTCCAAAACATTGAATTGTTCAATCATAGTTTTTCTAATTTTCTTGAACAAGTTACTTAATGGTTGAACAATGTTTGTGATGATTGATTATTTTTGTGTTCTAGTGAACAGTGAAACGAACGCAAGACGTATTCGTTTGGTATGTAAACTATTGTTATTCACGTTATTACCAATTATAATGAATTATTTATCTAGTTTTTCATAATTTTCATTTCTAGTATAATGGAAAATATATGAAATGCATAATAGGGATTGTCTAAAAAGTACCACAAAGTCTAAAATTCAATAAAAAAATTGTTAAATATGCGTTTATAATTATAAAAAGTTTTCTGACTGTTATTGAGTTTTTTCTTGTAACCTTCAGGCCATATTTTATTTATATAATACAAAGTTCATTTTGTAAATTGTTAATTATAAAAAAAAATTCATGTGAAAAGGTAATCTTATCGTTAAATTATCAACCAAGAAACATATAAGACAAGTTTCAAAAAATATCTTACATTCATTAAAAAACACTTATTATTTTTTAGAATATATTTTGACTGTATTTTTATTTATGACTCTAAAACTACAGCAAACTCTAAACTTTAAACAATTTACAGGTCGAATCATGCTTCGGAACCTCTGGCGAGGTGAGAGTAATTCAGAATCAATTTTTTCATAACGCAACAAGCCACTTTTGAACTATTACTACCATTAAAAACTGTGCAGAATACTTCCATGTGTGCAACTCTCGCACATTTTGAAGGCGAAATATTTTTCTCAAAATTAAGAGTAAAAAATATTAAAAAAGATAAAATTATTTTTGAAGGTTTCGTGTAATACCAATTTTAATGAACAGTACCAGAAGAAAAAAAGTGAATCTTCTACTAATTGATTATTAAAAAAATTTCCCAGATTTCTTTGTCTATAACAATCACTTATTTTTCATTAGCCTCTTACAGTATCAGGGAGAGTTTTGGTCGGTGAGGGAGTTCTCACAAAAATGTGCAGGAAAAAACCCAAGCCTAGACAGTTTTTTCTCTTCAACGATATCTTGGTGTACGGAAACATAGTCATCAACAAGAAAAAGGTACTACAATTTTTTACTTTGAAATATCGTGTTCGATTTGCTCTTTGGGAAAAATACCAAATGTAATTCTTTGTTTCAGTACAACAAACAACACATTATACCATTGGAGCAAGTGAAACTTGAATCGCTTGCCGATGAAGGACGTAAGTGGACAATGTGAATTTATTGTTGCTCATTAAATTTTTTGTTCGACATTGCGCAATCGTTTGCAGAATATCGTAATGGCTGGCTCATAAAAACCGTGACAAAATCTTTTGCTGTGTACGCAGCAACTGCTACTGAAAAAAGCGAGTGGATGGCACACATTACGAAATGTATCGAAGATTTACTTAGGAAGAGTACGTTTTATTTTTTGTAACATTTTTTATTTTACGCTTTTGATAAAATTTTCTGAATAAGATAAAGTTGGGAGTTGGAAGGTATCATGTTACTTTTTTTGAAGGTGGCAAGAAAGCAGTGGAAATTCACGCCGCAGTTTGGGTGCCTGACAACGAAGCCACAATTTGCATGCATTGCCACAAGACCCAATTCACAGTCTTGAATAGACGGGTAAATATTTATTTATCTGTAATGTACATCATTATTTATATGAATAATTATGTTGAAAGCTTCATCAATTCTAGCGCAATAATATTGTACTAATGAAAATAATTCTGTAACAATTTTTTTTGTTAAGCATACTTCTCAAAGTGATTCAATATTCTATCATAAGTTGATTTTCATAGGGGTAGGAAAATTCTTTAATGAATTATTCATAATTTTGAAAATTGAATCGCTTTCTATAATAATTACTGTTTGATTCATTTGTCGGACTATAATTTTTGAATTTACCAATAAATGACATAAATTGACTGTCTAACAATGAAAATCAGATAATTGATAGTTTAGAAGTTCAAGATTTTGGTCATTTTCTTTATAGAATTTTAAATCCAGGACTTTTTATAGCTTGAAGTTTTAAGTAAGATATTCGTCATAACAGAATTGAAGATTTTGTAATTCTATATTCTAGGATTGACAAGTCTGGCAGTTCAAATAACAGGATATTATATTTATAAATTAAACACTATATAAATTAGCATTCTACTGTCTATTAGAATTGGTAACCTTTACTTTTTTTTGAATATTATATTTTATTTTATTACATTTTATTTATTCATTTACGAAGTCAAAATTTTTATAGACTAAAGTTTGAAGTAAGAAATTCGACATAACAGAACTTGAGATTCTGTGATTATCTATATGTATCAGGATTTACAAGTTCAACTTTTTGAATTCCAAAATTTCAAATACTAGGGTTCCATATTTAATAATAAAACATTCCATAAAAAAGTATTTCAGAACTTGAAGTTACCGGGCACTGTCTTGTACAATTTTTCACTTTTACTGTCTTTGATTGAGAATTCTACAAATACATATTTATTAAATTCTTTGGAAATTCTATACTGTAAAAATTAGATCTCTTCGATTCTATACTAATCGGTATAGATTTCTAGAATTGAGGCTCCCGATGCAATAACCGGTCGAGCGCTCGAAAACGCGTAAAAGTATTGTCCATTGTCAAAACCGAGGCGAAAAAAATATTTTTCAGAAAAACGTTAAACAAAAATGCTGTCATGTTTAGCTCGAAAAAGCGCATCTTTTTGTCACATACATTTTTCTTCCCGTTTATTTTTCCATCCGCTATTAAATAAACAATGGGTTTTTTCAAAGCTTCGAAAATCAATGCCGCTCGAAACTAAAATTGCTGAAACTTATTCAGTACTCCACCGATTTTGTTGAAATTTTTTTTGCCGATATCCTACAAAGCTATTCTCACCACCAGAGTCAATGAATTTCCGAAAAATATTGAACTTTCATTGTAAATAATTTATTTATCAGCCGCGGCTTAAAATAATTCAACTTTTTTTCGACATGCGAGGAAGTTTTTTCCTATTAAGTTAGAAAAAACTTCAAGTGGAGAAGTTGGTCGGGACCGTTTGAGGAAGTTTTTAAAAAAAAATTCACATTGATTGGAGCAATAGTCAATGATATATCGACGTTTTATTGACAGCGCGGAACGCGTTTCGACGCGCGCACTTAGCAAAATCGCTCGCGCGCCTGTTGTTCTCATGCCCATGTCTGAATAAATTTACTTATTTTGCATAAAATTGAACGATAGTTGCTAGATATTAATTTTGAACATTTCAAATGCATTCGTTGTTAAGTTTCATTAGTCCCGATATCATTGAAACTTATTTATTTTTGCTTACAATCTTAGACACATTTTAACTTCTGACATTGGTAAATTCGAATGGCGTCGAAAATTATTGAATATAATTAAAAATCAATGCTTTTTTCCAAATTTGTAGAGAAATAATCGGATTGTTGGATTTAAAAAAATATTTATTATTAACTGATATACTTTGTAAATACATTTATTTTTATTGTAATTTTTATTGCACTTTGCAAATGTTCAAAATGAATGAGTATTTTTTTTGAGGTAGTTTAATAAAAAATATATATTTAAGCTAATTTTAGGAGATTTTGGAGAAGTGCACACTATGAAACTCAAAATACCATGCTCGCTAGTATGATGACTCAAAAATTGTCACGAGAACCAAAAAAAAACCCGAATAAGCCTTTCATTTTGTGGGACTATCACTTTCACTGCCAGACGAAAAATTTTGATAAAATTAGAAATTAATATCTAGCCACTATCGTTCAATTTTATGCAAAATAAGTGAATTTATTCAGACATGGGCATGAGAACAACAGGCGCGCGAGCGATTTTGTTAAGCGCGCGCGTCGAAACGCGTTCCGCGCTGTCAATAAAACGTCGATATATCATTGACTATTGCTCCAATCAATGTGAATTTTTTTTAAAAACTTCTTCAAACGGTCCCGACCAACTTCTCCGCTTGAGGTTTTTTCTAACTTGAATAGGAAAAAACTTTCTCGCATGTCGAAAAAAAGTTGAATTATTTTAAGCCGCGGCTGATAAATAAATTAATTACAATGAAAGTTCAATATTCTTCGGATATTCATTGACTCTGGTGGTGAGTATAGCTTTGTAGGATATTGGCAAAAAAAATTTCAACAAAATCGGTGGAGTACTGAATAAGTTTCAGCAATTTTAGTTTCGAGCGGCATTGATTTTCGAAGCTTTGAAAAAACCCATTGTTTATTTAATAGTGGATGGAAAAATAAACAGGAAGAAAAATGTATGTGACAAAAAGATGTGCTTTTTCGAGCTAAACATGACAGCATTTTTGTTTAACGTTTTTCTGAAAAATATTTTTTTCGCCTCGGTTTTGACAATAGACAATACTTTTACGCGTTTTCGAGCGTTCGACCGGTTATTGCATCGGGAGCCTCAATTACATAGTCTGGGGTTCAATATTATAATGATTTTATGCTATTGAATTTATAATTCCATTTATCAGAGTCGTAGAAATCTACATTGTGGAATTGAAGAGGCCAGAATTTCAGACTGGAAAATATAAAACTGAGTCTCCTATTATATGATCTACAAATCCAAATTTTATGATTCTAAGATTATTTTTTAAATATTACATTTTTTATTCATTGTTTTAACATTCTGCGTATGAATATTCTAAAACTCCCATTTCGAGCATAAATCTTGCAGAATTTGTGACTACAATTTTCTGCAATTGAGAATTTTGTAAATAGGTTTCACATTTTTTAGTCTAGGACTCCAAGAATTCTTCCATTTTTTGCTCGAAAATATAAATTTCCGGATTTCGATAGTATAGTGTTCGGAATTTGATAATTACATTGTATCAAATTTAAAAATCTAGGTATTAGTGTCGTTGAAATCTACATTGTTGATTTTAAGATACCAGAATTTCAGACTCGTACATAGAGAACTCTGAAATTCTCTGCTATAGCATTTACAAGTCTGAATTTTATAGTTCTATAAACATTTGAAACTGAGGAATTTCATTTTAATCAATTCAAGATTGGTAAGTATGCATAAATATTCTACAATTTAAATTTCGAAAATAATATCTTGTGGAATCAATAACTCTGACATATTAAATTTCGAGAATTCGAGAAATACATTTTACATTCTTTGGATCTAGAATTCTCGGAACGCTCGAATTCTTTGTTATGCAATATAGATTTCTAGAATTTGATCTTTAGAAATTTACGTCGTAGAAATTTACACAGTGGAACTAAAGATACCAGATTTACAGACTCGTAAATTTAGAATTTTCTGTTATAGAATTGGCAAGTCTGAATTTTGTAATCCTTTGAGTATTTTTTATTCTAGAATTTTATATTATATGATTCAACAATCATTGGATAAATATTCTAGAGCTTGAAGTTTGAGAACACTATCTAAAATAATCTAGAAGTCCTTTTTCTTGAGTTGAAAATTCTAGAAATATATTTCACATGAAAGAGCTCAATTGAAAGTTTATACAGAAAAAATTAGAATCCTGGAATTCTATACTCTACAATCCTACAATATATATTTCAGGAATTCGATACCCTAGTGTATAATATTTTATGATCCTGAAGTGTCAAATTCCAAATTTTCAGTATCAGAATCCATAAAATCTACCATGTAGAATATAAATTACCAGAATCCTAGACTTGAAAAATTTTAATATTCTTGAATTTTCTATCGTAACGTCAAGATTTTTTGACATTTGGGTTTTAGAATTTGAAACGTTGAATTGTATAATATGTAAAAAAATTTAGGATAAGGAAACTCTAGAAAAATATTGCATATATATATTTCCAATTTCTTAAGGTGATCCTCCTTATCTGTCATTGTTACAAATTTGAAAAAAAAATTTTTTTGTCATCTTCATAATTCTACACTTGATTGATTGTCAGGAAAAATTTTTGTCTCGTATTTTGTGACTACCATGACTAGATTACTTACATAAAATTTTGATTTCAGCACCATTGTCGACAGTGCGGGGCCGTTGTATGTGGGCCTTGTAGCAACAAAAAATTAATATTGCCTTGTCAAGGGAATGGAAAAGCCGTGAGGGTTTGTCTGCAGTGCTTCGATTCAGCAAGCAAAGCCAAAACGTCTTGTGCCTCGGACGACTTTAACAAAGAACAACGCAATTCCGTCGATAGTTCAGGTGGCGACAGCTCCGGTGATGACGAGGAAGCCAACAAAGAGGAAAAGCATGACGAGGTGAATATATGTCGAAATTTTTCTGTATCTTCCGTTTGTCTAAAATGTTACTTTTTTCAAGTTACAAAATTAATTATTTATGTGAATAATCTGACAAATTCTAAAAAGTCAAATCTTTTTTCAGCCAAAATTCTACTCAACGCTTGGCCGATGAAAACTCCATAGAGAATACCATAAATATATTTTCCAAACAGATTTATATGCCAATCGAGTAATAATTAACGATTAAAAGAGTAAATAATAAAATCTAAAAATGGGTACAAAGACTATTAATAAGATGTTTTTTGTACGATTTACGAATCAAATGTATAATGTTCATTAACATTCTAATCGCACGCAGGAGTGTAAGAAATAAAAATAATCGGTCCATTTTTTCATAGAGCGACTACAATATTTGATACCGCGCTATTTATAATATAATGAAGAGTATTCTAAGTTTATACAGAGCTTTATTATCGAAAATATAATACACTTAATCTTTATTTTAAGCCATTTTTAACATCGTTGGGGTACACGAAAATATAAAACCCATTTTTAATTTCAAAAAATTGTATTTAAAATATTTGCGTTTCATCGTGGTTGTTTTTCTTGTCATTTTCAAGCTTTTCATATTATTTTAAGAGTACATGCCACGTTGTGCCTTTGCGTGATTCATGCGAATTTTCGACTCACGATTGAAACATTTTCTGCAACTTTAGTTTCTTATCCCGTTAGAATCTGAGTGAAAAAAATGTGCATGTTTATTTATATTGAAATGACGAAATTTTTATTGGAAAGTTTATTTCTATTAGGATTTATTTTGAGTCAGATTCGTCGATACATTTTTCTCTTTTTAGTTGGAAGTTATTATTTACATTCTGTAGCACACATTTAAGCACTCACAATGTTTACATCACAAGAATTTTTATTAGATGAATGCATAATTATGTGAATTAATAAAAAATATCAATACCCTTTTTCGATCAAGTTTATTTGATACCTTATTAAATTTTCGTTAGTTCAGAAAATAAGGGATAGTTGTACTTTTGAGATAACCAAGTTATTGAAAGATATTGAAAATGATGGGTTAACAAAATTAAATGATATACATGCAGTGCAAAATGAGACAAAATTTTGTTAATTCAAAGTATGATATGCACTAATCATTCAGTTTTGTTTCAGTTAGGTGTACTGTTTTTGAAATTTAGATGAGAATATTAACGTTTTGCAAATCCATAGGATTAAAGTATTCCAAAATTTTGAATTGTGAAAAAATTTAGAATACGGATTTTTTCTTCTTTACTAATAGAAACTAACAAAAACTATTTTAATTTGCATTAGTAAGAATTCCAAATAAATAGTTTTTCAGAACTAGTGATTCAATTGTTCAAGTTTATTGAATTGAATTTCTTTAAATTTATGCCGTGCTGCAATGAAAGAAAAAAAAAAGAATAACTGAGATGATGTTGATAACTTTGAATATTACAATGTTTGAGAAAAAACTAGAAAATTCATGAATATTGATGAAACAATTTAAAATTCTTAAAAAGAAAAGTTTGTTGAATACTTAAAATCCGAGGAGACATTGTATTCTGGAAAATTTATTAAAATGCTAAAAAACTCTTAAATTTTAGATTATAAAGCAACAGATTCTGGAAATCAATATTAAAATTTTCAAAAATACTTGACCTACTGAACTTTGATAAATTTGTAAAGTAATAATAATACTAGAAACCAATGAAATACTGAAGATCAATGTAGATATCATTTCCTTAAATATCTATATATTCACTAATTATTTATGAAGCCCTGATAATAGTAAGTATTGAATTCTAGATGTCTAAAAAAAACCATAAAATGCAAGAAAATCATTCAAATTGTAAAAAAAACTGAAAAAACAACCATGTATGCTAAAAGTACTTCAAATCTATAAAATACAAGTTATATTTTGGGAAACACTGTTTAATTTCTAGAAAATGTTTTAAAATACTGAAATTCTAATGAACTATGAATTCTGGATCATCAAATTTTCCATGTCTATATCACAAAAGTAGAAAATTGCTACAAAAGTATATTTGAAAAACTTTAGAGATTTTATAAATATTCATAATAGTAATAAATATGGTAAACCTTAAAAAAATATTATAGCATATTCTCTATGACGATGAAAAAAGGAAAACAGATGAGTATGAAAATTTAAACCTATGCAATTGTGATTTTTTCAAATATCTATGAAAATACCAAAAATCTATTATTTGACTCTAATTCTTTAGGGCATGGGACTCTAGAACTCATTGTAGAAAGTTCCTACGAAAACTACGAGGTGATCCTACTATCTCAATAATAGTATATACATATTGAAAAAAAAGTATTAACAATAAGAGACTCTATGAATGAGATATTGTGAATTTAAATAATAAAAAGTGATTTATTTTAACAAAGAAAAGATTTAAACTTGCAATTTGAATGGATTTTTCTAATATGTGACGATGCTGGAATATTTATCGGGAGATTGAAATATATAGATATTGACTATGAAAAAATTATATTATTGTAATAAATACAAATACTTAAAATTAAAATTAAGAAGTATTATCAATTACATTCTTATTATTATTATTATTATAATTATTGAATTTTCATAGCATTGGAATAAATTCATTTGAAATTGATCATAATAATAATTTTATTATAATAAATCAATGTTGAAATTAGTGGATATTGACCCTTTTTACTATTACATTTGAGTTTGCCCCTTCATGTTAAATTTTGTTACGACGCCATTGGCATATGACTAAAATGTCGGTCAAGTAGAATCGGTAGCGTATCCTACTTTATCGACTATATTTTTCAAAATGGTTTTATACTTGTTGTGTACATTGAAAAATATTAGTTTTTTCATGCAAATATTAGACCAGAAGCAGATTAAAATCTGTTCTCTTTCTCTGTACTGGGTTAAACAAAGACAGCCTTATCTTTCATGTTATATGTTAGAAAGAGAAAGAAGATAAAACCCATTGCAAAAACAGTGCGAAATCCACTACTTTATGGTTTATCCTATAGATGTCGTCACTTGTATATTTTGCGACGTGATTTTTATTTGATTCATTTTTTATCTCTCTCTTCTCCACCCACCTCTTGCTCTATGTCAACCCACGGGCAAAATGGCGTAATGTGTAAACACCCAGTTTACGCGAAAAATCGGGAAATTGTCGCGCGCCGATCGAAATTTTCCGAATTCAACCGCGTTCGAGTTGTGCACATTTCACCAGCTCGTTAATGTCCACTAATGCTTATTATGTCCACCATCGCCGCCCATTCTATGCCAGGTGATTGACTAATGATGGGTTTTTCGTCGAAAATGCCGATGATTTTCTCTCCTACGACACCCGAAATATCTTAGGGTTTTTTTCAATTTTTTGCGAATTTTTCGGAGTATTAGAGAGTTTGCTTTCCTTGGTTTTTTGGCGTATTTGACGAGTCTCTATCACCGTTGCTATTGTTGATTTCTGTTGTGTGAGATCTGTCATTTCTGCTTGTTTGGATGTTTGACAATTGTAAATGAGGTTGTTGATAAAGTTATTTTTAACAAAGATTTTATTTTAGGATCGTACTTATTGATGTTTTTGGTTTGTTGTGAAAACATCGGCTGTTTTTGTAATTATTGAAAAGAGTTTTTTGGAATAAATATTTGAATTTTATTCAAGAATCAATGAAAGTTATTTAGATATTATGATTATTAGAAAACAAAAATTCCAAAGGTTTTCCATTCATTAAGCTTTTTTTCATGTAAATAACAATTTTTAGAATTATTAGTGCCATTGGACGTAATCCAAGTGAGAAAATTGTGTCTGTAAACATTTATGAAATAATTTAGTTCATTGTGAGGGTTTGAATATTTTTGAGCAAAACAATTTGAATTTTGTATAGGAAATTTAGAAATGAAAAAATTTGAAAATTTTTATTCAGAGTTTCAAATCTGAATTCTAGTTTTAAGTTTTTTCAGAAACATATATAAATATACATACATATAAATATATAGATATAAATATAATACAGTGTATACATTTTTTTTAAATTTACCAATTCTAAAATGATATATTTTTTAAATAGTTTATATTTAATAAATTTTCATTGAAAATTTTAAATCGTTAATAAACACGTTCGAATTTTCTAAATAGAAAACGAAAATATGAAAATCGTAAATTTAATTCAGAATTCGAAATAAATACCCTAAATTCTCGAATTTCTTTCATAAACTTATAAATAATTAATATATATGTCTGTAATATAAGTATTTAAATGTATATGTGTTAGTATAGGTTTTTTTTTAATTATGAATATTTTAATTCAATAGATCCAAAACGTAAATTCTAAGCAATCAATGAAAAAATTCGAATTAGGTAAATGAAAATTGGAAAATAATTATATCCACGATTCGATTCTAGACACAAATTATAAATTTCCAATTTCAATATAATCTTGAGCTTGAATTTGGTAGATTTTAGATAAATCTCAATTTTTAAATTTATGAATTTGTTACTATTTCGAAATTTTGAAATTTTAATTCTGAATGCAAAATGAAAAATTTGAAATTGTTGATTTCATTAATTATTATATCGAATATTAGAATTTCTTAAATTTCAGATTTTCAAATTAAATTATAGAAATAAAGGAATCGCAACTCAATAAATTATAAGTCGAATCGATTAATTACCGAGTCGATAAATTATAATGATTATGATTTGAAATTCAAAATGTGTATGTATTTCGTTGAAAATTTTTTCTTGTACTTGAATAATGAAAACTAATAAAATAAAAATTTAGGTTCAAACAATTATGAATGATAAATAGATCAAATTCAAAAACATTATATTTAAAAGAAAAACGTAAATGGTTAAACATGGAAATTCGTTTAGGCTGATTTCAGTATGCAAATTTCAGTTTTAAAAATTTTAATTCCTGAAATTTCAGATATAAGACAACCATTTTATTGAATTTATTTTATTGAGTAGCATCATACAAAAAATGTACATTTGTTATGATTCACATGAAAAATAATGAAAAATTTGGAATTCTCAATTACTATATAATTAATATATAAGTATATGAATCTATTCTATTATTTATAATGTCAATCTCAAGTTAAAACTGTGGAAAAAATTTTAGAAAATTGCCAAAGTTCAAACATTTGAACAAGAAATTTTTGAGTTCGAACAAATTCAATTTGAAATGTAATAATCATTAAAATAATAATTTGAATAAAACTTACGAAATTCGAAATGGAAATTTCACAAAACGTAAAACGTATAATCCTGCACAATCATTTTAATAATTAAAATCCGTGAAATTGAGTAGTGTTGCATTTTATATAGATACATATGTTAGAACTTAAACTGATGATATCGAAATCCTGTGAATTTTTCTGGAAGAATCTGGAAATCACAACTTTTTCACAATTCATTTCAAAATTTTATAACATTAAAATATCAAAGTTTAACAAAAAAATAATTATTTTATAACTTCCATGTTCAAAAAATTTAAAAATGTCAAACAGTTGAATGGGAAATCATCTGGAGTTTTTTCGAACTCGATTTGAACTAAGAAAAAGTTCAGATCTAACAATTTTTAATTTCAAATTCTTATAGTAGCAGATGAAAAGATTTTAAGAGTTTTTCCATTAATAACTCGAAATTCTGTACATTTACTTAATTATATTCCCTGAGAAATTTTTTCAATAACATAATTTTTTTTCAGGGACTGATCCTAATAAAATACCACATAAACTCACTGGGGACACTATAGGGTAAGTGATTATCTCCGTAGTGACATCAATTTTTATTGCAAATGTAATAATCAATTATATTTTATGTTGTAAAACAGCGTGCTTTTGCGAAAAAAATCCAATGGCAGTTTTTGAAATTGGCATAAAAAAAATTATAGTATCGCCCACAAAAGTAATATTTCCTCTTTATTCAGTAATGAATGATTCTCTTGACTAATTATGAAATTTGTATTCCATTAAATTAGATCCTACGTGATTCATATTTACAGTGTGTTATTTTGTCATTGATTATTTTCTTCCAAAACGCAAATGACAAAAACATAATTGGGTATTTTTTAAACACAAATGACTTATAAGATACATGTATATGGGGAAATTATGTTTTATGATTTTATTTCGATTATGGAAAATGTGATATTATTTTACTGAAATTTTTCATATGCTTTCTTTTTTATTGTATGTTTACGTATTCTTCAAATATTTAGGTAATTTAAACATTTTTTTGCTCGTTTGAAAATACAAATATCGTATTTTAATGTGAACTTTATTTCGATAATAATACAATTTTCTTTGCCAACTAACTTTTTTGAGCATCTTTAAATTATTCTTAGAATATTTTTCATTTTCCAACATCATCTCTAACTTCTTGAATATAAACTTGTGTGCTCATTGTTTCGAGTCCGTTCCAATGTCGATAGAATTAAGAAAACAGCAATACATGCAATTTGCTTCGTTGATTTAATTGCGACGTTGCAAGGCATTTCTGGTCATCTAATAAATATTGATAGAAACTTTTTTCCGTCACTTGCGAAGTAAAAAGCAAGAAAAAAAGGTTGATTCGTACTTGGATCTCTTCAATAAAAAAAATGTTAAAAAAGTCAGTGTTTTGTGTGATTTCTGAACGTTCTGTGCATCGAGATTCTTAGGGATTGATCATACCCTAAAAATTTTTTCTATGGAGAAAAAAAAGTCTGGAGGAAACCTTTCGAAATCGATGCAAATTTTTGAAAATATTTAAAAATAAGACATAAAAAAGCCTCATACGTTTGGAAATTTAATTTATATCAGAAAGAAGTTTCTTTTGTTATTTTTTCTCCTTTATTCTATATTCATCTATATCTTTATAACGCTAAGCCGAATTTTGTAAAAATATCTCCTCTCACACTATTCAACCGATTTTCATAATTTATTTTTTATGGAAAGCTGCAAGTCTAAAGATGTGCAAGTCAAAGTTTTTTTTTCCAGAATTGTGCGTGAGTGGCCTTTCACTCACCTATTCCCATTTTTTAAAAAAACTGCTTATCTAATTCATATTTTTCTGTTTTTAATTAAAAATCAATGTTATGCAGCCATTACAAAAGTCGACCTTAGTTGCAAAATACATTATTTATGTAATAAATTTTTTTGATTGTTTCACATATTATGCGATCTCCCCTATCGATTTCAACTGTACTGTTCAATGTGGGATTCTTCAATAGATGCCGACCGTTAATAGAAAAAAAATAATTTCACAAATTAACAATCAGATTGTTGACGAACAACAATACTCTCATGGCTGAAAAAATTGTTCAACATTGCTTTATAATAGAGGTCTCATGATCAGATATTATTAGTCGAGAAACTTTATTTCTCAACGTTGAATTATTTATTGAAAAATTATTGTAATTTTTACTTAACAATTGATTTGCGAGCGTAAAAGTTGAGAGTTTCGATCAAACTAAAAACCATTGGTTCGAAAATTTTATCCTCTATAACTTTTGATAACAACTTTTTGTTGCACATTTTACCATTTTTGCGCAAACCGCTACTGAATGCGGAAAAATGCGATTTTTCAACTTTGACCCTCCTATTGAAAGGGAAGTACAACTTTTTTGCTGTTACATTTTAAATATGTTAAATAACTTTCTATCAACAACTAATGATCAAAATTTCATGCTGCATCCAATTTTTCCGAGATTCCAGGGTATTTTAGTCTAGATTGACTGGACTATGATGAGTTGGACGAATTGAATAAAATTTTGAAATTTTCGAGTAAGGTTAATTCGATGTTAGAAATTGAAAAAATGTTTTCAAATCATATCAAATTCAAAATTCCGAAAACTGTCAATAATCCTAAAAGAATTATAATTCCTCGAGATGGTTTTTTTAATTTTCAAAAAAAATATTTGCGATAATCTTTTTACCATTGAATTTTTCAGTCAGTTATAACATTGTATTTTGATTGCGCAAACTAACAATTTTTGGTTCAATTATTATTTTTTGATATCTTGACTAAGGTATACAGAAAAACTTTGCTACCTTTCAATCTTAGGTTTCAAAAAAGTTTTTTTTTTTTTATTTGTAAGAATTTTTTAGATTTTTGTTCAAATTTCGAAATGTGACCATCTTTGAACTGTAGAACATTTCATGATTTTGAGAAGTTTGAAGAGGACGACACAGTTTCCGTATTTCAACGTAATCTTTAAAGTATTCCTCAATCCTGATAGTCTATTAATTACGTATTGGAATTCTATAATTTTTTCATTTTTTTTAATTATTCATGAATGTAGAAAATTACAAAGTTTTCCATTTTCGTAAAATGAAACATTATTCGATTTTTGAAAATTTAAAGAATTTTTCCTTGTATTACATAATTAGTTAATTATAATTAATTCATAATATAATTATTCATGTAATCATGATGTTCGCAATAATTATATCAATAGAATTTTCACTCGATGAAGTTATGGTTAGTCTTCGCAAAATAAATGTAATCCGATTTCGAGATCACTGAAGATAAGTGATTCTGTTATCTTGATGTATGCTATTCTAATCATACTAAGTAATCAAACCAACTATTAGAGTAATTAATTTTCAAAGTAATTTAAGCTATTTATAATGTTTAAACTCTTCAATTTCATATAGATCTGCAATTCTAAAAAAAACATGAATTTAGATCGTTAAAGATTCTCAAGAAAACGATTGCTTCATTTATTTTAAACACTTTCGTAAAATCTTCAAATAACGAGAATTCATAAAAATTCCAAAAAATATTTTTTGAAACATAAATTTTTTTTATGAAATATGATGAATCAATCAAAACATTTCTAAAATTTCTCGGAACAAATAAGATAATCATTTCCCATCACATTTTTTTCCAAATTCTTCACCATCTGAAGAAATCTCCTATAATTCCTCAGATTCGCGAGCTTTATTTGTCACGCATTCTCGACACTTTCTACACTTCCACCTCGCATCGTAACCTTTACGAATGCATTCTCTACTACTAGTAAAAACTATTCGAATTCTCGTCGTCCTCGACCGAGTCGAAATATTTCCTTCCTCGTAATCTTACATGCATTTCTTATGCTAAAGTCACCGAAAATGTCTGCAAAAAATTGCATGCACCAATATTGTATGACGTTAACTATCTATTCGAGGACACGATACGATTTATTTTATTGCGCTTACGTAAATATATTGTTTGCAAACAATGTCCGATACGTAATATTATTTTCTTCCCCATTGCGCAATGCGCAAACTAAAAAGTCGTTCACTAAACTTCTTAGAATGAAAACCGGAAGTTTGGGCCATGCATTCGTATTTTGGGATAACATTGGAGCCAAAGAGCTCAAATGTTGACGCGAATGAAAAATTCACTTCTTCCGGCAGTTCTGGATGAAGTTTGTGTTCCACATAGTCGATGAATGTTTTGAAGACTTCCAAGGAAAGGTATTTTGAAGTTGGAAAATTTTGCTTTTGGAGAATCGCAAAATATGTAATTATTTTGAAAAGATTGCAACACTTTTGTTGTTAAAAAAATTTCCTCAACTTATTATTATTGATAATTTCATTTTACATGTAAAAGTTTTGCTGTGAAACATTCTCTCATTCGTTCGGTTCTGGACGGTGAAAAAATTCTCCTCCCAAACACAAATACCAAAATTTGTATGACGTCCCCGAATTTCTGTCGCTTAAAGTCGCTCAAAGTCCTTTTTTTGTGCGTGTCGTGTTTTGTCCTCGGGGCTGTGTGCGAGCGCGAAATGTAATAAATACGTCGTCGTAAAAATGTCAGACGCACTCAATTGTGGACTTCTGGCCGAGCATGAATTTCAAAGGGAAAAAAAAGGAACGAACGAGAGCTACAGAGACCTGTCTTGTTCGTTTCGACCACGCGATCCGTCGAATTCTCGTCAACTTGGGGAACATTACAATACCGTTATAGTCATTCGCGTTGTTTCGACTGCAATTATGCGATTGAAAAAACGAGAACGCAAATGGCTAGAAGGCGTAGGAATGACGAATTTGCCTTTTGAGGATTGGGTGTTTTTTGGAATTTGAATCAGTGAAAAAATCACTTGGCTTCGATAGTGAATGAGTTTTGATGTTGAAGATTCAGGGAGTGAGAGTAATGATTAGTTTTGTAATTAATTAGTTGTTGATATATCATCTTGATTACACAATCGTTGGAATTTATAATCTTGAGTTTCGAAAACGGATATTTAGGGGGATAGATACGCCCAAACGGCTGAAATTCGTTCACAAACTCTGCGCGTGGATTGCGGGAAAACTATAAATGATAGGAACCCCAAATTTTGCACAAATGAAGTTTGTACCAACATCTATAAGACGTAAGTAATAAAAAATTTCTTCTTTTTACGCGGAAACTTGAAACGCGTTTTTCCCAAAATCATTTTTTCTTTATGGTGGAACAAGTAGAGAGAGAACGGCTAGATCGATTTTCATAATTTTTTTTATATTAAAACTAAAACAATGCTTCATGAAATGACAATTATTGATTTTGCAAAAAAAATTCGTTTAAACAATTTTTTGCAAAAAACGCCGAAAAAAATGTAACTTTTTTACATTTTTAGCTTTTATTTGATTGAAATAATTTGCATGAAAATTTTTTTTAGATTGAGTTTCCGAAGCTGTACAAGCAGTACAAGTCCCACCGTTTGCCCCTGCAAAATGTGCACGTGCGATTTTGAAGGCTTGGATTCGCGAACGAGGCAACATTTTTGCAAAATGACATTTACAACTGTAGTATATTAAATAAACTGCATTTGTGCCAAATTTGGGGTTCCTATCGTTTATAGTTTTTCCGCAATCCACGCGCAAAGTTTGTGAACGATTTTAGCCGTTTAAGTGTATCTCCCTCCTTAAGGAAAAGGGTTTTCGATTTATTCATTAGCGAACGACTAACGCGATTTGAAAAAATTATACGAGATTAGAATGTAAGCATTTACGGGCAAACATTTCCTTTTTGGATTTTTTTGGAGAGAAATCTTCCACGAATACGAGTCAATTAAAATTCTGTACAACGTTAAGTTGAGTTCGATGAAACTACCATTATTTCCTGGCTTGGTTTACTCGTGACTCCAGGTTTTTTTCAATTCTTATTTTTGACCGAGTGATTATTGTTGGATCACGAAATTTTGGAAATTCAAAAACGTATTCCCTTGTAATTGACATTTTCTCTTGTCTCAATGTATGGTTTTTTCGATACTTAATTCATTTAGTGCTCGATCCCATTGTATTTGTGATTTTTTATTTTGTTAATTATGTGAAAGTTTTCCCCTAATTTGATCAATCCGCTAATTTTATTAATGATCTAAATAATATCTAGTACATTGTATTTCCTGCATCAACAGTTAATAACCCATTCAAAGATTTCGTAACATTGCTCATACGCTGCAAATTAAATCATTTACAAACAATGACTGATGCTAAATATTCTGTTAAAATGTAGACACTTATTTTCCACGTCCTCAGTTACTCCTTGATGAATGATTCATTGGTATTCGGCGGTTAAGTTTAATCTCAGTGATAATACGAACGATTTTTATAAACAAGCAGTCTGAAAAATTTTAACCAATATGTGTTGACATTGAATCGGTTTTTTCTCCTCTAGTTTTCTCATTGACAAATTAGTTGAATGAACAACATTCAGTATTTATCTTCGTTAGTCAAAATTCGTTTTTTGGGAACTACGAAAGTGCCATTTTTGCGGTGATTTTTATGCTTTGTTTGGTAAAATTTAATAATTTCCTTCAAAAATGATTCAATCAAAAATTTTTTGGTCTTCGTTCAATATTGAGGATTTTTTTTCAAGAAACAAAATTTTTAGCTCAATGAATTTTCGAAATTTTGAAAGGTGGAAAAATACAAAATTTATACTATTTAATAAAAAATCATACTATTTGAGGTTAACCATAATATTCAAGGTTGATGGAAATATCGCTACAGTGAATTGAAACCTACTACTGAAAGTCTGCAGTGTCGAAGGAAAAAGTTTTAAAATATGTAGTATACTGAAATAAAATCTAGACTGTCCAAAAAAAATCTTGCTGTTAGAAAAAAAAGAAAGAATAAAGAAAGAAAAAAAAAATTAAATTGAAAGTCGGTAACAAGATCTATATTTAAAATTTTAATATATATCTTCACATCGAAAAAAAAAAAGAACCAAGTTATTCAAGTTCAAATGAAATGTACAACCTTGTGTTTGTATTAAAATCGTATTTGTATATTTCAACACTTCAATAAATTTATCAAAACTCGAATACAAGAATCCTATGTAACAAAATGCAATATTTAATAGTCCATAAAATGAAATTGAATATTCAATATTGTATAAAACGAAACTCATTATTCAATATTGAATCGAACAAAATTCAATATTTAATATTGTATCGAACTCGAACAAAGTTCAATATTGAATCTTCTGTATGACAAAATTAAATTTCCAATATTCTGTGTAACAAAATTGTGTAACCAAATTTTGTTCAGACGTAGTTTATCGTAATGGCAATGAGTATGTTTACCATCTTGCTATAGTTTTCGAGAAAGGACAAAATAAAAAACGAACTCATTCAAGGCGCAATTACTCCTATCAACCAACGTTCAGAAAAACATTGTGTTTTTCAGATGAATGTAATTTAAGTTATAACGCCCACCGTTTGAAATGTCACTTCTGACCACTGGTGTGTAAGGGTGCACTATCTCCGCCATTTTTGATTTTTTTCGTTTTTCAACATTATGAGTCCTACTTCTCTAATCATCATTAAACATATGGGAAACTTTTTGCCCGTTTACATGGACTGCTCCCCTTAAGACACTGATGAATTGACTAGTGTATATATTGATCGGTTAAATCGAAGTATTCGTGATAAAAATATAACTATTTAGTAAATTGTCAAGAAGAGCTAATTAAAAAAAAACAACCTTTGAAGGAGTGTTCAAGGTCTATAATCTATCGTTTTTGATAGGTTTCGTTAAAATGAGAATTTGTTGGTCACATATAAACTTCATTTCTTGATTCCAAGTGACACAATTTACATTTCACATGAAATTTCAATACAAGGCGAACTCAATCGGATGCGAGGAAACGTTTGGAAACATGTTTTCGAAATTTCGTGAATCAACTGCAGGCTGCCGGAGGGGGTACTCGGCCGCAATGAAGAGCTCGTTAAACAGAACTATCCGAAAGCGAGGTGTCGCGATCGCCGTGAGGTGTTTCTGTTTTCCCTCTCGGACACGGGGAAACTTGGACCCGGGTGTCCCGATCGGGCCGAAGCTATAACGATGGTGCATCTCGGTTTAAAAGGTGTACTTTACACCGGTGGCTGTGTCCGCGGCTGCTCCTCCGGGTGGGAGAAGTGATAGTCCGTCCTTACTAGGGTACCACCGCGGTACAATATGCGGCTATGGTAGAATCAGTCACTGGCGAGTCGTGGGTGGTGACTAGTCGTTTTATTCGGATCGCGACGATTCAATCGCCACGTCGCCCACCTCGCCACCAGCAGCACGTGTCCGGGAAAACGCGAAAATTCCGGCGTTTCTTTTTCTTGTCATTTATCCCCCTTTTTTTCATCCGTGCCGGAGAAAGTTTGAACGCGAGCCAAAAAAAAGTGTTTCGTCGAAAGAATTCGCGGTACCGTTTCGACGATGACCCTTTTGTTCGAGACCTGGTGCACGTCGTCGGGAAATCGAGGTCCGGGGTCACTTCGAGCCGTGAAATAATGGGTTGAAGTTGAAAGGTTTCGTGGATTTTTCGTAGTGTGGATAAGTGTGGTGGTGTTCTTGTTTTTTGTGTGTTATTTCGTCTTGGGACAAAACATTCGCCAAAATAGAGTACCCTGGAGGTAGCGGTATGTACGGAGGGGGCGGAGGGGCCGCGGGTTATGGGATCGGGCCGGGCCCCTCGCATTACGTGCCCCCGCCACCGAGTATGGGCTACCAATTGGGCCCGCCGCCCCCTCCGCCGCCCATGCCCACGGCCGGGAGCCAGCTACTGTCTTACGGGCCCAATTTATCGCCCCATCAGATTCAGCAGATGCAGGGGGACGTGCCGCAGTCCAAGAGACGGAGGTACATGAGATGTTAAGGGAAATGAGGTTTTTTTTTTGTTTTATTGCGAATTTAGAGACCAACGATCTCTCAATTTGAATGAGACATATAGGATTTTCATATAATTTGGGGAGTTTGAAGTTTTTAAAAAGAATTTTCTGGTTTCCTACGACTTTTGTAAATTTCTCCTCAAAATGAATCAGTAGGGTTTCACTAGTTCTTTGTTGGAAATTGTTAATTAGGGAGTCAGTAAACAAATTTAATACAAGGTGACGACTGTATGGGAATTGCCAGCGATGTACAATAATTTGTTATTGTAATAATTTTACTAATTAATAAAAAATGAACTATTCGGTATTTCAGATTGTATAATTGCTACATGAGGGTTTTTGAAATTGAATTTGCTTCAATATGAAATGAGTTAAATTTTTATTAAAAACAAATTTAATGGATTTTTGGATGCTGTACGTCATTTCGATTAAGAGAATTTCAAATTTTACGATTTCTGAATTAAAAACTTCATCGTAGAATTTCTGAATGGTTGAAAAATTTCAAATGTTCGATTGAGTAGTTACACAGTTGAACAATCATTAAAAATGAATGTTTGAATCGTGACTGAAAAATCATGACTCAAAATTTTCAATAAAAATACACGCTTCACTGATATCGACTACTTAAAAATCAATTATTTATAGTTTTCAATCTCATTAATTTTGTATGGCCATTTTTCCCATTAAAAATACAACTTAAGAGTCATAAACAAAGGCCAGAAACATACAAATTACCAATGTCATAGTTATAGATTCAATGTACAAACGAAAATTTTGCGATCAGAGCAATTTGTGATTTTAATGTTTTGGTTAAGAAATTTTCAGAAATATAATCAATTTGCACCCAAAAACGGAATCGACTGCGATTTTAGACATTTTTGTCGATGAATGATAGTTTCTTTTTACCATTAATAGTTATTATTCGGTGCCTTGAATTAACGAATTTTTGATTAAAATTTTTTCATCAAATTTACTGCTGAATAAAATTTAGAAAGAATTGAGAAATAAATGAATGGGCATTACTTATAGGTATAGACTCAAATAATGAAATATAGGAATATTTATCAAAAAATATTTGTATTATCGATATTTTGCAATAAAGGTAATCGCAAGTTCTACGATTTATGAATTAAAAACATCATTGTAAGATTAGTAAATAATTAAAACGCTTGAAATTTTCTACTGAACAATTAAACATTTCAACAATAAAGAAAATGAATGTTTGAGGAATGAAATCGTGACTAAGACTTTTAAATTAAAAATATAACCCACCGAAATCGACTTCTTAAATACCAATTATTTCGATTTTTCAATCTCTTAAATTTTTTATGACGATTGTTTTCATGGAATTTATATACTATAAATTATGAGTCATGAACGAAAGTTTGAAATAACAAAAAAGCCGAGTAATTGTTATGGATTTATTTAATGAGAAATGAAAATTTCGAGACCATAACAAGAAGAAGAGAAGTTTTCAAAATAATGAACATTTTTCATCCTAAAACCTAATTGATTGTGATTTCATAAATCTTCGTTTAAAGATGATGAAATTTTTTCTTACCATTATTATTCAAAGCTTCTAATTCATAAATTTTTGGTGATTATTTTTTTTATCAAATGTACTGCAAATGGAAAAGTGAAAAAATTGAGAAATAAATCAATGGAAAATAGTTATAAAAGAGTGGACTTCGAAAGTTTCTAACTCTAAAACTGTTAAAATGAAAAAAAAAACTCGAATTTACCATTGATCCTTTTCCAATTTTTCATTTTCAAGTGAATTAAGATGAAAGTGAAGATAATATAAATTTTTAATATAAACGTGTGATTCATGCATTATATCTTGAAAAATAAGTATCCTTGAATAAATTGTCAAGGTAAAGTCTCTCCACAAGAAGAAAATGGTATAGTTACTACAATAACATAGATAGTAAGATTAGTTCTAGCGACAAATATTTACCGATTAAATTTTTTGATCCTCGTGAAGTGTCATTTAACAGCTACACACATTTATGTCCCAATTTCAATCTTTGAAGAGATGGCACTTACTGAAAATTTACCACATAGTTGGGAAAATCTTATTTATATGGCTCTGACAATTATTCACTTTTATTCAGACGTGAAAAAGTTATGAAATTTCGCCTTTTTTCCCAAAGTGATTATAAGCAAAATTTGTCCCTAGTGCTCTCTTACTTTTTTTGAGTTAATTTCCATTCTACATCAAGTCAAATTACTACTATTCAAACTTAAGGTGATTATTCACTTTTTTTAGACTGAAAAGTCACTCGATAGAAGTAAAATTAACTTGTGCAAGAGTAGTGATTCACTGTTTTCAAGTAAATTTCCACCACTTGTTTGGGTGGTATTATTTTGATTCCATTAAGAGTGAAAATCAATTTAAGCCAGAAACTTAAAAAATTCACCGGCATACAAATTAAATGATGTATTCTATGTATTACTTGCACCATCGACTCTTCAAGTAATTCCTTAAAATTTCTGTCCATAATAAACCAGATAACACTCAACTATCAATCTCGCAAATTATCAAATTTTTAATGGCAAAAAGAGAAAGCAAGTTACTCATTGAATGTTCCAATATTCATCATAGCTGTCACTTCTGTTTACTTTTCCAGTAAATTCTCAGTAATGACTAGCATTTTATTTCCAAGTGCAAAAATGGATATCTCTTCATTCCCAGTTGCAGTAATGGATAGCTCTTTATTTCAATGTTGCGAGTAATGAAATCCACTTATCACTTGTCAGCTTGTACAAATGTATAATTTAATCATTATTTTTTCGCTTCATTCATCGTTGACGGAGAAATGACGATGCGAAAAATATCCTGGGAGTGTTTTGTTTTCGTGTAAAATCTAGTAAATGTGTGAGACCAATTCTTGAGTTTTGTCTATTGTTTGGAATCCATATAGCCGACTTGACGTGGGTTTATTGGAAGGGGTGCAGCATAGGTTTTTGAGGCGTTTGTCTTACATTTCGGGAAGATCGATGCTGTACAATGACCATGAGTATGATTCAGTATCGTCTTACAGGCGAATGTGAGATTCTTATATAGGATAATTAACGGCCATATAAGAAACCCTCAGCTCTGTGGATTAGTTAATTATAAAGTACCAAGCAAGAATCTGAGACTGATGTCGAGGGATTTGTTCCAAGTTGGAACCAGTCGTAATAATTATGGTCGAAATGAGGCTATATCGCGTATTTTAACAGAGGGAAATGAGTTTTCGGGTAGTTCAGATTTTTTTACGTTTTCATTGGCTGCTTTTGTAAGAAGATTGTCAATAGTGCTCTCAAATAGATGACGATGACGTCAAGGATCAATTTTGTTGCGAAAGTTTCAATTCATGGCATTTTTTCTGTATGATAACTTTTATACATATTGCCTTTAGTAGTCTTCGGCACAATGTAGATATCTGTTTTCGGAGTTTGTCTCTGTACTTGTAAAGATCCGTGTCATTTTCTAGGTTATTTTGTTAAATTGTTGTCATATTTAGAGGGTATATACCCGTGTATGAAAATATGAATAAAAACAGATTAAAACGAGTATCCCGTACTCTCAGCTCATGAAAAAATATGAGATCCCAGTGGGTTTTATTTCTGGCTTGGCAACGTTGGCTGTAATCGACGTCACTTTTTCGTGTTATCAATCAGTTACAAACGCGTGCGGTGAAAAAGTCGCCTTGTCGCCACTCATCCCGGGACCCCCGCGTTGCAAGTATACGTACGCGAGGTTCGTTTCGCGAACAAGTGGCGCTTTAATGCCATTACCACTTTTTATTTCGCCCGGACGAGTTCGCGGCACACGCGGCGTTTATTAGCCGGTACGGTTTTACACGGCGGTTGGTATATGCCCACGTGCAACGAGCCAACGAACGAAACACAACGCTCATTCTTGTACACAAAACACATAACCCGCCCATTGGGGAATCCGTCACGTACCGGAGATTTGCGGTCATTCACGAATTTTCCGAGATTATGGGATCATTATTACGTTACATGATTCGCGTGAAAACTTGCGAGGTTTAAGGGGCTCTTTGGTCGTATGAAATTATTGAGATGAATGGGTTGTGTGAGGATTGTTTACAGGGATTCTGGAATATTTATTTTTCACTTTTCCGGACATTCATGATTATTTTCTGGAAAATAAAAAAATCGTAGGAAGATATCATTCGAATTGAAGAAGAAAATTATGATTAGACTATATGGAATTGATGAAGGTTGCCCCATTTCCGTATAGTCGAAATACAATAAAACAAAGGGAATATTGAAAATTAGGAAATTAAAAAAAAAATGCAAAGAAAACATTAAAGTTGAAGAACAAATCTGCCTTACTCCTGTCGAAATAAAATTAAATAATTTATAGGGGCTAGCAGAGTTAGAAGATAAAATAAAATTATACAAAGAGACCATTGCAGTTACACTGAGAATCGCAAATTGTCGTCATAACGAAAATATCCTGTTATGAACGATATTGTAAGCTAGGGTGGTCGTTAAAAGGGGTTAGGTGGAATTTTGATGGTGGCGCCCCCCAGAACGTTTCCAAATAATTCAAAAAAAATCCCCAAATTTTTTCACATTTTTAAAACAACGTTAACCCGTGCCGGCAAAGTCGTCTTTTAACCCATTTAAATAACATGGGATTTTGTCTTGAAGGCAGTCTTTAATTTTTCAAGGATACACAAATCGCTTTAAAAATCGGTTTGACACGGCAAGTTATTGTCGATAGTTATAGCAAACTGCAAGAAAATTAGCAGCTGTCTAAAACAATCATATGTCTGTTGGTTCGAAGCCAAAAAACCAAAAATCATGGAAATTTTGGCTTTTTTCAATGGAACAAAGAATTTTACAAGATTTCAAGAATCTATGTGGTGTATACCTACATAAAATATCATTCCATACGTTTGTGAGTATTTTTTATCGTTATACAAGTAGAATTGGTCACATTGCTACAGTTTCAAAAATGTGCATCACAATTTTAATAACGTAATTCGATAAATAAACAAATTTCTGAAAAGCTACTTCTTAAAATGAGTTTCTTACTAGATAAATGAGACTTATTGGAATGAATTATCTTGTATTAAACTATACTATCAATAGTAATGGTCATAATAATAATAATAATAATAATAATAATAATAATAATAATAATAATAATAATAATAATAATAATAATAATAATAATAATAATAATAATAATAATAATAATAATAATAGTAATAATAAGAATAGGAATAATAATCATGCGAACAATCTAATGCACTAATAGAGAAAGATTTTTATTATAACACAACACGCAATATAGTTAACTTTAAGACATCAATACCAAGTAATAAAATTTATTGCTAAATATTGAATAATAAAAAGATCATGTATTTTAATTCTTCTAGGATCCATCAGTCACTGAACAATATCAACAATTTTACAAAGAAGCAGAATTTCCATAAAAGTTTGCAGTTTTCGCAATAATGGCTAAATTTGTTTGACAACTGAGACATTTACCTTATCCATAAATTCTAGAAAGTTGTTTTGTAATTACAAATTGTTCAAAACTCGTACTTGAGCGCATCAAACATTGCAAACGAAATCTCAGAAACATTCGTCAATCTTGAATAATATTCCTTATTTAGGTTATTATTATTTTTATTGATGTTATTCTTATCCATTTTCAGATTATCCTTATAACAATAGTTCACGATCATTTCGAAAAACAAATAAAGTATCATTTGAATAACCAGCTTTTTCCCTTGACTTGTAAATGTATTCATTCTTATTTACCAATTTAGAACTATTTATATTCTTATTCCGATTTCTATTATCATCATCATCATCATCATTATTATTATTATTATTATTATCGTTATGACCATTACTATTGATAGTATAGTTTAATACAAGATAATTCATTCCAATAAGTCTCATTTATCTAGTAAGAGACTCATTTTAGGAAGTAGCTTTTCAGAAATTTGTTTATTTATCGAATTACGTTATTAAAATTGTGATGCACATTTTTGAAACTGTAGCAATGTGACCAATTCTACTTGTATAACGATAAAAAATACTCACGAACGTTTAGAATGATATTTCATGTAGGTATACATCACATAGATTCTTGAAATCTTGTAAAATTCTTTGTTTCATTGAAAAAAGCCAAAATTTCCATGATTTTTGGTTTTTTGGCTTCGAACCAACAGACATATGATTGTTTTAGACAGCTGCCAATTTTTTTGCAGTTTTTTATAACTATCGACAATAACTTGCCGTGTCAAACCGATTTTTAAAGCGATTTGTGTATCCTTGAAAAATTAAAGACTGCCTTCAAGACAAAATCCCATGTTATTTAAATGGGTTAAAAGACGACTCTGCCGGCACGGGTTAACGTTGTTTTAAAAATGTGAAAAAATTTGGGGATTTTTTTTGAATTATTTGGAAACGTTCTGGGGGGCGCCACCGTCAAAATTCCACCTAACCCATTTTAACGATCACCCTATTGTAAGCTCATCATCAGAATCTCACTGGATTCTGCTATCCATAATATCAGATTGCTACCGCCACGATACGCGTATTCTTGTGAGTATATTGTCACATGAACTATCCCTTCCTCTTATGTGAACTTTATTGAATTGTCACTCCTTAACTATATTGTGACTCTAAGTATACAGAGCCTTCTATGGACAATCTCGTATCGTTCTTTCAAGGATACGCGATGATCGTTACAGTAATGGAAACATTTTGCTACTGCTCAATTATATATGCTTCGAGAAACAAAACATACTCTTATTGTAGTAATACAGTGTATTGTTAAAGAATATCGTTGTCACAAAAATCCCGACTTTTAAGTTTTTATAATTTAGATCACCTTATTTCCATTTTAACAGAATAAAATAATGCACAGGTACAAAGAGAATTGAAGATAAAAATTGGATTACACGAAAATACCTTTAGAGTTGAAGAATACAAATTTTTTCTGTTAGATTTGAACAAAACAGAAGAATTGGAAAAAAATACAATAATAAGTAACTACAGATTTACTGTCATATAACAAAGTTACTAATAATTACATTACTATTGTTATAAATATGGAATAAAAAATACTTCATGGTTTTCTAATAATGAATAAAATAATTCACAGGTAAATTTGAATTGGAAATGAAATAAAATAATACAAAGAAACCATTGAAAATGAATAACAAAGATTATATTCTATCAGTTTGGATTAAAAAAAAGAATAATAATGAGCGATCATCGGAATCGTAAAATAAAATAAAATTAAACAACTTGAAAAATTTTTTTATGTGTGCAACCTTTATTTAATACGCTGTATAACGCTAGTATAATGAGTGCAGGTTGCAGAAAATTTACAATACAATTTTTTTTGTACAGTCTTAAAACTTTCTTTTAGAAAACAAGTGTAATATTTATTCCGGAAATAAGTCGTTCTGGATGATATAGCATTTCGAAAATTCGATTCCAGTAAAATTTTTACCGGATTTCAGTAATTCCAAAAAATATTTGTTTCGGAAAATGGGTGGGAAGTTTTCCGGGACTTAAGGAGTTTTTGAAAATGTAATCTTTTTGATAAAATTGGTTTACGCTCGTGACTTTTCATTTAGGAACAGGATTGAGGAAAATTTGTTGTAAAAGAAGTTCGGGTGTAAGAATGATGCAGGGTTTTCGATTTTTGGAAGTGTTTGAATTTGTTTATATTCTGTGACTTTTTCATCTTTGATTTCAAATATTCTGTAACGTTGTGAACAATATGCATTTACAGAGAGAATGACAATAGGAGAAATTTTACTGTATTATGTAATTTGAAGTTCTGAAATTCTTGGTTCTAGAATGCACGATTTCGTAAATCTCTATTCGGAATTTCACGAGTCTATTGCTATATAATTTTTAAAGTTTAGAATCCCACAATTTCATTTACATCAATCCAATATATTATTTACTACTCTTGGAACTGATATTCTAGAACTTAGAGTTCCAGAATCCAGAATATTATACTTATAGTATTCAGGACTCTTGTTTTCTAGAATTGAGAAAGCTACAAATACTTTCTGAAAAAAATTTGTGGTAACTTTAGTGTACCGATACCGAAAGTCATTAACCATTACCTTGTGGTGAAATTTTGCTATAATTTTACTATACGCAGTTGGAATTTTCCAGTCACTGTATACTAATGTTTCATATTTTAATGAAATTTTCCTACTCAAGTATGTGATACATGAAAGAATAGTAAATTTGCAGTACCATGGTTTGGAAATTTCCATATGTTTTTTGCAGTGTATATTTCAGATTCTTTATCTCTAGAATTTTTAATGTAAAACTTGATAACTCTTAGTTCTCTAAACTCGAATTTTTTTCGAAACTAAAGTTTTTATTAAAAAAATTTATAACCTTGAAGTCTCTATTCTATTATAACCTTATTTTCTATGATATTCCATTGTAACATTATTCTATTATGATTTCTGAAGTTTCTAAAAATAATCCAATGGATTAATAGACTATTTTGTTAAATTCGCAATTCCTGTTTTTTGAAATTGAGAGTTCAAAAAATATATTTCAAATTATGTATTTCATAGTGTTAAATACTCAAGCATTAAAATTTTGATGATTTCAGAGTATTACATTTCAAATTCTGATATTAAAATCGTAAAATTAAAATTTTTTTATTTGTAATTAATTCTACTTTGGCACTTTCGAGAAATCGGATTGCAGACTCGAAATTATTTTTTTTTTTTTCAATTTCGGAAATTTCGACAAGAGTTTTTAATCGCAGTTTTCGAATAAAATTATAAAAGTACAGTTGTCAATTGGAATTCTGAAATACGCATTATTTAGAGTTTTAGAACGATAGCATCAATGTTGGACAGAAAAACTTTGCAACAAGCTTTTTTTTTTCATTTCGCGATATTTGTTCACGCTATCAAAAAACTAGAACTTACTGTCAAGTAATCGAGAAACTTGCTCGAGCGATAATTCCACGGGAAGAAAAACAATTTTTTTGTTAGATTTTATCACGTCGATCTTTTATTCGTTCGAGATAAGTAATGTGTGTCGGGGGGGCATTTTCGCATTGTCGCGAAGTTTCTCGTTTCATTGCCATGCTAATTGTATACGGCTTTTCTTTTACACTTGCGTAGGCAGGTGACATTTCCAGGGTTGGTTTTTCGAGAAAGTTTGTTTCTTTACAAATGTACTAAATAGTTATCTGGACTTGCAGCTTCGAATTTTGAGTTTTTTTAAAAAAAAGTGCTCTAAATTACCACACATTTATTTATTTCGAATAGAAAATAATGACTATCGTTTCATTTCGGTGATATATTTTGAGAATTATCACTTGTTGCTGTAAAATTTAAAATATTTATCGATAAATGTGTTGTGGAAAATAGTAGTATCAGAGTTCTATAGTCTATTTAAAAAAGTTGCGCTGTTTACCTTCAGGTTTCCTAAAAGTATATGTACATTCAATTATTCAGTTTTGAATTTTTGGAGCCAACTTGGAATATTCATTCAACTACACGAGTTGAAAAATATAAAAATATAATATTATTCATGAAGGTTGATGCAAACTATTTAACAATAAATATTTCTTAGAATAACGTGGTTCTTGTACTTTTTCTTATCTCGTGTAAACTTCCATAAAACGCATAACGGTGAAAAAAACAATCTGTTAAAACGGTGGAAAAATTTCCGAGTAGTTTTTGACATCTGCGTTTCAATCAACGCAGATTTCAAATGTGTACAACGAATTCGGAATAATTGATTAGCTCTTCTTCTACTCTTTTGGGATCATTAAAAAACGATATTTTTACTCTCGTTCGTTGATCCCTCGGATCGAGAAAACAACTCGGAATCATGACTTTATTAGTAACGCTGTATACCTCCACTTATGCATATTTATGGGCTCTACAATCATCGTGTTTTCACATTTTCCAGATACAACATTCGCTGTTGCGCGCACACGCGCGGGGAACCAGCATAATAACGGTTGATAAATACCGCGATGTAGGGGCTGAACGTAAGATTTCGGTATAATCGCGAACGCCTGTTAGTCACACTGTGAATTACATGATTATCGTCCGCTATTAATTACTTTAATTGCACGACTTTTACAGACGTTGCGGATTTTCCCTGAATTGCACGTCGTTGGTTACATGAGAGCGCGTGGCCCTTTTTTTTAACCGCGCTCACGAAACCGTTGTATTTGTTGCTCGGTTTTTCTAGTGAATAAGATGTTATTATTTTAATTATATGAAAAAAAGTTTGAAATTTGATGAGAAATTGTCTCCAGTGCAATTCTTCATGTCAATGTAAAGTTTTCGTGCAGTGTGTTTTTAAACATTTAATGAATAAACGAAAGTTTTGTTTCATGCAATTATTATCTGTGCAGTGTTGTTTTTTGCAAAAAATTATCATCTCTATGAAAGTTTTTCATGATTTCTGAAAACAGAAGTTTTAAAATTGTGTAGTGATGGAGTTTTTAAAGAATTTGAAAATGTATTGTTTACACACAAAGAAAATATGTTGATGAAAAGATTATTTTGCATAATTTTTGAATTTGTAGTGCATGAAGTGGAGGAAAAATTGTCGGTTGCAGTAGAGTTGCAAATTAATATGCCATAAATAATGTATATAAGATGATCATGTGTTCAAGGTATAATCTATAAATTAATATGGATTAAGTATATGAAGTAAAGATCTTGGATTTGTTTTCATCAACAAAGTGTCTAGAAAAGTTTAAAGAGAAAATACAAGGTTTTTTACATATAATTTTTCTATGTTTAATCGAAAAAAAAAAAAAAAAAAAAAAACAAATGAGTGAGAATAACGGAGTTATTCCAAGTTATCGATGTTTTACTTTTTTATTTTTTTTTCAAGCATGTTAAGTTTTGAAATCTTAGAGATACAGATAATCATGTAAAATCACGTTTTTAGTGACAGAACTAATGACTAGTGACTTTAGTATTTTTTTCAAGAAAGAAGAAAAATTATGTATCATTGTATGAAATAATTTAATAATGTTGAAATATTTGAAAAAGAAAATTTTTTTCTTTTGTTATCAAATTTGGGGAAATGGTGTGAAAAAGAATCTTGACCTTTGATTACCAGGCAAAATCATCATGAATAGAATAATTAGGTATCATTACATGATCCGAAAATGAACGAATAACAAGTGAAATACTTCAATTGTCAACTTTTTATATTACGCAAGTATCCTTGGGATTACTCCACACATTGATCACACTTACATTAGACCAGTAAACTGAGAACGCGCAGCCTCCTGCACAAGTCATTGCGATTTACTTCCTTACTTTTTATTGGCATTTTATGATCATGAATAAACCGTTCCAATCAAATTAAAGTACTTGTCGGTACTATATCTACATTCAGAATTAAAAACTTTGTAGAAACATTTAGAAAGTTTGATTGTGAAAGGTTTTTTTTCTATAAAATTATCGATATGAAATTATAGCTGTAATGAAAAACGATAAATTGTTTAGGATATAATTCAAAAGTTTTAAAAACCAACCTTGCAACCGTCGAATTTCAGATACTAAAAAGCTTAACTTAATAAAAATAAATATCAAAATTGTCGTTTCGAGTTTTTGTGCAGTAAAAATCATGATTTAATTTCTTTTCATTCTGGCTGGAGCGGAGATGAAATAATAAATTTTAGATTGTGAATCTTTCTCGACAATTGCAGAAGCAATTGGTTTTTACGTCAATTTATTAATGTTAATTTTGTTAATCAATGAAAAATTAATATATACGTATTTTTTCTTGACAATATGCCACACGAAAATTTAGTTTTGAATGCCTAGCTTACAACTCACAACCCAATATTTTTTTGTATAACTTATAACATTATTATTAGTTTTAGAATTCCTTTCCTTTTTCATAGCAAACTTTTCACTTTTTAAATTCTTATTTAGGAAAAAACCACAAACATTCGACAACATTGGGTTTTCGCTCGGAAAATTCTGGAAAAATTCGCGTAAAACATTCGTTGTCAGGGGTGGCGAGGGCAAATCGCGGAGGGACAATAATAACAATGAATATGAAGACGGCAGCGAGAGTTCGTGACTCCCATAGCAAACGGAATAAATAGTCAAAAAAGACAATGTACAATGTGCGCGCTACGTACTGCAGCCACCGCGCGGTACTTTTTCAATATCGATTTTGTATGTAAATCCGGGGCCCGCTTTGAAAAAAGCGTGACTCGCTATGGGAGCACATAATATTGGATTGGCCTGCTACCGGTGCTTCCACATAAATTTTGAGCACCGTTTTCGATGGCTCAATAATCTTCGTGTTTTCTATCCACTGCGAAACCTCACGATCATCGATCGAACATAAAATTTTTTTTCTATTTTAGTTGACAATCGTACTTTTTGAAAAAACTTCTCACTTAGTCCAAAACAGTGGACTGTCACTATTTTTCCCAGTGATTTTTTCAACCACTTTTGAACAGTAGATATAAAGAGTTCAGCAGATTTAAAGAGTTCATACTCTCTGAATCTAAAACAGTGAACACCACTGACAAACAGTGAAATGCTGAAGAAAAGAAAAAAGTTAGTGACTTGAACAACCAACCAAAAGCCCGGAATTTCATTGATTCATCAGTGGAATAGGTGCCACTGGTGAATCAGTAGAATTCAACTGAATTTTATTCAAATAGTATAGTTTTTGTAATATTTTTTTGCATTGTAAATATATACATTTATTCAGCAAGGGAGGAAGAAGATGATTCTGACGAGTGTGTAGTTTGTGACCGAGCGGAGTGAGGTAACAAAATACAGGAGTTGGAATCACTTCCTCCCATGTTAAATACAATATTACTTTCCATATATTTACACGAAAAATGGCCCTTTACAAAGTTATTCGCGAGAAAACAACCATTTTTGTGAGGAATCCCGTAGATAGATTATGTAACATTGCTGCTGCAATCAGATCTGACTGATTTTGCTGTTGTCGCATTGCTTTTAATTCAATCTGTCAAATTTGACAGATTGATCTGTTAATTTATCAGATTCATCTGTTGATTTGACCAATTCATCTGCTGATATCACATTTTGAAACAGTCAAATCTGACTGATTCAATTAAAAGGAATGCGGCTACACGAAATCAGTCACATTTGAAAGAAAATCTGTCGTATTTGACTGATTCAGATTTAAAGTTACCTTACTCCCGTAAACACTATCCCTAGATTGCTCCCACTACGAAATTTCATCATTTATACCTCAAAAAGAGGTCTACGCAAATCGCGTCGATAAAGTGGTCATTTCCGTGTATATGTATGGAAAAAAATTTTTATTTTACCACTGAATAGCAATTTCATGAACCCTTGACTTTTGTTTACTTTGTTGCAGGACCTGTTATGATAGTAATTACGATACCACGTGAAGTTTATTAAAAAAAAATGACGAGAAGTCGTGCCATCATTTTGTGATTATTTCAGGAAGTAAAAATCGTGACGCAACGCTTATAAATTCGTTTGATAGTAAAACTTGATTATTTTCTGAAGTTTTTACAAGAAAAATAACTAGTTTCCTTGCTTTAATGGTTCAGTTGATTGATACATGTTGCCTTTTGAATTCATTGTATATTTGAAAATGTTGCTATCTGGCCATTTAATAACCACAAGTTTTGGACTTAATTGATTTGAATCCTTAGAAAATCAAAACCTCGTAATGAAGATGCCAGAATTAGGAAAAAAGAAGAATCTCATTTGCGACTGGTGTATTTAATTGGTACCTTATTATGCACAGTGCAAATTTTTGTTCTACTGATATTGCCCCACTAAGTTCATTGACTCAAAGGATACACTTTCCGCCCTCAGATGTAGAATCTACTATTATCATTCTAAGGCACAAACGGTGAATTTTCCGGAAATGACCTGAATTTCCGGTAGGGCAGGGCACAAAATGTTGGTACCGTTTTCCTGGACGTCGCGCCTTCGTGGGAGTCCTCGCCGTGAGCTTTTTTCAAGGCCGATAGAGGCCCGTGTTCTCTCAAACGTCCGGCGGGATATGTCGAATGCAAATCGCGGCTCGCGATAGCGCGGGGGACGAGGAAGGGCCCAGCTCTACCGCGGGGGCTGCCGCTCGGGGCCTCTTCATGAAAAATTTATGCTTTTCGCTAAACTGTGCCGCGATCGCGATGTCCATCTGCCAAGGATATTTTCGGGTTCAAGGATTTTCGGGCATATTCGAAAAAGAGGGGCCGACAGAGGCAGGCACTCGAAAACCCGGCGGCTTTCCGCGAAATCAAAGAGCGAATTTCGAAAGGCGCGCGCGATGAATGGCAATGGGCCCGTGTCTGAACGGGCCCAAAACGTATATTTAATGTGTGATAGCGTTGTGTGTATGGTTGAAATTGTGTCGGGGGCCGGGGGAAATTTTGGAAAGGTTTAATGGCGGCGTATGTACATATATGTATTATGTATATTTACAGTGTCTAGAAGGCAGTTGCCTCTGTCAGATTGAGTTGGTCAAATTTTACTAATTACTAGTCATTTTTGAGTATTTCAATTATTAGGAATCCAGTTACTAATGAATGATTATAAATTACTAATTAAAATTGTCACATCCGCTCACTGTGTATTTGAAATAGTAAAAAAATGACAAACGAATTAGTAGATGAAATAGGTTTTATAATTGAGTTTTTTGAGAATTGATAGTAACCTTATGATACGACGCCTTTACATAACTGCGTGATTGATTACAACAACGGTCATTTTGACTTTGATTTGCACTTTCGACAACTTATTTATAGTGGGATATTTAACATGCTGAGATTTGATCCTGATGAGGGCCCTATCTGCGGCCGAAATATAGATCATATAAAATAAAGTTACAATTTAAAATTCTGGCTCCGAGTGATCAGTTTTCCCTCCATATAATTGATGTTTTAGACGGAGCAAGTTCATTGGCTTTTTTGAATCATGAATTAGTAGATCTTTACTACTGAAATCGTGGAAGATTACTAATTCTGTTCTTATTTGACGAATGAAAAAGTGAAAAGTTACCAATTAAAAACTTGGTTCCTACTAATTGATTAGTTGAGTGTTCCTAATTATTTAGTTACTAGTTTACTACATAAATAGTAAGAAATGTGTATCACGTGCAATTATCACTGAATAATGTAGGACATGAATAAATTAAAACTAGAATATTTTTGTAATCATTTTTATCAATAATGGCAAAAACTCTGACACGATTTGATATCTGATATTAACAACGTATCTTAAACAAAAACACTAGATTTTTTTGTACCCTGTAAAATAAAACATTTTTCGTTACTCTTACCTCAGAACTGACAAATTAAAGTGAGTTTCGGTTATCTTAACAAAAAATATCTCATTTAAACAAGTACAGATGTGCCCATTGGCAAAACGGGTAACAGATCTCGCCTTTGGCTCGGTCAGTTATTTCCCTGTTTTGCCAAATTCGCACATCCGTACCTGTTATGTAATATACTATTGTCGCCTATAATAGTTTATGAAATGTCGGAATAAACCAAATTGCTGTAAGAGAAAAAAAGTCCGCTGTTTCGGACATTTAAATATTTGCAAGTCAAAATACTGAGAATCAAAACATCTCAAATAAAAAAAACAGGGCGTCAAAATGTCCAGGGTCATAGTGTATTTCTATAGCTGACATTCATAGACATGTTTTTTTTTTTGCAAAAACACTCGCGTGATAGTGATCTCATTTTGCATTTAATTACACGAAATACAATATTGGTATAGTTAATGCACGACTTTACTTGTTTAGAGAAAATCAAATTGTCACATATGCGTAAGAGAATTTGCGATGCACACACGGTCATACAACGAGCTGCGCAATACGCATTAGTTTATCAAACGTCTGTCTAGCGAAATAATCAAAAACGACTTCTGAATTAGTTTAAAAAATTTTAATAATACAATAATGAAATAATATGACTTTGAATTAGTAAAAAGTCTATGATTATTTGATATAAGTTACAAATTTAACTAATTTTTTGTTAAATTTTAACTAGTTGCATTGTCAAATCACGAAACATAACTATTGGGTATGTAGAAACACGTTTCACTATATCAAATAGTAATACAGTAGAGCCTCACGCACTGAGAAAGCTCGGGGGTTAATTATAAATCGGTGAATCTATTAAAGCATGAAGAATGGCACTGCTAACAATGAAGATTCCGAGACAAGAGGCTTCACGGTCAATTCAGAAATGTACAAAACGTGTCTTTTTGCCGTTCGACTTCATTACATTCTAAATGTCTGGATTCTAAATGGATGCGGCTCTACTGTAATTTGACTAATTAAATCTGAGAGAGTAAACTACGCAGATTTCGAATTAGATTTTACTCTTGCTGGAGTAAAGTTTTAGATATGAAATGTTGTGTTTTAAGGTTGATTCAAGCACTCTGATTCCAAAAATGACCATAATTTAGATAAATCAACTTTTGCTTTCCCGACTTTGCATAAAAAAATGTATATTGGGATATGAATAACTTTGATATTTCCGTAGAACAATTCTCTTGACTTTTCGTCGAGTATGAAGAATAGTGGAGAATGTTCCTCTGGAATTCGTCGCGCGGTTGACGTTTCGCGACGTCGTCGAGCGTCTTTCACTCTTTCTCTCGGTACGGCACAATACCGCGGGCGCGTCATTATGTACTCTATAAATTGTGCCTCGTCTTCGTCTGGCGCTGAAAGAAAAGGAACGAGAGAGAAAGAGGGGAAGAGCCCTCGTCTGCCCCGGCTCACGATACCCGGATACGGGCCCTGCCACCCCCACTTCGCGGCCATCGGTCCCGGGGCCTCACGGGGGTCCGGGCCCCCGGACTCCCCATCCGAGCGAGCAGGAGAGGGGGGCGGTTGCCGGATGGTGGGGGCGAGGGGGAGGCGGTGAATACGGTTCCTCGAGGGGAAGAGCGAGAGGGCCGCTCTCGCTTTTTCACTCAGGGTCAGAGCCGTACATCACCCGGGCAGCTCTGCAGACTGACGATCGCCCCGGCCCGGATTTCTTGGGCCTCCTCTTCTCGGCACTACGTACATATACATATATAAATATATATGTATATGCACTCGAGGGGGCAGTATTTCTCATGCTCGCGAGCTGGGTCGGGAAATCTCGAGGGGTTATTAAAGTTGCTTAATGATTTTTATTGACACGGCACGAACGATCGCGGGCAACGATTATCGCTCTGGTCAAACACTTGACTTCTTTGTAGCTAGGGGACTTTTTGTTTTCGTTTGTCTTGCTTGGATAATGAGGGTTTTGTTTTTTGAATAGAATCTATTTATTCATGAATAAGTGTGATGTCAGGTTGTACGTCATAATTGTTTTAGAGGAACACGTATGAAGTGATATTGGTGGGGTAGTAAGTTCTACGTTATGAAATATCAATTAATCGAGATTCAAGTGTATATTTCATAAACTGTATGTACGAAAATGATGATAAATAGTATATTATTGACAGTTTTGGAAATGCCTGGTTTGACAAAACGAAAAATTGCAGCCTGAGGTGAAGCTGAGGTTTGTAATCGTTTCGTCAAAAAAGGCAATTTCCGAAACTGGCAATACGATATTTTATTGACAGTTTGCTAATAATTCACGTCCAATTTTCCGATTATCAGCAAATTGTCAATAAATGATTTTTTTCTGCTTGAAACGGTGATAAAATTAGTTTTCAGAAAATTGTCAGATATTTAATAATCTCATTGAATCATTTTTACAAAATATAAATTATGGAAGATGCGATTTTCTTGTTTGTCTAGCTTTTGGGTTAACTAATCATTATTTGTAATTTCGATGGCCACTGATTTGAACTGGAATTTATTTTTGAAATATTTTTAAAAATTTAATTACGTTCTTCAATATGTTCACATGCTTTCAATATGTTACAAGTTTAGTGATTTGTCTTTTTGATTTCTTAAGATTCAAATTTTCAGAGCATTTTCGATAAATTGGAAAATTTGTATGCTTAGCGAGTGTTACGAATTACGCAACTCTTATCATTTTCTGTAAATTTTAAAATTTTACACAAATTTATTAAATTATACTGAACAAGAAAATTTTTAACTAATTAAGTTTTTGACAATCGCCTAATATGCACTGTTCTTTTAAGTGCGAATTTTCCGATATACTCGATAAATAATATGCGGAAATCTTGATTTTATCGATTTTGAAAATTCAGTTTGATTTCAGACAACTTAAGTATTACGCCAAACGTTCTAAATTTTCTCATACATATAATTTTCAAAACGGTTATTTTTCTAGAATATAATATATATGTATAAAGTGAGAAAAAATAAACCAAGGACAAAATAGTTAAATTCCGAAAATTGCTGACATCAACTAAATTTTACAAATAAAAGAAACTAGAGGAAATGTCTTTAAAAAATCTCATATTGTTGCGAAACTTTCAAATCATGAAAATTTAAAATGTTTTTCTCATTTATATGCAATGATTTCAAAATATATTGGGTCTTGTATTGAAAGGTTGTGTTATTCTGATATTTCATTGCGCGAAAAATTAAATAATTTTGTAATCATATATTTTTTAATAATTAAGAGTGATGTTTTTAAATGCGTTCTTACTCTGAATTTTTTTTGGGTTTAGAATAAATGTTGTTTTGATTGTGAATACTGCTTCTCTAAGAGGTGACACTGACAGTGAAAATACAAACTTCTACACTAATTATTCATTATTTAATATTTAAATTATTACAAGAGTTGATATGAATTGATTATTCAGAAGTTATAAGTTTTAAATACCGTTCGTTGATCTTGATGACGTTCGTAATATTGTTTCGAAATATCCTGCTAAATTGATGACCAACGATATTTTGTTATGGAAAATGTATTTTTCAAAACATGCAGCTTTCTGGAGAAACAACAAGCGTTGCAACATATTCTTAACACAATATTGTGACACCTCAAGTCAATTATTTTGACAAAAAGTGCATGTTTAGCCCATACAAATTCTAACTGATCTCATTTTTTAGCAAAAGAAAAAAAAATTCAAGTAACTGCGAAGTTCAGAAGTTATCACCATTATGAGAACAATTTTTCACCTACGTACGTCTAAAAAGTTACAGAAGCTGTTCTATGGAAATGTTGTGAGATATTCAAAATAATAATAAATAAGAATTTCCAAAATAAACTTTTGCCATGTGAATAGTTTCAGAAATAATCTCTCATAAAAAAAAATCAATAAAGAAAAAAACAGCATTTAATTGTAAGTATTTTTTCTGTTACTTAAAAGATCGTGTATTTTTGTTTTTTGGTGCAAAAGTAGTGAAGATTCTTCTAAATATGTATGAAAAATTCTGAATTGTAATTACAAAATCTTATGAAATTGTAAATTAAAATATTCACACAAGTATTAAAATTTTTATTTAAAACAGCTAAATTTTTTATTATAAGGATCGTACTTGAAAAAACGTTGTAGGTCCCCACAAAAAGGTTCTTGGGTCCCAAATAACTCCACACGCGTCGTCTCAACGCATCTTCGTAATTAATTGAGCCGTAAATTTAATACGCTGAAACGCGATTCGAAAAGCAACGCTTGATTAGCCATCCATTAGATGGATTTATACGAAATGAGAAGTTTATTATCTCGGAGTTTTTATTTCATTTATGGTACAGCATGAACACATGAGTCAAAACGAGATTAAAATCTTAAATTGATATATGTGAATAGTGCGAGGACGTATGTGATTTTTCTTCTTCGTTGATTTATCTGACATTTCAGAAAGTCAATAATGAAAATGTTTGTAGTGATAATATTTACTTGATTTATTAAGTTTTACCTTCAAAATTTGTAAATGTTCTCTTGATGAAATGTCTGAAGCTAAATATTCGTATTTTTGTAAATATCAAGTGTTGAAGAGGAATTCAGAAATTAGAAAAAAAATATAATTACTAATGATACGTCAGATTTTTCCAGTGACTCAATTTGAAAATGAGGCAACTTTTTAAACCTAAACCTAGCCTAACCTAACTTTCTCGAAACAAAAGTAGTCTTTTCTGAAAAATAGAAACACGTTACGAACTAGAAGAATTTGATTCAATATTTATAATTTTTTTTTTTTTAGTCAAGATTATTTTTATGTTCGTACTCTTCATGATTTTTTTTCGACACCGAAATAATTCTTCGGAATTATGATAATTTTTAACAAAAGTATTAACTGGACAAATCGACCATTCATCTGAAATCTCAATTTTTTTTTTTTTCTTTTTACAGATCCGATGAGGACGACCCAAGTGGGGGAAAATACAGAAAAATGGAGGATGACAACATGCAGGACAAGGAGAGGTTTGCCAGGTGAGACTCGGGCTCGTTTAGCTAAATCGGGCCTCATTGAATTTTACGGCGCTACGCTTGTTCGCGCGATTTACGATTTCGTCATGGAGCCGTAAGCCCGTGATTTATGGGATCGGTGGCTTTATTCGCGCGCGAGCGTTCCATGGGCCGCGAAATGGCATTTTTGCTAGAAGGAATCAGCTTCTAATGATAGAGTTTACAATTCACAAGTCTTAGTTTTGCTAGTGTAGACCCTGGATTTCCGATGGAACGCATTTTTTTATGTGTATTTTTATTGGATGTGAAGATAAAACAATTATTCTTCATGGCTGTTATTTGATCCAAAATTATTTTACATTTTCGATGGATTTATGTAGATTGAAATTCCAAATGATTACTACAAATTTTCTGGATACTTTGGGCTTGTTCAATAGAAAACCGAGATTTTTTGTTCATTTCGTAATGAAATTTTGGATTTGGATGAATCCCTGGATACGAAATATTTTTTCAGAAAATCCTGCAGCTACTGGATATTTGAAAATCATTCTTAAGAATATTTTTCCTATTCCTTGTAAGCGTTACGAAATTAAGATTAGTTTCGCAATCTTTTCGCGTTTTTTGTTTTTTTTTATATATTGCAAATTTAAGGAGAAATTTTCTTTCATTTTAAGTTTTCCAAATTATTTCTGCATTATCAGAAGATTTCGTGCATTTTTATATAATTTTCGAGATCCATGACAGCAGTAAAGTTCTAGGCAACTTTTTTTCAAAATTCCCTACAGTTTTCAAAGAGAATGTATACATACTGTTTTCAACTGATTCATGTGCTACGTTTTTAAATATTTCTCAGAATCTCCATAAATTCTGTAAAAATTTTATTCAATTCTATTTAATTATTTAATGTAATTCTATTTAATTTAAATATCTAATTCAATTCTATTTATATATTTCTCAGAATCTCCATAAATCTACGGAAAATTTTTTATTTTCACTTTGAATAAATTTTCACAAAATGATATGAATTTTGAAAATTCGATTCAAGACCCATAAAATTTGAATGTCACTTATAACATGAAACTGAAAAGAAAAATATTGGTTGAAGGTTATATTATTGTAAAATAATAGGATTTCCACATTTTTAAATTTTATAATGTCATTGGTGTGCATTGATCTTGAGAAAAGATTTTGGTGGTTCTCTAGTCACTTGTTTGGATTATTATTACTTTTCTTTCTAGTACTTTTAGTTTTATTCATATTTCTTCAGTATTTTTACAACTTTAAGGATTTTCTAGTAGTAGTATTTTTCGTTTTTTCAAAAATTACTACACGCAGAGAAACAATGGATAATACGTCCATGAAAATGGACAATTTTGGACAATCATTAAAAAAGGATGTCTCATCTATTAGAGAAAACTACCACACAGTTGAATTTGACAGTAGAAACATAAATATTGTTGTAGTGATATGCTGTAATTGCACTTCATCCTCAAAATGGACATGACATCCTTTTTTTAAGGATTGTCCAAAATTGTCCATTTGCATTAATGTGACATCCATTCTTTGTTCTACGTGTAGTATCTCTATATATTTATCTATTTGATTCCCAGAACCTGAAGCACAATAAATCAAAATTTAAAGGATTGTTAGTGTTGTAAGATTTAGATTTCTGAGAAAATTATACACGGAAAGATATGTTTGGTTCTAGCAACCAATCATATAGTAAAATATGGACCGACCAAAGTTTTGGGCATGACATTTAAAGTTTTGGCTATGAGAACCAAATTTTTCGTCATTACAACAGAATGACATTTTCATAACGTAAACTTTGGTTGAAGTAACCAACATTTTAGTTGTTATATCCAAAACTTTGGTTGGTCCATATTTTACTAAATGATTTGACTGCTGGAACTAAACATTTCTTTCTGTGTACCTACACAAATTTCGAGTATTTCAAAGGTTTATAGAATTCTTGTATTTTATGTTATAATTTAAAAAATGCTGTTGAATTTTTCACTATTTTAATAGATGTTAAGTATTGCTTTGAATTCTTCTATATTTATATTTTTGGAGTATGATGCTATATGATAGAAAATTTCAAAGATTTCGAGCATTGAAATGGATTTTTCAGAGAACGGTATTTTTAATGCAGATTTCTAGTACTTACACTATTTTTCGTATATTGGACTATTTACGCAATTTTAAGGATTTTATGATTCCCTTGCAATAAAATTTTTTTTATAGATTTCTAGATCTATACATTTTTAGAAAAATTATATCTACATAATACTGTTTTTGAGTATCGATGGATTTCCAGTGTTTTTCGTATTTTTTTAAGTATTCATCGAATCCTTCGAATTTTTTAGTATTTTTCTAGATAGACTTCTCGAATTCTATGCTCTAGGATCGCCAAAAAATTCTGTTTTTTCGAGATTCGCAAGGCTAAAGTTTTTCATTTATAAAAATTACGTTGAATTTTCAAGTCTCAAAAAAAAAGAGCTCCACAGATTCCTTCGTTTACTTTTTTTACGGTTTTTACTTATTTTTATTATTTATTATTATCATAACTGTATTCCTCTCGATTATACAAATTCATCATAATTTATATTTAGTAAGTTGTTGTTTTTTTACTATCATTACTTCTTGAACTTATTAATAATTTCATTCCAATGTCATTGCATCAATTATTCAAATTTTTCTCAGTGTAAGTAACGCGTTGTGTACTTTCGAACCCCGCAAAAATGACATCTCTGTCCCGTGCTAAAACGACTCTCAACTTGAGCTTGTCCCATTTCGAAAAATATGGTCGGCTCCCGCGAGTACTCGGGGCCTCTGTAATTTATAGAATTGTCTGCTTTGCATAACACCCGCCCCGCTTGTTAATGATTACGGCGCGCCAAACGCTTTCCCAAACGTTTTTTGTTTCTCTCGAAAAGCACCGGCGGACACAAGTTCGATTCATTTTATCAGTACATCCTTCAGAAATGTAGGCCCCTTTACGTACGTACGTGTACTTGTGTACTTACACGGTACTTGGGTCCGATGTGGGGCTGCAGGGGCAGGGGAGGGGGGCAAAAAAGAGGGAGGGAAAGGGTAGCCCTCGCGGCTGCTCCAGCGTGGGAACACCAGATATGTACTCTTTGCGCGCCCGAGTGTAATGCACATAAGCTCGCGTTAGGATGGCTTTATTTCCCATTTTGTCACTCGTGACTCATCTGATGTAAGATCATCAATTCACGAATTTAGAGATCACTGAGAAAAAAATATAGTAATTATTACCATACTGTATAGTGCTGTGGAACACACACAGTCTGAAATATTGTACTTTTTGCTAAATATGTATAGCAGTTTTTCTTATTATATATAGTGTAAATGTTGTCAAATGGTATTGTGATAGTAGATATATTTTATTAAAAAAACTCCTATATATACTGGTTTCGTTTTCTACTATATTTTTGTTGTACTTTTTGCAATAGCATATTGGTTTTCCTACAAATCCAGATTTCAGAAAATGCCACACAATTTTGCCAGTATGTATTCAGATCTGTCGAATTCTTTTTGCTACATTTTTGTGTACGTTCGAGAATACTGTATTGCAATTGATACAATATTGGAAAGAGTCGAATACATATTGTAGGTTTTACAATATGATATGAATTTTTGCGATGCATATACTTATACATGTTAAATATTTTCTCTTTGTACAATAAATATCATATTTTGCGGATAAAAAAACAAACGATCAAAGGTATGTATGATGTTCCATTTGATGTTTTACTATACATAAATACCGAATCCTGTGTACTAGTATAGTAAAAATTACAATTCCTTTAGTACGATTTGCTATTTGTAGACTTAAAACTTTCCAATATTATCTGGTAAAAACTGGCATACATACTGTAATTTATACCAATTTATTCAATACAATAATTTAACTACACAGTATTGTGATTAGTAAAAAAAAATGATGAAATTTACAATACTATTGTACTTTTTACCATACATACAGCAGAAAGTACTAAATTTTTTTCTCAGTTATTCTTTTTGATTGACTTTTGACCGTTTTTTAAAATAATGGAGATTTTCTGTATGTTTGGAACAGCGCCCGCAGAAAAAATTTTCGAGAGGTGTGAGCCATAAATGAACTTCTTTTATCTTGAAATATTCAAAATATTCGAGCAGTCAAATTTTTACCTATGAATTCTTTAGTCTTTTTCTTTGCATTTTTGTAAAATTAAGGTTATAGGCCTTTCAATTTAAAAATTTAATACACATCAATTTTAGATACTTGATGAGAAAAATATTTTGATTTGAGAAAAGTTTTTTATCACTGGGAATTTACGTGTTTACCATGCGATCAAATTACAAATTCTTAGAATCTGCATCAACTATCAGAAATTTGTAGTTCAGTGTATTCAATCGTTTGAATTGTAAACTTAAGGTAATAAATTTTGGCAGGCAATTCAATTTATTGAACATTTATATTGTGCAATTTTTTTTATACTGATATTCCAATTTTAACAACTTACGACGACTTATTACAACTTAAATTGAAAAGTTGGAAATACCAGTCTTTCAGATTTCTCGAATATTTCAATTTATTACGTTATTTTATTTTTACTGTTCAAATTTAAGTACGTTCATTAAAGGAATGTTTTTTTTTTTTTTTTTTTTTTTTTTTTTTTTTCTTTCAATATTCTCCCTCCCAAAATTTTACAGTAACATACTGAATAACTTTTTATAAAATATTGAATTTTCAAGGATTTTTGGTTTGTTTTTTCGCTTTTTTTTATTTCTGAATGTTTACTTTTTCAACGAAAATGTTGATTTTTCAAAAATTGTACGAATATTTGTCTCGTTTTCAGTACTCGCTGTAACTCGCCTCAACTAGTTAAAATTTTAGAGTCGATTGATGCATTTCTATTATTTTGAATGTATAAAAATTATTTTCTGTTTCTAATTATAATAAACTGTTATTTGAAAAATCAGTTCTTTGAAATCCGCTATGCTATATGTTACATTAAAAACTATTGTTCTATAAAATATATTCTTTTATAGTTTGATACTCATAATTATAACTTATTATAACTGATTTATTTTCATTAATAAATGAACGTGCCACAATTGTTTACATAAATTGTATAAATTATCTACGGGAAAACAAATCTGTTTTATTTTTCAAATTTTGATTAAAAATATATTGTCATACAAATCAATATTATTAAATATCAATCATTCTAAATAATAATAAGTATAAAGCATATTAAAATTACATAGATATTTTAAAAGTATAGATTAGTTTCGATTAGTTCCGATTAGTTTCGATTAGTTTTTTCTATGATTTTTCATAAATTCAATAGTTTCTTTAATTTTTACAGTTTTTACCTTGGGACAGATTTCTGAACAGTTGTGAACATGTCGCCAGTTACAACTTATTATAACAATATCGTTAGTTTTAAAAGTCTTCAGTTGTTTTGACAGTTTACCAGTTTATGAAAATTTCGGCAGTTTTTCCAGCTTGTAACATTTAACAACAAAATAAACGAATTAAAAGTTACGTGACCTGTTAGATTTTTTACCAAAGTAACAATGACGTAGAGTACCACAATTTTCTGAGCAACCCTTTAAATCCTGCCATTTTTCGAAATTCAAATGCGCCTTACGTTCCAAACGGTGAAAATTAAACGAAAATTAAAAATATATGAATTCTTCGATTTTCTATCATGATAGGAAGTGTGACGAATATTTTTGTGGAGAGTATCAAGTTTGTTGATCAAAAAGTTTTCAAAAACATCTAGAAATTAGTTTCTCCCATATTAACTTATAAATTTGTTCCGTATTATTCAAAGCGTTTGGAACTTCAGGCACATAAATTCAATGACTTCCCTGAATGAAAACATCTAAAAGCGAATGCAAAAGATGATAAATAATTCATGGAGTTCTTTGAAAAAAAGATACCTAGATATTTCTTATTGAATCGTTGCAATTCGTTGCGGGCGGTCGAGGCGAAAATTGGCTCGGCCCCCTCGGGGAAGGGAAATCATGAAACTCGAATTTCAATCCCCGGTGTCATTTCGCTGGAAAATACGCCGGTGTCGCGCGCGCGTACGTACCTCACTTTTAAGTTAATAACGCAATTACCGGCGGCCCGCCGCAAGCAAGGCCCTCGTCGGCGTTTCTTCTCCTTTTTTTATTCTTCTCGCAATGCAGTGTACACGCATTTTCCCTCGGTGAATTCCTCTTCTTCTTCGGCATGCCGGCGTTAATATAGACCCTCGGCATTTTTGGCCTTAACGCGCGATTATACTGGGCGTATCGTAGACCGATGGAAATACAGTCACGCCGACTTGTCGACGCATTCCAGCGGTTTCGCGTTTTATATGAAACACCACCACGTGCCCCGGAAGCGGGCGAAATCGACGATACCTCGTTTCCGGAAATCACGGATTACTATGTTTATTCCTTAAAGTGAATTTTCACTCTATATTAGGTCATGGCTACTCCAACTTTGGGGGATTTTTCGCTTTTCTAGAATGGGAAGAGACTCAAAAGTAGTGAATTTCACTTCACCAAGAGAAATCCTCTTAGAGTGAAACGTAACTCGTTTTGAAAGAGGACTCTGAACAGAATTGAACGGTGGAATTCAACCTCTCTTTGAGAAATAATTCACTCTTTTAGAGTGAATTTCTATTCACAATTGTAGCGAAATTCCACTTCTCTTGGAGTAAAACCGAACTCGTTTTTAGAGAGGAATATGAAGAGAATTGAACAGTGGAATTTAACTTTACTTTGAGAAATAATTCACTCTTTTAGAGTGAATTTCTATTCACAATTTAAGTGACAGTACTTTGACTAGAAGATTATAAGCACTCCAGAGTGGGATAGATTGAGAAAATTACTACGTCTTTTGGTTAAAAATTCAGATACTATGATTAAAAATGGTGGAAACGATACTCTCTTAATTTCTGAGAGTTAATTGTTACTGTCGATCGAGTCAAAATACTGCCACTTAAACTCGAATTGATTTTTCACTATTTTTGGTTGAAAAGTTACTCGAAAGTAGGGAAATTTAATCCCTCTTAGAGTGAAACCTAACTTGTTAGAGAAAAATCCAACTACAATTTAAGAATGACATTTAAATTTAACTACTCCTAGAACAACAACGCACTCTTTTAGAGTGAATTTTCACTCAATGAAAGTGAATTTTTACTCACTGTTTGAGGGGCAGCATTTTGACTCAAGGCAGAGTGAAACCTTACTCGTTTTTACAAAGTAATTTGAATAGAATTTAACAGTGGAATTCAATTTCTCTTTGAGAAATAATTCACTCTTTCGGAGTGAATTTCTTTTTACAATTTTAGTGACAGTATTTTGACTCGATGTAGAGTGAAAATTCACTCTAAGGAATAAAGAGAGTACTTTGGTGGTTGCTCTGTTCAAAAGTTATGAGTAAAAGTTAGTAATTCAGAGTGAGACAAATTTAGAAAATTACTACGTCTTTTCATTGAAAATTCAGATACTATGATTAAAAATGGTAGAAGTGATACTCTTTTAATTTCTTAGAGTAAATGTTTACTCTACATTTAGTTTAAATATTGCCACTCTAACTTGGAATTATTTTTCACTTTATTTGGTTGAAGAGTTACTTTGAAGTAGTGAAATTTAATCCCTCTGTGAGTGAAACCTAACTCGTTATTAGAAAAGAATCCGACTATAATTTAAGAGGCACATTCAACTACTCCTAGAATAACAACTCACTCTTTTTAGAGTGGAATTTCACTCAAAGGCAGTGAATTTCCACTCACTATTTGAGTGGCAGCATTTTGACTTAATGCAGAGTGAAACCTCACTCGTTTTTGAAGAGGAATCTGAATAGGGTTTAACAGTGGAATTCAACCTCTCGTCGAGAAATAATTCACTCTTTTAGAATGAATTTGCATTCTCAATTTGAGCAACAGTATTTTGACTAGATGAAGAGTGAGAATTCACTCTAAAGAATTAAGAGAATACGTTGGTGTTTGCTCTGTTAAAAAATTATGACTCGATATTTAAAGTTTTTCAAAGTGAGACAAATTTAGAAAATTACTACGTTTTTTTATTGAAAATTCAGATATTATGATTGAAAATGGTTGAAACAGTACTCTCTTAATTTTTTTAGAGTTAGTTTTTACTCTACATCGAATCAAAATACTGCCACTCAAACATGAAATGATTTTTTACTTTTTATGGTTGAAAAGTTACTCTAAAGTAACTTTTATCAAAGGATCAAGTAAATCTTGATCCTTCTTATCGTTAGAATGGAACCTAACTCGTTTTTAGAGAAGAATCTGACGACAATTTAAGAGTGAAACTGAACTACTTTTGTAATAACAATTCACTCTTTCAGAGTATATTTTTACTCAATGACTGTGAATTTTCACTCACTATTTGAGTGGCAGCATTTTGACTCAATGCACAGTTAAAATTTACTCTAAGGAATTGAAAGGGTAAGTTAGTGTTTAATCCGTTCAAAAATTATGACTCGAGATTTGAAGTTCTTGAGTGTGAGGCAAATTTAGAAAATTACCACTTTTTTTATTGAAAATTTAGGTACTGTGATTCGACGTGGTGAATACGATGATCTCTTAATTTCTTATAGTGAATTTTTCACTCAACATCGAGTCAAAATACTGCCACTGAACCTCGAAGTGATTTTTACTTTTTTGGGGTGGGAAATTACTCGAAAGTGAATAAATTTCACTTATCTTGGAATGAAACCTAACTAACTTTTAGAGAAGAATTTTACAAGGTTTGAAACATAAAATTAAACCTTCTCAATTCCTTAGTTGAATTTTCACTCTGCATTGGATCAAAATGCTTCCACTGAAACAAAAATTAAAAACTCACTCAAAAAGAGTGAGTGCTCACTTTAAGGAAACTTCAATTTCCTTCGTAAATCCTAGTCAGATTACACTCTAAAAAAGAAGTTGAAATTCACTTCCAGAGGAGTAAAATTTCACTACTTTCCAGTAAATTATTTCGTGAAAAGAGTGAGAAATTAATTCAAAATTAAGTGGCAGTATTTTAACTCGACGTAGAGCGACAATTCACTATGAGGAATTTTGAGAGAATTTTTCTTAGAGTAACAATTTACTGTTTAAGAGTGAATTTTCTCTCAATGAGAGCGAATGTCACTTATTATTTAAGTGAAAGTATTTTGACTCTATGTAGAAAGAAAATTTACTCCAAGGAATCAATACAATACTTTCGTGTTTAACCTGTTTAGAATTTATGAGCCCAGATTTAACAGAGTTCAGGGTAAAACGAATTCGGGAAATTACTATATCTTTCTAGAAAAAATTAAGACATTGTGATTGAATAGAATGAATTTTCCTCTACATCGAGTCACAATACTTTCACTCAAACTTGGAGTGATATTTTACTTTATTATAGGGAAAAGTCATCTAAAATTGAAGAAATTTAACTCTTCAAAGGGCAATTAAGCTCATTTTTTAGAGAGGATTTAAATTCGAATTTTAGAGAAATATTCAATTTCCTCAAGAGTGACGGTTCACTTTTTTGGAGTGAATTTTAACTGTATGAGAGTGAATTTCTACCTACTGTTCGAGTGGCAGTATTTTGAATCGATAAAGAGTGAACATTCACTGTAAGAAATTAAGACAGAATCAAGTGGAAATCCATTATCTTACGATTTTATCAATTTCAAAATTCAAATTCGAATTGTATTATCTCCAAATTTATTTCATGTTGATTTTAAAAATTGCAAACATTATCTGTAAATGCATTAAAATCTGAAGTAGATCTCTAAAATTCAAAAAATTGGGTATGTACTTGAAAAAAAAAGGCTCAAAATTTAGAATCAAAACATGAAGTGGAAGAAAGGATTGGAAAGTGCGGCAAAAATTCAGAGTACATATGTATCATGAAACAATAGCTTTCAGAATCGAAACCTATAAAATTTCTGATCTCCGAAACTAAAAATTCAAAGAAAAAACAATTTTTCCCTCATCCAGTAAAACTCTATACCTCTATCTTCGAATCCAACAAATATATGGAATATAAATCATCAAATTAAAAAAATTAGAAATAATATTGACACATCCTAGATCAGACTTGAAGGACAAAAGATGACAAAAGATCCATATTACTCAGCTAAACTGATAAATACGTAGATTTAAGATCAACCAAGTTGAAATACATCATATTACCATTTTGTCGATTTCAAAATTGAAATTAAAATTGTACCATCATCAAATTCAGTTAATGTTGATTTCTAAAATTAGAAACATAATCTGCAAATACATAAAAATCTGAAGTAGACCTTTAAAATTCAAAAATTTGGTATTTGAAAACAAAGGTCTACATCCAAATTTCGTATCAAAATAAAAAGAAGAAAGAAGGGATTGAAACCGCGGCATAAATTCAGAAATAGGTAAAACCATAGTCTCCAAAACTAAAATCTCTAATCTTCAAAACTAAAAATCTAAATGAAAACCGATTTTCCCCTTATTAGCAGTAAAAAAATCACTGTTTCTCGTTGTTTCATCCATTGGTTAGGGTTTCGGTGAAGTTTCGCTGATTCAGATTTCGAGAGTAACGTTACAGCTTTCGCCCGCACAAGTGTACAAGTTGAGGCCCTCGCGATAAACCGGGACTTTCCGGGCCCTGAAGATGATCTTCCCGCATCGCGGAGTCTTGCCCCGTATAATCGGGATTTTTCTCTTTCCTTTTTTTTCTGTTTGTTTTTTTTGTTTTTGTTCTGTTTTGTTTTGCTTTGTTTTGTTTTGTTTCACCGCGGGGCCCGACGTGAACTTGGGCATACTTGTACATGCGTATATGTAAAGTGCATATACATACGAAAGGCCAGGCCGCGGAGCACACGAGAGTGCAGCTTAGGGTTAAGCAGAGTCGTATAGCGGTTGCGCTCGATGTGCCCCGGAGAGCGAGCGCGGCTTCGTTCGGAACGCCTGACCCCTGACCCCGGCACTTCTTTTTCATCCTTCTCGTATCGCGTTCCTCTCTACCTTTCGTACCCTCGGCCTTTGTGCGCGCGCGTTTAAAAGGCCTGACCTCTTTTAAATAGCCGAAGGTGTCTATTATTGCCCCCTCTTTTCCCACCGCCTCCTCCGCCCCTGCCCTTCTGGTGGTACATACCTACCCTTTTTCCGGCATTTTCCTCGCCCCCGACATTCTCTCGGTGTATACTTCACGTTCTTCGAATACCACTGGTTGTGACTTTGGGGTTGTTGATGTACACTGTGTGACCAAAATAAATTTTTCATTGGTAATTTCAACAAAGCCTGTCTAAAATGATGGAGTATATAGCACACTGAATGCTCCTCCGAAGAGTTTTTTTTTACTTAACTCTTGTTTTAAGGTTGATAAAAAAATTATTGTATTATAAATTTCCAAAATATGAATATGTTTCAAAATATATGATAAATGATATCAATACATCAATTAAATATTTAAATATATTAATTTATATTCATAGAAGTACTAACTGTACCTGACAGACGTTGTTCTGCCAAAAAATACATTGAGTCTAATAAAAAAACGAAGAGATAAATGATAAACGATTTTGTTAGTAATTTATAGTTTTTTTCTCAAGCCTATTACAGTCGAAACTATAAAATCATTCAGACTGAAATGTCATTTAAAGTATGAAGTTATAAATAAATGAAGAAGTATTAGTTTATTCTTGAAAGTCATTTAGAGTAAACAAATGATCGTGGTGTGATAATAATAAACAATGATTAATTTCTCATTCAAGACATATTTCAGAAAGCTTTTCATTTTTAATGACTACCATTTAATTTTTATAGATATAGATGAACTTTTTTTAGTGATAAACTTTTTACAGACAATAACAGAAAAAACAAAAAAAAAGATAAATTTTCGTTTTGAAAATTCTCAATTCGTTTGTGGCTTATGAGGTTTCGAACGAACATCATTTCATTTTTATATACATAGATAGATATGGACATAATAAGTTGAATATTTTCAAAGTACATAATAAAGTAGGTATAAAATATAATATGATCAAGTTCAAAACGCTTACAAAATGAACAAAAATGAAAAACAAAAATAATAATTTTGCGTTTCCAATAATGATCGACGTAAAAAAAATTAGCACGGTTGGACAATGGTTATTAAATATATAGTATATTTCGTAACAGGCACGGATGTGCGAATTTGGCGAAACGGGGAAATTACGGCCCGAGGCGAAGCCGAGAACTGTAACCCGTTTTACCTATGAGTACATCCGTGCCTGTTACGAACGATATTGTATGTACCGAGGGCATAGAAAACGCGTTTAGAGATCTCGAGCGGGCATAGAAACGCGTTTTCTATGCCAGAGGTACATAAAATTATTATTTTTCTATAGGAATCAATGGAAACAATTTTTCTGTTTTAGTTTATTTTTAAACGTTTGGAACTTCAGGAACATTCTTGTTTTCACAGAATTTGTTTTTCACCGAGGATAAAAAATCATGTGCCCGAAGTTCCAAACGTTTAAAAAATAATCCAAAATAATAAAAAAATCATTTTGCAACTTTGTACACCCAAGAAAAAAGTGAAAAACAATTAATAGCGTTAGATAAGATTTTAGAAATTTCAATCATTATTTTTTATTTTAATAATGTCAAGTAGTTCGGAAAATTTTTAATTATTTGACTTATTTTGAAACGTCTGAAACTTCAGGAACATTAAAAAAGCAGAGTATCGTTTCAGTCTCAGAGAGTATCTCGAGTCTCAAAATGAGTATCACTTAGTCTTTGAAGGCTCGAAAAAAGTGACTAGAAGACCTTGGAGTCTCCGAGAGTTTATAAATTTATTAAAAAAAGGTGACTGTGGGTCAGCGAGAGAATACGAATTTTTTTGCGCGTCTCCAAAACTCTCCTACAGTCGCCTTTGATCTCCGATTTGAATTTTTACTTTAATTCTTGGAAGGAACAACAAGAGTATCGTTCGAGTCTCAAAAGTATCTTGATTATTCCATTTTTCCAAATGGAATACTCATTTAGAGACTCTTGAGACTCTTGAAGACTCGAGTATTCAATTCGGAGACTCGACAATGAATATTCCTTTTTGCCAAATGAAATGCTCTTAATGATTAATTTGGAGATTCAAAACACTCTCAAGACGAGAGGATACTTTGGTTTTTTATTCCGGGCAATTGACTAAATTAATAAGTTCCAAATCTTTGTCCGCTCAATGCTGACCTTAAGTAATTTTAAATAAATTTTTTATTTTTGTATAGCTTTAATTTATCATAGAACCTCCATCAGGGTAAGATGAACCAAAGTTCACTTTTTTTAAATTTTATTTTTTATTTTTCGAAATAGATACTTTTTATTTTTAAGCACTCTTAGGGGAGTTTTTTCTTTAGAAATAAATATCCAAAACTTCAGATTTCTTAATGTAAATTTACAGCCTGTAGAATTTTATTGAGAAAAACGTCATTTTTCTCTTTTTTCTTTTCTTTTTTCATGAGTATTATCTCTGAACGAATTGATTTAAAATAGTAAATACATATCTTGTAAGTGCCCTTTAAAAAATATACGGAATGAATATTAAATTCAAAATATTCAATAGATTTTTCTTACGCAGCATTTTTTGCGTTCAAAGTAATATTTCTTATCAAGTCGCTATATGAATTCTGAATAAATAATATTTGTTTAATCATATTAAATCAATACAAATGTTTATACAACTCGACTTTTTGAAGAATTTTTTCGCCTGATTAAATATTTTATCAGTGATTGTGATTGAAATCATCGTCCTGAACTCTGGTTTTCTGTTTTTACGATTTTAAACTACATTTTTATGACTTAATTATTATACATAAAAAAAAAAATTAAATTTTGTTGATTACAAATAAAAATGTAACGTAAAATTATATACTTATAATTTACCACGCAACAAGGTGCGGCTAAATTAAATTTTTTATTGATTTTCGTAAATATCTGCGACTTTTCATGTAAACATGGCTATAAATAAAATTGTGTAACTTCGTGTAAATCTTTATTCATCTTTCACGTTTCAGCTATTAGTTCAATCCTTTTTTTTTATGTATAAATGGATATTTATCAATAAAGTTGTCAGGAACTCTAGAACGAGATTCTAAAGAAAATTAAAAGAATTATTATACAAATCAGGCAATAGAAAATATTTTTGAAACGATATGAGAGCTTTATGTAAAATCTGCACTGTCGAAAATGCTATTAATTTTGATAAACTGTTTTGTGAATTTTTTACATGAACGTATTATTTATTAATATCCCTTTAACTGGAATAAATAAACATGTCTATCAAAGTGTATAAACTCTTTTTTAATCCAGCAAAATATGACGTGGATGATTTTCGGAAGATATTTTAAAACTTATTAATGGTTTTTTCGCTCTGTATTCAGTATAAATTTGTCAATCATTAGTGTCGATCATCGGAGCAAATGTTGATTCAAAATTCTAATTAAATAGAAATTTACACATGAAATTGAAAATAATAACAGTATAAATTTTTTGGAATTGAAAATTATTCGGAATGATGAATCTTTGGTTTTTGACTGGTTCAGAAAAGAAAACTCTTCAAAAAAATTTTTTGATTTTTCATCCAGTCATTCTATTTCACAGAAATCACAAATAATATACAATCTAACGGATAAAGCCATTAAACTTTCTAATAAAGAATTTCATCAAAAAAATTTAGAAATAGTGAAAGAAATTTTAAGGAATAGTGACTACCCGGAGGTATTTATCAATAGAAATATACAGAAAAGATTAGATACAATTAAATATTCCGAAAAGAATGATAAAAAAGAAAAATTTATGCATAACAATAATTTGATGTCTTTGCCATATATCGATGGCCTTTCACATACATTTTCAAGAATTAATAAGAAATATGGAATAAGGACAATTTTTCGAACTCAGAATAAAATAAATAATAAAATTATTAAAAAAGGAAAAGACAGACTCGCGAAAGAAGACAATCAAGGTTTGGTTTATGAAATAAAGTGTGGTGATTGTGAGTCTGTGTATGTTGGTGAGACCAAAAGGAAATTAAAGACTTGAATCAGTGAGTACGAGAGCAACATACGTCATGCGGCAGCAACACACACAGTTATCACGGATCATCGTTATAAAATGAATCATGATTTTGATTGGAACAATGCTGTCAAAAAAGACAGATAGCAGAAATGATATATATAAAATCACGTAAGAACAACTTCAATAAACAAACTGATACTGAAAAATTAAATGCAAATTATGATAAATTATTTAATAAAATCTCCAAATAAAGTACATAAATTCATACTTAAAGAAAAAGAGAAAGATAAAAGGGAAAGGTGTTTTTGGAAGATTTCTTATCCCAATAATAGTAATATAGTCACTCGAATTTACAAACTCAGAGAATTCCTTTTGATCATTCGCGTTCTGACGCATGCCACCAACACACGAAATATAATACTGGTGATAACAGTCATATAAAGAAACATAAAAAAAAGGAAAAAAAGTAAAAAAACGACGAATTTTCTACCAACATGGAATGCATAAAAAAATGAATGTGAAAAATGTCATTAAAACATTCAAAGAAATAAAAACAAACGTGACTAAAGTGAGTAATCATAAACATGGAATGTGCTTCTTTGATCATTTTATATCATTCTATTGAGATTCATATTTAATTTTAGATTTTGGAAAAAAAACTTCCCGAGACATTGACCACAAAGAAACTCAATATGTAAGTAATCGCAAAATTGTTCTGGGGAATAGTAAAATTTGGTTTTATAAAATTTGCGGTATGAAAAATGATAAATTTGTAAATACTCCTATTTGTTTGTATTTTAACTTAGATCCCTGATGAGGACCGTGAACAAGGTCGAAAGCTTGGAAAATTAACAAACATATAAAAAGTTTTCAAGAAAATAAAAATGATTTTCATTTCTATTTAATTAGAATTTTGAATAAACATTGGCTCCGATGATCGACACTAATGTTTGACATATTTTAAAACCATTGTAAAATTAGATTAAACTCCAACCTTTCTGCATCTCCAAATTGGTTTTCACTCCACGAGTATGTATAAGTTTTGTAGTTTGCAAAAATTTTACGAAATTGTTCAACGTATTTGTAAATCCTCGATTTCAAGATTATGAAGTTACCAGGCTTGGTTGCATAAATTATCCTTATTCTCGATCTCAACTTGGAAGAATCCCGGAAATGTCGTGATGAAACATCGACGACACCCTTGAATACCAGGCGCGTTTTAGCGCCCCGGGAAAATTCGCTCCGATTAAAAAACACGATGGGAAAAAAGGGGTTGCAGGGGGAAAATATGTATCGCGCCTCGGTTATCGGCCGTTACTCATTTGCAGCGGACATTTATTGCCCCGCGGGATAAATTTATTAAATCGAGCTCGTCTCATTTTTCAATTTCCTCGGGCTCTCTCGTTCAGCCTCGTTGTTCGGGCGATCAATTAGCGCAAATTCCGGGATCAACGCGCTCGTTATTATTGTCTTTCGGCGCTGGCTCTGCATATATACATACATATTGTATGTTATACACATACACGTACGCGAAAACTTTTCCCTTTGCGCAAATTGTCGTAAATTAAATGTCATTAAGTTTCGGGATTGCGCGCTTTTGTAGCTGGTTGTATAATTATGAGCCGGGACCAGAAAAGACTTGCGTTTCGTAATAATGGGGGGTCGGTCTAATTGTGGTTTCTCTCGATCGATCGATCGACGTTGGGGTCGGTCCCAGCATTGAGGATCGATCGTGGAATCAATGTTGTTGCTCGGAGGGGGCTTTCATCGTCTTTTTCAACTGATCTTGCAATCTAAAATCAGTCTTCTGAGTTTTTTTTTGCTTTTTGAAAATTATTTTTGAATTTTTGTGAATAATTAAGTCATTTTATATTGAACTCTCTAAGTTATTCAGGCTGGATTTTTTTTTATTATGAGAAAATTTTTGTTTAAAGCTTTTCAATCGAAGTCCGTGAGACACGAACTTTTTTTCTGTTTAAATTATGTGCATAACATTCCAAATGTTTAACATTCAACGAAAAAGTAAAAGAAGTGTATTTAAGAAAAAAAATTTCCTAATGCTTTCGAGGACTGTTTGATCTTAACAATAAACTTGATGCTCACCAACAAAATATTTTACACAATCCTCCACATGACAAAAAATCAAAAACTCAATAAATGTTTCGTTTTGTTTATTTTACACGTTTAAACTTCAGGCACATTTTAAATTTCGATTGTTTCGTTGTGAAAAATTTTTTAAATGTCGTCTAAAAAGTTCATTTTCATCGATTTTCATGTGTAGATTGTTCTTTATAATTCTATACTATAATTCAGCTAAAAAAAAGTCCAATTGTTATAATTTTTTTATCACTTTGTAAGTGAAGTTTCATTCAAACAAAAAAACTCTAGATTCACCTTTGAAAAAAAATGTTTCTTGCAATCGTTTTTTTTTTTTTTTTTTTTTTTTTTTGTAAAAAAAATCAAAAAATTTTTCACCTAAAAATTTCTGCTTTATTTATGGTCAAAATAAGTGCGTTTTCGAGAATATTTAATGCCAGATCTGTTCTGTAGATATTAGTTTGATTATTATGTTTGCTAAGATTTATTCTTTGATTGCATTTGTGACAGTAAAAATTTGTTTGATTTCAGATCTTGATTAGTGCCAAAAAAAGCCGAAAGCTAGATAAATAAAATAACATGAGTTTAATGAATCGGATTATCATCAATTTTTTTAATAATAATATTCAATAACCGATCATTTTTACGATTATGAAAATTTCTACGTTGTATTGGTTTTTTTTGTAACAAGTTATTTAGATACATAATGTTTATCATTGTTCATTATATATTAGCGAAAATTTAGTGGAATTGCGAATCTTTGAAGTCATAGTGCTATTTCGGCGACTATTTTATTACTTTATTTTTTTCATTTTTATAACTTCGCTAAAAATAGTTTGATCATACAAGTAAATGCTTAAGTTAATCAGTAAGGATTTGCTTTTGAAGAAAAAAAAATGTTGGAGGTCAAAAAATTTTTAAATTTCCTTTGATTATCGTGAAAAAAAAAAAAATAATAAAGAATTTCTCTGTGTCGCGTGAGTTTTTTGTTTTTTTTTTTTTTTTTTCTTAACATTTTTCGTTTATTATTGTATACCAACGAATTTCAATAGCCATAAATTGAATTTTACCATATTAATTAAATTTTCTTTTTGAAAATTTCTGACGTGCTGGAATTGGAGTTGTATTTTTCAATTTCTTTAGCCATCATATGCTGCTGATAGTGTTCAAAACGTGTGAACATTGTTTGTGTAATTCAACATTTATTAACATTTTTGAAAAAATTGAAAAAAAAAATACATTTTAAAAAAAGCACAAAAACCAAACGTGAAAACAACTTTGAAAATAATTTTGGAAAATTCTTAACAAATATTGTAACTCACGAACGTACAAATAAAAAAAAATTCTCGTCGTCGAAAAAAAATACTTAATTATAATATTGTATAAAAAACCGAAAAATTGCTCTTACCAGTATTAGATCATCTAATGTATTCATAACACGTTTCTCAAAGCAGAAATTTCATCCTGTCACGAATTCGAATTTCAAAGCAGTTCCCAGCAAAAATTTAAATAAATCTTATCTACACGTTTTCCTGTGTTTCTTATTCAAGAAAAAAAAATTTTTCATTACAACATGAATCTGAAAAAATCATTACAAGAATACTTAAAGGGTGAAAATTTTATCAGGATATTGTAAGAAAGTAGAATAAATTATGGAAAAAAAAACTCACATAATTTAATTACCAGATCTTCATGAACTGAATATATACTTAATAGCAAATTTTCATCGTTTAGTAGTTCAAGCTATTTTTGGTAAAACTAAATCGAAAATCTTTATAACATTTGCTTTTTTGAAAAAAGTAATTCATTAGATTTTGTATTCTTGATTTCATAAATTTTACTGTTTAAATCTATTACTGTGATCCTAATCTTCCAGTCTTAAGATCTATATTATTTTTTATTTCAAATTTTGGGCTTCTGATATTCAAAAATTATCCAATTTGGATCTACCGAATTGGAGTTTGAACTGAAAGGGTCAAAGTGTCAATAAAACTGTGAGGCTTTATTTTATAATTGAAATGTAAGTAAAAAAAACCGGTAATTCGTATTTTTTCCCTCTCCTCTGAAACAATTTTACATTTTTAAAGCATGTTGAAATAAATTCAATTATAATGACTATTATATGTATTTAATTTCCATTTTCTGTTCAGGGTTCTCTTCGTTCCTAAGATAATTCAAACTTGAATAAATTTATAATGAACAAAATTTTCAATATTTTGATTTTCCAACTGATCGAAATTGAATTTAATTTCTGTGGGAAAATATGAAACTACTGCCCCCATTTTTTTTGTTCCTCAAATCTGAATAAATGAGATCAGTAGAAAGTTCGTTCTAGCGTCCTAGTTTAACCGAACGCTCCCACGTCGGCCACGTCTAATTCCGAAAATGGCCCGCGCCCCAGGTCAAGTTGGATCGCAAAAATCTGCACAAAATCGGGCTCGCGTGATAGACAAATAGCGTTTTTTTCTTCTAGCGTCGTTCACGGGCCCGGGGCAAAAAATCCTTTCGATTTTTAAAATATGCGTGACGTCCTTGGGAGTCGCTAGAAAATGCGCGGAATTTCATCCCAAGCCGAGCAATTATGTATATGGGCTGTTTCGTTTTTGTTTAACAGCAGGGAGAACCATTGCGAAATTGAGCGACGGCGGCGTAACAAGATGACCGCCTACATCACCGAGTTGTCGGACATGGTGCCGACGTGTTCGGCGCTAGCACGAAAACCGGACAAATTGACGATACTTAGGATGGCCGTGGCGCACATGAGGTCCTTGCGAGGTGAGCTCAATTGTCATGTAATTCCTTCTTTCAAAAAATAGAGATGGTGATTTCATGATACGCTGATAAAATTAAAAACACAGGTTTACAAATTTTGGTAGATTTTTGGACCCAGGCAGGCAAACATGTTTTTTCATGTATTTTTACTCGCTGAATTCGAATCTTTTGCCCATTTTTCGTGATCAGGTAAGGTTTCCGAGATTATTAATGCTGGCAATTTTTCGTTTTCGCAGAGGCTCACAGCTTGTAATTCTAGAGTCATGTCAATATTGATTATGTTTTTAATTTTTAATCTAGTCAGCTATTCAAAACCAATTGATGAAAGTACCAAAAAGTTCATTTAAAGTCAATCAAAGTACTTTCATTATGTTTTTTTTTCGGGTATATTGTCATTAACAATGGGAAGGTTAGAACAGACATGCTGAGAAATGAATATTTACTTTACTTCGGGGGTATTGTGAGAAGTCACCAGTAGTACAGAAAAACCATTAGGGCCGACATTCTTTTTTAACGTTCGTTGAACCTAGCTTTACAGATGATCAATGTTGGATAAAAAATTTTTAAATTATATTTATCGCCGATACCCCAGTGGCGTTTCATCTTGTCCGAAATTGTTTTTTTACGTTCGCCACACAATACTGGCCGAAAGTTAGTCTGATATTGGAATACCAGTAATATAATTTATAACTGAAGGTGGCATTCATATAAGAATGTCTGTGGTGGACCTATATGATGATTGTTCATAGGGTCAACATCACATTCATATAAGTAAGCTAATATTGAAATTCCAACGGAAAACTATGACTGTGCATACACATATTTTATGGTATAAGACTCACATAAAGTTTCCTATATTGAAAGCGTATAGATATTTCAAGGTACTCCTACATAGGTCATATAATATAGCATGCTTTAGATTCTGAGTTGAATCAATGATTATTTCTTTCACCTAACAAGCGTCACTAATACTAATTTAGAACATAAAAAAGTTTGTCGAAATATCCATTTTTTTACTATCATTAAGTGTATTTCTTCTCTGTCTTTTTTTTCGAAACCAGAGACGAGCAAAAAGAGCTGCACATTAAAGATTTACTGACAATCTAGAAAAACTATTGGGGGGTCTGAGTTTGAAGAATTATCTTTGAATACTGTTGGTCTTTTATACGTTCAACAGAACGTAATCATGACAAATAGCACAGTCTCCATGCATTACGTTTCATATTTCGGACATGTTTTTAAATAAAATAAAATTAAATGGTCAAAATTGAAAAAAAAAAAAACCTGAGCCATTTACCAATCTCGAAAATCTGACCTGATTGAATGAAACGGACTGCTGATTCGTGATCAGCAACAAAAACAACTTTGAAATCTTCATTTAGCTGCATGGTCCATAACTTTGTAAACCTGTGTAATGTGTTGTTAAAAAAATGGTGAAGTAGGTGAATTTGTACTATTTAAGTACAAAACAGTGGAATTTACACTGTTTTTTTTTCAGTGATTTAGTCAACCACTGACAAACAGTGAATTGTCATTGATTTTTCAGTCATACTTCTTCAGTTTGTATAGTCGTCTCTGTTGATCTAAAACAGTGAAATCATCAGTCACTGAGAAAAACATACAGTAATTATTACGATACTGTATTGTACTGTGGAATCAGTCTGAAATATTTTACTTTTTGCTAGATATTCAAAGCAGTTTTTTTCATAATGTATAGTTAATATTGTCAATTGATATTATAGGAGTAGATATATGCTGTTGTAAAAACTCTCATACATATATCGTTTTCTACTATTCTTTTTTTGTAACTTTTGCCATATCATATTGCAATTTCTACTAATCCAGATGTCAGTAAATGCAACACAGTTTTGCCGGTATACAGATTTGTATAGTTCTTTTCGCAATATTTTTGTGCATTTTCTAGTATAGAATATTGTAATAGATACAATATTGGAAAAAGTCGATAATATGTTGTAGATTTTATAATATGATACGAATTTTACGATGCATATACTTCCATGTACGGAATTTTCTCTCAATGCATGAAATATATTATACGCACTGATTGTAAAAAACAAATTATAAGAGGTAAAATGTTTTTTTGTTTCGCTATTCACGGATATTAAATGCTATGTACTATAGTATAATAAAAATTACAATTTATCTAGGTCAATTCGCATTCTGTTGATTTTGAATTGATCGAAATTATCTAGTAAAAACTGGCATACTTATTGTAATTTCTACACTATAAAAATTTTTATTGTACAATATCGAGATAAGTAAAATGAAAATTAAAAAACTTGCAATTTTATTGGAAAAACTGGAATAATTTTGTGAAATTCGCAATATTATTGTAACACTTATGATATTGAATTATTTTTTAATATGTCAGAAAGTACTATTTTTTCTCAGCGATTTTTTCATTTTTGTTTAACAGTGAATGTTCACCAATTATTCAGTGACTGGAGTTCAAAAACACTAGTATCTTACGGATTCCAAAATTTGTAATAAATTTCTGTAAAATTTTTGACAATTTTACCATATACATATTAAGATATCACAAGGTTTCAAAACGATTAGGTACATGCTGTCAAAAGTTTTGAGTGACACGATCGTGAATTACAAATTTTTCTATTTCAAAAATAACCGATTTCGTGGGGCCAATGTGTTTTTATCTTTTGGGTTTATTATTAGACACAAAAGATGAAAACACGTTGGCTCCAAGAAATCGGTTATTTTTGAAATTTAAACGAAATGGAGCGTTATCTGATTTAGAATGAAAAAATAATAATTTTTTTTTTTAAACTTCAGAAACCTGAAAGAGAGTCGTAAGAAAATTTTTTCTCCAACTTTTATGATATCTTTACAAAGCCTCGGGAAAATTTTGAAATGAATAGTTCATGGTACAGCTACTTCAAACATCTAAAAAAAAGTTAGGGAATGTTTTAAAAAAATTCTAACATTGAAGTATATGCAACTTATGTTTATAAAATTTGCCAAATTCTACCAAATATTTCGAAATTCTACAATTTCTTTGTGAATTCTACGATAATAAAAACTTACAAAAAGTTGAAGAAAAGTTAGTTATGTTAGAAATTCTTTTAAGGCATTTCGAAATATCTTGAAAACAAGATAAATTAACATTGGATTTAACAAAGTTCAAGAGGATCGAATATCCGAAAGAATAGTATATTTCTATAGAACTTTTTGGAATTTTACAAAATAAATTTCAGATATCACAAATTAATAACTTTGAATACATGTTGTCGCAGTTTTAATAACTGTAATCATGAATATCATATTTTTCTATTGCATATTGAACCATTCATAAAAATATAGACTGGAACCCAGCCTCCTCCCCTTAAAAATATTACATTTTTTGTCCGATTTCGATTGAATAACTTATATCTAATCATCTGGAAAAGTTTACTTGAAGTACCCTGAAAATAGTGTCACAATACGATTCCCACGTTCTTTCTATGTTTTTTTGTGGGGAAAAGCGACGATTTTCCCGATAACTCGCGATAAGTTACTATATGTGGAGGTCGCGCGTAGCTTGGCACGTACGGCCCGGAAAAAAGGATCCGATCGCCTGAGCTTCTGTTGTTCGTTCGGCTCGTGCCGTGCACCAAAACAAGCGGCTCGTTAATCGTCGCGTTGCTACGACTATGTTGCAGGGCTTCCGATTTCTCGGTCACTTTTTTCATTGCTTTTGAGGGAGAAAAGAAGTGATATCGCGTTGAAAAGCCTGAAAATAGGGGATTTCCATGAATTTCGGCATTGATTTCGCTCTTTAACCCATAGGTTGAAGAGTTCGCGAGAGAAAAAAAATTTCACATATGAAATATCGGAGAGTGCGTTTTTTTATTGGATATTACTTATAAATAGGGTTATTATTATCCTCGTGTTATTATTATTATTATTTAATAATATCAATATTTTTTGTTTCTGTATTGAATATGGTTTACTTTTCGATAATTCCTTTAGTAATATTGATGTCTTCCGTGAATTTATTAATTTTTCTATTTCTTGTTATGATAAAAATGAGATTCTCCATATGTATAAAAATAAGGTGTTTGTATATTTTTGTTCTTAAAGAAATTGTGTATAGAAACGTTTTCTGACCAAGATAGGTTGTACCTTTTGAATTATTCAAAAAATAAAAGGCAGAAAATTTCGGAAAATACAAATTAGACTGTGATTTTTCAAAATTTTTTCAAGTTCTGATAAAGTCTTTTTAATTATTGTAATTAAATACAGTTTTAGAAAATTTATAAAATATAAAAGAAAAAAAAATATCGTTCTAACTCATTTTAAATCATAAAAAATGGTTATTGATGATTGTAAATAATAGAAATAATAAAAACTAATGGAAGATATTAGTAAATTATGGAAAATTATTGGATATATAACAAGAATACGTGTGACAAAGTATAGAAAAATAAAAGAAGTTATGGCAAACCATGAAATCCTGCTAACAATAAAAAAACTACGAAAACCTTAATCATAAGGTATCGAGGAAAATTCTAGGAAAGGATAAAAAATCGTGGAAAACCATAGGAAAATATGGAAAAATTAAGTTTGTGAAAGATTATATTCTCTGATTTACTATGAAAAACCATAATTTTTCATGTTTTGATTTTGTTAATATGATAAAAAAATAATCATCAAGTACTATAAATCATGAAAAACCACAGTGAACTATTGCAACTACATATTGCAAGTCATAAAACACTGTATAAAATCAGTTAAAACAATGAGAAAAAATCTTGAATCATGAAAAATCATGGGAGATCATTGGAAATCGTACAAAATCATGTATATAATCATGAACAATTGTAGGATATATTGAAAAATGATGGAAATTTTTAATGGGGGATAATATAAATAATTTGAAATGATAAGAAATAATGAGAATTTGTAATAACTGATAGAGTCTTATTGGAAATATTGGAATCGATAGGTCATGATGAAGTATAAGAAACTATACACTGTCAAAAAAAAATTAGAAATTTCAAAAACCTTTCATAGATTTTCTCTTAAAATAGAGTTTGAAATTTCATGGACACGTATATGAAAAGGATTTCAAAGAAATTTATATTAAATTTTTGGTTTTCACATGAAATATATTATTTTAAATATTTTTTACTATTATAAATTTCATTTTAAAAGACAACGTATTTGTACATTTGAAAATATATTTGGTATATTATCAAAAATATACAATATAATTTTTGTTAAATAATTTTTATTCCGTACAAAAAAATTTTTTGTTTCAATGGAATAGCTGTCAACAAATAAGGAGAAATTGGCTTTAAAAAAACGTATTCTGCCGAAATCCACTTGAATTTCAAAAAAATTTGAATATACATTTTCAATGAGAAATCTTTGAAAGTTAATATGGCTTTTTTATTATTATTTTCATAGATGCGTCTACAGTTCTAATAGAAAATAGTATAGACTGTATGGGATATCTGCTTCAAAGATAGTCTTTTAAATTTAATAGAAAAATTTCTAGGAGTGCAGAATTCTACACTATATTAATATACTAGGTTATAATATAAATTGATGGGAAACTGAGAAAGTTAATAAAAAATCATTTAAAATCAAAGGATATTTATGATATAGAATTTTTATCGTTTGCGAAAATTCATAAGAAATCTTGAGAAACCATTAAATAACATAGAAAACTATAGGAAATGATAGAATCCTGTAGAGAAATCACGATTAATTATAGTAAATCGTAGAGAAAAGTAGAAAAAAATGGGTAATAGTAGTAAATTGTGGGAAACGAACATGGTAACTTATGAAAAATCATAGTGAATTATTAGGAAGCACAGAATACTATAGAAAGTAACGATAAATAATGGAAATCTATGGGAAATTAGAAAAATTAGTGGAGAATCGTGAAAACTAATGAAGATCCATGGAAGGTTGTGAACAAATTACTGACAGTTTCGACAATAATGCTAGTTTATATAGCTCTTCATTTTGATATTTTATTATAAAATAATCGTCGAAACCGTCATAAACTTTTAAGCTTACAAAACTGCCAAGAGCATTCATCGCTCGTTATCGGTAATTTTTCATACGTATATTATGATAATCATTATTTTAATTATGAAGCAATTTTTTCGTGCAACATTACTATCGGTAGAAAATAATGATGAGCTCACTGCGTCTGAAAAGTTGCATATTTCCCTGGTTTCGTCGGGCAGTCCCTGTGCTGACGAAAATGTTCTAAATGGACAAGAAATGAAGGTTAAAAAACTGTGCCCAACTGTCGTGCACGATCATGTTTGGCAGAAAAACATTTTTATGGCAGCCGGAAACGATAGGAAGAAAATGTGTAGTCGGTACGCTCGGTTACGATCGACGTATCCCGGTGCCGAGGAGAAGAAGTCTTTTCTCGAGTAATTTGTATGCTGTGGGCCGTATGACGAGGGAAAGGGGAGAAGTGGCTATAAACAAGGCGACGGGCCCGGCAATAGCCGGGGCAATCTCGGCGACCGCGGCCACACGTCGCCGGGGCGTGCAGGTGCGTAACCGGCCAACTCCACCCATTCGCGAGCCACCGGAAGCGCCCGCCGCACTGTTCCCTGCATTCGATATTAACCCGCCCGAAAGACCATTCACGGATTCCGCAAACTATTAGCTCTGGGAATTTTCGGGAATTTTATCTTTTTTGATTCCCTAAAGTGAATTTTCCCTTCCCATTAAGTCAAAATACTGCCATTTTCAAAAAGGAGTGAAAATCCACTCTCATAAAATGAGAATTCACTCCAAAAGAGTAGATATTTACTCTTCAAAAAAAGTGAATTTCACTTTTAAATTCTAGTCAGATTGCGATTTAAAAAAACAACTTAAATTTTGCATTAAGAGAAGCGGAATTTTACTGATTTTACGTTCAAAAAGTAATTATTAGAAAGTGAGAATTCACCCAAACAGGTAGTGAAAATTCACTCTCATGAAGTGAGAATTCACTCCAAAAGAGTAGATATTTACTCTTCAAAAAAGGTGAATTTCACTTTTAAATTCTAGTCAGATTGCGATTTAAAAAAACAACTTAAATTTTGCATTAAGAGAAGCGGAATTTTACTGATTTTACGTTCAAAAAGTAATTATTAGAAAGTGAGAATTCACCCAAACAGGTAGTACAAATTCACTCTCATTAAGTGAGAATTCACTCCAAAAGAGTAGATATTTACTCTTCAAAAAAGGTGAATTTCACTCTTAAATTCCAGTTAGATTGCTATTTTAAAAAACCAGTTGAATTGCACACCAAGAGAAGCGGAATTTCACTGATTTTGATATAAACAAGTAAATATTAGAAAGTGAGAATTCACCCAAACAGCTAGTACAAATTCACTCTCATTAAGTGAGAATTCGCTCCAAAAGAGTAAATATTTACTCTTCAAAAACGGTGAATTTCACTCTTAAATTCTAGTCAAATTGCTATTTTTGAAAAAAAAAAAAAAAAAACGAGTTAAATTTTATATAAAGAGAAGTGAAATTTTACTGATTTTGAGTTAAAAAAGTAATGCTTAGAAAGTGAGAATTCACCCAAACAGCTAGTACAAATTCAATCTCATTAAGTAAGAATTCACTCCAAAAGAGTAGATATTTACTCTTCAAAAAAGGTGAATTTCACTCTTAAATTCTAATCAGATTCCCATTTTTGAAAAAAACGAGTTAAATTTTACATTAAGAGAAGCGGAATCTTACTGATTTTGAGTTAAAAAAGTAATTATTAGAAAATGAGAATTCACCCTAACAGGGAGTGGAAATGCACTCTCATAGAATGAGAATTATATCCAAAATAGTTAATATTTAGTCTTAAAAAAATTTTAATTTCACTCTTGAATTCTAGTCAGATTCCTCTTAAAAAAAACGAGTCAAGTTTTACTCTACACTGTTAAAAAACTTCCAGAAAAGTATTGGAAGTTTGTAACCCATACTCTGTATGGGGTTTTTCCTATAAATCGATCTGGAAAATTTTCCATACGCTCTAGGAATTCTTCCATAAATTATGGAGAAACTTCCATATTTATGGAAGAATTCCCGTAGTATACGGGAAGTTTTCCAGATCTATTTATTGGAAAAATCCCATACAGAATATGGGTTGAAAACTTTCAATACTTCTATACAAAATTTACCAAATTTTTCCATACACAAGTATGGGAAAATTGCGATTATTTTTTACAGTGTAGGAGAAATGAAATGTCACGAATTTTGAGTTGAAATAGTATCTATCATTGGATGAGAATTCGCCAAAACACGGAATGGAAATACAATCTCATAGAGGGAGAATTCACTCCAAAAGAGTAAATCTTCACTCTTAGAAAAGTTTAATTTCACTTTTCAATTCTAGTCAGACTCCTCTTCAAAAAAACAAGTTAAATTTCAGTCTAAGAGAAGTGAAATTTTACTAATGTCGAGTTAAAAAAGTAATTATCGTAAAGTGGGAATTCATTCTAATATGGAATGGAAATGTAATCTCATAGAGTGAGAATTCACTCTTGAATTCTAGTCAGATTCCTCTTTAAAAAAAAAGAATCAAATATTATTACTCTAAAAGAAATTGAATTTTACTAATTTTGAGTTTAAATAGTAATTATTATTATAAAGTGAGAATTCACCCAAACAGGGGGAGAAAGTTTACTTTCATTGAGTGAGAATTCACTCCAAAAGAGTAGATATTAACTCTTTAAAACAGGTTAATTTTACTCTTAAATTTTGGTCAGATTCCTATTTTTAAAAAATGAGTTGAATTTCACATTAAGAGAAGCGGAATTTTACTGATTTTGAGTTAAAAAAGTAATTATTAGAAAGTGAAAATCCATCCAAACAGGGAGCGGAAATGCACTCTCATAAAATGAGAATTCACTCAAAAATAGTAAATATTCAGTCTTAAAAAATTTTAATTTCACCCTCAAATTCTAGTCAGATTCCTCTTTGAAACAACGAGTCAAGTTTTACTCTTGGAGAAATGAAATGTCACTTATTTTGAGTGAAAAAAGTAACTATTTTTGAATGAGAATTCACCCAAACACGTAATGGAAATGCAATCTCATAGAGAGAGAATTCACCCCAAAAAAGTAAATCTTCCCTCTTCAATTCTCGTCAGATTTCTCTTAAAAAAAAAGAGTCAAGTTTTATTACTCTAAAAGAAGTGAAATGTTACTAATTTTGAGTAAAAACAGTAATTATTATTAAGAGAGAATTCACCCAAACAGGGAGTGAAAATGCACTCTCAGAGTAAGAGTTCACTCCAAAAGAGAGTTGCCACTTCGAAAGAAGTTGGATTTCACTCTTACTTTATAACCAGATTACTCTTTGAAAAAATTTATAAAATTTCACCAATTTAAAGTTAGAAAATTGATTATTACAAATTGAGAATTTACCGAAACAGGAAGTGGAATTTCACTCTTCTATTTATAGTACGAATTCACTCTAGAAGTAAATCGCCACTCTGAGTAAAGTTTAATTTCACTCTAGAATTCTATTTCAATTCCTCTTTAAAAAAAACGACTTGAATTTTAGTTTAATAAGATGAGTGAAATATTGCTAATTTTAAGTCACAAAATAAATTGATATAAAGTGAGAATTCGCCTAAATAAGGAGTGAAAATTCACTCTCATAGATTGAAAATTCACTCTACAAGTGATTCGCCATTCCTAAAAAATTTGAATTAAACTGAAAGAGAAGTGAAATTTCACTATTTTAGAGTGATTTTTTACTACAAAAAAAGTAAAAAATTACTTCAAGTTTAGGTGAAAGTATTTTGACTCGATGTAGAATAATAATGCATTCTAAGAAACTAAAAGAGTACTTTGAAATTTTTAATTCATGTAATTTCAGATGTTTGATTTTGCAAGTATGAAATTTTTCATTAGCAATCTGAGAACTGAAAAGTTCGCACATCAAATATTGTAGAAATATACATTTATCACATAAAAGAAAAGTTTTATCTGAAATCATAACAGTCGAACTTAAAATTATACATATGTGAACTCCGGGGATATTTGGCATTCATGTTTTTCAGAATAAAAAAAAAATACACGTACAAAATTTAAAATCCGAGTTTCTTTCTTTTCTTAAGCCACAAATATCAAAATTGAGTCAATCATCTGATTCATCTTGTTCCATTTTAATCACCTCTATTATCTGTATTTCCACTGAATTCACCAAAACTTACTGTACTTCGTCTGTATTTCGAATTCTATATAACTGAATTTGTACTTATACAGCTGTAAAAACTTAACTTTTTTTTGGTGTGTGAACTAATTCCTCAGAGTAAAATTTCACTTAACGCCTAGTCAAAAACTGTCATTCAAACTGAGAGTGAAAATTCACTCCCAAAGAGTGAAAATTTACTCCAAAGAGTGAAATTTCACTATTTTCGAGTGACTTCTCACTCTACATCTGGTAAAAATATTGCGACTGGCACTAGAAGTGAAAATTTACTCTCATATAATGAAAATTCACTCTCACAGAGTGAAAATTCACTCCAAAAGTGAATCGCCACTTCAAGAGAAGTTGAATTTTGCACTCTAAGAAGAGTGAAATTTCACTTTCTCGAGTAAACTTTCCCGCTAAAAAAGTGAAAAATCACTTTAAATTTGAGTTAAAGCGTTTTGACTCGATGTATACTAAAAATCACTCTAAGGAATCAAGTAAGTACATTTCTCAATATGTTACTATCATATAGTGACTTTTCAGCTGAGTGTTAATCGAGGAAAAATTCTCCACGCAATAAGCATTTTAAGCTTTGTTTTTTGTTTTTTTTTTTGTGCAGTATGTCTTCATACATTGCATGATTGAACAAAAATTAGTAGTGAAAGTATTATCATTGCAATAATCACTTGTACAGACATTTTTTGTGCAGAAAATCTTTGACAGAAAAATTTGTGATTTAGTTCACATTGTGCAGGAAATAAAAGTGAAACTTCTGAATGTGCATCGAGCAGTGGACAGTTACACTTTCAAGCACATACTCAATCACTTTAATTGCATATAATTCAACGCTCTTCAAAGTTAGTTTTTCCCAACTTGGTGTTCATAGTTTCCTGCGTTTCGTGAAACTCGTCCGTGTATAAAACGGGATTAAAATCTCTCATCGCGGATTCGGTCAGCGTTTGTTGATCTTACGCAACGCGAATGCGATCGGGTAAATATCGCGCAATAGCACCACCGTTTGAGGGCTGGAGGTTGGGGAGGGAAGAGCTTTTTTATCTCGGAGGGAAAATCTCGGGGTGACGCCGGGGAACACCAAAAATGAACGTATCGCCCGAGGAGGCAACTATCGAGGTGCAAGATCGGAATTGCAAAGAGGCCCGGGATCCTGGGAGGCGGCGGAGAGCGAGAGCGCCGCGATGCCGATCTTTACTCCGATATGTGAGAAATTCCGGGAAGAGGAACTTTAACGACTTCCAAACAAGATCTATGGAAGTACCCCTGGTGACCTTCGTTACCATTACTTTCTGCGAGTCTTGGTTATTTGGGCCGATCAGGGGAGAAAAAAAACAGTTTGTACACATTACCCCCTTCCTTCAATTTTCCATGTAAGGTGAATCCGGTGAATTACTTGCTATTTTGAAAAGCTTCGAAGTATGTGTCAGACATTTTTTTTGATGATGATGTGACTAAAAGTTTGTGGGTTGAGAATCATAATTATGGCTGTTTTTGAGAAAGAAACTCATTAAAAGCTGGGATTCGAACCTAGAACCTCAAGATTACGAGTCAAGTGGTTTTTGATTAAGTGGTAGAGAAGTGACAGAGCTTCTGGACGTGTAATCAAGAGGTCTCGGGTTCGTATCCTGATTTTGAGTGAATATTTTACTGCACAGGATTAGGAATCGAGGGGGAAATCGGTGAAAATAGAATTATTTTCAGAGGGAAATTGAATTTAAAATTAATAAAGAAGGAAAGTGAAATTTCGAATTTGATAGACTTACTGTCAAGTAAAGGATGAAAATAAATAGGGCTTTTAACACAAAGAATATTTTCATATATGTGTTATTATTTTGTTGAACATCGGCATGATTACAAGCAGACGTGTAAGCAGATAATGTTTTTGGAAGTTCAAGCTCCTATCGAAGTTTGAATAAAATTGATTAAAAATTCATGTAAAAATTTAAAAAATGTATAATAATCAAGATTTAAAATAGAAACAATAAAAATATAATGAACCGAAATGATAATAATTAACAATAAAATGAATAGAAATGATTCAAAAAGTACTCATCGAAATTTAGGGAGTATGGCGAATATGTAGTTTTGTGTAGGTTCTTATAGTTGAACAATATTCAAAATTTTTAATTTTACTAGCTCAAAATAACGATTTCACTAGCTTACGAAGAATTTTTTCCTGAATTCTTATTATGAATCTTTGTCTAGAAAAACGTACATAGAAAAAGATTGAATAAATGTACTAGCCCAGTGAATTAGAAAGAAAAATTATAATCTACGAAAATGTTAAAAATCTAAAAAACTTTCAACTCTGGAGCATCAAATTCTAGACATTTATATAGAAATTAATAAAAATACCGGAAAATTTTTCGAATCATACAAAGTCTGAGAAACTACTGAAAGTAATAGAATTCAATGAGAGAACTGTTTTTTGAAACATCCAAACAAAGAACTACAATCTATAAAATTCTAGAGCATCAAATTCAAAATAACTTATATAGCAAAATATAGATTTACTAGAAATTTATAAAAATATTAGGAAACGTGAGAAATCTTATAAATACTTGAAAAAAGTACGAAATACTACTAGAAATCCATAAAATATGAAAAATCTATATAGATGTTGTTTTTCCGGAAATCTATAAAATTACTAAAAATCGATTGAAATATGAATTCTAGAGCATCGAATTCTAGAAATCCATAAAGTAATCTACAAAAATACGAGAAATCTGTAAAAAACGGAAAACCCTTCAACGTTCTATGAATACTAAGGAAATAAAAGAAATACTGGAATCTTTTAATACTCAAAAACTGTAGATATAATTTACTTGAGAATTTATAACGTTTTTTATCCCAAAGTATCAAACTCTAGGATTGTTTGTAGAAATTCAAGAAAATTCCGAAAAATTCTTCGAATACTATAAATATTTTAAAAAAAAAGGAAATATTGAAAATCTTTTTAAAAGATACTGTTTCCTAAAAAATTGATCTAAATATGGAAAATCCTTAGAATTTTTAATACTATAGCATCAAATTTTAAAAATCTATAGATTTATCCATAGAAGTACTAGAATTCTATAGAAATATTAGAAACAACTTGAATTTTCAGATACTTCAAAATGCAAAAAAAAAAGAACAAAGAAAAAAACGAAGGACTGAAAATCTTGAAAATTTTCGATACTATAGCATCAAATTTTAGAAATCCATGGAGTGATCTATACAAACAGTAGTAGTCCATAAAAATACCGAAAACTTCTTCAAATCTATTGATATTTAAAAAATACGACAGTAATTAAGAGGTACCAAAGATTAATTCAAAAAATACTATTTCTTGGCAAATAAGTTGCAAAATTATGAATTGTAACAATTGTGAATATGTACTATAACTTTAAATTTTTGAAATCTGTGGAGTTATTCATATATATACTATAAATCTATAAAAATACTAAAAAACATAACAAAATTTTCAATAATACATTATACACACATTCTGAAAATCGATGAAATACATACTTAAAATCTGCGTGATTATTTGTATTTTTCTTAAAAATCTATAAAAATATCAAAATTTTATAACTCAGATTCCTAGAACATCCAATTCCAGACAGCTGTGTAAGAATCGACAATAAAATTTAAAAAAAACTTTCAAGATGTATTAGTACTAAAGGAATATGAAAAATATCAAAAGTATTGTGTGAAAACAAAAAAAAAACTGAACCTCAGTGACTTGAACATCACAAAAATTGAATTTCATTACATTAAATACGTATATGAAAAATGTGTGACTCGAAATCTGAAAAGTTGCACAACTTTGAAATCCCGATATTCGAATAATTAAAAAATCATACTCCATATTAACCAGATAGTCAAAGATTAAAAATTAGAGAATACTTTTCTTTGTCTTTCGGAGTCAACAAGTAAAATAGAAGTTAAGAGAAGTCAATTTTTCAAAACTTCATATATATATTTCCCTCTCTTATTTTACAAGCTTTCGACTCATAAATTGAGTCCTCTTCATGTAAAAATCTATTAATTACAAACAAAATAATCCTCAACAAAAGTAACAAAAAAGAATAAAAAAATAACAAATTCTGAACCAATCACTTACGGTTTATAAGCAAAAATGATATTTACATATCCTCTTTTAATATATTCTATTTATATACCATAAATGGTTTTTAAAAGATTTGTTGTTTTTTAATTCTTTTTCGTCACTTTTGTTATTGATTATTTTGTTTCTAATAGATTTTCACCTGAAGAGGACTCTCGATTTATGAGTCGAAAGCTTGTAAAATAAGAAAAATTGACTTCTTCCTTTATTTATTGATTCTAATAGATCAAGAAATGTACCTCCTGATCAAATACTGAAAGGAGCAGTTATTATATTTATTATATGCAAATTGTTGAATCCCAAAAGAAATTCATATTTTTTCTAAAAACCCCTCCTGAAAATGTTTTCTGCACAAGTCCCTGATTACGAGATAATAAAAAACAGAGAAATTTTTGTAATAAATGGTATTGTTTTTGTTGTTGTAGGGACGGGAAACACGAGTGCGGACGGCGCGTACAAGCCGTCTTTCCTGACGGACCAAGAACTCAAGCATTTGATACTCGAAGCTGCTGATGGATTTCTCTTCGTCGTCAGCTGTGACACGGGTAGGATCATTTACGTCTCGGATTCGGTCGCACCCGTGCTCAACTATTCTCAGAGCGACTGGTACGGGACGAGTTTGTACCTCCAGGTCCATCCGGACGACACAGAAAAGGTCCGGGAACAGCTTAGCACCGCGGAACCCCAGCATGCTGGCCGGGTATTGGATCTCAAAACTGGGACCGTCAAACGAGAGGGCCACCAATGTAAGTTTTCATAATTTTTTCTAAACCCAATATGTACGTTTTGTTTTACAGATGTAAAATCATGAAGTTTATTTTTTGCAGGAAAATGCTTCAAATAGAAATGTATTAGATCCAGAATTTTTAGGGACAGTATATTTCAAGAGTTTCGTAATGAGTTTTTTTTAACGAGGACGAATGTTCATATTGTAAAATAAAAAATAAAAAAAAAATATAAAAAATATGTAGATAATATACTATTAAAATATTTCAAACTTTAAATCTTAGAACGTATGGTACCTATAGTTCTATAAATCTATGAATGACACCAAAAAAAAACGAGGAAATTTTTTGAATTGTACAGACATCAAAAAAAAAAAAAAACGAAAAGGTATTGAAAATCTGTGTACATATGTTAAGGATACTGTTTTCTGAAAAGTCAATTAAATTAATCAAAATAGTTGAAATTTTCAATACTATATTATAAAATTTTGGAAATTTATAGATCGATCCATAGAAGTACTATGAATAATAATAATTATAAAAAAATTGGAAAATTCTTTTTAAGTTTGTGTATCCTGGAAAAATGTCAAAAATACAAATCTAATATTTATGAATTCCAAAAAAATTTTATGTATGATGTTATTTCTATATTAAAAACTTTGACTCCCAGAACATATTATTCTATAAATCTATATAAAATACGATGAAGATATGAGAAATTTATTCGAATTAATAATAAATACAAAAAAAAGGTACTAAAAATCTATATAAAAGATACTGTTCACCAAAAAATCAATTGAAAATCAAAATCGTTGAAATTTATAATACTGCATTATGAAATTCTGGAAATTTAAAGAGCGATCCATAGAAATATTAGCAATCTATGAAAATGCTAGAAAAATTGACTAAAATTTTGTGATAAAATTTGACTATAGTCCTTTGTCGGCATAGATTTTTTTGGACGTTGGTTTGTAATAATTTATGAGATAGATTGATGATGATCCCGATGAGGATCTGATAGGGGTCGAAATATTGATCAATGCTGTGAAATAGAAATGAAATAAATATGGAGAAAAATTGCACTATTGGCTCCGATTGATCATTTTTCCATTATCTCTAGTTTATTTCAAGCATAAAAAGTATTACAGGTAAGCGTTTAGAAAAAATAAAAATAAATATTAAGGAATCATGTTATTTTGAAATGAAAATTTTGAATCACATATTATTTTTTGTATCATTCTTGTGTACTGTTATTTTTATTTCTGTTATTTTATATTCATTTCATACATATAAAAATGTCATATTCAATATTTCATTGTACAATATTTATTTTTGAATTTCTTCATCATATATAGATAGAAAACAATATACAGGGTGATCCAAACTAACCTGGACACCCGAAAAATATAGATTCCTGATGAAATTATAAGACTTTTTTATCCTTTGATATTTTCCAAAAAACTTAAAATTTAAAAAGTTATTCAAGCTCAAAATTTAAACAATAAAAGCCATCTCCCGACAAGTAGGGGTCAAATTCACCGAAACAAATTTTTCCTAAATTTTCTTCATATTTTTCTGGACAAAAAAGTCCTTTGCAACTTTTTACAAAACTCAAAATCAAAAAAGTTATTCAGGTCACAAGTTTTAACCAATTAGGTTTCTCTGATTTTATGCTCAAATAACTTTTTTGATTTTTAGTTTTGTAAAAAATGGCAAAGGACTTTTTTATTCAGAAAAATATAGAGAAAATTTGGGAAAAATTTGTTTCGGTGAATTTGAGCCCAATTGTCTGGAAAAGGCTTTTATTGTTTAAATTTTAAGCTTGAATAACTTTTTAAATTTTGATTTTTTTGGAAAATATCAAAGGATAAAAAAGTCTTATAATTTCATGAGGAATTTATATTTTTCGGGTGTCCAGGTTAGTTTGGATCACCCTGTATATAAATGAGAAATTACTAAATCATGAATATATTGGAAATGAAAGGTCATAGATTTTAATATTTTTAAATAACCACCTGGACAGTACATTTCCATATTTTTATAAAAATTTCATCCATCGCATTTCTTAAACTTAAACTTAAACTATAAGTTCGATTTTCGAAAATAATTAAAAGGAAAATTAAATTCTTCAACTATATAATTTATTATAAATTCTTATTAGTGTGAGAGAATGTGTTCATTTATAAATTTGTGTATTCAGAAATTAACGAACGGATATTTTTGTATTGAAATTTTGTTTCTGAAATCCCAAACGTTCGAAAATGAAGGAAAAGAAAGAAATTGTTTTCATTATCTCTTATATAATTAGAATACATAGTGAACTCTTTTTTATTTTATCAGATACTATCCACTGTTACTTTTTTTGATTTAATCTTGGGTGGAAATGGAATTTTTTCAGTTTTCGTTCATTAAACGTTTGAAACTTCAGGAACAGTAAATTTTTTCAGTTTTCAACTCGTTACCCCAAATTTGGAAAATTTAAATAGTAATTATACTTCCGAGATACATATTGCAAATAATATAATTTACTATTCTATAAACTTCATGATTCTTTATGATTTCGAAATTATTCGATGCAAGTCTTTTAAGAGGTGAATTCAATAACTATGATTACTTAATCTAAGCTAGCTCTGATTATAGGATTCGAACAACTTAACATTTTTGAATTCAAATTGATCATTTCATAAACTCTTGTACAAAGTTACGGAGTGCATAATCTTTATGTGATGAATTTCTCAAAAGTATAGGAAACTTCAAAATATTTTTTTTTATCTTCAATAATGTTCACATGCTACACAATATAGATATTCGTAATTAAGGAATAATTTGATTATAATTTCCAACTGCGTAGTTTTGGAATATGGTGTTTCATTGTTTTTGATTATGAGAAAGTGTCAATAAAGTAGCATCTTGATTTTTCAAACTTCCTATTCAAACTTCAATTTTCAATTTTTCGAATTATTGTAATTAGGTTTGTATTCATAATAACAATTCCTTTTTTAATCGTGGTTATCATGATTATCCATTGATAAATTATGATCGCAAAATTGCAGAATTCGAATTCGTATATGTTATGGTTTTCAAATATACAAATTCAAATTATTTATTTTAAAACTTTTTCGTTCCTTTTATTTTTAAACGAAGGACGAATTCAAAATGCCAAAGCTGTAAAATAAATATAGAATCACCAATATTGAATTTTTTAGACTTTAAAAATTAAAGTTTCAAGACCTTCTAATAAATATTGATATCAATTTTTATATTTTTAATATAGGTACAGATAAATTTGGTTCATCACATCATCCAATACTCTGAATCCTCGAAATTCTTTTTTATGTATGAAACAGAAGTAATGTTTCATTGAGTTTAAATTTGAGTTTAACGGAAAGAAAGAATGAACTTGACAAATTATGGATAAATCTGATTGGAAATCAACAAACATTAAAACAACAAGTAGGTTTGATCTTTTCATAGAGAAATGCTTTGAATGCCAAGCTACCAAGCTCTAAAAAAATTATTAATCTTAATTCTTAATATTGCTAAGTTACAAAGCAAAATCGTTTTAAATACGGTAGATAAGTATGGCGCCAGTGCGATTCCTGTGTGTCAGATAAAACGATCATTGTAATCAGATTTTTATGATAAGTTGATAATCTTGATGTTAATTTTTTTATTTGTCTTTAAACCTTTGAACCCAAGACTTTTCTTTCTATTATTGTCTCATTTTTGAAAGGTAAATAAAAAGTATATGTTCGATTGTCACTTAATATTATGAGAATCATTCTTCTAAAAACAATTTTGTGAATCACGTAAATTCAGGTCCAATCGGGAAAAATTGAGTTTTTCACATGTTTTAATATTGTGAAAATTGCTGTTTACTTTGACCATTACCGAATAAAGCACTTTGGTATCAATGGAAAATAAGTTCAATGAACTATTATAAATTAAATTCATTCTACACAATGTCACAGTGAGCAACATGTCGACTAATTATTATTATTCAAAAAATTCTCGACCTTCAAAATAGTGAATCCTACTCATGACCTTGTAACTTGCGTTTAAATTTTTGATTATTTTTTTCCAATAATTTTGACTTCTCATAATATAACTGAAAAATAAAAACTTGATGAATAATCTGAATTTTTATTCTCAATGGCTGACGAAGAATCAGCATATTTTTTTGGTGACGTGGATTTTCTAAATCAATAAAATTTTAGCGTTTTTTACAATTTTATCATTTTTTATTGTAAAAATTTTAATTTGATTCGAAAAATTTAATAGTTTATATAAATAACGAAAAATTGGCATTTTTTTACTCGTGGTAAACTGAAAAATGACGATTTTTTGAAATTTTATTACATAATCACCCACGAGAAAATTTGTATTCCCAAAATTTATTTTCCAGAATTTTATATAAATGTTTTACACTGTAAAAAAAAGTTAACACAAATAAATTATTTCATTTTCACTGGTTTCCTAGTGTTTCATGATTTTTACTGATTCATCGTGGTTTTTAATGATTTCTAATAGTTGAAGGTTATTTTTTATTATACATACAATAGAACATAAAAAATTATGGCATTTTGTAGTTAATCATTGAAAAATTTTTTTCCGTGGACGTCCTTGTTTTCGATATTCCCTAACGATTTTTTATATTTTCTTAGAATGTTCCTTGACGTCTTATGTTTTATAAAAGTTTACAGTTTTTCATTGTTAGCATGATTTCTTGCACTGTGCTAGAACTTGTTATATTTTTCCATATTTTGTCATTAGTTATCTTGATTTACAATTATTTTTTGATGATTTCCCTATGTTTTCCATAATTTTCAATTATTTACTTTATTTGTCAATTACTATTTTACATGGTTCCTAATGAGTAAAAATTGTTCTTTACTACTTCCATAGTTTTTAATTATTTCCCATGATGTCTTGGTAGGTATAATTTTTCTCATAGCTGCCATAACTTATGATTTTTACAATTTTTCGAAGTCTTTAATAAACCATAACGATATGATTTTCATTATTTTTTCTTTCCTTTACATTTTTCTAAAACTATCCATAACGCGTAAATTTTATTTACAAAAATTATGAGAACTTTGCAAAAAATTGAAAAATCCCAAAGAGAGTATCTTAGTCAGAAAACATCTCTTTCTGTAATTCTTTGAACTAAAAAAATATATCATCCCTTTATTTTTATCCATTTTTAAAATTTCATCATTATCATTACAAGCAATAAAAAGTAAAAAATAGATATATTAATAAATGCAAGGAAAACATTAATATTGTCGTACGAATAATAAAAAAATGGAGTTAATTCAATGCAGAAACAATGTATGAATATTGATAGGATTGTACATAATAAAAATAAAAATAATATGTATATGTATACCTATTCGTGATATCAAATTAAAAACGCATTAATATATAAAAAATTCGACATGAAATCTAAAATAAATCTTTTGAGAACGTTAGTTTTCTTTGGATACTGTTTGCATTAAACAATACTGTATTTGTCAAACATAAGTGTCGATCATCGGAGCCAATGTTTATTCAAAATTCTAATTAAATAGAAATGAAACTCATTTTTATTTTCTTGAAAACTTTTTATATGTTTGTTAATTTTCCAAGCTTTCGACCTTGTTCACGGTCCTCATCAGGGATCTAAGTTAAAATACAAACAAATAGGAGTATTTACAAATTTATCATTTTTCATACCGCAAATTTTATAAAACCAAATTTTACTATTCCCCAGAACAATTTTGCGATTACTTACATATTGAGTTTCTTTGTGGTCAATGTCTCGGGAAGTTTTTTTTCCAAAATCTAAAATTAAATATGAATCTCAATAGAATGATATAAAGTGATCAAAGAAGCACATTCCATGTTTATGATTACTCACTTTAGTCACGTTTGTTTTTATTTCTTTGAATGTTTTAATGACATTTTTCACATTCATTTTTTTATGCATTCCATGTTGGTAGAAAATTCGTCGTTTTTTTACTTTTTTTCCTTTTTTTTATGTTTCTTTATATGACTGTTATCACCAGTATTATATTTCGTGTGTTGGTGGCATGCGTCAGAACGCGAATGATCAAAAGGAATTCTCTGAGTTTGTAAAATCGAGTGACTATATTACTATTATTGTGATAAGAAATCTTCCAAAATGAGTTTAAAAAAAATAAAAATGAGTTTCATTTCTATTTAATTATAATTTTGAATAAACATTGGCTCCGATGATCGACACTAATGTTTGACAAATTTATACTGAATACGGAGCGAAAAAACCATTAATTAATACTATATTGTTTGTATTTTAGCTTCAGTGCGCCTATGCATGGGCTCGAGGAGAGGGTTCATATGTCGCATGAAAGTCGGGAACTTGCAAACCAGCGGGGACATGGCCGCGGCTCATGGCCTTCAACGCATGAAACAGAGGAACTCGTTAGGACCCCCTGCGAGGGATGGACAAAATTACGCCGTTGTCCATTGTACAGGGTACATCAAAAATTGGCCTCCCACGGGTTAGTTTTTCCCTCTATTTCAAATCGAAAAATTTCATTCTATTATGAAATTGTATTCGGTCATAATTAAATTTTATTTCAATTATAATTTAATTATTCTATTATAATCCCATAATAATTTTATTTTATTTCATTCTGAAAAATTTGTTCATAAGGCGTTCCAAAATTCTAGAAACATGAAGATTCTTGGATGGTCAATGTTCTTTGGTTGATTGATGAATTCACTACATTTGAGATATTACATGAATACAATTATCACACAGGAATAAAAAAATTTTGCGCGTTTTTATGTGGGTTTTTGTATTATTGTGATGATGCTGGGTGATTCGAAATTGATTGGTGTTTTGCACTACAGGTGATTTTGTTCCCCCATGTGTACCAGGTGTGAGCTTAGCTGACAGAAACGTCCAGGGTGGACCCGATGGCGTGGGCGACGAGGTTTCCACTCATTATTGCCTCGTTGCCATCGGGCGTTTGCAAGTCACTAGTTCTTCGAATTCCGGCGACCTTACCAGCTCTAGCAATAGTGGTACACTTTTTTCTTCCAGTTTTTTTCATGTGTAGTTTCGAACGCGTTTTGTTTCTTGATTTTATATGGTTGTGGGTAGTTTTGCAGGCAAATAAGAGTATTGGATGTTGAAATCCTTTCTAAAATCCAGATAAAATTAATTAATACATGTATTGAGCAAAGATTGAAAAACTTATGGGATAAATAATGAAAATATGAATAGTAAAACGTAATGCGTAAGAAATAATAATTTTTTGTAAAATAAATACAACTTACTAAAAAGGAAAATACTGAAATCTAGAGGGCATAACAAATGGTTTTATAAATTCTCAAAACTGAACAATATTCAGGATTCAGCATTTTACTTACTAAAATCTGACAATAATCCTGGCTTCAGAAGAATTTTTTTCAACGAAATTCTAATTATAAATGTTTGGCTAGAATAACATAGGAAACAAATTTAAAACATTAAAGTTTATGAAAATGCCAAGTATTCAAAAAACTTTTAACCTTGGAGCATCAAATTCTGGAGATCTACGTAGAAATCCACAAAAATTGTACCAGAAAATCTTTTAAATAATACAAACGCTGAAAAAATACTGAAAGTAATAGAATTCTCGAAAAGAATTGTTTTCTGAAAAATCTGAAGAAAAATATGATCTTCAAAAATTCGAATTCTAGAGCATCAAATCATAAAAAACGTTTATGGCAATCTATGTTCTTATACTAAAATCCATGAAAATATTGTTAACTGCTGAAAAATATTACTATAAACAAAAAAAAGCAACTTATGAAATAATAGAAAACGAAATAGAATTACTAGAAATCTATAGAAATACTAGAAAATGCTACAAAATCTTATGGACACTAAAAAATAGGAAAATCTAAAACATTTAAAGAACACGAAAAATCTTTATAGATGCAATTTTCCCAGACATCTATGAAGTGACTGAAAATTGATCAGAATTCGAATTCTGGAGCATCGAATTTTCAAAATCTATGTAGTTCTTTACAAAAAATGAGATATCTAAGAAAATGCGAGTGTTACTATAAATCTTGTATTACTCAAAAACTATGTAGATATAATTTATTGAAGAATTTATAAAACTTTTAATTCCAGGGATATAATTCTAATTTTTTTTTTTTTTTTTTTTTTTTTTTTGAATCCATAAAATACTGCAAAATTCTTCATATTGTTTGAATACTTGAAAAATACGAAAAAAACAAACAAACAAAGAACAAGAAGTTCTCTATGTATATAGGTATAAATGATACTATTTACCGAAAAATCAATTTAAACATAAAAAATCGTTACGATTCTCAATACTACAGCATGAAATTTTAGAAATCTATAGGGTGATCCATATAAATACTAGAAATCTATGAAAATACCGAAAAATGTATTTATAATTGTAAAATACTTGAAAAAAAAAGAAGTAATAAAAATTTATATGAAAGATTCCATCTGAAAAATCAGTATAAATATTGAAAATCATTACAGTGTTTAATACTATAGCATCAAATTTTAGAGATTTATAGAGTGATCCATAATAATAATAAAAATGTATAAAAATACTGAAAATTTCTTCAAGTTTTATTAATACCTTAAAAATACGAATAAAAAACAAGAAGTGGTTAAAATCTGTATAAAAGATACTATCTCCTGAAAAATCAATTTAAATATTACAAATTATTACGGTTTTTAATTTCATAGCATCAAATTCCAAAAATCTGGAGAGTGATCCATAGAAATACTAGAAATCTGTAAAAAGTTTTGGAAAAATTTTTTGAATTGTATAAATACTTGAAAAATCTAAAAGAAAAAAGAATAAACCACCGAAATTGTTGCAATTTTCAAAACTATAGTATCAAATTTTAGAAATCCTTAGAGTGATCTATAGAATAACTAGGTATCTAAAAAATATAACAATTTGAGAACTTAGATTCCTAGAGTATCAAATTCTAGAAAGCTTCATAGAAATCTATCATAATATCAGAAAATGTTCAAGTTGTATAAATATCGAAAAATAAAAAATCCAAGCTTCAGTGATTTGAAAATCACAAAAATCGAATTCCATTATATTAAATACTTATATGAAAAATGTGCAACTCTGGTTTCCAAAAGTTGTTTTATTTTAAAATCCCAAAATACAACATTGAAAAATCATACTCTGTAATCAGATAGTTAAAGGTTTATAATTATGAAATTCCAAAGGAAATATAAATTTTTCGAAAAACCCCTCTTGAAAATTTTTTCTGTTCTTTAATATTATTTTCACCATGAATTCAACGAAACTTGACTCGTATTAAGATAATTTTCAGATGATGGCTCGAAATTTTCCTAGCTTTTTAATGTCGGTGAAATTTATTCTTACTTACATTTTTAGATGATTAAGGAAAATCGAGTACTTTGATTCTATTTTATAACTGGTTCAAGCACTGAATATTTAACTGACAAAAATATATTTTCTTCAATACAGTAAAATATATTTTACACAATAATGATACTTTTATTTTAGAACTGTGTTTAAATTCTAAAACCACGTTTCAGAATTTATTTCCCGGCACTCGAAGGAAGGCAAATTCACCTTCGTAGACCAAAGGGTAGAAGGGATTTTAGGGTACAAACCCTCCGAGCTCCTGGGACGTCCCTGCTACGATTTCTTCCATGCAGAAGATGTTTTACATATGAAAGAAAGTTTCGAACAAGGCAAGTGACCAAAATCACTATTTTATAGACAATAGCAACTCAACTCACGGGAATTTTTTTCATTTATTTAGTGTTGAAACTCAAGGGGCAACCATTATCAGTAATGTACCGGTTTCAAGCGAAAAGTCATCAAAACGAATACGTCTGGCTGAGAACGTCGGCTTTTTCTTTTTTGAATCCTTTCAACGAAGAAGTCGAGTACATCGTTTGCACCAACACAATTGCCAAGTAAAACGAAAAATTGTTTTTTGTGTTTATGCTTTTGTTAACTTTGAAATATATATTCAATTCAAGTATAATCGATAATTTTTTGTAAGTAATAGTGTTCATTTTTGTGGAATCTAGATCACAAGCAGACAACGAAACAGCAGTCGCAGGTTATGGTCAACCTGGTCATGATTACTCTTTGCAAAGACACCCAAGAGAACCAATTTACCCAACACATCACATGATGCAGCATCCTGCTGCTGTTCCCACGGCAGGTACGTAAAGTTTTTGCAAAAAAAGGAATTTTTTAATTGTGAAGGTAAATTTTGATTGAAATCTTTTTTTCAGGACCACCACAACAACCTAGGCCATCCAGCAATCAAAACGTGTATCAGGGTTACGAGCAAACGCAATCCCCGATTACGTACGGTTCACCTGGACAACAAAGTGCGCCTCCTCCAGCGTTGAGCAGAATCCAGAAAACTGCTGACACTTCTCCTTCATCTGTCCAACCAACATGGTCTATAAATCGTCAGGTAAATTAAGAAAAAGGAAGTTTTTCTATGCTATTACGCATAAATTCAGAAATGATCTCTTTGAAGATAGAAATTTAATGGGAAATCGTTTTTATCATCAGTTTTTGTTATTATTTATTTTTTTATTTTTTATATATGTTTTAAGCTATTTTTTATTTTCAATCGGTTTTCATTCGTCACTACTTTTATCATAAGTTATACAAGCAATGTTTTCAATTTAAATTAATAATCATTGTTTATTGTTCAACTTCTTCACTGGGGTTTTTTTTTATTATTAATAACTGTTTAAATGTCTTTCTTTTCAAAACCCAGTCATTTATTAATTATTATTTTTTCCCTACGTTTCGATTGCTAATGCGCAATCCTTTTCCAGGGTCTCTATAATTCACAAAATTTTTCATGCATAAATAATCTTTAAAATACTTATAAAATAATAACACTCGAATTACATTAATCTTTACGTCATCTGATTCAACGTGTCACCTAGTTATCTCGATCGTCGTCGTGTCTATAATAATCACAGTTTATTTAATTCATTTTCCTTTCATAATTAACAATACCACATTCCTTTTACAGTTTGTATCCAGCAGTGACATGTTCCATTGTGGAAAAAACATATGAGACTAAGTTGTTAAGACTTAAAGTTTATAAAAGAAAGAATGGAAGATAGAATGTGGTTTATTATTATGTAAGTAAAAGGAATGTGGTATTGTTAATTATGAAAGGAAAATGAATTAAATAAACTGTGATTATTATAGACACGACGACGATCGAGATAACTAGGTGACACGTAAAGATTAATTTAAGTTGAGCGTTATTATTTTATAAGTATTTTGAAGATTATTTATGCATGAAAAATTTTGTGAATTATAGAGACCCTGGAAAAGGATTGCACATTAGCAATCGAAACGTAGGGAAAAAATAATAATTAATAAATGACTGGGTTTTGAAAAGAAAGACATTTAAAAAGTTATTAATAATTAAATTAATAAGTTTCTTTTTTTTTTCAGCAACCAGTAACGGAAGGTTATCAATATAGTCAATTGAGCCCTTCAAGGTCACCGAGTGGTCCTACTTATACTCAGCTTAGCAGCGGTGCCAGGACACCAGCGACGCAATATCACACAGTTACCACAGTGCCTAACAATCCTGGTAAGTTTTTGGTTTCGATGGAAAATAAAAAACGCGAATTTCGATTGATAATGCTAGTAAATGATTTTGTGAATTGAAAGTTTCGAAACTGTGGAACTGGGAGATTTAATTTTTGTGAAAATGAATCGAAATTTATGGAATTGAGTCCTTGAAAACAAATAAATATGATGATCCAGTAACTTGAAAATTGCTTTAAAAAAGTGCTTACTGAATAGGCTGAAAAAATCCCTGTATATGTGACCTGTTGCGGAGAAAGGTCGCATATGGTTCTGGAAAATTTCAACGCTTGATAATCTTGCTGTAATTTTTATTTTTTGATATTGATGCAGTAAGTAGATGAATTACTAGACAAAGTTACAAAGTGCATTGAATAATGCGATTATTAAAATTATTTCTGGTGTGGAAAATTTCACTATTAATAATCGATTTTATAATTTACAATTTCGAAAACTTCTCATTCAAAATAACGAAATCACATAACTTTTTTTATCAAAATTTTTCGTATTTTATTGATTCCATGCCTATAATTGTCTTGAATTCATTTATTTTTCAATTTTTTAAAACCCTTTTACTTTGCAGTAAAGATAAAAAAATGTTCATTGAAAATTTGTGAATTCGAAACATTGAATAATAATTGTAAGGAGAAATTTTATCATTTACTCACGCAAACTTTATAAAAATTCAGGTGATTGGGATTTTGTATGCAAAATATTTATAATTTTGAAAAATTCCCATCCAAAATAACGAGATCAAAAGTCGTTTTTCTTCAAAAATTTCTGTATTTCATTCGTTAAGTCTATGTCTATAACTATCTTGACTATCTTCCATTCATTTATCTTTCAGTTTTTTTTAACTCTTACTTTGCAATAAATTCGAAAACAAATTTTTATCAAAAATTTACGAACTCAAAGTACTGAAGAATAACAATGACAAAAAATTTTTCTTCTTTCATCAAGACATTTTATAAGATTGCATAATTTTGAAATTTTTTAATTAAAAATGTCAAAATTATAAACTGTTTTGATTTCGAAATTTTCATTTGTCAATAATTAAATCCAAGACCATAACTAAGGTAATTTTCTTTATCTCTTGCCTTTGTTTTTGATTATGTTTTTGTAGTAAATCCGTTGTTTTGAATAATTAGAGTATTAAATCTGTGTTCGTCCATAACACTCATGAAAATAAGAAGTTTGTGTTATTTTTTATGGTAATTGTTAAAAAACTAATTTTAAAAACCATTATGTTTTCAAGAAAGCTAGAATAAAATAACTTTCCAAATTACTAGAACTTATGCATAACGTTATTTCGTTCGACTATTGTATTTATTGTGCATTCCGTCTTGAAACTTAAAAAAATAACAGTTTTCAGAAGTTTCGATTAATATCATTTAAAGAAATCTGTTAAAAATAATAATTTTACTATCAAAAATCAAATTAAATACTTTTCATGCAGTGTTGCCAGATGGCCTAAACCTTTTCCCACCATATTTTCATCAATTCTATTGAAATCCCACTGAAAAAAATTTTTCCCATTAGATTTTTCTGTATTAAAAAATTGATGCCCTTTTTTTTTTCTTTAGAGATTTATATTGGATCTGCAGAAATTTGCCGTTAAATTAAAGTAATTTACAATTTCAAAACCCACCAAAAAAAAACCACTGAATTTTTTTTCCCACCAAAATTCCCACTGACAGCCCAAAAAACCACTAGATTTAGTGGGAAAACCACTGATCTGGCAACAGTGTTTTCATGCATCCTAAAATTGACGTTTTATACTCAAAACAAAAGAAAAAAAAATCGATTGACAGACGCTTGTGTTTAACAGATTAGGGTTAAAAGGAATAATTGTTTTTATTTCACTTTTTATTTTCCAAATCACATGTGTTATTTTGATACTGAGTGTTACTTAATATATTACCGTTTTTTTTACGTAATCATGTATCTTATTTTATTTGATTTTGCAGATGATACGTTATAATTCAATAAAAAGTAGGAGTAAAATCAAAGAAAAAGATAAAAGAATAATGTTTTTTTAATTTATCTATTTATTTACGTACAAATTTAGTTCCAAAGTTTTTACTTTTGCTGTCTATTGAAAATTCCTTTTATTTATGATTTATTGCATTTCTGTACACTTAGGTTTTGTCAGATCATTTTTATAGTGATTTAAAAAGTGCAACGTATATGCAACGCTACAGTGTTGCATATCTTTGCGACAGGTTACATATCTTTTATATAATATGTAAGATACATGTAGGAAGATCAATAGAAAATTAGTGAAAAAAAATTAAACGTCCCAAAGTTAAGCAAATACGTATAAACATTTATAAGTTTCATGCAGAAACGTATACGTGTGGGATCTAAGCAATAATTATAATATTTTTGTTAACAACAGATAATACATCGTCATTATGTATCATTCATAGCTTTACACATTTTGATTATTTAATAGTTAAAATCAAAAACTAAAACAATAATTTCCAATTTATTTCATACGAGTCAAATCAAAAAGTAATAATAATATGTTTACATGCGTATCTTTCAATTATATTCATATCCAATTGCTATATATAATCAACTTATAATTATTTAACCGTATTTTTGTACTATTATACCTTTAGATTATCGTATTATCATAAATGTTACTTTATTAGTTTCATCCTATTATTTTTACAAAAATATTGTGATTTTATTATAAATATTATTATAATATTTTAGTAGTTACATTACATTTAAAATTTATTGTTAAACTGATTAAACACTTTTTTTACTAAACTTTTCGTCACATCAAATATTCCAGAATCATCATGATGATTCTACAGATTCTGAAGAACGGTGAAAGTTTATTCAAATTTCAAATACAGACGAATTTACCGCGCTTAAATAAGTTGTTCTCATATGATCACCAGATGGCTGTCTGATTTTTTTTCTCACTTTAAAAGTATTATAGAGAATGCATATACCGAAGCCAAAAACTTTTTCAAGCATACTTACCTGGTGTCGGGACTACCGTGATCAATAAGGCGGTTTCCCCAGGGCAAGGCTTTTCCATTGCACTTCGGTTAGGCTGACCCTTGCGAATATCCCTAATGTGGATATCTCGGACATATAATTTTTGATAGTGGAGGCTCTGCGTTCGCGCAGGTCTCCGGCATAAGAGTCTAAACTTAATATACCGTTCGGCAAGTAATTTTAACTAATAATTGATTATGAATCTAGTGTGATTGATGTAGACTGAAGATATAAATTATGCAACTCTCTCAGAACAGGTATATAAATATTTTTATAAGTTGTTGATATTTTTGACAATATCGGATTTGATATTTGTCGATATTTTTTCAATATCGATATCGCGTTTTTATACATAAAAAAAAATTTATCGATAATTATTTATTGGACAACGATATTATCGATATGTCGATATTTTAGATACATTTATTTACAAATTTTTCTATGAGATTTTCAATTCATAAATCGTGAAATTTGAAATTCTCTTTATTGCAATGATAGTTTTTGCAAAATGCAGTAAATTAGGTTTTTCGATAAAAATTTATCGTTTATTCCATTTTGAAGTTTATTTAATTCGTCATAGAACACTAATTTATTATTATACTATCTGAAGTACTGAATACCCAGTAAACATTCGTGATTTTGCGTGATCTATGATATCATATATCACATGCTTTAGCATATGTATGTCATATGATATCACATCTGCCATGACTTCATATGATGTCATGGTAGATGTGATGGCATATGACATACATATGCTAAAGCATGTGATATCATAGATCACACAATATCACGAAAGTTTACTGGGTATGTAGTTTATTTTTTATTGATTAGTAGAATTAAAAAAAAAACCAATTCCTGTATATTGTGAAAAAATTATCGTACAATTTCTATACTTTTCCCTATAATAGACACGCTGTAGAATATTATAAAAATAACGTGCTCTTTTCCAGGTATGTGGGCATGGCAGGGTCAACATCAAGCACCGCAACAAGACACGGGTCAACCGAACACTCAGGTACCGTCGCAGGTGCAACCGACGCATTCCACTCCCGGTGGGCAACCGCCCCAGGAGCTTTCCGACATGCTGCAAATGCTGCAGGACCAAGGGGGCGCTTCCGGCTTCGAGGAGTTGAACATGTTCAGTACCAATTTCGAGTAACACCGCGCTCCAACTTTTCCAAAGGATGCTTTACAATTCCGCCACCGGGAACTTACAAGTTTGCGACATTTTGAGATTTTTTTTTATACCAGTTGATCGAATCTCGGCATTTTTTCCAACCAATCGAGTGCTCGAGGATTTTTCATTTCCGCGCCCAGTCAGTGAAAAAATTGTTCGGTGTGGCGACGACCGGTTTTTTCGCACGAGCCGGACTAACCGAACGTTGATATTTTTCATTGCAAACCACCAAAAATCATGTTTCATTTTTAAAAAATCGAAATATTGTTGGCGGAATCAACCTAGTTGATGTCGACCAACTCGCCAAGTTTCGTTGAAGTAGCGATTCGAGAAATAAGCATATTTTTTGAAAAAAAAAACAACTTGGTAGGCAAGTTCACGTGGATCATTGTACTTTTAATACGACGCAAAACCAATATCATTAGAGTAAAGGAGGTTTTTAGCTTTTACATGTTATGATTTAGGCCCTCGTAAATTGTGAGCAGTGCAATCGAAGCCCGCTTAGAACGAGAATGTTTTTGTAAGATACCGCCTTTGTGAATCGCTGCATTTTTTTTTACGTTCCGTACTCGGTGAGACTTTCTAAAAAAATACTGACGTCGCTCGGAAAAGTAATCATGGGTTCTACGCGCGAATTCATTGTGATAAAACTTTACAATGGTAAAATTTTTTTCTTGCGTTTTACGGCGAACGTCAGTACTTTATTTGTATTTTCACGTAATTGGAAAAATGTGGCATGTTGAATGTTTGTTGGCCAGCGACGTAAAAAAACAGATAAAAAACACCCTCGTACATATTTTAATATTTTGTGGTTGCTCGTTGACCAGCGATGCATTTTCCAAATGTACAACGGTAGGAATTCGTGTAATGTATATAAATGCTGATATTAAACATGGCGTATGTATTGAATGAAGTTTGTAATGATAGAATAACGAGTAGTCACGCTCAAAACGACGCGAATCACGTATTGGAATTGGTACAAGAGCCCTGCATTTTCTGCGCAGACTGAAATACCAGATATTACTTTTGGACTTTGAAATTGTTTTCCAGGAGACGAACTTCTTCCTTAATTTTTTACTGAGATGCAGTACATGCAAGGTTCCATCATTTCCTACAATAATTGCACTTTTCCTGTTTACTCTAAGTGATTTGAAGAAATACAAAATAAATACGAATATGCCATAGAGCTAGAAAATCCGAAGTGAAAAGCGAAGAATAAAACGCACTTTCTTAAAATACCTTTCTTCATGTTTATTGTATTTACAATTTCAGTTTCACAGCTGACAAGTCGTGTTTTTTCGTGGATTTCACGGGTTTTTTTTTGGCCATTTGGGTTTGCTCTTGGAGCTGTCCAAAGAAGGCTGTCGATGACTTGGCCATTTGGTGAATACTGTCTTTCATTTTCGACACATTACGTGCCTTCGCCACGCTGTCTGCAAATTTCGCCCTTTCCTTTTGGGCAGCCTTCTTTGGTTTGCTTGGCAAGGTCGCTCCAGCTTCTTTAGCTTTACGGATCTGTCCTTGACGTGCCTTTTTTCTTCTCCTCGCTCTCTGGCGATCCGTTCTCGTTCGTTCGCTTGCTGCCATTTCTTCTCCTCGAGCTTTGGCTAGAAGAAAATTTTCAGGTTAAAAGTGAATTACTAATGAATAATTTAAAACAATTTGGATCACATAGGGTAGTGAAATGTAAACTTTAATGTTGAACAATTTTTCTATAGAAGTTTTACCTTTTATTTCCTCAGGTGCTAACAACGTAGCATCGCTGGTCGCTACAGGAGCAACTTCTTCCATGGATACAACTGGAAGGTTACTAATAATCTTCACTTCCGGGTTGACCTGAAAAAAATCCATCAATATGTTATTTTTGCGCTGGTTAGTTATAAAAATGAAAACAAGCTTCCACACGCTATTTTTTCTTAACATCAGGAGCATAGGCAAAGGGGGTTTGTTTATACCCCTACCAAAATTTGAATGAAATTCATAAGTAAGATGTTGAATAACAAAAATTATTCAACCTTATATTAACATTTAACAATATAATTTTGGTCCTCATTAACTACAAAAATAAATACTTTATGATATATTACCGGTTTTGGAGCATAATGGAAGTTGGAAAGCGCATCCAACTTATTGAATAAATCATGCATCATTTCTTTGATCTCCTTATGCTCTTTCGGTTCCTCAACATTTGGTTCATCGTTATCTTCATCTCTGGTTTTAGCAGAGAGCTGTTTAATATATTCACTTTCGTAAATTTCAGCTAAACTTTTCTGGCTCTTTTCCTGATTCAGTACAAGTTTTTTCTTGTACTCCAAAGGAGTCTCAACAGGTTTAAACTTTTTCTCCACATCATCGAAGGCCTTGTCCTTTATTCTTTGCTTGATGACTTCTTCCAAAGTCAAGGTCGTTTGCTCTGTCATAATAGGTGCTGGTCTTGAAGTAATTTCGGTTTCTAAATACTCTTCCAACAAAGCGTTTTCTGGACGATTCGAACCCATAACTTCACCTTTCAAATGCCATGGTTTTTCATCCAAAATTTTTTCCTCGAGGTGTTGCATTCTTGTTCTAAGTCTTTCTTGTCTTTGATCGAAAGTGGATTTCCCCTCTGGGGTCGACTCAGGCTCTTGGTCTTTTTTGTTTTCTGTAATGAGAAAAATTTGTGTTCTGAGCAAATTTTTTCTTAGAAATTTTTCACGAATTTTCTGCTGAATAAGATCAGAATTTTTCTTCTGAAATTTTGCAAAAAAATCAAGTGTCCGAAATCACATAACATTCTACACATCGCTCAGAAATTGTAGAATTAGAAAAAAATTCTGAATTTTTCATCACAATTAAAACGAAAGTTTTATTTAGAATCACTTAAATTTGAGCCTTTTCAAAATCTTATGAAATTCCTAAAAATTGTAAACTAATAGCAATTTAAAATTATTCAAAATATTCATACATACTGGTATTATTGATATTGTGTTCAAAATGTTTTTGTCAAATTTGAAATAATTTTTACAAAATCCTCACTGAATTGAAGATTCAAATATATGAAAACTTGGTTCAAAAAATACATTTAAGTATTAATTTTAGTAGCTACTTTTACATGAAAATTATTCAAACATGAATAAAGATTCTATGTATATACAAGTGAATTTTGGCAAAACAAAAATATTCTACTAACAAATAATAATATACAAATACTGAGATTTACAACTATCACATTTTACAAACTCTCAGCATCTAATAAAAATTCTAAACATTTAGAAATGATCTTACGATGACGAAAAAATTGGCAGATCCCAAAAAAATGAAAAATAATATTTGAACGTTTTAGAAATCTTATAAAATTAGGTGAAATTATGTACCTGAAGTTCCAAACATTTAAAATTAAACGAAAATAAAAAATATGTGAATTTTTTGATTTTTTATCATGATAGGAAGCGTGACGAATATTTTGTTGGGGAGCATCATGTTTGTTGTTACGATCAAAAAGTGCTCAAAAGCAGCTAGAGAATTTTTTTCTCTTATATTAACTAATAAATTTTTATTCGTTTAATTTTAAAGGTTTGGAACTTCGAGCACATGCTGAAATTGTTAAATTACTAACAGTTTCTTAAAATTATTCAAAATAGTTATTCCTAACTGTTGGTATCAATCGATATAGTGTTAAATATTTTGATATGTTTTCGTTAATTTTAAAACAATTTTTTAAAAAGTTTACTGAACATAAATATCTGAAAACTAGGTTTCCAGTATACAATAAAAAAGCATATTTTTAATGAAAGTTATCGAAACAGAAATAAAGATTCTACATGTATGCTAATGTGTTTTAGCAACACAAAATTTTTTTACCAACAATCAATTATAAACAAGCACTTAGACTTACAACAATCACATTTTACAAACTTTGAGGTTAAAAAAAAAATCTGAAAATTCAGAAATGATCTTGAAATGACAAAAAACCAAAGAAACAAGAAAAAAATGATAACCAAAATTTGAATGTTTCTAGAATTCAGAAAAATTCAGTAAAATTGTAAATAAACAGCAATTTATAACTATTGTTATGTTTATTATTTTTAATCATGTGTTCAAAATTGATAGAATTTGAATTTTTCATCACAATTTAAACGAAAATTCAATTCAAAACCTTGAACAAATAAATGAATAAAAAATCTATGGAAATGAGGAATACGCAAGCTAAACTTTCATCGAAAATGAAATTTGAAAAATAATAAAATGGCTTATTACTGTTACTATCTTCGTCATCTGAATCTTCAGCAAGATTAAATTTAACTTTCTTCTTGAATGGCTCCAACAGTTTTTCGGGATTCGACTCGTAAAGATACTCGTCTTTTCCATGAAGGACAGTTTGGACTTCGTTTTCCTCTTTTTCTTCCATTCTTCGTTTTGTTTTCTCCTTTTCTTCTTTTTTTGGACTTGCGAAGAAATCGCTGAACTTGGCTTTTCTGGCGTCTTTTTTCTCATTTTCCTCGTCATCAATTTCATCCTCTTCTTCCAACTCATCGTCATCAATAAAATAGTCTATGCTCTCGTCGCTGTCCGAGTTTTCTTCTAATTTCTCTTCGACTTTCTCTCTACGCATTGCGTCATTTATAAATTCCTCGCACTCGTCAAGTTTGAAAAATTCGTCGTCTACCACAGACGTCTTTCGACTCTTCTTCCTCTTAGAACTGTTTTTATTTTCTTCGTCATCATCGTCGTCATCTTCCTCATCATCATCATCATCTGCTTTGTTTTCCTCATCTTCTTCATCATCTGAATTATTTTCCATTTTATTTTCAGTTTCTTCCTCGGATTCCGAATCCATGCTCTCATCTTCTTGGGGTTTCATAATTAAATTTTGGAATGAACGCTGATTTTGTCTTTTGTTGACCAAAACTTGTGAACATTTTGTGAGAAAATATGTCATAGCTGATTCATTTTGCAATTCTAATTGTTGGTAAATTTGCTCAATGTCGAAACCATCCACCAAGAGTTCTGGCAAGGCATTTCCTGCATTAGTGGTTTTTTCTTTTGCTAATTTGTATAGTGATTTCGTGCATTTTGTCAGGGCCTTATCTGTTTTTGGTTGAACACTGAAAAATAGAAAATGTGGGAAAAATTGAGGGATTTAATATTTGAAGCTGGGACTGATAGAAAATGTAATCAACATTAAGTGCAATGGAATTTAAATAATAAATGCAATTTTTTCTTATTGTTATCACTCAGTGTTTGGAAATGATGAAATTTCCATGGAGATTTTTTTGTCGAATTAGGCGCAAAGTAAAGGATTGATAAAAATCGAGAAATAATTATGTAGAAGTATTGATTCAACTAATGAAATATAAAAATTTTGCATCGAAAAAGATTTTCCATCTGCAAATTTCAGATGATAAATTTTCAAAGCTACAGATTATTGTTGTTAGATTAAATGGTGAATTCACATCTGCAAATGAAATTAACTACAATTCAAGAAGGTTATAATTGTAAAAAGTAATTTTTCTTCATATAAAAATTTTTGATTAAAACTTTACTGAAAAATTTACAACTCAGTTTTTCGTGATCCAAATTGTCGCTTAAATGACTGAGATATTTATATCAGGATGTCTAATAGAAAGTCAAAAGTTTCAAAAAATTTGTTCATTTTTTACACGTATAATTTTTTAACATTATTTTTATATAGTATAATGCACATCACTTAGGACTGAACAATTTTAATAAGGACTGAGGTGATTGTAATTGAAGAATCTAGATATGAAAATTGACACTTGAACTTCAAAATAGATTATAAAGTACTGGAATTCGTATTATTTTATTGTGATTTTCAAACTATTTTAAAAAAGTCTTATTGACACTAAATATTTTAAAACTTGATTCTTTAAAAATAATATAATAAATATGATGTAGGAAATACACAAATTTTTAATAAAAAATATCAAAACATACATAAAAACTTTATATATATGCGAATGCATTTTGGCAAAACAAAAAATTGTACCAACAACCAGTAATAAACAAATGATAAAAATTACAACAATTACATTTTGCAAAATTTAACCATCTAAAAAATTTGATAAATATAGAAATAATCATGCAATGAAAAAAGTTGAAGAAACCTTAAAAAATGATAGGCAACATTTGAATGTTTTCAAAATCTGAAGAAATGTAGGAAAATTGTAATTCAACAGCAATGTATAACAATCAATCAGATTATATATTTATAATTATTCCTATTACTAGATGTAATGATTTAAATTTGAATTTATGTTGAATTCGTAATAATATTTGATAATTATCACTTCATTTAAATATTTGAAGACTCGGTTTATAGGATACAATGAATAAGCAAATTTTGAATAAAAATTATTGAAACATAAATGAAAATTTTACAAGCATACAAATGCACTTTGGCAATACAAAAACATTTAACCAAAAGTTAACAAAAGTATAATTAATAAATACAGAAATTGATGACAATCACATTTTAGAAAATCTGAATATCAAAAAAATTTTCAAAAATATAATAATAATCTCGTAATGAAAAAAAATTGAAGGAACTTCAAAAAATGATGAAGATCATTTAAACGTTTTTACAATTTTACGGAATTTAGCGAAATTGTAAATAAACAGCAAATCATAAAAATTACTTTAAAAAGTTGTTCATCATTATTGGCATTTATCAATAATGTGTTAATAATTATATTTCAATGCGTTTACTATTGAATAAATTTTAAATAATCTCACTGTAAATATCGGAAAACATAGTTTGAAGAATAGATAAATAAAAATTCCACATGGATGTCAATACATTTCGGCAAAACAAAAACATTCAATTAACAAATAAAAAATACTAAGATTAACAGCAATAAAAATTTACAAATTCTGAACATCTTTAAACTTTTTTTAATATTCAGAAATAATCAGCAGTGAAAAAAAATTTAAGACACCCAAAAATATAATAGACAACATTTAAATATGTCAAAAATCATACAAAATTCAGCAAAGTATTGAATAACTAGAAATTTCCAAAAATTATGTAGAATAATTATTTATTATAAATGGTATTAGTCAGTATAGTGTCTGAAGTTTTGATTGGTTTTGTTTATTTTTAAATAATTTTTAATAAGTCTTACTAAATCCAATTATCTAAGAACTTGGTCAAAAGAATACAAGAAGCAAATTTTTAATAAAAACTATCGAAACGAATAAAGGTTCTACATATATACAAATACGCCGTGACAACATGAAAAGTTTTTTACAAACAATCAGTAAACAAATATTGAGATTTTCAACATCTGCATTTTACGAATTCTAGGCTTTAATAGAACATGAAAATTCAAAAATGATTATGCAATGAAACAAAATTAAAGGAATAAAAAAAATGATGGACAACATTTGAACGTTTTCAAAATCCACAGAAATTCAGTGAAATTATTAATGAATGACAATATATAACAATTATTGAAAACTGTTATTCATAACTTTTGGTATTAGTAGATATATAGTTTTAGGTTTTAATTTTTTTTTGTTGTTTCTAAGTATTAAAAAAATCTTACTTCATCTAAATATCTGAATAGTTATCTTCAAGAATACAATAAAATAAATTCTACATGTAAGGAAGTACATTTTGGTAATACAAAAACATTTTACTAACAATCACAATGTATGAACTCTGAGTATATAAAATAAACTTGAAAAATTGTAAAAAAAACAGCAATTTAAAAAACTATACAAAGTAGTTATTCATACTGATTTGTATTACTCAATATACAGTTAGAAGTTTCTATTTAATTTTTTATTTATTGTTTATTTTAAATAATCTCAATTCAAATCTGAAAATTTGTTTCCAAGGATGTAATAAAAAACAAAAATTCTATATGTATGCAAATGCAATACCAAAACATTTTACAAACTGTGAACATGCTAAAAATATAGTTTTATTTACAACCTATAAATTATTCATCAAAAATAAATTAAAAAGTATAAATAATCATGCAATTAAAAAAAAATTAAAGAAACCCACAAAAATGGTAGGTAACATTTCAACTTTTCCGGATTTCATTAAAATTTAGGAAAATCGTAAATTTCTAGCAATGTGTAAAAATTACGCAAGATAATTATAATTATTCATAATTAAAGGTATCAATCCATAATATAGTGTTCAAAAAGTTTAAGGTTATCTCATGAATATCACGTGTTTTCAAACAAAATTTACTCATGCGAAAAAAACAAATTACCTCAAAAAATTTTCAGGTTTTTCGGTATGTTCTGCGACGATTTTTGCCGTTTTCGACAAAATTTTGCTGGCCATGATTTGGTATTGAACACACTTTTTTGAAATATTTATTTTTCTATCGTCAGTGCACGTCAATGTGAGTCAAGCAAATTAATGTGTGACATGTGTGTCAATGTAGGACAATGTAGGTGTGAATGTGGGATACATATTTAAAAATCACATCACATAAATGCACATAAAAAGCCACAAAAGTACATATGTGTCCCAATTCCAAGTCCAAAACCCAAATTCCAAGGAGTCAAAACTTTGGACTCTAAAATTCTAAGAACTTGGAATTTTATCTGCCAGATGGCGTCGAACTAATCGCAATTATTCTCTGTTATTCTTGGTTATTCTTTATTTTCGTGACGCGCCCAATTTGTCCGTCTGTATTCGCAATTTTTTGTTTCTATCAGTGCGCAATTTTTTTCCGGAAAAAGTACACCTATACGTCACGGCACACAACACGTGAAAACTTCAAAAATAGTGTCCTGAAATAATAACATCGGCGTACGTAAACACGGGGTTTTTATTCGATGTGACATCCACCAAAATGGCCTCTCAAAAACATTTTCCGGACGTACATATGCACGCATTTTTTGTTTATTTCACTTTGTTTTTCAACGTGCATTGTCCTTCGTCGTTTGAGAATATGGTTTTTGATAAAACGCTAACTTTTCGGGCCGTAATTATCCATGCCTTAACCTCAAAAATCCACTTTTCCAATGACATTTCGTAGCTGTCACTTGCGTTTTATTATTGTTATGATTATTATTGTTGCATGGAATGCCGGTTTCAAATCGTTGTTTTCGTTCTTTACAGCTGAGTTTTTTAAACAGGTAATTGCGAGGGGCGGCGATTATGCAGACGATCAAGTGCGTTGTCGTTGGTGATGGAGCTGTTGGTGAGAAAAAAAACAGCAATATTTATGTTACGAAATATTGTTGAAGTGACAGTAATCGAATCATCTGAAATTGACATGGATAATGAATAAAATTTCCATGAAATAGTATAATAATGATGAATAATCATAATTTGATTATAAAAGAGGAATGAAAACAATAAATCAATAATTAAATAATAAATGACAATAACTAGAAATCAATCATCTCAAACGTTATTCAGGAAAATTTCTAACATTGAATCTACAAAGTTTTGACAAGTTTATTTATAAGAAATAAATGAAAAAAAAATAAGAATGAATTTTGTCATGTATAATATAAAAATCAGTTTATTATTTATATTTATTAATTTGGCAGTGCTTATTTTTACCCTTCGTGTACTCTGCGTTACACAAAAAATCAGACTTTGGGTATCTTTGTATTTTTCGTGTATTTCGTGTAATATCAGCTGACATTATTTTTCATGAGTTTTTTGACAGAGTTTTTGCAAGAAGCAAGGTTTTTCTAATTTTAAATTTAAATTTTAAAAATAAAACCATGCTTCTTGCAAAACCTCCGTTAAAAAACACGGAAACTGATATTACACGAAAAATACCAAGATACCTGAAGTTTGACTTTTTGTGTAACACAAAATACTCGCATGGTGTGAATAAGTACTGCCTCATAAGGCATAAATATTTCTCGTTATATTTCAAAAATTGAATATAATTATTATACTCCAACGTTTTATTAAACATATCAATATTGTAAAAGTAAATAATTTAAAAAATTATGATGCAATTGTAAATCATTCGAAAATATTTAGAGCGTTAAAAAATTTCTCAGGCATTCAATTTCACAGGGTTTCACACGGTTTTTTTAACAAATATTATAAATAAAATGCAATAATGTAAATAGTTAAACAAAATTCAGTAATATTTTGTAAATTCATAAAATAAACGTATTGTTTAAACGACAACACTTATTGCAAAATTTTTGATCGAATTGTTAGTCATTCAAAAAGATTTAAAGTGTAAGAAAATTTGTAACAATTTCAATTTTACAAAGTTTTTGCAAGGTTTTTTTTCAACTTGAACAATTATAGAATTTCATTAGTGAATAATGTTTGAAAATTGAAGAGATGAATCAAATTTTAGAAAAATATAATTTTGCTATTTAAAGTTGTGCATATAGTACAACTTGAAGTTGTTATAATGAATAAATAATAATAATAGGTTAATAATCAAAATCAAAAAGTAAATATTTGAATAATTGAATGACTATAATTTAAAATTTTTGATCCAATATGATCATAAAAAAATGTTCAAAGTGTGAAGCAATTTTTCACTGGTTCAATTTCAACAAATTGTAACAAGATTTTTTACGACAAATATTGTTAAAGTGACAATGATTTAATGAATGTAAAACCAAATTAAGTCATTCAAAAATATTGAAAATTTTTCGCAAATACAATTTCTCAATGTTTTTGCAAGGTGTTCCATAATTGAAATGTTTATGGGATTTGCAAGGGCGCAGTATTTTGAAATCGAAGAAATAAATTGAATTTTAAATGAGACGTAATTTTGCCATTTAGGGTTGTGCACATAGTAAAACTAGAAGTTGTGATTATAAATAAATGAATAACAATAGGTTGATTATCATAATCATTAAGTGAATATTTAAATAAATAAACGAATATAATTTATTATTTCTGTTCTGATAAAATCACTAAAAATATGTTAAAATCGTGAAACAATTTCTTCCTAGTTTTACCTATCTTTAACAAGGTTTTTTACAATAAAATTGTTAAAGTGACGACAATGATTTTGAAAAATTTCTGATTTAATCAAGTCAGTTAGACATTTTAAAAGTGTGGAAATGTTTTTTGCAAATTTAATTTTACACAGTTTTTGCAAGGTGTTTTATAACTGAAAAATTTATTGAATTTTTTAGACATAAAATTTGACATTTTAATTTTTAAAAAATTGAAAAAACTTAGAAAAATACACATAATAAAAAAAAATTGGAACGTGTTGAATCAACACGCGTAATAAGTAAAACTTCTAATGCTGCTTTCTTTAAGGTTCCGATGTATAGATTTTTATTCCTCTTACCTTTTTTAATTCTAACGGATCCTTCAATTTTTCTGCGTTGTATTTTTCTTGTTTTTTCAACTGTAAATTAGTTGAAAAATTATTTCATTCCTAATTTTTAGTCGAATCTATCAATTTATTAATCTTTCAATTATTACGGGCTACAAAATCTCAAAATTATTCCTTACACTCGAAACACAATTGAATATCATCGACCATCAACTATTCTGACTTAACATTACAGTCTTACATCTTATAGTCTTACATCTCACATTGAAAATCGCCAAATTACTCCCTGCATAAATTGCATTATAGAATAAATTACATTCCTTGATAAATTACACTCCTGAACAAATCGCATTTCTGAAAAGTGATAATGCCGCCTAAGAAGTTTTACTTCAATATTGTTACACAAAATATAAATAATTTAATGTATGATATGCATAATACACAATGTATACTTTCTATACAACCTATAATATAAATAACATGATATATTTTTAATTTTTCTAACACATGTTTAAAAGTACAATAATAACATCGCTATATGTGTCAGAAAATTTATCAATTTTACAAAAAACTATATACATTTTATGTAGGTCTTCAGTTCCTACGAAATTCATTGATTTATAACATTTGCAGGCCAATAATTTGAAAAAAGGTAAAAAAAAGTAATAAGTGCACTGTTAGTTTGAATATTAATTGATATATTTTCAAAAAATTTATCAATAACAAATAAAAAGTACTTGAATCACACAGCTTTACCTTTTAAAAAATTTATTGATCATACAAAAAATGACATGAATTTTTGTAGGTACTAAATCCTCCAAAATTCATTAATCACATAATAACATATTGAAGGTTAAAAAACTAAAATTTGGGAATCGTCAGTTCTCTGAATTTTCCAAAAATATTTAATAATATTTTGATTGCTTTTATATGTAAGTTTTTTTCGAGTTATTTATGGAAATTTTCATTATTTTTAGTTATTTTCAGACAAAAAATTTTTTCAAGCAATCCATTTAAAACTTTCCAGCACTGTGACATTAAATTTTTTGAACAACAAATTACATGTGTCATATGATAAGATTGCACATAAAATAAATAAAAAAATGTAAAAAGAATCATACTAACAACAACCGAAATCATCACTCTTTTCTTCATTTAATGTCTGAAAAGTTGAGTTTTTTACAAAAAAAATTACAAATAGTAATAGGACAGTAATGTTAAAAAACTAGATTCATAAATCAAAAGGCACATACACTTAAGTTAAAAAACACATTTTTCGTTAATCGTTTCACAGAACAAGAGAATAGGAACCACTCACAAAATTTTTAATTTGACATTCAAGGATTGACTCATATTGTTAAAAATGTTCATTTTATTCACCCATCAGGTAATTAAATAAATGTAAATCTAGAGTATTTTTTTACTTTGTATGAATCAAAAATTAAAATAGGTTTGAATTCGTTATAAATACCGAAAAGAATGAATACGCGTTGATTCGTTTTTATTTTCTTACAGTTTCTGATCAGGCGGATAAAATATATAATTCATTAATTTGCAATCATCTAATTTTCCTCTTATTGACTGTTTCAGGTAAAACTTGTTTATTGATTTCTTACACAACCAACAAATTCCCTTCGGAATATGTCCCAACAGTCTTTGACAACTATGCCGTTACTGTAATGATCGGCGGAGAACCCTACACTCTTGGGTTATTTGATACAGCAGGTGATTTTTCATAATCTTCAGGAGCAACTAAACCAACTAAAAATTTTCTCCAAAATCGTGCATTTTTCACACACAATTTAATTTTTTAAAAATGCAGCAAGAAAATATTCAATATAAAGATAAAAATTGATACTTCACTTTTTACTTTTTTGGAAAATTTTGAAGTGACTCCAATGAAGAATAATTTATATGTATTTTTGCATGTAGAAAATTGTGAATAATAAATAAAATGATGTTTTTGCATTATAGGTCAGGAAGATTACGACCGACTGCGGCCTTTGAGCTATCCACAAACAGACGTATTCCTCGTCTGCTTTTCAGTAGTATCGCCGTCTTCGTTCGAGAACGTCAAAGAAAAGGTTCGTGTCCACAAACTTTGAAATTTATGGTGAATTGATAACTAATGCGAGTCTTAATTTTTGGGTGAACAGTGGGTACCAGAAATCACACATCACTGCCAAAAAACACCTTTCTTGTTAGTTGGCACACAGATCGATTTGCGGGACGACGCAGCGACTATTGAAAAATTGGCGAAAAACAAACAGAAGCCAATATCTGGCGAGCAAGGGGAAAAGTTAGCAAAAGAATTGAAAGCGGTTAAATACGTGGAATGCAGTGCATTGACACAGGTTCGGAAAAAATTTGGTTTATAATTTTTATTTCTCTTAACATTCCGTTAGTCGAAATTCGATTTTAAGGAAAAGTAAATTTTTTTAACTTGATTCAAGACTCGAATATTCATAGAATTATATTTTGGGTATCATGAATTCGGATTTAAAAATTGACTAATATCAGTCTACAAAAAAGTTTACCTAATGAAATTCAGTCACTAAAAATATACAACACTTCGAACAAACAAATTAAAATAGTTCCTATAAAGATTCTCATACGATTTATAGTAACAAAAGTTTTTACTCACAGAAAGGGTTGAAAAATGTATTTGACGAAGCAATTTTGGCTGCTTTGGAGCCACCAGAACCAGTGAGAAGGAAACGATGCCACATCTTGTAGGGAGACTGTTCCATTTTGTACACAAATCGAAAGCTCCTCAAAATTAATTTCTTTTTGTGAGTAAAATGAATGGAATTTTTTATAGGAGCGCGTGAAAAAGAACCCTTGGAAGCATTCCAAGAAATTTTTGCCTGAGCGACATCATTTTGAATATTTAATAACAAAGTAAGGCATTTCTAATAATAAGTAACTAATGTGCATTTTTTTAATAAATCTTTGAATACTAATTACTGTGTAATTTTTTTGTTTTAATTTAATTTGAGGTGCAGACGAAACACGTTATTAGTGGTTAATTTAATTTATTTACATACCAGTTTCTAGATCGCTTACCGATAAATGAATATATTTATATACAGTCTATTCAGTTTTGGCCATTTTTCATAAAAGTATTTAATGTGTAATTTGAAAACAACATGGCTCTACGCGCTCGTATAACATTAATCTATGATAAAATATGAGAATCTACGACATTATAAAGACGTTCTCTTTATTGTGATACTTATAAAACTAACTTCCCTTCAAATTGTGTTGCCCCAAATCTCCATAAATTTTACTTTCTCACGCAGCAAATTTTCGCACGCGTTACTTTCCTAAGCCTTTCCGAACGTAATTAAAAAAACATTTCTTTTCAACGAAAATACTTGCTCGAACCTTCAGGCATTTTCCAGAGCGTCGAGCCAGCAAAAAATTGGCATAATTTCATTTTCTTTTTTGAAGGAAAATTTGACTGAATTGTAGAATCAAGTTTTTCTGGCTGAACACTCGAGGATTCCTATAAAAATTAACATCCTTGCGTCTATGGTAAAACAAAAAATATGGATACAAAAATAAATTATAATATGTACAACGACGCTTCAACAACTAATTAAAAAATTTGGTATCCGGTTGATTTGTACAGTAAAAAAGCTTAACAGTAAAAAATTTATCGACTCGTGAAATTGAAACATTTGGACGAAGAATAGAGTACACAATTACCATCCCTCGTATAAAACAACCTTTGAAAACACGATTCAAGGTACGTTTTACTTTAGCGATTAAATCTTTGACTGACTACAGATTTTCCACAATCTTATATAAAATACTAGAATCGTCTACACCACTGATAAAATCGTCGATTTCTTCATCACAAGTTGCTAAAATCGAGGCTACGTGGAATTCGAGGGAATTTATAATCTTGGAATTTTGAGAATTCCGAGTCTATATATTCGAAGGTGTTTCACGTGACCTTGATTTTCTTGTCTTGTGCACGCCTAAAAGAGTAAATTTTCTCGTTGCGACTAATCTAGCCAGAGTCGAAAACGAGAGGTACCTACGAAACATTTACTGGATTTTCTGGTCAATCATTACAGCTATTGCTTGAAAAATCCCTGCGAATAATTTTAATCACTTTTTTGTACACAGAAAATGTTGTATTTTTTTATCTCCTTAACTCGCATGTAATAGAGAACACGACATATTTCATGATTGGATGGAATTAAAAAATTTATTATTGAATTACAGAAATTAGATATTTTTGGACTTCCTATTCTGAAAGTTGTACAAATTTTGAACTTTTTAATTCATTTTCCACGCATTGAATGAAACAAAAATTGGAATTCGGATTCTCCTATTCTGAAATTTTTAGATACAAAAATTTTCCAAAAAATTATTCTTCATCTCGTGTTCTCTATTTGAGACTAAAATACTTGACAAACGCTTATACCTCGATTGTGCATTTGGTTTCGTTTCGCTTACTTGCTAGTTTCGCGAAAAATGTTTCCACATTCGTCAGGTAATTTTTTCCAATTTCGAACTTGACACTTTTACAAAAAGCTCAATACACGTAAAGCAAAGTGCAAATCGAACAATTCGCCAGCTATAATATGTTTCACAGTGATATATTCAATTCAGAATGACCGTGATGTGTTGGTCACTTGAAATACACTGAGAAAAATGTATGTTCATTATTTAAAAAAAATATTTTCTTCAGTTCTGATAGAATGAGATCTGAAATCACATAAATTTGTAATAACAAAGATAAAAATAACACTTGAATAATTAAAATTTTTTAAATCACGAAATTATGGCTTCGATAAAAACATTATTTTTTTCTCTGTTTACACTTTTACAGAAATATTTCTAGCATTTGAAAAAATATTTGTCATTTGTGAAGTATGAAGTAGAAAAAACATTAATTTTTTAAAACTTTCAGAAAATTTGATACCAACACTTTTTGGAGTTGTATATTCGATGTTATTGGAAAATCTTGCAATATTGTTAAAAAAATTTTCAAGTTTTCAGGCTATCTCGAATTTTAGTCTCGGAATATTGACGTGAATAAATTAATAATTGTGAGTTTTAATGAATTTCGAAACTAACTTTTAGTACCTCCGAAAAAAATTGATTTTTTTCAAAAAACCCTATGCAGTTAGAAAGCAAAATATAATTTTTTAACTATAAGCTGAATTTTGAATTTTACGAAAACTCCTCTTTTAAGGCTCACAATTTAAAAAATTATGTAAGACTTGAAATAATTATTTTATTACAATTCTTGTAGTTTTATGCACACAGATTTAAAGAAATATAAATTCTGAGAGAATTTCACGAAAATTCAAGCAACTTGAAAATCCTCAATTATTTCGTAACTTTCGAGAATCCAAAATATCTTGCGAAAAAATTAAACAAATGTAAAGTGTAAAAAAAATATTTATCATTTACGAAATAAAAAACTAAAAAAAGTCCGAAGTAAAATTTTTTTTATGTTCGATAGGTATAATTTTTTCTCAGTGTATTTTTGCGTTGTTTTTTATCTGCCAGAACAATATTCTTCGCGCGTCGTAATATACACAACACATAATATAACAATGATAATAATATAATGGTAACAAACTTGATATAATCTACGTATACGATGAAATAAAATAAAAAAACGTTTTTTTTTTTTTATTTTTTTTTTTTTGGGAAGGTAGCATCACTTTTGAAATGGCGTTAACAGGGTGTCTTAGAGTACTCAAAATTTTTATGAAGTTGGGATTTTCATCATATGAAATCGATGTTTTATTAGGAGAATTGGAATTGTTATTCTTAATAATCTTTATTGAATATTACTTAATTTTCTAAATAAAATATTTCTTCATACATATTTAAAAAAAATTATATTTAAGAATGAAAAAAATCCCATTTAATGTGATTAAAAAATAATTATTTCGTGGAGCAATCGAATTCATGCCAAATGTAAAAATCCCAGATAAATATAGAATTTCATACAAATGTTTCTTGGTGAGATTTTTCAAAATGACTAGACACCCTGTTCAATAAGCTTTTGCAACTTGGATTATTATAAAAATTGTAACACAATTCTCTTGAGAAACTCGTCACAAATCTTCGTAACTTGTAAAATAAGTTATATTTCGAAAAAATTGTTTAAAAACAATGTTTGAACTTAGAAATGTAATATTCAAAATTTTTTCAAATTCGCATGAATGTAATAATCTAGCATAACCTAATTACTTCTCAGTACCATATTGACAGTTGCCAAATTTTTCAGACTTTGGGAAATTAAGCATAATAATTTTAGTCTGGAACATACAAATTTTCACTAGAGGTAATTAAAATAATCGTCAATAGTTTTCTCAAGATTCGGCCATTTAATTAATATTCTTCTACATTTATTGGACGTTTGACAAACTACCAAAAAAATAAAAACAGTTCATTAATGTATCACGCTCCTTTTTATTAAAATTCTTCCAATAAATATTCTAAATAAAAAAATAATTTATTATAATTGATCAAAAATATGCCCTCTAGTGTTCATAATATAAACATATTATAAATATATTTCCAAATATAAAATGTGACGTAGTTAAATACACTGGAATGGTTTTTACAACAGATTGTTAAAAAAATGAGATCTTTTTGGAAATTTTTGAAATTGGGATTGCACCAGTTTCTATATTTGAAAATGTTATAATGTCAACTTAGTACATATATACAAAATTAGTAATAATTCTTACAGAAAATTGTAAAAACATCAAATTTTGATCACTGCATAATTCAAGCCTAAAATTATAATTTATAGACTCCAAAAAACCAAATATATATAAGAAAAAGTAGCAAAAGTATTTTTCATAAGTAATAAAGATATTCTTGATGATATTTGTAGTGTAAACATATAAATATTTTTTTGAATACAAAATTTGATGCAGTGAAACCCACTGAAATGATTTCAAGAAATTGACATTTCTCAAACAATTGTTAAAAAATGAGATCTTTCTGAACATTTTTTTTAAATTGCGCTAGAACTAGTACGTATATTTAGAAACTTTCATTGAAAATATAAATATAATAACCTACCATATTTATTTGATACGAAATTTTAATAAATTCATACAGACAATTTTAAGAACGTAGGTTGCGAAAAAATTTTCGAAAATCACAAATGCACTAGCGAGAGATCATTCCTGATAAAAATAATTTTTAATATTTCTAATAATAATATGGCCTGAATCCAAACAAAAAAATCGAGTTACTCGAAAAAACTGTGAATTTTCAAAACAATCAAAGTTACAAAAGGAATGATAAACAAAAAAAAACTTGTCTAGTTACCCCCCCCCCCCCCCCCGCCTCCTGGACATTGCCCACACACATCATCATCATTCACAATCACTTTTGCGAGTATATCAATATATAGACTCAATCCTATAGAAAATGTTGTACGATCGACATGATTACTTTTGTAATATGGAATCATAAATAACGGCTATTTTAGTGGATATAGAGGCCAGAATATTTCTCGCAGTCTTTGAATGTTTCGATGAGCCCCTTTTTTCAACGGGAACATTGTTTTTACACCATAAAATAACCAAGTGCAAAAAACGAATCCGAGGGCCTTCTCCCTTATTTTTATCATGCTCTTTTTTTCCTTTCCCTCTAATCCCTCTTTCACAAAAATCGTATGTACACGCTAAGAAATATAGACACGCTAAATTCTCATGCGTTCCAACATTTCTAATTACTAGATTTTTACCTCTTGATAAATTTGTACGAGAATTTAATTGGGAATATGTTTCGAAAAATCTCTAATACACTTTGCAAAAGTCTTAGGCCTGTTTCGAGTCGAAGCAAACATTGTCGTTCATTGCGTCCCTCGATATCTCAACTGCTTCGTACGATTAAACTATTATTCTCCAATCGAACAACAAACAAAATACTGACTCGTGCTTGTAACGTAGATTCTAAAAAAATTGAGGGGGGGGGGGGAATAATTTTGGGGGAAGTAATAAAAATAGAAGGAAAAATTCTATGTATCACAACGACAATCAACATTTTTTCCGCCTTTGGTCAAGGTTTCCTCACGTGAAAAATCTCATGCCTTTCATTTTACAATCAGTAAAATCGCAACTCTCGATCAGTAAATTTCAATGGCTCATTCACTGCCATTTCATTGATCCAAAAAGTAATTTTCTTTTTTTTGAAGATTTTCCTGGGGAAGTTGCTGTTATCGAAATTGAATTTGATAGCATCAAACTCATGCTACAAGTGAAGAAAAGAAAAAATCGAAATCGATAACAGTGGCTTTGCCAGGGATCAGAATTAGAGGATTACTCGATTCCACTCGAGCGTCGACATTAATCGTCGGTCATTTGTTGAAAATATTTTCTAATCATACGCGCTAGTACAACAATTGGAGAAATAAAATACTTGAAGCAATATTGTATTTGGCGTTGTACGAATGTTTTTTCTTCATCTTCATCTTTGCATTTGGGCAGTGTTTCTATTTTAGTCGGCGACAAAATGTCAAATTCAGTAATTAACAAATGTATGTGATGAGAGGAGGGAGGTAAATTAATTGTGTTTTCATTCAAAGTTCCTAAAAATTTGTTGAACGTTAATTATGTTGTCAAATTATTGTGTGTAAATTATGGTTCTTTTAATACAGTGATTTCGAACTTTATTGAAACCTTTTGAAATCCTTATAAGGAATCAGTGAAAATTTCACTGACATTTCATCGCTGACTATAATAGTTACATACAATCAAACATCCGTTCTCAATTATATTCGCGATTCCGCGTAATACTTATCAAACTATTGTCCGACGTTCACATCTTTGGCGTTGTAAAAGAAGCAAGCCCCGAGTACAAAACGCGACCTCGAAAATGGCCCCAACCTGGATGCAATTTTTCACAAGTGCCTTGCTACTAAAGTATGGTTTTTAATAAGGATACAAGTATAGAGAAGACAAAACATTTTTTTTGAGCTATGAAAGTACAGGAAAATCCTAGTTTTCAAGTTGCATAATTATTTATAATAATTTATTGAGTATGTGAATACCTAGACATGAGAACTTGGAACTTTGAAGTTTTAGAATTTTAATTGTAAAAGATGTAAAATTTAGAGATTGAAAAAATGAAATATTCAAATTTAAGGAATTCTTTTCCTAATTTTGAGAAATGTACCAAAAAAATCCAATTTTAGGAACTTTTTCATTCTGCATATTTTCAGAATAAAAAATACTGCAACGTTGGAATTTATATAGAAATAATTTGAAAACAAAAATAATCTACGATTACGAAAATGGAATTTCATACGGAAAATACGTATAAATGAAAAATTACGAAAGTGAAAGATACGAAACTCTGTTAGGTAACTTGAAAATTGAATTGAATCATTAGAATGAAAAATTTTGGTACTTCAATTTTCGAAGACTAAAGATTTTTTGTGGAACAGTAGTATAGATGGCTAAACATTTTCCTGTAAAATATCGAAATATTGGATGATCCTAATTTTTGATTCGCAATGTTTTTCATGTTAATTCTCTATTATATTATATCTAATTCATTAGGTATGGGAACTTGGAACTTGAAAATCTACAAATTTTGAACGTAACAAGTTTGAATTTACAAAATTAGAAAAATGCAAAATTCTTACTTGAAAAGTTCAATTTAAAATCTTGGAAAGCTGACTATTATAAAATTGGAAATTTCAATAATTTTATTATAATGAACCTTTCTAAAGTAAAAAATAATAAAATTGGAAAAGTCTTAAAAAATACTAACGATGAGAATAACAGAATATTTCGTACTTTCAATTCAATTTAATTAGTACACTGAGAAAAAAGTCCAGTACATTCTGCCATGTATATATGTAAAAAGTACTAGAATATTGTTTTAGAATGATATTGCAAATTTTGCGATATTGTTGCAATTTTTGTCATTTTTATTTTACTTATTACAATATTGTACAGTAAAAATTTTTATCAGATAATTTCGGAAAATTGAAAATCTCTAGAATGCAAATTGTAATTTTTTCCATGCTTGTACACAGGATTTAATATCCAAGTAGTGTGAAAAATGAAATATGTAATAGTATATGATCTACAGTTTTGGAAATGTCTAGTTTGATTAAACGAAAAAGACAATTTCAAAAACTGACAATATGATATTTTATTGACAGTTTTCCAATAATTTACTTCTCAATACCCGATTATTAACAATTGTCAATAAACTATTTTACCTTTAATAATTTGTTTTTCAGTTCGTACAAATGATATTCCATGCACTAAAAGAAAATATTGTACATGTAAATGCATCGCAGAAATTCATATCTTATTGCAAATCTACAATATATCTTTGACTTTTTTCAAAATTGTACCAATTACTACAGTATGATATATTAGAAAGTACACAAAAATATAGCAAAAAGAAATATAAAGGTCTGAATACTGACAAGACTGTATGGAATTTTCTGAAATCTGGATAAGTAGGAGTTACAATATGATATTGCAAAAAGTACATAAAGCAAAAAACACTTCATGACAAAAACTGCCACACTACAATACAGTATTGTAATAATTACTATATTTTTTCTCAGTGTACTAAGTAAAAATCTGAAAGCAAAACAAAATCTCAATTCCTACAACTCGAAAATAATAATCATTACTAACAAAATTATCTTAAAGTAAAAAAATTGAGTTCTATAATATTTTAAGATTCAAATGAAAAATAACAAAATGTGAAACTCTGCACTCCAAAAGTTGAATAACTTGAAAATTCTATAGAAGATCGTCGAGTATAAGAAATCATAGAATCCTGAAAAAAAGTAGGCACATATTCCTGAAGAAGTAATTTTTTCTTTGACCGAATTTCATTTTCACCACAAAGCTTATAATAACCTTGTGAGACCATTTAAAATAAAACCCTCATTTTCTCAAGAAAAAACCTGAGAATCCTGTGAGAATGAAAATTAATAGGGGTATCAAGTAGCAGCCACTCTTTCAAGATTGCCTCGTAAATGTTCTAAAAAGGTGCGATAAAAAGGGTTACGTGCTAGAAAGGCCAAGTCGATGATAATAAATAGGCCGACGACAGTGGTAGATACTTGGTACGAGGCTTTCATGACATGCAACCTCAGGCTCGACGTGAATGCTCAAGTTGGTCGCGTGTTTGTACTTGAACAACTCGGGGAACGAAACGTCTGAGATCGTGATATTACGGCCATCGCGAGTTGGCCAACTCGGTGCAGCAACCTACAAATTGCCCTTTTTTCAACTGAGCTCTCAATCCGTCAATCACACAACTACTGCAATTAAAATCGTTGCCGTTGAAAACGAGCGAGATAATTCGGATATTCGTGAGAACTAGGCAAATCCTCGTTTCCAACGCTCCAGCTTTTCATGTCATCGCAGCAAAAATCATGCTTAATATGCCCCAAAACTCGATTCAATTGATAAACTTCATCCTTGAGAACATTATTCTCAGTGTGACCTTTACCTGCGAAAATGTCTTGTTTCTGTCAAAACCTGTAATTGAGTATTTCGTTGCAAGTTTGAAGGTAAAATACATAATTTGTTTTGGCACCAAAAGCGGTTTCTGTTTGAAACAATCTTTTTTCCTGTATTAACGAGAATAATACTATTCTTTGTCAGCGCATTTTCCGCTTGGTTCAAAACTCATTTTACTCGAGCCAAGGAATTCGTCTATGATATTCAATGAGACACTCGAAAAAGCTCGAGTTCTCGTCATTCTGATAGTATCAGTTACAAAAACAGATATATTTTTCTTCTTAAATTTTAAAATACTCCCTAGTTATTTATGATTGGCGATTTGATGATTCAATCTGGCAACTTTTTTTCTTTTCGTCAATTTAATGTTTTCATCGTTGATGGAAAGAAAAAAAGTTCAATCGCCGATCATTGGAAACAAGTATATAGATATTCAACGTCCGTAAACTCGGTTTTTCTTTAAGTGCAGATCCTTTTAAAACCCTGTTGTTTCATAGTACCCTGATAGAAAAAACTGATCAATAATTCATTAATGAGGTTTTGAATCACATCATTTTTCATTTAGTTACTGCTTTGTATTCTTGGGTCGACATGTAAATGAGGTTTCAGGAATAAGGAATTGGGAACTTATTCTTAAATTTAATTAATTTGTGTTAATGAATGAAGACTTATTATTATTCAGTGTTTGAAATTCATTAATTTTCGATGAAAATTTGTTCATTGAATTTATTAGAAATTAAAGGAGTTGAAAAAAAAAGAAGTAAAGGAATGAAAAATAGAAACCCCAATCTTTTTCCATCACCAAATTCTATATTCACATGAAAAATGATGCGAAAAGATACTCGATCAGTTTCTTTCAGCAGTGTAAAACAATTGTCCATCGCCGAGAGAAGAGGTGTTTGCAGAATTCGATCTGTTAAGGCCAAGCTCAAAAAAATTTTCTCGAGGAATGCACTTGCTCAACATGAGCTTACATGCATAACCCCCAACCAGGGATGTGAGGTGGTAAATTATTGGTCATGACTGTCAATTACGGCAAGAAAATTTTTTTCAATTTTGATCGTCAGTTTACCTTACCGATCAGAATTATTATGGTCAAAATTAATATATATATATATATATATACATATTTATGACTTTGAAAAATTCGCAACTCGTTTGTTATTACATATTTGTTATTTTTTCGTTAATTTTAATAAAAAAATGAAAATATATTTGGTGTTTGAAATAATAAATAATCATATAAATAAAATTTCCTCATTTGAACCGAGCTATTCATAAAGAAATAAACAAATCACTTCATAAAAATGTGCAGTCGATTAAGTATTTTCCTTCGGTGTCTTTCTATATTTTCGGAAAAATTTCTATATTATTGCACGTCAGTTTTCTACACTAAGACAAGAGTACTGTACTTTTCGCTATAAAATATTGTAATTGTGGATCAGTTTTGACTATTGCACTTTTTTTTTATCGAAATTCCCTATTTGTTTTACTGCATTTATGGCAAATATTGGCAAATTTATCCTTGGTAGTTTTGATCCTAACAAAAACGGTATAAGAAAGTTAAATTTCTTATAAGAGTTCAATTTCTTATAAGATGACCCTATAAAAACCTTGAAAGAAACTGAAATTTCTTATAAGAATGTGTTTGATAAAATCTTCTAAGAAAAAAACCATATACAATTTTTTCGATCAATTCTTCATAAGAAATTTAATATCACTCTACTTCATACAAATTAAAAAAAAATCCATAACTAATAATTAAACACGATTGAACATTCTCATTATCACATCCTCATGAAAGAAAAGATACCAGTGTGCAAACTCCCAGAAACAACATAAAAATCATTCGCAAAATAATAAATAATTACCAAATTAATTACCTAATAATATCACCCATAAAAAAAATCCCCATAAGAAATTTCAGTGTCTTATGAGGTTTTTATAAGGTCACCTTATAAGAAATTTCATTTTCTTATAGGGTTTTTATGAGGATCAAAATACTAGGGATTCGTTATAAATATAGTAGAGTATAAAACAAATTTTAACAAAAAGTGCAATATTTGAGACGGAACCACGGTATCAATATTTTATGATAAAAAGTACAATATTTTTCTCAGGGTATATATATAATTTTGAAAGTAACTTCATCTACATCAATCAGAAAAACCAGAATTCCAAAACTTTATCAACTATTGCCAATAACAATAATTTCAAAACATGAATATTAAGTTTCTGTTTTCGATTTGTTGTTGATGGGTTGCAAATGCAGTAGTACACTGACTCACTCATGAGTTTTTACTAAAAAGTTGGAAAAGCAATTTATGAAATTTGAAATAACAAGATTGGTGATTTTTACCTGGAATTGCTGGAAATCGTTGGGTCAGCTTGATCACATTTTTTCATCGAAATTCGGCCAAGACCGGAAACGAGTTCTGACGGTAAAATAGACGTAGAGAATTACGAAATTTGACAGTAAATGACAGTAAACGACCGTCAGAAATCACCATGACCTGACCCATTTTTTTTTCTGACCAGTAAACTCACATCCGAGGGGCCATCCACTCGAAAATCGATTCCAACTGAGTGGCTTAGGGGACGTTCACAAACGTCAATAATTTCTTGATCCCCCCCCCCCCCCATCCCCCCGCCTATTGATGACGTAAACAACTTCCTTGTTAACTGTGAAAACAATACATTTAAAAGTTCAAAAATGATTACGTCAACAATCCTGTAGCCCCCTCCCCCCCATGTAATAATCTGTCAACAATTGCTTGACCCCCCCCTCCCCAGTTATGATTACGTAATATGTGAGCGTCCCCTTATTTCTCATTGATTTTGATTGATTCAGCATGGTTCAATATACTTGGAGCCTGATTCCAAAACTTGTACACTGTTAATTCGGCTGGTTCCGAAAGTTGTACATAGTTGATTCGGCTGATTCCAACTGATTCCGAATCAGTACAAGCTCGAATCACTCAGATCCACTCGAGTACGATGAAAGTTTGAATCGATTTTAAGCATAAAGAATCATTGATTCCCAGAGTGGATGGCCCCTCGCTCACGTCCCTGCCTCCAGCCCAAAAATCGTTATCATTTTTTTTTTCTAACTCACTGAAGCAGCATTCATCAAATGATAAGCTTCCTTAAAATGCCACGAATTCGCAGAGAAATCTAGAAAATCACTTGATTCAAAGATTTGTAAGACTTGAAGGGGGGCCCGCCTCCCCTGAAAAGGTGGACGTGAATCTTTATACGTTCATGGCATAATAAACCGAATGCGGTGTCGGAGTTGTGGTCGCCAGGTCGTGAGCTGGTGCGCTGGCGGCGCCCTCGGGAACTCCGCGTTCGGCCACCGTGCACGTCGGCTCCTTCCTCTGATGCTGATGATGATGTTGCTGTTGTTGTTGCTGCTGATGATGATGGTACTGATGATGGTGATGATGCTGTTGCTGCATCTTGGTCGGCGAGGACAGGACGGAGGAAGACGACGAGGACGAGGAGACACTGCCACCTCCTGGGGGGACGAAACTAATGGTCTGCATTTGGTGAAGCTCGTTGCTGCTGCCACCCAGGTGCACCTGGTACGAGGAGTACGGACCCTTGGCCGCGGCGGAGCCGGGCGCCAGGATCGAGTAGGCGTTGTTGTAGTGGTGGGACTGAGGCTGCAGATGTACCGGGTGCACTTGGTGTAGCTCCTCCGTCTGGTGGACGTGGAGATGCAAGGCTTGGGGCTGATGACCACTCGCGTGTACCAGCTGCCCTCCACTTGGCCGTACGTAGTACCTGATTTGGAGGAAACAGAATTTTGCTGTCTAGATAACTTCAGTTTCTGATAGTTTTGACTGTTTCGTTGCAGTTTAGAGTCAAAGTTTAACAGTAATGACAGTTTCTTCAATTGAGGATGATTGCGACAACCTCGGGAAGAGAGAGTTTTCTAGAACTATTCGCGTACCTTGGAAAAGGCTGCTGAGGTCGTCGAAGAGCGTAAGGGTATCGCTCCAGACGATCGGCGGCGTAACTGGGCGAAGTGGGCGAAGGGTAGGCTGGAAGGATGTGCTCTAGGTTTTGGTATGCCGGGTCCGAGAGCCCGTTGTAGGGCACGAGGTACATGGTGCGGTAACACTTGCTACCATTCGCTGCTGGAGCTGGCAGGATGTTGTTACACTGGCTCGCGGAATACGCCATCGCCGACTCTTGTCTATGGAGCTTACTTGGTGTTGGCAAGGTTCCGTATTGCTGTTGTTGTTGGTATTGCAAGCCGTTCTTGCCTGCATTCAGTAAACGTTAAATCCACAATCAGGAATTCACCCATTTCGCAACTGTTTTAAAATTAAGCTTTATCTTTGTAAAAACAGGCGACTGTAGACTTGGTGTCCTCGGGAATAGCAGACTTGAACTCTTTTTCGGTTCAACTTCGTCAGGGCCATCAAGAGGAAAAGGCGAATAGGCAGGGGGGGGGGGGGGGGATTGAACCCTTCCCGAAACTAGGATAAATTTACAATTTCATGTGAAAATAATGTACCTGAAGTTCCAAACGTTTAAAATTAAACAAAAATAAAAAATTTATGAATTTTTCGATTTTTTATAATGATAGGAAGTGTGACGAATATTTTTTTGGGGAGTATCAAGTTTGTTGTTACGATCAAAAAGTGTTCAACAACAGCTAGAAAATTTCATTCTCTTATATTAACCTACTAATTTTTTTCGTTTAATTTTAAACGTTTGGAACCTCGGGCGCATTGAAAATAATGAAAATTTTCACAAGAAATGAGAAAAATGAAATAATTACCAATCATCAAAAATGTTCCGACTGAAATCTTCAGAAATAACAAATGGTTTCATGTATGTACTCAAAGTTAACAATATTCAGGATTATTAATAATGAGTATTAACATAAAAATTGTAATTATTTTGTCTCCAGAAGAATTTTTTCATAAACAAAATTCTAATCATGAATAATGTTAGTTTAAGATAACGCAGTAAACAAAAGTTTGGAAAATTGTTCCATTTGATGAAACTTTACTATGAAAAAATTGGAATTCACGAAAATCCAAAAAACTAATATGTAAAACGAAAGTATGAGAAATGTATAAATCACAAAAAATCTATGCAGGTGTGATTTTTCCAAACGTATGAGATTATTGAAAATCGATTAAAATTTAAATTCTAGAACATCGAATTCTAGGACTAGGTACTTCTGAAAAATCTTATACAATACAGATGATCTTTAAAAATGCAAAGAAAAGGTACAAAATCTTATAAATACTTTAAAAATACGAAAGTACAAAAAATCTATAAACATCGAAAATCGACATTTATTTAGTTTCCTCAAAAATCTATGAAATAACTGAAAATCGGCTAAAATCTTAATTCCAAAAATCGAATTCTAGATCTAAACATCCTTCTAGAAAATCATAAAAAAACATCCACGATCTCTAAAAATACAAGAAAAAGCTACAAAATTCTATGTATATGCAAAAAACAAAAAATACAGAAATACAGAAATCTACAGGGTGCGCCATTTCTTATGTCGGCATGTAAACATTGAATAACTTGAAAAAAAAAACAACCGATTTCTGTAAATGAGGTATTTTTATTTAGTTTGGTCCTTTACAATTTATTTAGACTAGTTTTTGAACACAACATCAATCAAGTGGCCGCCCTTATTGTTCACAGCAAAATATGCCCTTTTTGCGGCGTTTTCCATTACCTTTTCGAGCATCTCGGGTGGTATAGCAATGATTTCGGCACGAATATTTTCCTTAAGCTCTTCAATGGTCTGCGGCTTGCTGGCGTACACTTTACTTTTCAAATAACCCCACAAAAAGAAGTCTGGAGGGGTCAAATCTGGAGATCTGGGTGGCCATTCAATGTCGCCTCTTTTTGACATCAGACGTCCAGGGAATTTTCGTTGCAGAAACTGGATTGTTTGATTCGCAGTGTGGCAGGTCGCACCATCTTGTTGAAACCAGTAATCTTCAAGACCTTTTTCACGCATTTGTGGGCAGACATAGTGAGCCAACATCCACCGATATCGGTTTCCATCGATCGTTTGGTTCTCTTTGAAAAAATAAGGACCAATGATGGTTTTGGCGCAAACGCCGGCCCAAACAGTAACTTTTTGGTCATGCAATGGCGTTTCATGGATCTCGTGTGGATTCTGCGTTCCCCAAATGCGGCAATTTTGCTTATTAACGCCTCCAGAAAGTTTGAAATGTGCCTCGTCGGTCATTAAAATTCGCTTCCAAAAATCAGGTTCAGTATCAACTATTCGAGCGATTGTTTGTCCATATTCCAAGCGACGTGGATGATCTGTAGGCAATATTCTTTGTGTTAATTGCATTTTGTACGGAAACAAATGCAAATCATCTTTCAAAATGCGCCGTAGAGTGGTTCCACTGATGCCGAGATGCTGAGCGCGGTGACGATATGAAACTTTTGGGTTTTGGGCAACGCTCTCTCTGACAGCTTCAATCAGTTCATTTGAACGTCTTGGTCGTTGATGAACGGGTTGTTCGCGATCTTTCACTGTCCCGTGGTCACAAAAATTCGACACCAAACGACGAATAGTGTTGTCAGATGGTGCCTGTTTGCCAAGATATTTTCGACGATATGCTCGTTGAGTTAACACAACTGAACGACTATTTTCAATGTACAAAGTAACTATTTCAGCGCGTTCTTTTGGTGTGAAGCGATACATGGTTGAAATTGTACTGAATTGACGTTTCCAAAACAAGTGAAGTCAAGTAAATCGGTTGTCAAATGTTTAAGTTATTCAATGTTACAATACCGACATAAGAAATGGCGCACCCTGTATAAAACCCAAAAAATCTGTATACATATAATTTTTCTAAAAATTTATGAAACTATTTATAATCGATTTAAATTTGCATTCTAGACTATCGAATCTTAAAAATATGTATACAAACTTACTAAAAATCGTGAATTATACTAGAAAATTCTCCAGGCTCCGTAAATAATAAACAAAACGCGAGAAATAATAAAAATTATTTAATACTCGAAAAGTATCTAAATATGATTTTTTGCAAAATTTATAAAACCTTGAGTTCTAGCGCATACAATTCTAATAGAAACCGATAAAGAAATTTATAAACATAATAGAAAGTTCTTCAAATGGTTTGAATACCATAAAAATACGAGAAAAATCCAAAAAGTATTGGAAATCTGTGTGAAAGATACTATTTTCTTCAGAATCAATAATTGAGGTACTCAAGTTCGTTGAAATTTTCAATACTAAAAATCTGATTACTTATTGTAATGCAATACTAAGTATCTAATTACTTTTTTGCAATACTGAAAATCTATTAAAATGCCAGAAAAGATAACAAAACCTTATAAAAATATTTACAATACGAAAATTCTGAAAGTCCATTAAATACTGAAAATTTTTCAAGTATAATTTCCTTAAAAATCTAGAAATACATTAAAAATGTCCAGAACTTTCATTTCTAGAGTATTAAATTTTAGGAAGCTGTATAAAAATTTATTATATTATGTATGAAAATCCTTCGAGTATATATTTATAATAAAACAAAACAAAAAAATTCATAAAAAACACCAAAAGTAATAGGAAAAAAATCTGAATCTCAGTGACTTCCATGGAAATAAAAAAAATCGAATCCTATCATCTTCCATACGACCATGAAAAATGCCCTACTCTGGGCTTCAAAACTTGTATAACTTTTAAATGCTGAAATCCAAAAAAATTGAAAAACCCCTCCCGAAAATTTGTTCTGCCTATGCCCCTGAAGAAGAACTTCATATACTCAACATAAACAATATAAAAAATTCTGAAGCGAGGAATTCTTCATTCAAACAATTTGGTTAACATATGAGACACTTACCCAGGGACCTTGGAAGGGTGCTCTCGAGGTACGAGCCTTGTTGGACGCTGCGGACGGTAGTGGTCTCGGAGATGGCCTGGTAAATGTCGTCGAGGTGTTTGCCACCGTGGTGAAGGCCGTTGATCTTGTTGATGGCGTTTTCGGCGGCAGCACCGCCGTCGCAGAGGTGCCAGGAGACGCTCCTGTTGGAGGCGGTTGCGGTTGGGGGCCCGACACCCAGGTTGCTCGTGGCAGCGAGGCTTCTTGAGCGCAGCTGCTCGACGATGTCGCTCGTGCTGCTGAACTGGGGCCTGATGCCCCGCACCGAGGGTCGTTTGTTGAACCCGTAGTCGTTGAGCTCGTCGTCCTCGTCTTCGTCTACCTCGCCTTCGCCTTCGCCCTCGGGTTTTTCTTCCTTTTTCTTCTCCTGGCCCACGCTTTTGGTGTCGATGCTTCCGTTTAAGGACGAGGCGTCGCCCTCGTTGTAGCGCCGCTTTATGCGCTCCGTCCGGGACTTGTCCTGCTCCACGAAGGCCAGGAGCTCGTCCCCTAGGTCCTCGGGTCCGAGGCTCGTCGGTGTACCCCTTGTCACATCCGGTGGCGCTCCCGTGCTACTCAGGACAAGGTAAAAAGACAGTTTTTCGTGAACCTAGATCAGTAGTGAGTCTCAGGCATATTCTTGATCAAATGGCAATCCAAATGAGTATAAGTACTGCTCTTTTCTGTATTTGAACATAGGGTAATTCTTTTTGATCTCTTGGAGCCAACAAATAAAGAAAAAAGTCAAGTTTGGGAAAATTATATGGATTATTTTCCTCTCTTATTTGACAAGCTTTCGACTCTTACATTGAATCTTCTTCAGGTAAAAATCTATTTTAAACAAAAGAAGTCTTTCTAATAATGACAAAAAAATCTATAAAAAAAAAGCAATAAATCTTGAACATATCGCTTACGGTATGTAAACTATATTCTTTATATTATGCAACATACTCATCATAGGAAAACGTCAACACTCATTTTTCAGTTGAATTTTAACGCGTCAGTACATCAAATGATTTGCTTTTACCAGTACATAGGCAGAAGAGGGTTTTGAGGTTCAAACCTCTCCCGAAATTAGCATAAAACTAACAACTTCTTCATGGAGAAATTAGACAAACTTATTATAGTAAATAATAAAAACACAACTGAAAAAGAGAAACCCAAAAGAATTGATAAAAAAAAGGAAAAATTATCAAGAAGGTACTGACTGAAACCTATTGGCTGTAAAAAATAAGTAAGTTCTCAAAGTTTAAAAATATTAAGAAATCTTCATTTTACTAATTCGAAAATAAAATGATCATTCTGGCTTCAAAAAAATTTTTTCTTATATCAAAAATTTTAATTATAAATGTTCGGCTAGGATTGTAAAGAAAATAAAAGCTTTAAAAATTGTTTGTACTAAGTGAAATAGAGTAAAATTAGAATCTACGAAAATGCTGCAATCTAGAAAACTTTGAACTCTGGAACATCGAATCTTAGGAATCTACATAGAAATGAGTGAAAGTACCAGAAAATCTTTCTAATCATTCTAACTCTTAAGAAATACTGGAAGTAAAAGAATTTAATGAAACAACTGCGTTTTCTGAAAACTTTGAACAAATACCTATGACCTATAAAACTTTGAATTTTATAGCCATCGAATTCTAAAAAACGTTTATAAAACTCTATAGCAATATCTAATAGAAAATGCGACAAAATCTTACAAATACTGAGAAAACATAATAATATATAGCGAAAATTCAACAAATCCTTAAAGTATAAAAACTTGATACAGATGGAATTTTTCGAAAATCCATAATACCACTGAAAATCGATCGAAATTTGAATGATTGAAATTTATATATAATATTTATATACACAAACATTAAAAAACTTTCCAAAGTTTCATAAATACTGAAAAACGAAGGAAATAATAGAAATCTTTCAATACTTATGAACTATGTTGATATAATTTTTTCCAAAATTTATGAATCCTTATATCTTAGAGCATAAATTTAATTCTAGAAATCAACAAAAAAACAATAAATGTACCAGAAAATTCTATTAGTTGTATAAATACAAAAAAATACCAAAGGAAAGTACTGGAAATCTATATAATATACACTGTTTTCTGAAAAATAAATTTGAATATTCAAAATCGTCAACAGTTTTACTACTAATAGCATCAAATTCTAAAAATCTGTAGAGTGATATGAATTACTAGAAATCTATAAAAATACAGAAATAATATACCAGAACATTTTATAATTAACATCCACTAAGAAAATTCTAGAAATCTTCGCAGTACTTAACATCTGTGTAGTTATATAGTCTCAAAAATAAATAAAAATATCGAAATTTCGTCCTTAGGGTTGATGTAATTCTTAAAGGAGCAGAAGAAAAAATTCTCAATTTTTCCTAATTTTAAGTACTTAAATAAAACAAATTTAAGTCCCCCGGATTTCAGTAAATACATTTTTGATCATTTTTATTTATCTTCATTATAATTTTTCTTGAGTACTTGATTTTCATCATCATTACCGTTATTTCTTTTACTATTTGTATTTTTATGGTCAATTATCACAACCATTTCCTATTTTTTTAATAAAATAAAAATCAATTTTACCCAAATTTCGGTAAAGGTTTTAACTCCCAGAACCCCCTCCTGCCTACGCCTCTGGATCCAACACTTCGACTTTGAAAATCGAATTCATTAGGAGAGAAATTGCGTTTATTGATCACATCAAGCATAGCATTTCTGCCGAGAACATGCGATTTAGTCTTAGAGCAAATTTTTTCTGTTCGACGATCTCGGTATTCCTTGGGATAAAAAATCAGAGTATTTTTTAGTCTCAAGCTTATTTTGAGTCTCCAAATTAATCATTAAGAGTATTCCGTTTGAGAAAATGGAAAACTCAAGATACTCTTGAGACTCAAACGATACTCTTGTTTTTGCTTTCAAGAAATCGGAGGTCAAAGGTGACTGTAAGAGACTTTTGGAGATCAGTAAAAAAAATTTTTATATTCTCGGAGACTCCTTCGTCACTCTTGGTAACTCTTGGAGATCCGATGATACTGACTCCGACACTCAAGATACTCTTGGAGACTGAAATGATACTCTGATTTTTTATCCTGGACAATGTAATTCTAATTATCAAAATGTATAACTATAAATTTGAAATTTGATGTGGACTTTAGAATTTTTGACATCTTAAAATTTGTCGATTCGAAGTTTGAAATTTCAGGAAAATTAAAAAACATTTATTATATGAAAGAACTGTTCTTTGAAATTTCAAAAATTGAACTTTTTTTATCTAAATTCCGAGAAAATTCGGCATTCGTTTTTCATAATCCTAGAAATCAAGTATACGAAATCCAAAATCCGATATTCTTTTCTTGAATCACGAACTTCGAAATTGAGCCAATTATTTATTTTATATAATTTCATTTAAATTACTTCTAGTATCTGAATTCCTAATTCTGATATCAAAACGTACTGTATTGCGTATACATTTTCAAAATCAACAAACTCGTATTTAGGCAGCTCTAAGAACCTGAATTGTTTAATGTGCGAGGCCTAAGCATTTCGCCACGTTCTGAAAAGTTGAATGAGAAAAGTACTCACCAATTTTGACCTCGCAGAGCAGCCTCGATGTCCTCGAGGCTGTAGGAAGAAGACGAGCTTGGATGATAATGACTCCTGCTGGTGCTGTTGGCTACAGCAAGTGTGTTGGAAAGCCTGTAGCTACTGTAATCCTCTTTATCAGCCCCAGTGGAAGCTACGCAAGAAAGCGGAGCCAAGCTCGAGAGCAGGAACTGCTTTCTTGCGTCCGACTGGTGCTGATGTTGCTGTTGCTGATGATCAATTTTTCCACCTCCTGCCCCTCCAGAATGAAGCGACGATCTGTTATTGGCAATGTCCGGCAAGCCCAGTTCCATTCGCTGATTCTTTAATATCGAAATATAAACACGTTTTCATTCAGTTTGGAATTTTCTCACTTCATTATTTATTTAAGCGTGGATGCAAATAAAAATTCTGCTGGCGACGACTCCATTTCATTCAACGATGACGAGACAGGAATAAAAAAAGAAGTGGAAGGTCAAGAATGTACTATACATATAGGGGAAAAAGGGTGGAGGGTGGCAAGAATAAAGAGGATATCATCGGTTCTGAAACGGATTCTTCTCGAAATTCAAAATGGTGTGTAAATGTTGCTAGTGCCATACTGAGAATACTAAAACTATAAAAATACTCAAAGTCTTTGAGGATGAAATTTTCTAAAAATTCCATGAAATTAATAATAATTTATAAACCCTTCAATCTTAAAGCATTGAATTTTAGAAAACTATACAAATACATAAAAATACTTCGAAATCCAAAAGTTATATAAGTTAATACTAAAATACTGGATAAATATAAAAAACTTTAGGAGAATGAGAAAATTATAAAATACTTGAAATCTGAAGCTACCGTTTATTGGTCGAATACGTAGAATATTGATCGCCTTAAAAACTTACTATTCTGTAGCTTTCATTCTAGAAATATATATGAATTCCATAAAAAACACTGGAAAATGCTCTACATTTTTATTTTCTGACAAATACCTAAAATCTATAGAATATTATTAATTTATATTGATATGATTTGTTCAAAATTTAATCCATCAAAATACTAATAACCTATGGAATTTTGAACTCTACAGAATTATGTTTCACTAGAAAACTGTGAAAATTTTGTAAAAAACAATTTTATATAGACTCAGGAATATTAAGCATACTTGAATTTACTAAAATTTTGTATAAAGTACTAGAGATTATTAGAAAACTATATAAAAGTAATGTTTTCTGAAAAATCTAAAAAAATACTGAGAACCTATGAAATTTTGAATTTCAGAAATCTATATTGATAATCATGAAAATTCTTAACATCTAATGAAATACCAGAAGCTCTTTCAGATTCTGATGAATACCATAAAAAATACCAAAAGTACCAAAACTATGTAGAACCTCAAAGTCTATATATAAGGATATAATTTCCTCAAGATTCTATAAAATTAATAAGAATCTATTAACCTTTTAATTCGAAAGCATCAAATTTCAGAAAACTATAATAATACATAAAAATAGCAAAAAATCCATTCAATTATATTGGTCAGAAGTGAATAAATATACAAAACACGAGCAGTGGTAAGAAAAAATTATAAAGTACTATAAAATCTGAAGCTACTATTCATTGGTGAATCGCAAACAATATTAATAATCTAGAAAATTAAATATTGTGGAGCTTCAATTCTAGAAATCTAGATGAAAGATGAAACTCCATTGAAAACACCATAAAATTTTTCAAATTTTAAAAATACCAGAAAATACGAAAAATCTATGAAACATCATAAATTGCTATATGTAGATATGATTTTCCCATAATTAAATTAGACAAAATACCAATTGTTTATAAAATTCAAAATCCTATGTAATTATGTTCTGAAAATCTATGTACATCGAAATTCGAACAAATATGAACTAATCTTGGAAAGTGTATAATTACTCAAAAGATAAATGCCTTAAGATGTTAGAAATGAATAGTTCCAATTTCATATTAAAAGTGATATATTTTTTAAAGTAAATGCTTCATGATTGTACACAGTTGATTTCTAAGATATTATGATTCTAGGTTAATTATTCATATTTATACATTCAAACAAATATATTCTACATTTTCATATTTATCAATTCTTTTGATGTTTAAGTTCCCTCCGCTCCCAATAAAAAAGTATGTTGCAGCTTCGTATTTTTTTGTTTTTATGAAATTTTGTAAGTTTTTTCAGTGTATTTCAAGATTTTGAGTTTTTTTATGGATACCTATGTAGATTTCTAGAATTTGATTCTCTAGATTTCAAAGTATGTTAGATTTTCAGGATTTTTATGAATTTTTTAGAAAATGATATCCTGATAGATTTACGGTTACCGCTTTCTAGTTTTCTTAGTAATTTTCGTCCCTTAAGTATTGAAATTAATACAGGATCTATCTATATTATGATGGATTCTATGTAGATATATTGAATGCGATGCTCTAGGATGTACAATTTTATAGTTTCTTAAGTATTTTTATAAATATAGGAAAAAATTGTTTCTTCATAAGATTTCAGTATTTCACGGCTACTAGTATTTTCAGTATTTTTAGGTTTTTAGATTTATAGCATTTTACAGCTTTCTAGTTCTTCAATTAATTTTTTTATCTCAGTATCCATACGATTTGAGGATTTTTCAATATTTCAATGGATTTCTGCATAGATCTATAGAATCCGATACTCGAGGATGCAAACTTTTATAGTTTTCGTTGCATTTTTATAAATATTTCAAAAATGTATGATTGCATGGGATTTCAGTAATTCATGGACTAGTATTTGTAGTTTTTTTTACTATTTCTTAGTTTTTATTGCAGTGTTTTCATAGATTTATCAGAAAACAATAATCTTACGCGTTTTACTTATTTTACAGCTCCTAGTTCTTTTGATAATTTGTGTATCTTCGATATTCAAACAATTTAAAAGGATTTCCATACATATCTATAGAATCTGATACTTAAGGATCCGAACTTTTACAACTTTCTTCAAATTTTTATAAGCAGTGGCGGTTTCAAGGAGGGGAGGGGGACATTAGGGAAATTCCCCCCTCCCCCTCCCCAAGAGCAGGACATATCCGATATTGATTGACAACGATAAAAAAAAGGTCATCAGCCTGATTTTTTGTGGATTTTCCCTCCCAAAATCATTTTTAGGACCGCCCCTGTTGTAAGTATTTAAGAAAATATCTGCACAGAATGTCAGTATTTCATAAACTACTAGTATTTTTAATAGTTCTAAATTTTTACAAAATTTAATGATATTTTCATAGCTTTCTCATGTACTAAAAAACCACCTTGTAGATTTCTCCAGACTTGAGTAATTTGCATGAGCACCACTGACCCCTCTAATTACAAGACCCTTCTTCAATTTAGAATTACAGGAAGGATTCTCTTCAAAACCGATTCTTATCTCCATAATGAACCATAGAATGAAACAATATATAAATTCCATTCATATAATGATCATTCCCAGTGAACCTGTGAGCTCGCAGCATGCTCGCGGCGAGCGTGAAAATCAAACTCGTTGCGAGCTCGCAGCGTTTTCATTATTTCCGCCCCTTTTCGAACACGCCGCGAACTCGCCAGCGAGCTCGCAGACTACTCGCCACGAGCTCACAGAGTACTTCCAGTCGTTGATAATCATTAATATATATTTCAGGAAAATAAAAAGATAATTCATTATTTACAGCAAAAAGTAATCACAATGAAGCTGTAAAAACGATTATTTAATAAAAGAAAATTTCTCCCGGGTGGGAATCGGTCCCGTGTTCTGCGGAGTTGAACGCCAAAAAGTATCATATTCATTAACATGAGACATGCACTTGATTTAAGCATTCTACACAAAACTTGAATCATGAGAAAAAAAACCAGCAGCCATCTGGTGAGCGCTTGGGGAAAGCGCGCGAATTTTCAAAATTTGAATTACTTTATATTCGAATTTTGAAAATTCGCGCGCTTTCCCCAAGCGCTTACCAGATAGCTGCTGGTTTTTTTTCTCATGTTTTAAGTTTTTTGTAGAATGCTTAAATCAAGTGCATGTCTCATGATCATGAATATGATACTTTTTGGCGTTCAACTCCGCAGAACACGGGACCGATTCCCACCCGGGAGAAATTTTCTTTTATTAAATAATCGTTTTTACAGCTTCATTGTGATTACTTTTTGCTGTAAATAATGAATTATCTTTTTATTTTCCTGAAATATATATTAATAATTATCAACGACTGGAAGTAATCTGTGAGCTCGTGGCGAGTAGTCTGCGAGCTCGCTGGCGAGTTCGCGGCGTGTTCGAAAAGGGGCGGAAATAATGAAAACGCTGCGAGCTCACAGGTTCACTGGGTTGGGAGCCAATTAATAATGGGGAATAAAAATAATTAACATCCTATATTTCTCAAGCTTTCGGCTTTTTAATAAGCCCTCCTCAGGAAATAATATTTTCTCATTAAACAGTATAAATTTCCGTCGTCGAGTCTTTTTAACCACCAAATATTTCAAAGAAACTTACTCTACGGCGTATATACAGGCAATAAAAAAATATATAAATAAAAAATGAAAATAAACATATATAAATAAACAGAATAAAAATCAGCAAAATACCGCGTGCTGGAGTGGCTTCTTGGGCGCGAAGAGATCGGTGATTTTTCGATAGGCCGCTGAAGCGGCGAGGACCCCGGCGCCACTTTGGGGCCGTTCTTCGCCCGGTGGCGAGGTGCGCATCGGAAGTGGCGGTTCCACTGCCGTCCTCGAGGACGACGCGTTGCCGCCGTTGTTGCCATCGACGAGGTCGCGTGCGGCCTCCTGGTGCTGCGCTACGTCTTCTTCAGGCTCGACGCAGGTCAGCTGTCGGATGCGCTCCTCGAGGCTGAGGTCCTTGCCGCGCAAGTTCTTCCTGCGGCCCTTTTCCAATTTTCCCAAGAGACTGCGCCTCAGGGCGTTGCGCTCGATCGTGCGTTTGATGCTCGACGAGTCGCTTTCCGAGGAATCGCTGCGGCTGCTCTCCGGGCCGCCCGGGCGCTTCGCCGAGTCGAATAGCCGCAGGCTCTCGGTCGTTATCAGGAACTTGTGCGCCTCCGAGTCCGCGTTCCCTTCCTCGCCATCCCTTCCCTGGCCCTCATGGTTATTTTCGCCTTCACCCTTCTCGTCCAGACAATTCGAGCTCATCGAGTTCACTGTCAACCGAGAACACAATGTCGAGGATGGTTATTCATTGATTGCATGGATTAGGTATTAATGCGGTTGAGGAAGCGCCCAGCGAGAGAGAGGTCTTTGGATTTGGATTCAAAGTGAGAAGGGAGTGAAATCAACGAGGGAAATGTAGAATCAATTGTTTATAAAGGAATCGTAATGAGAATTTTTATAGAAGGGAAGGGGTGAATCCGAATTTTTAATAGGTTGGTGAATGTTATTATATAGTTGTATTTTTAATAAAATGTGGCAACGAATATTTATTATAGCAATATAATGTCTTCGTGATTGACTTATGGAACTTAAGCTTTTACTTTTTGAAATATATTAGTTTCTTATCCAATTACAATATTTTGTCTTGCATATCTCTTGGTTCTTCTTTTCTCTAGTATTTGTACGATTTTAAGAATATTTTGGTATTACGTATTGGGAATTTCTGTGTATATTTCTGAAATTCTATGCTCTATGATTCAGTTTTACAGATTTTTTGTATTTTTGTAAATTTTTGAGGAAATATGATCAACATGGATTGATAGTATTCTATAGTATTCGAGTATTTTTAATATTTATTAACCTTTTTATGATTTTCTAACATTTTAGACATTTCTGTATATTAGATTTCTAGACTTTGATGCTCTACTCTCTCAATCTGATTCTGTTCAAATCTTCACAGATTTTATCTGTCTTAAAATTTTCACTCAAAAATTTGTATTTATAACGGATGTATCTGTCAAATTCATCAGATTGTCAATCTTGTTTTCATAGATTTTCTGTTGTATTCTACAAATACAATCCATTAATTTTTTTACAGATTGCATTGTGAAAATTTCAACAAGGCAATCTATTGAATACAACAGACAATTCTGTCGAATTTAACATATTCAGATTCAGAAAGTGGAATTCAAAGTTATATAAATTTTCAGTATTTCAATAGATGATTAAAAAACCTGTATTTCTTCCTATATTTCTAGTACTTTTAGTTTTTTTCAGGAACTTATAGAATTTCAAATATTTTCTGGTTTTCGGATATGAAAATTTCAATATGTATAGAGATTTGTAAAATTTGATGTTCAAGGATACATACGTTCGATAGACTTTCGATATTTTTGGGAATTTTCAAAAGAATAGTTTTTACATAGCGATATTGTTTCCCAAATTTCTAGTATTTGTACTATTTTTTATATTTTTTAGTGCTTATTAAAAAAATTTTACTATATTTTCCAATATTATTTTCTAAATATAGTATTTTTATTGATAACTACATGAATTTCATGATTTTGATGCTGCAAAGTTGAAATTTCATTAAATTTTTAGTCTTTGAAGAAATATGACAAAAAACAGTATCTCCAAGGATAAACGTGATATTTTAGATGTAAAGTATTTTTGTGTATTTTCATAGTATTATTACGATTCAAAGGATTTTTCGGTATTTTCATCGATTTCTATATAGATTTCCAGAATTGGATGCTCCAGAAATGGATGTTAAATATATTTCAAGTAATAATAAATTTTGTTGAAAACAGTATCATAACAGATTTCTAGTATTATATAGATTTCTAGTATTCTTTTAATTTTTTAAGTATTTATATACTTTCAAGGAGTTTCAGGTACATTAATTATTTATTTATTGAGTTTTCGATTATTATGATCTAGAATAAAAATTTTCATAGTTTTTTCAAATTTCAATAGATTTTTCAGAAATCAGCATCCTCAATTATTTCAACGAGATTTTATAGATTCTTAGTATTCTTGCATTTCACGTGTTTTTCCAGTATTAATACAATTCGAGAGATTTTCTGGTATTTCACTGAATTTACATAAAAATTTCTAAGACTTGATGTTTTTTCAATATAAAGTTTTATAGATTATAATCAATACGAATAATTATGTGTATTATTTTAATAGATTTTCATGGGTTTTCAGGATTTCAATAGGTTTTCAAAAAACATCGTCCTCATAGATTTCTAGTAGTTAATTCTTATCACTTGTAGTATTTTTAGTATTTTTCTACTATGAATAAAACTTGGGAGATTTTCTGGTATTTCACTGGATTTAAAAAAAGTTTTTCAGAACTCAATGCTTTTGAATTCAAAGTTTTAGAGATTATTCATATTATTTTAATTAATTTTTGTACGTCTTTATGGATTTCTAATATTTCATAAATTCCTATTACTTTTATTATTTTTCCAATTTTTTCAGCATTGATTCAAGTTCAGAAATTTTCTGGTATTTCAGTGGATTCATACTATGCAAATTTTTAAAATTCGATGCTTTTGAGTTTAAAGTTTAATAGATCATCCTTATTATTATAATAGATGATAATAGACTTTGAGAATTATATGTATATTTCTTATAAAACAGCATCATCACAAATTTCAAGTATTTTATAGATTCTCAGTATCTCTAGTATTTCACTGGAATTACGCAAAGATTTCTAGAACCTAATACTCTTAAATTAAAAGTTTTATAGATTATTCGTATAATTGTGATAGATTTTTATGGATTTTTATGACGCCAATAGATTTTCCAGAAAACAGCATTCTATCATATTTCTAGTATTTCATAGATTCCTTGCACTCATAGTATTTTTCGTATTTTTCCAGTATCAAGACATTTTGAAATATTTTATTATATTCGTATAAAGATTTCTAGAACTCGATGCTCTTGAACTCAAAGTTTTAAAAATTAATTCGTATTATTCCATATGTATTATTTTGCAGGGACCAATCTTCCAGTTACAAATAGTATGACTATTCAGCCAACTGGTCTCCACAAATCGGAGATGTACCACTAGCAAAACCAATTTGGTTTCTTCAGCTAGACCGAATAGTTGAATTCAATCAAAAAGCGAATTCTCAAATTCACTTTTTGATAATGTACCAATTCTTCAGTTTATTTCATTCATTTTTTCATTCATTTATTATTCACTCATTTATTATTTCATTTATTTAACCAACTAATATTTGCCAATCAAAGACCAATTGGGATTCTTCAGCTAGACTGAAAATCTCAAAAGCAAATCTCTGAAATTACTTAAACCTTAAAAACAAATTATTCATTCCATTTTTTGAAACTTACATTTGCTGGGTGCCGGAGGTGGAGAGATGAAACGAGGGTCAGGGAAAAGCTGGCGAACAGCGGAGTTGGGTTTGAGGCTGTTGGTGACAAGGGAGACGTTGCCTAGCCTGAGAGTCAGGGAGAGTTCGTTCGTATCCTTTTCGTTACCCGGGTTTTTCGACCCGGGGCTGCTGCTGCTGCTACTGCTGCTGGCGCCGCTCTCGTCCGAAGGTTTGGGCGACCTGGCCAACTCTTTCGAGTCGGCCCCGGCGACGACACCACCAACCGCAGGGTCTACTTGACATTTCTCTTTTTTGTCCTTCGTCTTCTTCTTCTTTTTCTTATCACTACCTTTCTTCTTATCTTCCACCTCATCCTCCTCCTTGTTGCCTTCCTCGTTATTCTCTGCTGCAGTATTCTTCACTTCCCTAACTATTCGTCGCTCCGTCACCGTCGTCATGCTAACCGTCTCTACTGAGTAACGAAGTTGCTGTTGCTGTGAATCTGGAAGCAGAATGTTTCGACAACGTTTATTTTCTGGTGTTTTTACGTTAAAAATAACACTGGAAGAATAGGAGATAACCTATATTTGCAATACGTAAAGTATAAAATAATTTTCATTACTTTTTTAACTATAAGTAGTAAGGTGAGACATAAGAAGTTTTACTTTATGGCTATAGTGAAACATAAGAAGTTTCACTTTATAGTGGGCCATTTAAAGTTTCACATAGAATCTAAAAAGCTTGACTGATAAAACTCATTTTAGAAATAAAGGATAAAGGGATCTTGTATCCCTGTGGAAAAAAAAGAAGCAATGAGATGCAATGAGAGATCAATTTTTTAAATCGAAGTCTCTTAACTCCTTAGAGTGATTTTTCACTTTCCATCATGCCAAAATAATGTCACTCAAACAGGGAGTTGAAGTTCATTCTTTTAAAGTGAAAATTTACTCAAGAGTGAATCTTCACTCTTACAAAAGTTGAATTTCACTTTTAAATTCTAGTTAGATTTCTTACTAAGAGGAGTAAAGTTTCACTTCTTTTGAGTTGCAGCATTTTGATTCGATGTAAAGTAAAAATTTACTCTCAGGAATTAGGAATAGAAGAGAAAATCGAATTTTGTTGCGAAACCACCAGATTCTGGATTAGAATTTTTATCTAAAATCTATTGATTTACTTATTTCTATTATATTTTCTATGTTGATGTTAATTGAATGCATTTTTAAAAATTTTTTTTGCAATAATTTGATTGCAGTAAAGAAAATTTCAAATTTCACAGTTTCTGCTCATTGAATTTTTTCGAGTCAGAATCGTGCTATCGAACTCTTGGGTGAAATTTTGCTCTAATAGAGTAATACTTTACTCGAGAAAAATGAGTAGATTTTTCACTTGTTTCTTCTAGCCATATCACACTTGAATAAGAGTGAAATTTCACTTCGAAATAGGCAAATTTTCACTCGACGGTTTAATTTGCAGAAAACTTACTCGAAGAAGTTTAGAAAGTGAATTAAAAACTTGATTGTAAAATACGTGAATACATACTTAAGAAATTAGAAATTATTGATCGAACAATTGAAAACTTATGCAATTAAAAATGATTGTTTAAATGAAGTAATCATGAGTGAAAAAGTACACCTCACCACTGCTATCGACTAATTGAATATCAGTTTTAATTAAATTTCAGTTCTCAATAATTTTCATAACGATTTGTGTATCACAAGAAAAGTAGGGAGTATGATAATTGAAAAAAATACTTTCTATAGTTTCAATTAACCAAATTTTGTATTTCGAGATTTGAAAAAATGTTCTTTGGGTATTTTAAAGATGAGAAATTTTGTTCTTTGGGTATTGTATAGATGAGAAATATTTTGGACCATAAAACTGAATAATTCTATTCTTATGAATTTGTGTTAATAAATCAAAATTAAGAAATTTCTTCTGATCATTATATTTTTCAACGTGTTAGATTCATAAATTTTAGATAAAAGCTTATTTTATCGAATTTACTGAAAAGTAAAAGAGTTGCAAAAATTGAGGAGTACACGAATGAGAAATAGTTTGGGTAAATAGTTTCATCTGATGAAATATTCAAAATTTGAATCCAAGAATATTTATTTTCTCGATATTTTGGATGAGGAACTGTCAAAATTGTGAATGTCTTTTCTAATGAGAATTAGACAAATTGGAATCAGTATGTAGAATTAACTGTTTCTTTCTACAGTTATGTATATGATTTCAAAAAATATAATTTTTTTAACATAAAAAGTTATAGATTGAATTTTTAGTGTAAAATATGCAGATCTATTGAAAACATCAACAATAAAAAAGGTGTAATTCAGACATTTCATTTAAAAAAAATATTCAATCGATATTATGCAAAAAAGTGATAAATAAAGTAAATTTGTGTCAACATATAAAAAATTGTAATTACTTATTGAATGCCATAATGCCCATTTTAACAGGATTTACCTAAATAATCAACATTCACGAATTTTTTTTATTTCGAAACTTCTATTTTCCAATAATCGAATCGATAGCTAATAATTTTGTTATTAAAAAATCTAGCTTTTTTTTTAAACTATTATTTTGGAGTGAATTCGATGTTAACCATCACAGCTTCAAGTTCATGAAATGAAATTCTAAATAATTGAATTTTCATAAATCAGTGGACATTTTTCAGTTTGTCAATACGAATTTGCCTACTTCATCATGTTTTTAAACATTAAGATGTTAGTTTGAAAAATTAATCAATAATTACAAACGCGAATAGCACGCATTATCTCAGTACTGGAAAAATTACGAGATCGAAATCATGCTCTCCAAAAATGTTATGTATACATATAAAAATCGAAAAAGTGAAAAGTATATTGTAGATTTTAAAATATCGTACGAATGTTTGTGATGCATATATTTGCATGTAAAATATTTTTCCTAGTACATGAAATATATTACACGTTACACGAACTAAAAAACAAGTGAAATATTTTATTGGATCTTTTACTACACACGGATATTCAATCCTGTGTACTAGTATCGTAAAAATTAGAATTAAATAGTACAATTTGCATTCTGTAGATTTGAAGTTTTTCGAAATCATCCATTCAAAACTGGCATACATATTGTAATTTATACAATGTAAGATTGTTTACTATATAAAGTTGTAATAAAAAAAAGAAAATGACAAAATTGCCAATAGTATTGTAAAACGTGCTATTATATTGTAAAACTTTCAAAATTATTTTAAAATGTACAAAGGTCCATTAGTTTTTAATTTATACGTCAAAAAGTGAGTTGTTTTTCTCAGTGTACATTCGTTTTGCCGACACTTACGACAACACTGATACTTGAATTCTCGAGAAAATGTTGAATGGAGATTGAAACACGTCTTTATCGATCTCCCTACTCCTCCGCTTGCTCACTCTAGTCTTTATCTTTATTACGCTCTATTATACTCGTGTCCTCAGCCAGCTAAGATTAAAAGAGCTAAAATGAAACAAGAAATATTGTCGGTTTGATAAAAAATTTTAAAAGCGAAAACCCGAATGGTGGATCGTTTAATATCACGAGTTTTATCGGCGATAAAAGACGAACCTGGTGTACACGTAGTCTGCTGGGCTTGATCGATCGCAGCCTGACCATTTTCATCCTCCTGAATGCAGCAACCGTTTGCGTTCTTTACGCTCCTTTCTTCGCTTCCTGCAACAATAATATGTTTTTTTTTTTATTGTTTTTAAAGAACTTTATTCCGTTCACTTTGTATTTTGCATACGATTGTTGGAGTTAAACTCAGCATTGTGGACTTGGACTTTCTTTTGAATTAATAGCGAATTTCCGACGTTTTGCGAGCGATTTGTCTGAGGGAGGGTAAAACTAATGAAAAAGTCATTTTCATAAAACGTTCATGAGTACTTTGTTTTCTTTATCTTAAAAACAATTTTGCCCAGTGTTAGTTTGAATTTGTTAATAAACTCTTCAACAAAGAAAAGAATGATAGGCAAATAAATTTAATATTTCATGCTGAGTTAATCGGATGTGTAAAAGTAATGATCGGAGACAAATAATGAATAATGATCAAGTATATCGATAAGTACAACAATTAAATGCAGCGTACGTAATACGCTCAATTATTGTACGCACGACTCTAGTTACAGATGCGAGGGAATGTCAAGTCGAGAACGCGACGAGCTTGCTCTGCATGCAGAAGCAAATCTCTTGTTGGGCTCTTTGTCAGGAAAAATGAGACTTTTCAATTGTCGAGCCGGCTCTTTTGTTTGTCACGCGTGTATCGCGTTCCTGCTCCCGACTGTATTATGCATGTACGTACGTACAACTCTCACTATTCCCATCAGGCATATACTCGTGAGCCATATCCTTCAACAGCTCCTAGTTCACTGCCCACGATACATGTTTTCGTACCATCTAAATGCTAAACTGAGTTTCAGTCGTATTCCACTGATTCGCATAACCAAAAGGGTGCCACTGAGAATCAGTGGGAAACTACAGACTTATCAGTTGTAATGTCACTGATAACAACATTGGTAAATCAGTGGCGATCTACTAATCAATAAGTTATAATTCACTGACAAATCAGTGAGGAAACACATCGACCTTTACGATCAATAAAAAATATTTACTCTGCAGACAAACCAAACTTGAACATTCTGAAGAAGTTGAACAAAATAAAGTTCCTCTATTTTAAAAAGTAATAATTATTTACATTTTTTGAAGTCTATCTATACAAGAAACTTTTATTTAAATAGATAAAACAATGCTTCGTCGAGATTTTTTATGGCGTGCGAAATATTAAGAAAATCTACAAGTTAACTTGATAAAGTTAATCGAAAACAGTGGAAGGCCCAAGGGTGAGAATTCGAGCAAAAAAAATTGTTAAATTAAAAAAAAAAGCAGTTATTTACTTGTTGCTCACAGAGTTCGAATTGGTAAAATATGATTGGACGTTTCAATAAAGTTCTAATCGCAAGTAAGAGTATGCGTTAATTTTACAGTGCTTTCGAACTTCAGTAACTGAATTACCAGTTAATATCTAGTGTTTAACAGTGGTTGAAAAGATCACTGAAATAATAGTGATGATTCGACTGTTCAATAGAGACTGGTATTTAGTGATGAATTTATGGTTTAGAAAACTGTAACTGAATCATCAGTGGAAATTAACTGTTTGTCAGTGGTTGACTAAGTTACTGAATAAAACAGTTTGAATTAAACTGTTTTTGACTCAGAGAGTACAAATCAATTCTCCTCAAACGCCCTCTGAAGTCTTGCATTTATTTATGTTACCATCTAATTTGAATCAGTAATGTTTCACTGACTCTCGATAAAAATCTGTTCGATGGTGAATCAGTGATCAATAAACCATTGAAAAACAGCACTGAGAAAAAAATCTAGTAGTTTCTGGCATAAATATGGCAAAAAAATATTAAATATTGTAAGTTTCACAATAGTTGATTGCAAATTTCGTTAATTCTACTTTACTAATTACAATATTGCAAAGCAAAAATTTTCATACTGTACAAATTTCAAGGTGTATGCCAGTTTTCACTAAATAATTTCGGAAAATTGAAAATCTGCAGAATGCAAATTGTACTAAATGAATTGTAATTTTTGCTGTACTAGTGCACGGGATTCAATATCCTTGTAAAGTGAAACATCAAATAAAATATTTGACTTTTTAAAATTCGTTTTTCAGTTCGTATTATATGATATTTCATGTACTGAGAGAAAATATTGTACATGTAAGTTTTTGCATTGCAAAAATTTATATCATGTTGTAAAATTTACCATACATTTTCAACTTTTTCTAATATTGTATTAACTACTATAAGATATACTAGAAAATACACCAAAGTACAGCAAAAAAACTATACAGATCTGGATACTGGCAAATCTGTATGGCATTTTCTGGAATCTGGATTGGTAGAAATTACAATATGATATTGCAAAAAGTACAAACAAAAGTATAGTAGAAAACAAAATATGCATAGGAGTTTTTAAAACAAAATATATCTCCTATTACGTTGTCATTGGACAATGTGTATCATACATAATGACAAAAAGTGCTATAAATATCAAGCAAAAAGTACAATATTTCAGACTTATACCACAATAAAATACAGTATTGCAATAATTATTAAATTTCTTTCTCATTTAGTAATTTTTCACTGGAGATGAGTGAAAAAATCACTGACTTTTACCAGTGAATGAATTTTCATTGTTTCAGAATTAGGGTAATTTTTTTTAAATTTCTGCAGTGAGAATCAAATATATGGCTATCATTTTTTGGCATCAAAAGTTCAAAATACAGGAATAATGCACCTGCATTGGAGTTTATGAATCCATGCACTAAAATTTTCGAAAATACAATTCTTTCACTTGTCAAAGTTCGAATTTATTAGGTTTTGAGATAATTGAGTTACAAACTTTCGCACAACATTTATATCTATACGAAGTATTGAAGTAAACGAAAAATCTGAGAATTTTTGATATTATTGTTAATATTTTGAGTTCTGTACAGCTAGTCCCTCTAGTCTGGTAAAACTTGGTACTTCAAGTTTTAGTGTGTTTTTTATTTTGAAATTTTTATAAATTTTTTACATGTAATCATTTTTATTTTTAAATCTCAGAAATATTAGATCATTATGATATTGTGAAATCAGTGAATCCATCGAATACCTTTATTTTCAAAAAACATTTTTTAAATTAGAAGTTGAGTATTTTAGGACTCCCAGAATTTCGCAAAATTAAATCATAGAAAACCGAAAAACCTCAAAGATTCTATATTCAATAAATAAGGAACCATAAAATTTTGCATTGCAAAAACACATCCCGTTTTGCTTCTAAATATAAACCCAGACCTCCAAAAGCATTACGACTCAATTATTTCATACATTTGAATTTCCTTCGAAAAACATCGCTACACTAAGATCTATAAAAAAACAGCACTACAACTTCTTATATTTTAAAAATAATAGGTCATCAAGACATGTTTTAAAAAAAAAAACACGTCTCATAAAAACACTGCACCTGATCACCCTTAAGCATCGACCCCGGCGTATGACATCCACGAATAAGTTCAAAGGCTCAGATACACAATTGACAGTCTATTACTACACTTTTCTTTCCGAGTCGAAGGCGAGGTCGAACATCGTCGGAGCCCAAATCGACGTTAGCCACTTGTGAAATACTGTATTTTGGGAAACCCCAACCAAAGTTGCCCATTTGGATGTTAGAATCGAATAAAATTTGATGTTGATGATACTGCTCGTGACAGGGAGTGAAGGCCCTCGATGGCGAATAAGTTATGGCGTGCGAGGTGCGCGGATTCCAGAAAAGCATGAAACATTAAGGTTGGGGGGAGAGTGAGCACAAGATCCGGCGGCGCTCCAGGGTCGTGGGAATCGCGCAGGGAAACGTGCAGGGAATCGAGGGAGTAATAATCAAGGGTCACGGCCGTCTGCTGCCAGCCCTGCACGCACCGCTAACGAATCTCATTCCACGGGGTCGCTTTTCCTCATTAATTAATGCTGATTCGTATTTTCATTTCTCACCAAGTCCTACAACGTGTATGCCTTGAGCTGGTGCAGCGGCAGACGAGTTTCTTGAGCTACTCAAATTAAATTTCACTTGGTCGAAGGGAGGTTTTCAGGGACTGGAATTTGGAATTCAGAATTTTCAGTCACTGGGGATCAGAAAAATTTTAATTTGTATTGAATTTTATTTTTAAAAATCATTAAAAATCTTTGGAATATATAACCGCGTATAATTTTTTAATAATTTTTTACGTTTCGGGTTTTTTTAATGATTTTGAAAAAGATCGACGGTTATCGCACGATTCAACATTATTTGGTTTTAACACATTTTTTAAATGTTACACAGTTTTTGTAGTATCTTATGGAAATTGTACTTAGGAGTAATGTATTATATTCAAGTAGTAGTTTATTATACTTTTGTACTAATTTATTATAAGCTAACGTACATTATTTATTTGTTATATTCTCGGGATAATTTGATCTTATACTATACAGTACGGGGCGTAGGCAGACAAAGTTTTCGGGAGGGTTTTTTTGGAAAAATACCCATTTCCTTCAGAATTGTATAATTTTCAATTTTTCGATTTTTCGAATTTCTAGATTGTAAAGTTATATAACCTTTGAAGTCTAGAGCCGCACATTTTCCATATACTTTTACGTATTTAATATAATGAAATTCGATTTTTGTAATTTTCAAGACTTTTGATGTTTTTTGATAGATTTTCTGAAATCGGTATGGATTTCTTTACAGGTGTCCAGAATTCAAATGCTCTAGGAATTTAACTTGTGAAATTTAAATATTGTCATAGATTTTTGAGAATGTTGCGTACACAGATATTAAGTATTTAATAGATTTTCAGATTATTCGTATTATATGATATTTATAGAATTTTGTTGCATTTTCTAATATTTTTATTGATTAGTAGTATTTCTATGACTGGTTCTAAAAATTTTTAGAAATTGATGCTGCAGTATAGTAAATTTTAACAATTTTATTTTGAATATCTTAATTGCTTTTCAGGAAAAGTAGGTATCTTTCATTCGAATTTCTAGTACTTTTTTCCTTTTTTTTTTTTAGTATCCGTATAATCTAAACAATTTTTTGGTATTTTTATAATATATGACATAGATTTCTAGAATGATATGTTCTAGAATTGGAAGTTTTATACATATTTAAAAACATGCGTACATTTTTTTTTTAATTAATAGATTTTCAGTATTTTTTGCGATATTCTGGTATTATTAAAATTTAAAAGGATTTTCTAATTTTTTTTGTCAATTTTTATTATTCCAGAAGTTTGCTATTTAGATTTCGGAAATTCGATACTCTACAATTTAATTTTCATTTGATTTCCAGTAATTTAAAATATTGTTGGTAAAATCACGTGATTACATCCACATATATATTCAGTTTTCCTAACATTTTTCTAGTACTTACTTATGAGATTTAAAATGATTTCCTAGTATTCTTATTATTTTTTGTATTTAAGAAGATTGCTTTTTAAATTTCGAAAATTCGATGCTTTTGAATTCAAATTTCGACCGATTCCCAGTAATTTTAAAGATTTTTGGGAAAATTTTGTCTACATGGATTTTCAGTATATCATAGGTTTCTTGTATTTTCGTATTTTTCAATATGTATAAGATTTTGTTGCATTTTCTAGCATTTTTAGAAATTGCGAGTGTTTTTATATATTGCTATACACGTTTTATAGAATTTGATACTTTCTACAATTATTTGAAATATTCTAAATCTTAAGTATTTGTTGATATTTTTCAGAAAACAGTGCCATATTAGATTCCCAATACTTTTGGTATTTCTTGAGTGTCTGTATATATCATTCGAAAGATTTTCCGGTATTTTAATAAATTTCTATGTAGATTTCTAGAATTTAATATTCCAGAATTCAAAGTCTTTTAAGTTTCAGCATTTTCGTATTTTCTGATGTTTCTCAATCATAAAACTATTTTTTGCATTTCTGTTTTTTATGTTATCCCAGCTAAACATTTACAATCAGAATACTCTTCTGAATATTTCTTTTGAACTCAGGATTACTGTTATTTTAAAGTAAATAAAGTTAAGAATTCACTCAAAAACCAATTTGGTTGACTCAAACAAACGTTTGGTCGATATATGACTAAACAAATATTTGGCTAGCTCAAATAAATTTTTGGTTCAAGCAAACAAGTTTTATTGGGCTATAATATATTTTTGGTACCGACAAACACATTACGTTCAGCAGTCATTAATGTTTGTTTGACTAAAACAAAATTTGTTAGAGTCTAATAAATTTTCTTTGCCCATACCAAACATTTATTATAAGTCAACCAAATTTTTGTTTGGTCATATAACGACCAAACGTTTGGTTGAGCCAACCAAACCGGTTTTTGAGTGTTTTGAAATTTGTTCGACTTTGAGAACTTACATGAAACCATTTCTTATATCCTCTAGATTTCAGTTAGCATATTTTTAATAATTTCTTCTAATTTTTTATTTTCTATTGTTATTGTTCTTCATTTTTTTAAAATTGGGGTTTCTATCATTCATTTTTTCTTCATTATTAAATAAAAAATAATTATTCGTTTCATCTGGATTTCTTGAGGAGTTCGAACGCGGTCTACGCGCCTGAATACAGTTTTTCCTGAAAATACCTGAAAAATACTGTACTCTACCTACGCAACTGCACCAGGAAATTGTTCACCCATATTCAATGTCGAAATTACCATAAATTTTCTAGCAATGTATGAAGAAAATTGTGAATGAGCGTTGTACAAGGCGCAGTCGCAGGTAAAAACGGGAATCGAGTGATTTTGCGGCGATGCCGGAACTTATTGGCCGTCTGTATAATGCGACTTTGGTATTATCTGGTCAGGACGGTGATACGGTGTACATGTTGAAGCGAACGGAACGTTCACCGGAAGCGCAGCGTAGCGTGACTCCGGTCCTTGCTTGTGCGTATACATATAATATGATATTACCGGCGTCTACCCGCTTGCTTTGCACCCGCTCCACCCTCCGCAAACTTCTTTTATATGGCCCCTATCCGAAACACGCACTTTTTTTAACCCTCTATTTATTTTTTCCCTTCTTATTACACGCATCATTTTCCTTCTGGGTTCCTTGATATTCTCCGGTGATATCGACATTTTAAAACAATACCGAAAATCGCACGTGATGTATCATATTTCGCTGCATAGGTGACAAAAAAAGTACTTCTAATGAGTTGGGATAAAATTAATAATAGCAGAGCCCTGAGTCGAAATTAGAATCAAACTTTGAACCAAATAAATCGAGGATATCTCGGTTCTCATCGGTTCAAACTAAGCTCATTTTCAACCAACTTTACACCATGAACATGGCAGTTATTATCGATTTTACAGATTTTACGCCTAAACTAGGTTTTTTTTTTGAACCTCATTTAAACCAGTTATAACCAACAGCAGCGAAAAATCTGCCACATTGCGCATGTGCAATTTGGGCATGATTAAACACGGGAATTTTCAACATTCTCAAAATGAAACAAGCTCTAGTAACGCAAAATATGATAAAAATATGCCATTAATATTCTCAAAAATATTCTTTTTTCCAGTTTTCCTCATAGGGACATTAATCAAAAAAACGTACTAAAAAGAACATTTCTAACGAATACTTGAAAATTGACAATAATATAAATAACTCACCATTGATCGTGAGGATTTTGGCCTAAAAATGCTCGGTTTTCCTAATTATCTACTAAATAAAAGCAATTTTTTTTCAGCCCATTTTTCAAACTTTTGATGAACTTTCAACACTCGAAAACAATTTTTACATATAAAATGGAAATCGAAACAAAAAACGAAAGACTATCTGGGTCTAAAATGCGCCAGAATTCAAAAAGCCGTGAAAATATAAGTACAGCAGATTGCGTTAGGCATTAAATTGTATTATAAATGTAAATTAACTTGCACTTTGGATATAAGTGATTTTTAATTATATTTCTATAGTATATCAGAAATAAATTTAATTTGATCAGAATGAATTTTCTTTTTTTGTCAACATACAATTTTCGTCACAGCTTCAGAAAAGAAAATTTCGAAAAGAAGTCAGTTCGTTCAACAAGAAATCTATATATCTCTATTGTTTTCAAATTTTTAGAAAAATAAATGATGCGTTCTTTTCAAAGCGTAGATTTTATATTGAAGGAGCTCCCAGTTGACATTAAATATTCTGAAATGTTTCTGAAATATTTTCAAATGTTTAAGAAATATTTCTGAAATATTACATGCTGAATGGGCTGTTCATCAATAAAATAAACCGATTTTCAGGATTTCTTGATACCTCCCTTCCATATCTCTGTGTCACAAGCTGTCCCGTCAGCTAGACCCCCCCCCCCCCCTTTAAGAGGGAGGGATCACATTATCTCTAATATAATCGATGAAAATTGACGATATTGTATACTTTAGAATACTCGCTAATCAAACGTGATTGAATAAACTTTTGTACATTGTTTAATGTAATAATATTCGCGTATTTATTTAAAATAGCAATAAAAATTTATATTCCTTAAATTCAGTGATAATTAGCAAACGCAAGTAATATGGTCAATTTTTTCGACTCGGAGGAAAAGAAAATTATGATTCAATATAGTCTTTTCAAAAATCGAATTTTTCGAAGTGTTCATTCAATTTAAAAACAGAGTCATAAAAGTTTGCCTTCGTTTTTCTCAGGTTCAATTTGGTTGTACTTTCGATCTTGATTTCGAATGCGTAGGTTAAAATAGTTAAAAAACCACTCGCGAGGATTGTTTCGTACTATTTCAGATTTTACAGGTCATAAAGGTTTTAAATACGATCTAATAGGTTCAAGTTGGTTATAATTCTGTTTCTAATTTCGACTCGGGAGAACATTCTGAGAAATTTTTTCTAAGCTGGTAGAAATATTTTGACAGTAAGAAATCATTCCAAAAAAGCCAAATTGATGAACGTAAAAAGTTTTAGAATGTGTTAATTTGTAGTCAATTATTTATCTCTATTTCGAATACTACCTCGATGGTCACGAGTCTCAAAAGAGTACAGTTCCGTTTAGCAAAACGGAACTCTGGAAACAAAAATGATACTCCGATTTTTTATCCCAGGTTATGCACATAATCATAACTATCAGTATTACATTTCAAAAAAAGTTGGTAAATCACAACAAAGAATGTAAATCACAACTCGCATTTTCAATGACAAACCTAATTATCGTTAAAATTCACAACTATGTCATTAATTACAGCGCTGCACAGCAATGGTGGAAGTGAAAAGAAATGGAAATATGCAGCTCAATTAGTGGCCACGAGTAACGATTTTGCTGGGCGAGAGCGTCGCATTCGATAAAAAGTCGACTCGTTAGTCCGCCTTGCGATTAATTGCGTTTTTCTCGCGACGACGAGGAGCGAAAAAGGGCTCCCTTATATTTTCCTCAGCCCCTATGCGTAGCGTTTTCCATTTTCCCATCGCGACCTGCCGAGCGAAAAAAGAGTCGGCGGCATATTTGCCTCGTATAAATTTCCCCCGCGTCGTGAGTCGTGACGAGTGCGGAGAAATGGGGAAATCAATATTTTCACGTCGCGAGAAGGAAAATAGTCCGACTAACGCAAACACATCCAGCTTCCGGCGACGCGTCCGCATACTTGTAATCGCATATTACACGGGCTATGGCTGAATGAGAGCGACTCGCTCGCGATTATCATTACACACGTGAAATCTTCCTGCGAGATTTCGTAGCGGAGTTCTGGAGCAGTTTTTGCAGAAATTCGTGGCTTTGACTAGGAACTGGACACGGTTTTTTTTAGACGCACCTTAGGGAAAATATGCTTCAAGGGGTTATATACCTTTTTGTGCGGACGAATTGAGGATGGTTTGGAGTATCTTTTAAAGTATGTAGCAATAATGTCATGACACAAAAGGTATTGTTTTTTAATAGTGGATTATCCACTTGAAAAAACAAGTATTTCTTCATAAAAAAATTTCAACAATGAGAGGAGTTATGGCCCTTTCCCCAAAACAACTTTTTTTTTAAGAGACTTGCGGTGACCACGATGCAAATCAAACAGGCCAAGTTAAATTATAAAATCCAAAAAATTTAATTAGTCTAGGAATATATCTAGTTATTGAACGATTCAAAAGATGAATATAACGTTTTTTCTGTAAGCAAGAACGTTTTCCCTGAGATTTCGATTTTTTGAGCTCTGAAAATTTTATTAAGAAATTTTTATATGCAAAACAAAAACTTTTCTATAAAAAAGCGATCGTTCAAGAACTAGATATATTCCTAGACTAATTAAATTTTTTGGATTTGCTCATTTAACTTGACTTGTTCGATTTGCATCGTGGTCACCAACAGCCTCTTAAGAAAAAAAAAAACGTTTTTCGGGGAAAGGGCCATAACCCCGCCAATTGTTGATATTTTTTTATGAAGAAATACTTGTTTTTAGGTAAACCATACATTTGTGACATAGCATTATTGCTACATACCTTAAAAGTTACTTCAAACCATCCTCAATTTTTCTGCACAAAAAGGTATATGTGGCGTGGACTGAAGAAAGGGTACTAACAGCACCTCGCCGCTTTTCGAGAAAAACGAGATTGAAAAGAGAAAGTCCCTAAGCGTAGCATGGACCGTCCAATTTTGTACCTCAATTTTTTATTAAATAAAAAAATCATATATTTTTAAGAGTAGACTCGTTTGATAGAGTAAGATTTCTATATTCAGAATCACTGACTATCTTGAATTCGATTTTTGGTGCTGTTAGTATCCTTTCTTCAGTCTACGCCACATATAACCCTTTTAATACAAGTTATTTGACTTTTTGAGAAAATAAAAAAATTTCTAGATATCTCTTGAAAACGTCACATCTGTACTACACTTTTGACAGACGAGCTTGACATTGACAAACCCATACAAAAGTTGTGTACTTCCTGCAGCATTATCAACACGTGTTGATAAATACATACGGAAAATAACCCCGATTGTCTAACCTTGACTAGGGTCCATCCTTGAGAAATTTCTCCTACCATTAAGTTACATCTAGGGTAAGATGGGGTAAAATAACCATTTTTGTGTTTGATGAGCTCTAGAACATGCGTTTGAAGAAATATCTCGAAACTTCAACATAATATTTCTGAAAGTTTGAACCCCTCCCTACAAAATATAATAACACAATGGCATGTAACTTGCACTCATTGTAAGGTAAAATTGTTAGAAAAAAATTTGTCATTTGGTTATTTTACCCCAGCTAGTGGGGTAAAACAACCTTTTATTTTTTTAACAAAGTGAGTTCAAGAAATCTCTGAAAATCGATAGCATAATGTTTTTTATTGTTAAGAAACTAGTAATCTTTAGAAAATAAGAAGAATATGCAACATCCGCACTTATTATCGTTGGTTTCTTCTATATTTTCTTCAAAGTAAATTCTACTTTTTTTAGTTCTTATCGCTATTTTATTTTAATATTTTGAGTTTTTCACGTAATTTTCTGCAATTTTTTTCTTACTTCTACTTCGATTCTGATATTTTCAATTTTCAAGCTAAATAAGATTCAATATATTGTTCCTAATTTTGTAATATTTGTAATTATTATGTTTTCTTATTAACTCATGCATTTTTCAATAACTGATTTCAGTGCCAAACAGCTTCGATTTCTTTTTTATTTGGCTCCTCAATACTTCACGAGCAATTTCGTCTTTTTTGGCCAAAGGAACTGGCCATGGTGCCATTTCGAATCTTATTCATTTTCGACCAGTTTGACTGTTTTTTACCTATAATTACAGGGTGTTATGGTTAAAATAGTATGGTCATTGAATTTTCCGCATTTTGACGATTGCTTATTTTACCCAACTACTGCTTGGTTTTTGTCCCCCAAGCCACTTTTTCCAGTGAAAGTATCATAATTTTTTAAACGATCAGAATATCGACAAACACTTTACATATTTATGTTCATCACTAATCCCTCCTTAGAAAAAACACGTTCCTCACTTTCCTAACGTCATTTTTCACTATTTTTCACAACTCAAAAGTGTCGTTGAACTCGTTGAATATTGCTCATGTTTCACTCAAAAACTTTTAGTTGCTGTATAAAAGGTAAGAATTTATATACAGCACCAGAACAATGGACAAAAGTTATGTCTTACTGATAAGCATCTACCTTATGAGCTACTGAATGATATTTCAATTTGTTTAAATGAAACTTGCAAATGGTTTGCTTAACCCATTTACCCTAATAATATAGCATGAGTTTCTTAAATTTCACGTTGTATTATTGTAATTTTAGAAAAAATCGATGTAACACTTAATCAGTTTATCTCCAAAATCTTTAAAAAAATACAAAACAAAGCAGTTGAAATCCTTTCCACCAAACAATATTAAACTATATTAAAAAAAAAAAAAAAAAAAAAAAAAAAACACGGAAAAATAATAATCATCACATCCAGCTATTGACATGGAGAAAAAATTAAAAGTAAATTGTACAATGGAGAATGCAATCTACATGCGTTGGCAGTGAAAAAGAAATATTTGCGGCAATAATACTGTATTTTGTCATATTTACAAGAAGAATTACCGTGAAAAAAGTAATTTTTGACTCTGGATCCGCTCAAAGTGAAAAATTAGTTTTCTCACGGTACCTTTTCTTCAAAATATGACAAAATACAACAGTATTACTGCAAATATTCCTTTTTTACTGCGAATGCATGTGGATTACAATCTCCAGAGTAAATTTACTTAAAATTTTTTCTCAGTCAAGACACAACTAATTGTAAAGACGATAAAAACCGAAATACATAAACATAATATGAGAATCAAAAAGGATATTGTATTCCTTTTAAAACCCTACCGAACAAAAGCAAAAATGAAAAACAGAAAAACCCGTGATCTGGCAACACTGGTTCCGGATGAATAGCGCCTTGCTTGAATCAGGGTACGTAGTTTGGAAACGTTTTTGCTCGCACACTACGGAAAGTAGCGTCTATGAGAGCTCATAGACACTAATTTTCAAAGTGTGCGAGAAAAAACGTTTCTAAACTACGTACCCTGGCTTGAATACCATATCACGTCTTTTCTTACATTTTGTGCGAGTTTCGTGACATTTCCTGCAGGCGCGGTCGATCATTAGCCGTTGTTAATGCCTTGGCGTTTATTTTGGGAATCACAATATGCACGTAGAGTAAAGGGCTATTTAGACGAGGTATGCTTTGTTTCGACTCGAGGTGAATGAAGCGTGCCACTGAATTTGCCCCATTAATTCGACGCCTATACACAAGCCTCAATAGTCAGAGCCGTATACGGCGCAAATCGCTTACGTATATCCTGCACTGACCACGCTATAGCCTAGCTTGCTTTACTTCTGTACCACTTTTCTACTTTGTTGACGGCTTTTTTATCTTTCCAGCTTCGATTCTATCTATATTCGTCACGTGTATCTGTACTATTCGCTCTCGACCCACGCCCGGGAATCGTTACTCTCTAAATCGAAAAAGGAAATTTTCGCAATCAGTGGACGTGTTTTGACTGATTGATAGGTGGATTTTCACTGGAACATAGTGAAGAACTATTTATTTATCAGTCAAAATATGTCTACTGATTGTGAAAACTACTTATTAGGATCTTTAGAGTACTAATGATATTCATTAGAATCCTCTGAACAGTGGAATTTCACTGACAAATCAATGAAATACACGGGGTTTGGAAAGCTACTTAGAAAAGTGTAACACGTTTCGTTACCGTGACCGTTCAAAAAAGGAACGTTCCTATACTTTCACGTTACTATCTGGAAATAGTTGAGTGGGAACAATAAGACGTAGAAAAACTAAGGATGAAAGAACTGCACCATGTACTCGTGGTTTTGTTTTGGAAACTGTTTATTTTAGATACACTCTCAGAAATTCCTCCATTAAATTTAAGTGACTGTCTTTGAAGCGGATTTCCCATACTGTCTATGTAATTTTCTATTAAAGTTATGGACGCAATTATGAAAAAAATAGACACTGTCTATGGAAATTATACACCTTTTATGAAATCGAATTGTTTATTCAATATGAAGCAGACATTAGAATCATTTTAACTTTAAATGATTTCTCATTGAAAATGTGTATTCAAACTTTTTTTAATTCAAGTGGATTTCAGTATATTCAATTTTTTTGGATCGGATTTTCTCTAATTTATGAACAGCTATTTGATTGAAACAAAAATTTATATTGTATGGAATATAAATTGTGTAACAAAAATTATATTGTATATTTGATAATATACAAAAGATTTTTTAAAATATTCAAACATGTTGTACCTGAAAATAAAATTAATAATAATAAAAAATATTGAAATTTATATATCTAATATAAAAACAATAAATTTGATATAAATTTCTTTGAAATCCTTTTCATATACCTGTCCATGAAATTTTCAGAGAAAGTATACAGAAGATGTTTGAAATTTCAAAATTTTTTTGACAGTGTATTAGATTGATGGTTCGGTGTAGAAAACTGACATGCAATGTTTGTTGAGTTGCAACAAAATTTTTTGCTTGAACAAAAAATCAAATATGCAAGATCTGTTTTTTGTTAGGACGAGCCCCCCACAAGTAATTTTTTCAAGCGAGGAAAATCATTGAGAATTTACGAATCTGTACTTTTTGACCCTGAGATAAAAATCAATCTACTCGTTCAAATTTTTATCTTTTACAAGTTCGAAAAATTTTTGAAATATATTTTTCATTAAATGTTGGCAGCGGGGAGAATGTGCGAATTTCGTAGATTTTTGAGAGAATCTTCCTGGATTTTTACAATTTCTGAAACTATTCGTATTTTTCAGCATGGATAAAATACCGTACACTGCCAAAAAATTTGAAATTTCAAACATCTTTTATAGGCTTGCTCTTAAAATCGTGTTTGAATTTTCATGGACACGTATATGAAAAGGATTTCAACGAAATTTATATCAAATTTATCGTTTTTATACTAGATAGTATATAAATTTCAATATTTTATATCATTATTAATTGAATTTTAAGACACTACATGTTTGAATATTTTAGAATATCTTTTGCACATTATCAAATATACAACATAATTTTTTTTATACAATTTATATTCCATACAATATAAATTTTTCGTTTCAATCAAATAGCTCTTAATAAATGAAGGGAAATCTGCTCCAAAAAAATTTATTATGTCGAAATCCACTTGAATTTAAAAAATTTTAAGTACACATTTTCAATGAGAAATCATTTAAAGGTAAAATGATTTTAATCTCTGGTTTATATTAAATAAACACTTTGATTTCATAGAAGGTTTATAATTTTCATAGACAGTGTCTATTTTTTTCATAGTTGCGCCAATAACTTAATAGAAAATTACATAGACATTATACGAAATCTGCTTCAAAGACAGACTCTTAAATTTAATGGAGAAATTTCTGAGAGTGCAGGATTTTTTAATATAATTTCAAAATTGTACTATAGGTTTCAACAATTTCGTGCTCTAGAATTCGAAGTTTATTAAAATTTTTGTATTGAAATACATTTTCAAGAACACAGTGTCGCCATAGATTTTTATTTCTTTGAGTATTTTTGGTATTTCTTCAGTTCTTCTACGATTCAATAGATGGTTTAGAAACGTTATATATTAATAAACAAATTTCTAAAATTTGATGCCCTAGTAATTCAAGTTTTATAGATTTGTAGAGTTTTACATATTTACTAGTATTTTGACTTTTTTTTTGTAATTCTCAGTCTTTGTAAAATGTTACAAAATCTCCTAGTTTTTCTAAAAGATATCCCATTAAATTTCTAGAATGCAATTTATTGAAATTCAAAATTTGGAGTAGATATTTAAACTATTTTAATTCAATTTTTAAAAACTAAATGTTAATAAATTTATAAATTTTTTACCTGTATCGTTTTTTAAAAGGATTTTTTCGATTTATATGATTTTTCGGTATTTTTATAGACTGCTTTATATATTTCTAGAATTCAATGTTCGAGAAATCAAAGTTTTTTTGATTTCTGCAATGATATTATTTTTGAAAAGTTCTATAGCATTCATATTATATTAATAATATATAAATTTTTAGTAATTTTCCTTAACTTTTGTATTTAATTAGGTCATGTAGGATTTTCTAGCAGGTCTACAGATTTTTAGTATTTATATGGATTTTTAAAATTTCATGCTCCAAATTTTAAACGTTTCTCAAACAAAGTAAAAGAGTAAATTTTTTCAATATTCGCACACAACTAACTGACATTTAACTCTGATACATTAAAAAAATCATAAGTTTGAAAATTTTCTTTCGTAAATAATTAAGTAGAGAATTACTTATATCTCAGTTTCAGAACATTATTTTAAAATATTTACAGATGGTTATAAAAATTTGATGACAATGATATAAGTAACATGATATAAATAATAGGTTTTTTTATTACTATAGTTATTGAACAAAAGTAACTTCTTGCCGTTATCGTAACTTGTTAAATAATGTAACGTATGACGTTATTGTTACAGCAAAAAATGTAACGTTTTAGAGTAACGTATTACTCCTAAACCCTGGAAATGCTTAACAACAGAAAAAAAGTCACAACAACTCAAAAAACAGCCAACCAGAAGCCTGGAATACCACTGATTCATCAGTGGAAAGGGCGCCACTGGTAAACCAGTGAAATTTCACTAAATTCTATTTAGAGAGTAGGTGCTTATACAATAAAAAATGGGATGGTATCTGTTGTGCACAAATTTTTTGAGCATCGTATTTATTGTGCACTGGGCGATTGTGCACATTTTTACGAACTTGTACGCAGGATAATACAAAAATTGTTTTACAGTATAATTCTGAAAATATCGAAGTTTTTATATCCGAATTTATCGAATTTAGGATCATAGTAATGAAACTTGTAAAAATGTGCACAATCGATCAGTGTACAATAAATACGGTGCTCAATAAATTTGTGCACAATCGATACCATCCCTAAAAAATTAGGTTCATAAGTACATAGTCCGATTTAAAAAACGCAATTTTCCAATATTTGAACAATCTACAGATAAAACTCAAATTATTACTGTTTCATAAATAAACCTAACTTTTCAAAAATCTTGGTTCCAAAATTGTTCATTTGAATCCAAAATGCTCCATGCACAAATAACTCTTTCAAATAATACCCAGTCATTAAAATTGATGTAATACTCAGAAAAACAAACCCAACATTTAATTTCAAAAACCATAAAAAGTTGAGAACCACGTCTGGGAATCCAATGTTTTAATCGGAAATCTGTTTTTTTTTTCTTTGAAAAAACCCCTTGTTTTGGCTCCAAGACGAGGCGTGAGAAATAACATGACTATGGAAGAATGTATGCTTCTGCGCGCGAATTTTCCCAGAGCTAAACAATGGCCCGCCATGATCGGGACTTGGCGAAAGTGCTGCTGCTGCTTCATACACGCGTATTATATATCCTCTCGCGAACAATCATAACATAACAAGGCACTTTTTTTCTCCTTATAGGAATAGCTAGAAAGTACGCCGTATTGGAATTTTCAAACGGTATTTCAGAGGACATTATAAATGCAAATTCGACAACTTTCTTCAGCTGAGAGAACATTGAAAAATGCAAACGCTAAAGAATTATCATGGGGAAAAGCGTATTATGGTTCCTAGTCGTACATAAGGATCCAAAAACATTTTATTTGAAAAAAAAAAAAAAAAAAAAAAAAAAAAAACAATTCGATTGATATTATCTCGGAAAATGATGAACAAAGAAAGTAAATTTCCGTTCAACTATTAAAATTTTGGATTAATCACTGTCATATTATTAGAGTAATTAACTCGAAATATAGTAACTTTACTCAAAATGTAGTAACTTTAATTATTCATAATTTCTTTATTTCTGACCTTTCATTTCAACTCTTATTTTGTATCAGTTAATCATAGTAGAAATTTTTCAGTTTGTCAATGGAAATTCACCTAACACTTCATAATTTAAAAGCGACAAAAAAAGATCGACACTAGATAATTCTGTTCGAAAAGAAGTGCAGTCAATAGATTTCGCCTAAGCCCCTTCAAAGACTCAAGTTCTCGGCGACACTTGGAATTTAAAGCAGTTTCCTAGAGTATATGAAAATTTGTTTACCTCTACTGGCCAAGTTGAACCGAGAGGTAATACGAAAATAGGGAAAGTTTGGAAAAGTCGTGCGGCGGCGAGGTCGCGAGGCGAACCTGGGAAAGTCTGCACTTTCGGCCGTATGAGGAATGCTGAGCCCGTAGGCTGAACGAAAATGAAGTCTGCAGCTCGGAAAAATCGAAAGCCGGTAGGCGAGGTCGGAACAATTTCATTAACGTGGCGGATTGATGGAAGTTTTGATGATTGCAGCAGCTGGGCGCGCAATACGATTTCGAGCCTTCCATTTTCGCTGAATTAACGCGCCTTTTCCCCTCCATCTAACCCGGCGAATTCAATTATGCACACAACCACGCGCGCCCACGTTTATTCCCTCGTCGTCTACCTCGCAAATCTCGCCTTTAAATTATGAGCAGGCCGTCAATACAGGCGGCAAATCCGATTAGGCTCCTACTGCTTCGCGACGTCCCATATCAGGGACAACGCCGCCGCCGCCACGACCTTACTCTCTGAATTTCTTCGAGTGCATTTTTTTTCCAACGAGAGTGAGAACCCGGAAATGAAGGTTCATCAGCGATTTTTCACTGAACGAGTGGAATTTTTATCACTGAAAAGCGATGTTTCACTCCACGAAATGAGTTTCAAGATAAAAAATTGGAGTATCTTTTCAGTGTCCAAAGTATGTCGAGTCTCTAAATGAGTGTTCCGTTTTGCCGAAAGGAGAAACTCTTTTGAGACTCGTGACCATCGAGAAAACCTTGACAACACTTGGAAAACTTTATGAAAACCTAGACAACTATTTGACAACACGATGAACGAATATCTGTTACTGTCGAAAGCTTGCACTGTAAAAAAAATTAGAAATTTTCCCATAAATATAAATGGAAAATTTCCCATAATCTCAATTTTTCCATACATGTTCGGAAATTTACTATGAGCCATAGTACTTTTACAACTTGCAATCATAAAATTAGTACACTATAATGGGAAATTAAGTCTATGGTAATTTTTCCATAATAATCCATATTTTTCTCATTGATGTTAGTAAATTTTCTAGATAAGTTCATCGGAAATACTCTATATTGCATTACTTAACTTGCTATTAAATTCGAAAATATTTCGATCATTACATGAGGAAAATTTGATTAAAAAAAAAAAACTTTTCTCTTGCCAACTATGGGAATTTCTTTATACTTTCCATTTTCCCATAGATTCTCAAAAATTTATGTTTTCTTATGATTTTTCTCCATTTTTAATAGTAAATTTTCAGAAAAATCAGCAAATGGAAATTTTCACATATAAGACATGCAATTTTCTTCATAAATATTTGCGAATTTGCTACGTAAGTATATGGGAACTATTTTACTTACAATTATTGAAATTGCCACTTAATGACAGAATACGTCTATTTCGATCTGCGGCAAATCAGGCAAAAATAAAGAGAATAACTTTCCATCCAAAAACCTTGAAAAATTCATCTTTCAATACAATGTCATAAGTTTCGCATTGGCAATGGTTTTTCCTTCATTTTAAAAAGTGAGTTTGTAGAAAAGTCAAGTGAATGAGAACTTTCTTATAAAAGATGCTATTTTCTCTATATATATTTGCAAATTTGCTAAATTAATATGTGAGAAATATTCTATGCATGCATTGAAATTGCCATCCGTATATATCATGATCTGCGGAACATGAAGAAAAAAATAATTTTTTTCTTATCGAAAGCTAAAGAAATTTCACTATAGATATTTTTCATTCCTCCATAAATTGTCAGAAATTAATGATAAATGAGAGTATTTTTCTCATGAACTACATTCAAATTTTACTAATGTAAGGGAAATATGTTTTCGCGCATAATAGAAGCATTTTCATTTACCGTATTGTATTTTCTCGTGAATTGCCGGGTAAATTATTACTTGTCAAAGAAATACGTTTAAATGTAAAGTCCCATGAAAGCTTGTGCTGCACCATACTGCTATTGAATGAGGTTGTTCATCATTAGGTCCCGTGGCTCAGTGAGCAGCGAGCAGCGAATGGAAAGCAGCTAGACCAACGTCCGTCCGAGGTTCGCGTCCCGATTCAGGCAATTTTCACAGAATAAAAAATGTAATATATTCTGTAATGTCTATGTGTCTATTCTCAGCTATTTGCAGTGTGCGGGGTGAAGTCCCTAATATACATAAAATGATAACTATATGAACATTTAACATGATAGTACAATATCGTATCGAATAGTGAAATAGTACATTTTTTATTTACAAACATGTGATATATCCGATAAAAAAATGGGAAAATTTCCATTACGAATAGTAATTTTCAATTCCATATAGAAGGAATAAGTTTGATTGCATGTATTAAAATTTCGATGTATGGGAAAAAATTTACTATATCAATAAATGGTAAATTTTTCAATAAAAAATAGGTTAATTGCGTCCAATCAAAAATTGGGAAGATTTCCATTGCGAATAGTAATTTCCACTTTCATATAGAAGGAAAAAGTGTGAATGCGGGTAACAAATTTTCGATATATGAAAAGAAAATTTACTATATCGATGAATGGTAAATTTTTTAATAAAAAATAGGTTAATTACGTCCAATTAAAAAATGGGAAAATTACTATTTTTTTTAGCGTGTGGACAACGCCTTGAATTTCAAAAACTTCGCCAACTCCTTAACACATCTATGAAACTTTTAAAGAATAACATCCCTCATATCTCATGCAAATAGTTTAATTTGGTTGTTATCGTGTTGTCCAAGAAATGAATTGTTCACCGAACTCTTCAAGGGCTGTCAAAGATCTTTGACAATCCTTTGACAACTCGATGAACGATGCGAAGCTTATCAAAATTTTTCCGAGTTTACAAAATAAATAAACTTAATTAGCAGTTTATCATAATAAATAACAATTTAAATTAACGTTTGTATACTTGAATATTTGATGAATAACAATAACTTCGAATACTTGCCGTTCTTTAATTGCATTGTTCCCCAAAATGTATAATTATGTATCTTTTGCTCGATAATTGTTTTTCTACATGTTAAACTGAATGATATTGTTTCTATACTAATCTGATTCTTGGACAACCAGATGACAACACCTGGACAACCGCATGGGAAGACGCGCGTGCCCATAAGTGTTGTCATCGATTTGTTTCACAAGAGCGAGGGTTGTCATCAAGTTGTCTAGGTTTTTCGAGCGTCACGCGGGTGTCATCAGGGTGTTTTTACGTCAGTGTGAACGGTACGGGTACGGGGTCAATTTTTCTAAAAAAAGTTTTATAATTCGATAATTTCTAGAACCTTTTTTTGAATGACACGTTTTCTTGGTGTTTTAATTTTTTACTAAGACCAATTTTCCAAAAATATTTTTTTGGATTATAAAATGGTTTTTTCATCGTTTTTTTTATTCTTTTTACTGTATTTCGCTGTTTTTTTTATCGTTCTCTGTTTTTCAGACTGTACTTTTTATACAGATACAAAAAGTCTGGTTCTACTTCTTTACAATTTATTATTTTCATTAGTTATTTTTGTAATAGACGTTTGCGCGCATCAATCAGTTCTGCTATCATATGCAACATAACAGCGATGATATTTTGATGTTCAGTAATTTCGATAACTTTTAGCTTGGTAAAATACTAAATATTATGATAACTGAAATATTTGACGTACTGAAAAGTAATTGATTTTTTCAATATGTCACAAGGCTTACTTTGTTTACGCGAATTTGGCAATTTTCATTATTCGATATCATTTTCCTTCGAACGCCAGACGTAAAATGTGACAACATATTATTGGAGAGAAAATTATCATGAGAAGTGTCAACCAATTTTAGTAAAAGTTATTCGAAAACATAATTTATTTAGAAATAGTGATTATAAGAAGAAATCAACTTGTTAGAAAATAAATTAGAATAATTACTTTTTTAGGAAAAAATTTTTTAAAATGATTGCATTTAAAAAAAATGGTCTTTAGAAAAAAGGGCATTTAGGAAACTATTTTTGGAAAATAATACCTCAATGAAAAAAAAAATACTTGTCTAAGATTATTCGGGCAAGAGTTCTTCTAGTTGTCCAAGTGTTGTCAACGATTATTTTCGAAGGCAAAATTATTACCCAGGATTCGAAATAGACACTTCGATCTCCTAAATACGTAATCGAGTATTCAAAAAAAAAATGACGCAAAGTGACTTGAATACCATAAAAAATGATCCAACAAGACCAAAATCTCCAAAAAAAAACATCATTGGAGATGATCGAAAAATACTCGGGTATTCATAAACGAGACTCGAGTTGACTGCAGTGTTTTAACGATTTGAAGAGACCTCAGTGTCTTGGAAAATGACTACATAAAACTCCTACAAAAAATATTGAAGTCTTCAAAAAGTGGCATACAATGTTATTTAAAAAAGTTACCACAGGAGTCTAACTGTTATAGAAAAGAAAGTTGCAATTTGTTGATATAAGAAATCATCTGTATCAACATAAGACATCTGTTATTTTTCTATTGCGAGTATGAGGTCTATGGCTCTCATTTAGAAAGAAACCATACCTGTGAAAATTAAGCATCAATGATTTTAGTTTTTGCAATTTCTAAATTTTTCCTTTTTTAACCCGATAAAAACCTATTATCCTAATTTTCTTAACATTCCTGAAGTTTTATACAGTAGTATTTAAAATTAATATGCCTCAAAAAATCAAATTTTGAAATTTTGGAAGATATAAGTCTTCCTTTAGGGTATCCGAGTCTTTAATAAGTGAGAGTATCTATACAAATTTAAATTTCGTAAAAAGAAACTTGTTGAGGATAAAAAAAAACATTCGGAATACTCTAGTCTCAGATAAATCTAATGACGTGAAAATGATTTCGTATTTCTGTAAAAATCGGCGAGAATTTAGAACTATAGTCTTCAAAATAAATAAGTGAGTAATTTTCGAGGCTGTAGTCACGAACGAAAATGACTTCAGGAGACAGTTTCCGATTTGGATACTAAAATACTGCAGTATTCAATAAAGAGACTCGTGCTCAAAAATGATGTATTCGAATCTGGGACTCAAAGTATCTAGAAAAAACTTCTGGAAACTCATAAAAACACTTTCAATACTCTTGGAGACTTTTAGTTACTTTTTTGAAGCCTGCAGAGACTCGATGATACTTATTTCGAGACTAAAACGATACTCCAGATTTAAATCCTGGCGTATTATTATGAATTATTTAAAAATTTTGAAAACTGATTCACTGTTATTACATATTTGAGTATGAAATAAAATCCAATCTTGTGACATCATAGAACTTTCCAAAAATGTCACGACTTTCCTGAGCTATTCATAATGTTAGAATTTTGCTGTTGATGCAGTTGCGAAATTCATATAAATGCGATTCTAGCAATGTTGTCGACCTCGAACTACGTTGCAACTTTTTATAGCTTACTTTCATTAGTGAGATTACCTCCATGTTGGAATAGTATGAAATTTTTTGATTTCCCAAATGGACTATCCTTCAAAGCAGGAAAAGTCGATGAAAATTTAAATAATTTATGATTCATGGTGCTTAGAATTTTTGAGATCGTTCTCTCTTGATTATATACAATAACTTTTTGTAGTTGGAAAAAATATTTCCAATAAAAAAGTCCTGAAGAATCTTTCTTTGGAAAATATAATTTCTGCATTTTTCTTTATTGAAATCGAGAAAAAAATTCTCATTATTCACATCATGAAAAAAACATAAGCAGAATATCATATTAGTTTACTGCTTTCATATTTTGTAAAATTCAGAAACTGCAAAATTAAATGTCAAGAATCTTGATATAATATGGTAAAAAGTCTCTGGTAAAGTTATATTATTAAAGAAATTGAAAAATTTCATAGAAAAATTAGTAATGCAACAGGAGTAATATCGTACAGAGATTTTCTGACTAAATGTTTTTGCAAAAAGTTTTCCACCTTTTTCAAATACCATTTCACAAATTTTCACGTATAAATGTATACTCCTTTGAAAGAAAGAGAAAAAAGTTCCAAACAATTCGTTGCATAGTTCATTTTCGCATATTGTAACAACTTTGGTCGCATAATTGGGCGCCCCCCGCAACGCTGTACGTCCGAGAATGTCTCGAGAATGTCGAGAATTCCCGTGCAAATCGGCGTCAAGTGTACAAAGTCGAAGCTCGACAAAGAGAAAGTCTCGCTGTACGGAAAGTAAGGCACGACAACTTACAACATTGCACTCTACAATGTATTGTAATATACGCGCGATGCGCGTTAATTCCACCGCGCTCATTCCGCAATAACTACAATAAAGAGGGCGCGTTTGCGAAAGAATAATCATGGAAAGCGCGCCCGAGACACACGACTGGCAAGCGAAACCAACAACGAAGTCAACGTCGATGACTATCATTTTATTTGCTCCGTCATTAAAATAACTTCATGAATGATTTCCGTCATCATTAAAATTTTCTTTTGAAGAGCTAGCTGCATTTGAGCAAAAATTTTTGTCCATTGAAGATTTTAGATCTTCAAGTTGTGAAAAATGCTTGGACAACAAATTTACAACCTTGGAAAAAATACAACTCTTAGGATTCACCCATCACTTACAGATTTTGCAGAATAATTATATCGTGAAACGTATCGACAAAAAATCCAATATCTCTATATAGAGAAATTCCAATTGAATTTCTCTAGCTCGATTTTCCCTGAAAATGGTTTTCAGAACAGGCCACTGATCCTGTAGAAAGCCGAAGAAAGCCGCAGTAATGCGACCTTCGATCTTCTTCACATTCAATGTCAAAATAATTGCTGCAATTTGCCATGGCGATAATCACTCGCGTTCTGAATACGTCTTGTGATACTACTTTTATCATAATTTTTTCTGTGAAAATGCAGTTCAAAACACGACATAATTTCTGCAGAATCTAAAGCATGAAATCAAGTACTCTTTAACATACACGTGACTGAATTTTCACTGAAATTTAGAGTAAGTTTTTACCGGAAACGCATCACAAATCTTTCTTATTGAAAAAAAAAACTTGTATCTTTAAGTGCTTTGAACAGGAATTCATGAAATTGCATCAAAGAATGATTCTTAAAATGCTTATTGCACGAAAAACTTTTTTAACAAGTTTTCATGTACTTTTGACTTTATAAGCGTTATTTATATTTCCAAACCTTGGAGTATTGATGTTGGTTTTTTCTTTCAAACAAGTTCCTTCTCTAAAATTCTACTTAGGACCCTCCCTAAGTAATATGAAGGAAGCATAGAAGTAACGGCCAAAGAGTTCGCGCCGGGAAAAGAACCAGGCAAAAAGAGGACGCGCGGTCATCAAAAGTGTCGGATGTCGCGATGCATACTTGAATTACACCGCAGCAGTTATCAAGTCCAGCCTTCATTGCTCATCGACCCTTTTTTTGAGTCTCCAGTTTTCTGGTTGTTTTTAATACGGCTCATTTCTATTTTAAGAGTGTTAAAATAGCCAATTCTAAATTGCGAATTACACATTTTTATCGTCTCAAATTCTTGAATACACAAATACTTAAAATTTCAAAAGTTGACACAATACTCAATTTTAAATTCGAAAATTTCAAACCCTAAACTCCGAATTTTCATTGCTCTCAAATAATTAATAAACCTTAATATTTTTCCTTTCTAACTTCGTACTCTTAATTTAGGTTTCACAATCAATAAATGATCGTTGAAAAAATTTTTATACAAATTATGTACCGTCTGATTAAATATTCAGAAGTGACAGAACATTCAGTGAAAGAATAAGAAATTATACTGTACTTTTTTATAATTACGGTAACATTGCACTAATCAGATTTGACAGTCCAGAAAGAATATGATCTACATTTCATTGAGAATTCAGCGGACATATCCAACTGTGAAACTCGTTCAATTTTTTTCATTTCGGGATGCTAAATCGCAAAAAGTTACTGATCGTTGTTAATGATATATTTACCACTGACATGAAGTCGATTCGCTCTAACTGCGAAAGCGCAACAAGTTTAGAGAAGCCAACTCCGAAAGGTTGGAGTGATATTTCTATCGATTCGATCAAGGTCATATGATAAGCCTCCAAATGAATTACGCTGCAAGGGTGCTTCATTTTGTGCGCTTCCTGTTTCCCATCGTCTTTTAATAACGCTACAGCAAATGCTAATCGCTGAGAAAAAAATTTTGTACTTTCTGACACACCTATATATGGTGAACAAAAAAAATAGAATATTGTAAGTTTGACAAAAATTTTGTAGGTTTTACAATATAAATGAAAATTTTGTCATTTTTATTTTACTAATTACAATATAGTAAAGTAAGAATTGTTGTACTGTGCAAATTAAAATCTGCATGCTATTTTTGAATGGACAGATTCGGAAGATTTCAAATCCACAGAATGCAAGTAGTGCAATATAAATTGTAATTTTTACTACACTAGTACACAGGATTTATTATCCGCGTATAATGAAACATCGAATAAAATATTTCACCTTTTATCATTTATTTTTTAGTTCGTATCATACGATATTTTATGAACTAAGAAAAAATACTATACATGTAAGTATATGCATCGTCACAATTCATATTATAATGTTGAATCTGCAATATATTTTCAACTTTTTCCAATATAGCATAAATTACAATATTAATTGCCAAAAAGTATAGAAAAATACAGCAAAAAGAACTATACAGATCTTAATACTGGCAAAACTGTATAGCTTTTTCTGAAATTAGCATTAGTAGGAATTACAAAATGATATTGCAAAACGTAGAAAAGAATACAGTGAAAAACGAAATATATATGAGAGTTCTAAAAACAAAATATTTCTTCTCCTACAATATCATTTGACAATTTTTAATCTATATATTATGACAAAAAGTGCTATAAAGATCTGTCAAAAAGTACAATATTTTAGACTGATTACACAGTAAATTACAGTATTGTAATAATTAGTAAATTTTTTCTTATAGATTTTTTTAATTCCTAACTGGATTTCCAGCTAAAATTAGGGAGATTTTTTGTGTACAATGCACCTGAATTACATGTATGCAACAATGTGGTTGTCACAACCATAAAAGTTCGCCAACTTCTTGAATAGTTATTTCTGAAACATTTATGTTTCGTACAACTATCTTTAGAATTTTCAAAATCTTTCGATAGAATGTGATATAAATAAAGCATGTGGTTGTGTCAAAGATAGCCAAAAACTTTGAGTGTAGTTGTTCGAAGCCACAAATTCAGACAATTTCGGAAATCGGAAATTATACATGGAAAGAAATGTCTTGTTCCTGCAATCAATCATTTAGTAAAATATAGACCAACCAGCGTTTTGGATATGATATCCAAAGTTTTGGTTACGTCAACTATAGTTCTTGTTATGGAAATTTCAATTTCGTTGTTATAATGAAAAATTATGATATTTTACATAATGAATAGTCGTTAGAATGAAACATTTTTTACAGTAATGATTTGGTAAGTGGCAACTTTAAAATTCGATGATTCAATAAATTATTTTTGATACTCAGAGAATCGTTAATGCCAATGACTGTAAATTTATAATATGAAGCTTGAAGAATTCGAAATTACAGAATGTGTAGTTTTTGGCCTTCAAAAACTTTTTGGAAGTTTTGCGTTTTTGAAAACTTCAAATCCCAAATTATTTGTTAGTATAAAACATACAGAATCTTTGAACTTGCAGGAATCAGAGAATGATTTTAGTATTTCAAAAGCAAATTTAAAAATAAGAGGTAAAAAATTGTACGTCATTACTAGTTTTGATGAATTTTAAAATTACAACACAAGGCGAAGCCGAGCACCGAAATCGTTCCATCAAGATGACATTGGAAAAACTCGCAACAAACTATTTAATTCATTATTTTTTTAAAAACTTATCACGTCAAAAGTTCAAATGATTAGAAAATCATTAAAAAAAATTACCTTAATTTGTATCAACAAACTCGGAAGATTATTGAAAATTTCTAATAAAAAAAATTAGGGATTCAAAAATAAAAACATGCAAATTTTTTAGAAGAGTGTTTAAGAACTATCCAAGTTTTTGTTGAAACGTTACAAGTCATTTTCTGAAAGATCGAATTTCGTGACGCTCAGCACTGTATAACAATGGTAAATAATAAGCGAGATGTGGTTTCGGCGACAAAGCCGATGATTAACAAGCATTTCCGAAGCGACGAAACGTTTATATTTGTCACACTGCAGAGTGAGATCGATAGTCCCACACGTTATTTTAGCAGACGGGCATGTATAATATACCATTATTCTCTGTTATGCTCGGGCAATTCCTTAGAGTGCGATATTTCTACAGGCATTTTAGAGAACTTAGTTTCATTTTGTTTCCTTACATTACAAGAACTAATTTTAGTTTTGAAAAGTGACTTTTCATATGGTGAACATCCGGTTATCTTGTAGTTCATGATGAACTCCAACCACGTCATAATTATGAATGATATGAAGAAACTCAAGTTTTTCTCATCATAAGAACTTATGAACTGTCCACAAAACTGACAAAACTCCATTATGGAATAAATTAATAAGTTAATGAATAATTGATTATTTACTCACTCAGTTTGGCGTTCGCTGCTGCGGCGGCTGCTGCAGCCACACGTTGATAATATTCGCATTCAGGGCATACTGCGTCTTCAACTGTCCCATCCTCCTCTTCAGCCCTAAGGCAAAGGTCTTTGTAGCCCTCAGGTGGACTTAGTGTCTCCCGCTGCTGTGTCTGATTCTTCTGCTGTTTTTTCTTATTCTGCTCATCCTCCACCTCCTTCCTCTTATCATGTTTTTCACGCCTCACCCCATTTTCCTCATCACCCTCATCGTCCTCGTCCTCCTCGTCATCCTCACCCTCATCATCGTCATCTCCCCCGTCCTCCTCATCGTCATCTTCGTCGTCGTCGTCTTCGAAGGCCGAGTGCTGGTGGAAATGACCAGCGCCCTCGTGTCCATCGATTTCGTCGACCACGAAACATGGCTGTAATGTAACAAGCAGAAGGGCGTTGCACAGAAATTTTACATGGAGAGATGAACTTTGATGTCACAAGGGTTTGTATATATTACAATGTATCAATGAATATTGATTCTATCATAATAATATCTTAGAAAGTGATTTGCAAGCTCAAACTTTTATTTTTTTAAATATAGCACCTTATTATCAAACCGAAATGTCTCCTTTCTTTCGTCTCTCTCGGTACTGAGTTTTTTCGGTATGTATAGCATTTAAAAAACTATATCGCTTTTTTTTGGATAATTTTTTACATTGGTTTCTAGAATTCAATACTACAGCCCTAGTAATTTTGATCCTCATAAAAACCTTATAAGAAAATGAAATTTCTTATAAGAATGTACTTGATAAGATCTTATAAGAAAAAAACGGTATGAAATTTTCTCGATCAATTATTAATAATTTTTATTAACGGTATGAAATTTTTTCGATCGATTTTGAATAAGAAGTCTTATTTTCTTATAAGGTTTTATTATGATGTTTCATACTATATTTTTCTTTTTTACGGTATTTCACGGAGTTCTAATAGTATTTTTAAGGATTATTCGTACCTGATACTTGATGCTATTTATACAAATTTTAAATTTTCTTATATTTATTTCTAGCATTTTTGTTGGTTGACGATTTTTCGGCGTTTTTATCAATGTCCATATATATAGCTAGTATTTCATTCTTCTAGTTTCAAGGTTCTATAAATATCTAGCAACTTTATACTTATTTAAGGAAACGATAACTACATTGACTTTCAGTATTTTATCGATTAGTGTTTTTCATATTTTTTAGTATTATTCAAACTATGTAGGATTTTCGAGATTCTTTATAAAAATTTAGTATTTCTAAAAATTCTAATATAGATTTGTAGAACTCGACATTTTTGGATTTGAAATTATAGAGACTTTTGGTATTTCAATAAGTTTTCGAAAAAACAGTATCTTGTTTGACTTCAAATATTTCGTAATTTCCTACAACTTTTTTTAATTTCAAATTTTTTCACTTTTCATAGATTTCAATAATTTTTTTAGTGTTTTGATGGATTTCTGGATTGGTAGCTTAAAAATTTAATTTTCAAGAGATTTTTGTTGTTTCCATCAATTTTTGGAAAAATAATACCTACACAGTATATCAGTATTTTCGAGATTCCTATTATTCTTAATCTTCGTCATATTTCTCAGCTTTCATGGAATTTTATATTATTTTCTAGTACTTTGCTAAATTTCAAATTTTTTTATAGGATTGCTATAGAAGTTTTTCAAATTCGATACTCTGAACTTCAAAGATTTATAAATTCTTAGTTATTTCAAATGATTTTTCAGAGCCCAGTTTTTTCGTAGGTTTCTTATGTTCAAACCAATTCCTGTGATTTCTGTATTTCTATATATTTTTAGAATAGTTATAGAATTCAGATGATTTTCTGACTACTTCATGGATTAATATATAAATATTTTTCAAATTTGATGCTCTAGGCTTAAAAATTTAATAAATTCCTAGTATTTCAAACAATTTTTTGGATCAGTTTTTTTATAGATTTCTAAGTGATTGAAAAAATCCTTGTAATTTCAGCATTTTTTAGATTTTTTTTATATTCATTGAATTTTGATGATTTTCTTATATCTTTACAGATTGATACATCAATCTTTCAAATTTGATGCTCTAGGCTTCAAAGTTCTATGAGTTCTCAGTATTTCAGAAAGTATTTTTCAGAACACGTTTTTTTTGCAGATTTCAAGTGTTTCACAGAATTCTTGTGATTTAGGAATTTTTATATTATTAAATGATTCATAGAATCCAAATTGTTCTCTGACATTTTCATGGATCCCCACATCCTATTTCTAGAATGATATGCTCTTCACTGAAAAAAAGGTTTTTTTTAATGTCAAAAAATCCTACTCAATTTGGTATGTCAAGAAAATTCAATAACCTTTAAGAAAATTTACTTCCATGAACTGTTCAAATAAAACTACATTTTTGTGCAATCGATTATTGATTTTTTTGGCTTGAATACAGATTTATTAATAGTCAACAAACCTCATTTTTAAGCAAGAACACGTCTTAAGAGTTGACAAATAATCCATTTGAAGCAACACAATAGCTCAAACAAATTGCTAGTTTGACTGTAAAAAATCTCTATTAACTCGTATAGGTACAAATATGAGGCTTATTAACAACAAACGAAAATAACTTGATAAGAATAAATCTTCTATAGAATATAGGTAAATAAATGAACTATCAAGAAAAATTTTCATAAATTTCGCATATTCAGTGATTTGTTTTATTCTTCATATTTTGCATTACTCATAAAATTCTGTATGATTCCCTACTTCTCTTGTAAAATCCTATAAAGATTTCTAAAACTCCATGCTCACAATCAGTAGGACAAAATTACCATACTGCCCCCTTCTGGAATTTCTAACCAAACCATACTATAAGTTACAAAAATCATAAGTCACAACTCAAACCATTTTTCAAAAAAAAAACCTGCATTCAAATTCACATCAATTATACGCAATCTTCACCAAAGTGATAAGAAACGCCTTATCATAGCCATACCGTGGAATGTTGCGAAGAAGATATCTGGGAGGAGGGGGTCGGCGGCGGCAGCGATTGCTCGGTGGCGAAATGTAAATTCAGTTCGGCCCTGCACTCGCTGCAATTACCGAGGCGGATCATCTCGTGTTCCTGGCAACAGCAGTCGCACTCCTCCTCGTACTCGGCGCAGCATTCCTCCTTTATAAGAATAATGTAATCCGCCGCGAAGAACTCGTTGAGCTTCTCATTGATGACGACCCGGTTCTTCGGCTGCCCCTTGGCCTTCACCTGACCCGGCTTCTTCAGCAGCGACTTGAGGGCTTTTCCACCACTTTGCTGCTGCATCGTTTCCTGCACCACCCCCGCACTCCCAACAACCCCGTGTTCCTTCATCCTCCTCCCCCTCCCCCGCCCCCCTCTTCTTCTCCTCCTCCGCCTCTTCTTCTTCTTTTCCTTCTTCTTCTACCCTCCCGAACTCCTCCTCTTCTATAAAAAACAAAAAATCACAACTTTTTATGTAAATTATTACTCACTGCGAGTAGGAAAATAGCGGAATTCAGACTGTTTGTTTCAGTGATCTAGTCTACCATACAGAGAAACAGTGAATCTTCACTGATTTTTTAGTCATATTTTTCTGAACCACTGTTTCTTCGGTTAATATTTGTCTCTATTCATATGAAGCAGTGGAATTATCACTGTTTTTCTCGGTGATCTTTTTAATGATAGTACGACAACAACTTAGGAACAATCGTTCCAAACCGACAGTTCCAAGCAATAAGTTTTAATGCAGTTAGTTTCTAACACTGTAAAAAAATTTAGAGTCTCGTTTCAGTCTCAAAGAGTATCTTGAGTCTCAAAATGAGTACCAAATAGTCTCTGAAGGCCCCAAACAGTGACTTCGAGTCTCCGAGATTCTACGAATTTTTTACGAGTCTCCTAGTCTCCTACAATCGCCTTTGATCTTTTATTCGAATACTTTATTTCTTGGAAGGAATAACAAGAGTATCGTTTGAGTTTCAAGAGTATTTAAGTAGCTCATTTTTTCCAAACGAAATACTGATTTAGATACTCTTGGTTACTCGAATATCTCGAGTCTCTGAATGAGTATTCCGTTTTGCAAAACGAAATACTCCAAATGATCAATTTGGAGACTCAAAACACTATTGAGACTGACAGATACTTCATTTTTTCTTCATCTCGGGAAGTTCGAAGCCTGAAAGTTTGAAAGTTTTAAATTTCCAAGCCTAAAAATCATACAATCGAGAATTTCAAATCTCTAAAGTTCGATCTTTAAAAATCTAAGAATCTTTAAAAATCTATTAAATAGCCCCAATGGTATAAGCGTTTATTCGAAGCAAGTTTGCACAGATCAGCAATGACAATTGTGTGAGACACAATCGTGAATTGCTACTAATCAATTGAAAATATAATATTGGATCAATTGGCCACGTTCTCAACATAATCGTGACATCTTTTCACGACATTTTGATCAAAAGTCGCGACCCTTTTCTTTTTTAAATAAAAGTTACATGGTTACTTTTTCTAAATCGAGAGTGTATAGGTGACTGTGAGTCTCCGAAAGTTTACGAAACTTTTACGAGTCTCCTGAAGTCTCCTACAGATCTTCGATTTGAATACTTTAATTCTTGGAAGGAATAACAAGAGTATCGTTTAAGTCTCAAGAGTATCTGAAATATCCCATTTTGCTAAACGGAATACTGATTTGGAGACTCTTGCAGACTCGAAAAGTTTATTCCTCCCCCTTGAAAAAAAGTGCACAGTTTATGCAAAAATTTTCGAAAAAAAAAACATAATTTTTTTTATTTAAATGCTGTATACTTTCAGAAATTTTTCTATTAAATTTAATAGACTGTCTTTAAAACAGATTTCCCGTACTGTCTATAAAATTTTCTAATAAAGTTATAAATGCATCTATGAAAACAAAAGACACGATGAAAATAATAAACCTTTCATGAGATCAAAGTGTTTATTGAAAATAAGGCAGACATTAGGATCATTTTAACTTTATATAATTTCTCAATTTTCTAATTGAAAATGTATATTCAAACTTTTTTAAATTCAAGTGGATTTTGACATAATATATTCTTTTGGAGCAGATTTTTCCTAATTTATCGACAGTTATTCAGTGGAACAAAAAATTCATATTGTAAAGAATATGAATTGTAAGACAAAAATTAAAGTGTATATTTTATAATATACAAAATGTATTTTCGAATATACAAGCATGCGGTCTCTCAAAATTGAATTATTTATAATAAAAAATATTAAAATTAATATATCCATTGTGCAAACAATAAATTTACTATAAATTTATATGAAATCCGTTTCATATGTGTCCATGAAGTTTCAAACACGATTTTAAGAGAAAGTCTATGAAAGATGTTTGAAATTTCAAAATTTTTTAAATTTTGGTTCTTCGTTCAGGGAAATTCGAAGCTTTAAAGTTTCAAAGTTCCAAGTTCCAAACCTACAGAATTCTAACTTCAAGAATATCGAATCTTCCAAGTTCTGAGGATGGAAGTAGCAAAAAATTTGAAATTCCAAAAGGTTTGAAAAATTTCTAAAATTTTCAAGTTACAATGATATAGGCGTTCATTCGAAACAAGTTTGTACAAATCAGCAATGACAATTGTGTGTGACGCAACATTGTAAATTGTTACCAATCAATTGAATATAATAATATTGAAATAAATAGCCACGTTCAAGATAATTGTGATAATTTTTACGACATTTCGATCAAAAATCACGACCAGGGTTACGAGTTAACCGGTAAAAAAATGGGTCAGGTCATGGTAATTTCTGTCAGTCACTGTCATTTACGGTCAAATCAAAAAACTCTCTAATTATAATTTACCGTCAGAGCTCGTTTCTGGTCAGTAATTACCGGTCATGCCCGAAATTCGATGAAATATGTTAGTTAACATAACTGACCAAACGATTTACAGCAATTCCAGGTGAAAATTACCAATCTTGCTATTTTACATTTCATAAATGGCTTTTCCATTTTTCAGAAAAAACTCATGAGTGTCACTGTACTGCTAAGTTTATTGGACAATAACAGGGTGTCCAAAGTTGGCGAATCATCAGAAAACCATCGATGCTTCATGAAATTCTGAGACACTTTTTCCTTAACAATTTTCGAAAATTCGCAAAGTTTAAAGAGTTATGCATCATTCAGTTTTGTCTACTTACCATTCGAAAAGGCGGGGCTTTTGATTGAAGCCCCTTCTCTTTCTAATTGTAAGCTTACTCTAATGGAAAAGTGGGGGTAATTGAAGTGTGTGATGAAATGTAGAATAATGTCTCTTATCTTGAAAAACAATTTTTACTTCGACTCACTTTTGTGTTAGTTATAGTAGACTTTTGTCCAATTATCACATTTATGATACAGTATTTTCTAATTTTTTTTAAAGAGATAGAAGAGAAACCATTAACCATTTATCGTTTTTTATCTTTTTAGTCTCTTCTATGAAAAGCCCCGTCTCTCTAAAAGTTAGTAGATGAAATTCAATTATCAATAACTGCTTAAGTATTGCGAATTTTCAAAAATTGCAAAGCAAAAAGTGTCTTAGAATTCTATGAGGAATTAATGATTTTCGGATGATCTGCTGACTTTGGGACACCATGTATATGTTGTCATCAACAACAAATCGAAAACAAAAACTTTATACTCATGTTTAGAAAGTAATGCATCGGCGATAATGATAAAAGTTTTAGAATTCCTGTACTTCCGATTAAGACGACTCGCAAGACCTTCTCTTTTTGTCCTTCTTCCTTTCAACTGAATCCCATTCTAAGCATCTCTCTCGCACTACAGTAGGTTGCGAGTCATCTTAAGTCTCCTTCGAAATTATACATAAACATACCCTGAGAAAAAATATTGTACTTTTTACTATATAATTTTGCGATTGTGTTTTAGTCGCAAATATTACACTTTTTGATGAAATTTGTTTCATATTCTACAATATTTATAACATAACTTAAATAAATTTGCCAACATTTGCCATTAATATAGTAAAATAAATTAAAAAATTCCGATTGAAAAAAAGTGCAATAGTTTAAACTGTTCCACAATAATTACAATGCCTAACAGTGAAAAGTATAATACTCTTGTCTTAAAATTAGTGTATAAAACTGACGTGAAATACATTAAATCGAAATTTTTCTGAAAATAAAGATACCGAAGGAAAATATCTTATGAACAATACACTTTTATTAAGTAGTTTGTTTATTTCCTTATAAATGATTCTTTTCAAATAGAAAGGCTATAATTGTATGATTATTTATTATTTGAGGAACCAAAAATTTGTTTCCATTTTTTCATAAAAATTCGCAAAAAAAAGAAAGATGCAATAACAAACGATATAAACATTTTTTCAAGTTGTCTTTGAGTATGTAATAATTTTGACTATCATAATAATTCTGACCAGTAAGGTAAACCAACGGTACAAATTAACCAAAATTTTCTTGTTGTAATTGACAGTCATGACCAGTAATTTACCGGTAAATTTACTAGTAAATTTACTGCCTCACATCCCTGGTCGCGACTCTTTTCTTCTTTACGTAAAAGTTATATATAGTTACTTTTTTTGAATCGAGAGTATAAGACAAGGAAAAAAAATTATATCCATGAAATAAAATTACATGCATTTTTTTAAATCAAATATTGGAAGGTTTTTTTTAATCAAATATTTGACAAAAGAAGAAGTGATAGGAAAAATGCATAGGAACTAAAAATGGCTTCGAACTTTTAATGTTGGAAAAATGATAAATTGGAGCTCTTGCCGTTGGAAAAATAAAAGATTTGGGTTTTCGACATTGAAAAATAATTAGTTGAATTAGCCATTAGAAAAGTAATCGATAAGAATTTTTTATCAATGGCACTTTTATTTTGGAACTTTGAACTTTCAAATCATTCATTTTGGAAATCTGAAAATTGACGTAGAACCCTTACAATGAAAAAAGTTAGAAACATCGATTCAGTTGTTTGACTTTCTAGGTAAAATATCTCCATTTCTTAAGTAGTTTAATTTTCAATACAGTAATTTAAATATTCATCCATAAGTTCGTTTCGCCATTTTTGCACTTTGCTTTTAAAAATAGCGGTAATATATTACATTTTTTAGCTTGCGACATTTAATGTGTCAGTTTTTCAGGTTCGTTTTTATTTTGTCTTCTCCATATTTGAATTTTAACTTCAACAAATGTCTACTTGTCGTGACTTATAGAACTAACTTCTAATAGTTTAAATTATCTAGTCCAAAACATCAAATTCTCCGAATTTTAAGATACCTTTCTAATTTTATCTAAAACAATTTTCTCTTATTTCGGAGACAAATATCTTGTTATTAAAAAATTCTACTTTTCAAAGTTCACGATATCCTGCTCGAATCTCAAGGTATGGAATATTCATTATTTATTATTTTATCGTACTGTTTTCAATTATTTACAGTGATAAATAATGAAAATTCGAATGATAGATTTACTTTTGTAATTCAAATTTCATCTACACAACAAAACTAACAACTTTTTTTGATGTTGAAAGACTTTTTGACTGAATAATGAAAAATCAGAAGTTTACGCTACTCGATTTCTCAAATTCAATAGAAAAAAATTTTGCATTTTTAATTTCCAACTTACATTATTTTACAATAAAAAAGTTGACATCGAGTTTTTTTTAATTTTTATTTTTAAAAAATTAGTCCAAAACGACTTAAATTTAAAGTTTTGAAACAGAACATTATATTTAAATGTCACATTTTTTATTGCATACTTGAATTTTGCAATCATATTAAGAAAAATTATTGATCTTTTTCAATTGTCAAAAGCAGTTTCAAACTCCTAACTTACGATATCAAGTTAAGGAAATTGAATAATAAAACATCAATTTCTGCTCAATACGAGGTATCTGAAAATATCGATACGTAATCGGATTGACGAAGTACTTCAAAGATGTTCGATACTTATCATGAACATAAAATATGATAAGCTGATAGCTAGGTATACACAATTTTACGTTTCCTCGAAAAAATCCCTGTCCAGCGCTAGCTCTTTCAAAGAATTTTTTGTAAGTTGAACGTCATTTTTCTCCCATATTTTCAATTTTCAGAAAGAACAATAAGAAAAAATTGCACTTGAAAATGCAAAGTCAAAATATTAAAATGACAAAAAATACGGAAATTCCTACATTTTTCCATGACTACGAATAATAATTTATTAGGAAAGGGGGTGGGGTGAACAAATCCGACATGATCGGAAAAACGGTCACTCTATGGAACACGTACTCGATCTGCATTGATAAAATAGAAAGAAAACTCGTACGAACCTTTGAAAAGTTGATATCACGAATCCAATAAGCCTTTTATGTAGGAGCATAAAAGGGAAAAATGACAAATCGAATACGGTCGTCATATTTGCGATTTTCTTTGTTTTGCCTTACGGAAGAAAATAAAATCATGTCGCGAGACCGGATCTATTTCAAACCCTCGAACGTCATTTCGTTCTCCATCAACTCGATTTTTCAAGTTATTGTGTCAAGTCACGAGCTTGCAAACCTCTCAACTCGAAACTTAAACTGCAGCACTTGGCAAGAGAATCGTGGCAATATTGTGCAATACAAAATCATGACACTCGAGATCCCACTGGGCAACGAATGGAAACTTTTAGAGCAGTAATGCAATCTTTTTATGGAAATTAAAAAGTTAACATAGATGTAGGGGGGAACAATTGCTACCTCCTTCCCTCACAGTTCAAAAAATTCATAATTCCATTACATAATTTAAAACTATAAAAAAATATTCTCTAAGTATTGTAGTTTCATTTATCAACTACACATTTATCATTGTATAACTGCATAGTTATAAATTCTATCATAGAAAATTATAAAACACAAATTTCACGAATTTCAGTTCTGAAAATTCTAAAATTATATTTTCGAAAAATTCGGTTCAGTGATATAAGACACCAAAATTTGTTCAGTGCAAAGTACTATCCATGAAATATTCTTCTCTTTTTTTTTTGAAAAATTTGCTGACCCTTTTCACAATTTCAATTATTCCCCGTCCTCTTTCCGAGGGCCATGTTAAATTTCATTTTATCGTAGATAAAAAATGCAGATATTCGAATGTAATTTGGAACGTGGTTTGAAAAACATGAGCAAAAAAGAAGCGAACAGCGTAAAAGAGGTCGAGCACTCGTGTGCCTCTGGATTGGAAATATTATAAATTGCGAAAGATGTAATTACATCGTGGTCGCGAAAAAATGAATGGGGCATTGTTTGGGGAGTAATGTGTGTTAGTCGGTAACGCGGAGCATCATTGGAGTGCAGCTCTGGCGGGCAGCGTTCCTGATCAATAGCGATTTCCAACGAGAAAGTTCAATTATCTAACGAGCTATGTACTTTGGAGATTAAAGCGAAGAGAAACGCGATTTAGACTTGCTGCATCGATAGGGTTTCTTCCTTCCTCAATACGCTTCTTCGGCTGCACTTTTGTATACTCAACTTTGCACTTTTCTCTACTATACTTTTAATTATATTATAGATCAGTTTACCAGACGCACTGAGAAAAAAATTGGAACTATCACAAAACTTTATTTTACTGTGGAATCAGTCTGAAATTTTTTACTTTTTGCTAGACATTTATGGCAGTTTTTGTCATAATATATATGCAGTATCTTTCATATTTTAAAATGTTCCCAAAAATTCTGAATTCAAAAAACTTCAGACGAATGAGTAAAATAAGTACAGAATATTTTCCGAACTGCACAAATCATCCCTGTATAAAAAATACTTACACGCAAATAGTTTCTGTTCTTTCATTGGTGTACAAAAAACTGCATGGCATAACAATTTTTAAAACGCTCAATGCACGAAAAACTTTTGCTCGAACGACACCCAATTAAAGTTTCTTTACTTTCGTGACATTTCCTAAGGATCCCTGTATATTTCTCACTTTAATAAATGTAGTTCCAGTAGTAAGTCTTCATTCTAAATTGCCAATTAGCCGCATAAAGCTTATTGTTTCGAAAAAAAAAATTCAAGTCGTTATGCGAGTTTGCAGTCGAACAAATTTGTCGGTCTCAGCAAATAATTTGAAGCTAACTTTACATCGACTTTCATTCGATTCGCCGTATAAGCGAGATTGAGCGATGAATAGCTCAGTATTCAACAATTTTATTCGGAATACTTTATATTGTAGTTTGCTTCTTCAATCAAAAGCCTTATTAAAAGATAACAAGGGGAGACAAAGAGTCAATCTCGTGGTAATTTCGCGAGTCTATTAAATTATGTTTATATTTTTTATAAAAGGCCTTTAATCGCTATCCAGCTTTGTATCTCGATAGAGAAAAATTATTCATGAATGCGTTGTCGTGTCAATAAAAGTTTCTGACCATAATAATTTGCTTGGTTAGAATTTAAAAAATAAAAACTGTTCAAATTGCAATTTTTGATAGTAAGTTTATATTGTTCCAATTTTTGGTTTATTAGTATGGAATTTTTGGAACATTTTGAACACCTTCTAAGATTTCCTCAAATTTTTCGGAATTCGGAAATTCATAAAAGTTTTGATTAGTGAAAACAGTATTTAAGTACCTAATTTCAAAGTGATAGAATGTTTGAGAGGAAATTTCCTACAGTGAGATGTCTTTCCGAATATTCTTCAAAATGAAAAGAAAACAAGCAAGATTATTGGGCGACTCACGAATACATGAAATCTTTCTTCATTTTCAATTACGCATGAAAATCATAAAACAACTTTGGAAACATTTCCAAAAGCAATAGAAACGAAAAAAGTCATTGTTTAAATATTTCTCTATGCTTTTGATAAGTTCTAGAATCGAAATTTGATTTACGAGACTTTCAAGATTTTTACAGTTTGTTATAAAATCCATTACAGTCATAAATTCGAATATATATTCACTAGATTTTTTAAAGGAAGTGTAAATTCAATAATTCTTGAATTATTTAAATAATTTTTTAATTTCGTAAAATAATTGAAACTCCTGGAAATGCCTAAAAATTATGCTCTACAACTTAAAGAGAATTCTCATAATGTTTTTTTTTTGTTTTAAATAAAACGAACTGGAACTATTGAATTTTTGAAATAATGAATAAAGTAGAATATGAATGCATAAAATGAGGATTTTATAGATCGAAATTTTCTGTATCTGCAACTATTTATTTATTTAATGATCTATACGTTCAGAATTTACCTCAAAAATAACAAAATGTACTTTTTATTTGAACCATACTTTTTCTCATTACGAAAACGTTTATTTATTTAGGCGGAAGGTTCGATTTCGACTCTCAAATATATTCTGAAAATATTTTTGTTTTATTCATCAATCGTGGGAATTTAATCTATCTCCATATTGATCGACGTTTATTTTCATGAAAAGCTTTTATCATTGATATTTGCAAACGACGTGTCCAATGCAAACTCTCAATTCGCAATTACCTCTCTATATATCAGCGTACAATTTTTGTTGCTTAAAAAAAAAATTCTCTGTTTTATATAAACTTTATTGGGAAAGTTCGTTGTATCAGGCACTAAATCATCTCTCTTACAATTAGTTGATTTTTCGATATTCAATTCCAAAAACATTATTTTTCATGCAAAAAGTACGAAAGACCTTATTTTCACAAACAGTACCGTCAACCAGCAACGATTTCCCCCAAAAAACGGCAACGCAACGAGTTACAATTTCCGTAGTAACTGTCCAACCCCCAACGAGGTCTGCCATGAAGGGAGCGTGAAAAGAGGGAAACTCGAGCCAGTGATAACATCAACGTCTCGTCAGACCGAACAACCCAATCGTACTATACTTGACGCGAGTTTCAGATTCGTCCTTTTCCCGACCCCACGAAAACTCGCTAACGCGGAAAAAGTATTTGGAAGTCGCAGGATAAAATAATCAGGAAAAATAATGTAGGACACAATATTACTAGGGCGGTAAAATCATTCATATTACTACCCTAGACAAAAAATGAAAGCTTCCAAAAGTTGAATTAAACTGTATGTTGGCTTGTAAAATACATGCGACCAATACGACATCGTTTTTTTAGATTATCCAAAGTTTTTCATTTTCATGGATGTAGCATCTATTTTCTCACTGCGTGTACTGTTCGACTGTACTCTCTAAATCTGAAAAAGTGAAACTCCACTGTTTCGCAGTGCATATTCACTGTGTAACAGTAAAAAGTCTTCCACCTTGGAAATAGTGGATATACACTGAGAAATAGTGAATATGCAATGTTTTAGCAGTAAATATTCACTCCAAGCTCAATAAATTATATATTTCACAGGTGAATAAGTGGAATTATACTTATCCACCAGAAAATATTTTACTGTTTTCGAGTGCAGAGAGTACAAAAATGTCTTAACCGTACTCGTAATGTTGGATACAACGGGGTAAAATTACCAAGGGTAAAACAGCCATTTGGATCTTTTATTTAAACAAATTAAAATATCATTCATCGGTTGATGAAGTAGATGCTTATCAGTAAGACACAACTTTTGCCCATAGTTCTGGTGCCGTATATAAATTTTTACCTTTCATACAGCAGTTAAAAGTTTTTGAGTGAAGCGTGGAAAATATTCAACGACACTTTTGAGTTGTGAAAAATAGTGAAAATTGACGTTGGAAAAGTGAGATAAGTATTTTTTCTAAGGAGGGATTAGTGATGAACATAAATATGTAAAGTGTTTGTTAATATTCTGATCGTTTAAAAAATTATGATACTTTCACTGAAAAAAGTGGCTTGGGGGACGAAAACCAAGCAGTAGTTCGGTAAAATAAGCAATCGTCAAAATGCGGAAAATTCGATGACCATATTATTTTAACCATAACACCCTGTAATTATAGGTAAAAAACAGTCAAACTGGTCGAAAATGAATAAGATTCGAAATGGCACCATGGCCAGTTCCTTTAGCCAAAAAATATGAAATTGCTCGTGAAGTATTGAGGAGCCAAATAAAAAAGAAATCGAGGCTGTTTGGCACTACAATCAATTATTGCAAAATGCATGAGTTGAAAATAAAACATAGTATTGCAAAATTAGAAACAGTGTATGGAATGTTAATCAGCTTGAAAAAAAAAATATCAGAAACGAATTTAGAGTCCAAAAAAATTGCAAAAAATTACGCGAAAAACTCAAAATAGTAAAATAAAATAGCAGTAAGAATTGAAAAAAGAAATTTGAAAAAAGTTGCAGCTGGGAAAAGACGAACAGAACATGGAGGGAACCCATCTTTCCGCTCCAAACGTGGTCGTCTGAGTAAAATTTACTTCGTAGAAAACATATAAGAAAGCGACGATAATGCAGATATTGCTTATTCTTCTTTTTTTCTAAACATTAATAGTTTGTTAACAATAAAAAACATTATGATCACAATTTTTGGAAATTTTTTATACTTCTTAAGTTGAAAAAATAACCGAATGAGTGCGAGTTACATGCCAATATTATCATCACACTTTGTAGGGAGAGGTTCAAACTTTCAGGAATTTGTTGAAGTTTGAGAATATTTCTTCAATCACATGTTCTAGAGCTCATCAAACACAAAAATGGTTATTTCACCCCATCTTACCCTAATAAACTATTGCGATACAAGTAATAAAAACATAGTCAAGTAAGAGGATGTCTCACCCGAATTGAAGACGAAGACGATGCGATGATGTTGCGTCGAATTGGCTCATGCTCTCTCGAAAAAGGCCCTCGCTCCTGGGAGTGGGAAGAAATGATAAGCCGGCGATTCGCGGTGAAACATGACAACACGCGCTTCTGCTGCTGCAGAGGATGAGCCGGGGATATTTGCACAACACTACCACACTGCACACAACGACCACGGCACCTCCAACATCCGGCAAGGGAGATGAGAAAACTCGTGAAAAACGGCACCGCGACGAAAAGGAAAGACTCGGGAAAGCGCCGAGCGATGGAAAATGCGTGGTGGAATCTGTGCAAATCTATTTGAATGGTTGGCAGAGGAAGAGGAGGACGACGTCCGTCGTCTCGCGAGTATCGATTTTGCCGGCGTAGCAGAGGGAGTGAGAAAAAGAGTGAGCGAGAGTGAGAGAAGTGGTTAAGGTGGTGGTGGTAGATCTGGCTGCTGCGTGTGGATGGAAACTGCTGCACAGAGTTTTTAGCTGACTTGATTATGGGAAAGGAGCACTTTGGGCCCCGGCACTATCACTCTGTGAGGGGGCTCAAGAGGTTGCACCAGACGGGTAGTCGTCATCCCCATCACTGTCATAATCGGGGACACGATTTTTGGTAAGGATAACCACCCACTAACGCACTACCGCTCGGCCAGGCTTGAGGTCTGACACTGACTGAAGAGACTACTATTTATTCGCACGAGTGATACGCGCGGACCGGCGCACAGCCACATACTTGCGAAAACTCTGTTTTGCGATTGGCTGCGGAGCAATACTCGCGTGGGAGGGGACGTCAGGTTCGTAAAGGGGAATTCGCTATCCAGGGTTGTTCGGGAATTTGATTCTGCCTTAAACGTGATAAACCTACAACAGCAGGTCCAAGATGTTCAAAGGAAGATAAACAAGAGAGGGGAAATTATTAGCCAAAAAAGCGGTCAATTGGAGCAATGATACGCAAATCAATTCACCATCGAACTTTTTTGCTGATATAGTGTAAAGAGTCGATCCTCGGAGCCAGCAATGATAAACACGTAAATAGGGAAATCGTGTTTATCAATTCAAGCTTTCGACAGCTTACCGCTCTCATCGTCAGGAATACAAATCATAAAATATACAAAACAATCATAATTCCATATGTAAAATCAGATTTTCATCAAGTCAATGTCAAAAAAATAATTTTTCAAAACATCTCACATCAATAGATATGGATTCCAATGAACATCTATGATCGCCCCAATTCCCATCAATAGCCAAAATAAGATCAAATCAGATATAACCAATCATTGTCCCGAATCAATTCATACCGATTGAATAATCACCAATAAATGGTCCATTAGTTTATCCGAATAGGTCTTAAAGAACAAAAACCAAACAAAATTCAAAAACGTCATGGTAATGGTTTTTTGCTGATATTGTACTCTTGTTGAAACCAAGGCCATCTTCAGGGAAAAATTCATTGATCGAGATCTATTACAATTCCATCAATCATATAAACGATCGAGAAGTCAAGGGCAGGTCTAGTCCATTTAAGAACTAAATTACGTCCTACAATGTTCTTCAACAAGAATGGACTGCTGTTGGCTTATATTTAATTAAATACGAATTTTGAATCTTGTTGGTACCTGTTTCCTAGTAATATTTCCTTTTTCGACTTAACAGGTTCAAAAAAGACTCTTCTTTAAGGTATATTTAGGTGTAAGATGTTTAAATAAGGATTTTGTTGAATGCCCTGCTGGTGATGATGGACTGAATTAAATTATAATTTTTTTAATCCATTTCAAAAAAGATGTATGCAGCAGATTTTCGGTATTCAGTTGGATTGATTAGATCTATCACAGTTCTATCTTTCTCAAGAACGATCGAGAACTTGAGTGCAGATTTATAGCCCATCTAAAAAGGACCAAATTACATGTTACGACGCTCGTTAACAGAAATGGAATTCCATGTATCAAAATCTACCACAAATTTTAACATTCTCAAAAACCTTCGAGAACCCAAATACAGGTCTAGTCCATTTGACAAGAAATAAATTGGTTCAAAAAAGACCCTTGTTCAAGGTATATTCAAGTATTTCAGGTGCAAGATGTTTAAATAAGGATTTCGTTGAATGCCCTGCTGGTGACGATGGACTGAATTGGATTATAAATTTTTGAATGCATTTTAAAAGAAATGTATGTACCAGATTTTTGATATCCGGTTGGATTGATTTACTGTTATCGAATTTAATGCGGAAAATCTAGATGAAAATGTAATGCGTTTCATACATGAAATTTTTCATTAGAAGTAGATATATCCAGAGATGGCTACCAATTACATTTTCTCATTTTTGCATGGCAAAGAACTGTATAAATTTCGTCGCAGAACCGTGAAAATTTGTGAACGTATGTGTTTGTATCCCTATTTTTCAAGATTACTTCCACAAAGTATAGATTACAAATATGTAATCCAAAAATATAAGAAAATTCCAATGCGATTCAATTTCAACATATTTTAATTAATTTAATGCAACGAATCAAAAATGTAATTTTTTTCTATGTAGTTTGACTCAAAATGTCAGATTTTTTTCAAATCAAGCAGAGCTGTTCTTCATAAATAATTACCAAAATTTATTAGAACTTTTAATTACCTGCTATTCAGTAGAAATCGATTTGTTGTCGATGGTGAGACCTGAAAAATGCATTGAGAAATTCAAAAAATCTTTGACTCGGACGGGATTTGAAACTCGGGTCACAGGCGTGAAAAACTGGGACGATACCACTTAACCATTCGAATCTGTGGAGTAAAATGCAAAAATTTTTTTCAATTTCTGATGGTGATGGTGCACTTTGAACTCATTCAAAATTTTTCAAAGACAGTAGCTTGAATGACTAACATGTAAGAACCAGGACCTAATAAGGAGCAGGACCTAAATTCTGGGTACTAATCCAAATAATTTTCAATATAACAAAAAAGACCCCACCCCAAGGTCTTATTTAAATTTTAATCAGTTAAATTTTACTTACCCTTCGCAGAGAAAATCTATTTACTGATAAATTAATGATTAACAAACTAGCGATTTTTGGATGAAAATCATGCATTTTCGCCATTAAATGACTTTTCATTGTTTAGAATTGAAAGAACTCTCTTTCTCCCTTTTTGTAGACGGTCCTGGAGGAAACAAAGTGCAACGAAAACAGAGAGCACGACGCAAACACAGGTGGTAACAGTCGGCCAAGTTGAGTAGAAAGGATGCACCTCTATCTACCGCGGCCACGTGCAACCACGTGCTGGGACAATCCCAACGACGATGGTAAAGCCGCGAGTCAGATTTGAATTTTTCAATAATTCTCAAGTATGGATATAACGGTACCAAAATTAAAACAATACAAATAAAAAATTTATATTCATTATTACTTAAGTCATTCGAGAAGCCTATACCTGATTTAAATTTCTTTCTGCATTAATTTTGCAAATAAAACTTAGAAAAATACTTGAAGAAAAAACAATTTTTCAAATTAGTAACAAAAAGTTTAAATAATTATAATGTAAATCAAATGGAAAACTAGTTGAAACTAATTAAAATGAAAGGAACTATTTTTAAAGAAAAGTTCTTATCGGAAATCAAGTCCATGAAAATGTAATTAAACAAAAAATAAGTAAGAAACGAATTTTTTGTTTGGTGGCTGAAAAATAGGTTTGCATAGAATTTCGGAATAAAAGTACGATTGTTTTCGAATTGATTTTTATTTCGCGTCTTGCACGTGCCAAAAATTTTCCATAAAATATCGAAAATAAAACTAACTCAGAATAAAACATCCAACAATATTGTATAATGTACATTTGCGTATAAAATATTTGCCCAGTGTCGAACACAGGGCGTATCATTTAAAGTTGGATTGTCCTAATTTTATTATTCACAAGAACCATGTACATTTATAAATATCCTCCCCAACTTTTGAAGGTTTGCCCTAAAGTTAAGTTAAAAATTGAGAATCAAAACTAAAAATACGAGGAGAATTTTGTAACTGTGGTACCACAGTAACACACAATATTTCAGGAATTGGGCTGGATTTGGCACTCCAAGTTTTTCGATACAAAAGTATTTTTTCTTACATTTTCAATCATTTTTCTACTTCATTTTAAGCATATAGAAGTTTGAAGACGATGCTCAAAATTTTAAGAATTTTTTGAGAGATTCTAGTTATTCTACTGAAATCCACATGTTGTCATTACCGATACGATTATTATATGATAGTAATGCCTTTTCGAGATACTTACAAAATAAATACTAATTCTGGCCAGTCAAAAAAAAAATTTTACAATGATGTTGACATATTTATATAGTTTTTTCGACCCAAAAAATGATTGTGACACGTTTTTAAATTTCCTTTTGGCTTTAATGAAATCATATCAGAAATAATTTCATGAATTGCTTATGATTACTGTAAAGCTTGTATATAAAAAAAAATAACCCCTTATATACGGAAAAATAAATCATTTATAATGTATTGAACTGGTTTAACTATGAAACCAAAAATCAACACAATCATTCGAATTCCAAAATGGCCCTCAACAAAGTAATTTTTGTAAAATTATTAGATTCCTATTTTTTATTAGATTCTAAAAAGTTGCCCCTGAGGATTTTTTATTCCTGGAATAAAGTGTGTGCACTGAGGTAATAGATATCATGACGTACGATAGATCTAATATCACACATGATTAAGGGTGGAGAACTTTGTAAGGGTTCAGAATGCCATTAGGATCCATGAGCTTTTTCATTTGCCGCATGAGCTCAATGGCTGAATGATCTTTGCTATAGCTTAGGTACTGCGTCTTTTTGAAGCCGATGCCATGCTCGGCGCTGACGCTGCCCCGCAATCTCGACACGTACTCGAAAATGAAAGGCTCCAGTTTGTCGGCGATTTCAGGCTCGTATTCTCGAGTGGCCACCTGAGCGTGCAGATTACCATCACCTTCGACAAAACCCATTTTTCTCACATTATTTCTGCACTACCAATTTACTGCAATTGAATATGCCCATTCTCCACCCCAAAATTGTGTACGTTCTCTCTAAATCAGTCAGATTTCACTGATTCTCAGTGCAGAGATAAGCAATAATAATTTGCTCTTTAATCATCAACACAATCGATTAACTGATTATATGTAATTGAATACATCATTATTACTAATACTCATGTAATATTGCTTTGCATTGACTTGCAATGAAATTGGATGCAGCAAAAGTTACTTATGCAACGAAAGTGGATGTAATGGAAGTGGCTAATGCAATGGAAGTGGAAACGTCTAACACATTGTAATTTTCTAATGCAACGGACGTGAATGCAACAGAAATGGACGTGGATGGAACGCAATTCTGACATTTTATACAAAATTTTATACTAATGGGAACGCCTTTTGAAATTCTTTTAAACCACTCTGCTGATCCAAACGAATTGATATTTATTCGAATGAATTCGTGGATTTCATTCGATCTAATTTATATAATAAGATTATAAATCAACTGAACCCAATCAGCTCAATCATCGGAAAATTTTCCATCATAACGTACTTCAATTTGTTAACCCAGGCAGCTATATCCCATGTTCGTGCTCTGATTATATTCATTAATTAGCTACTTTAAGGCGCGTTTCCCATAAATGATCAATTAATGCAAATAACCGGAGCACGAACACGAAGTATAACTGTCTGAATATTTTCAGTCGACCTATAAATTAATTAGCATTCTCGAATCTCATATGGATTTGTAGGTGACAATCGTGATTTCCGATCAAAACATAAAGCTAGATATCCGAATGTCAAAATCCAAATTTATAAGCTTCATGAATTCATATCATGTATAGTAAACATCCAAAGATTTAATTGGATAAATATATATCACTAAATTTTCCTCTTCATTTTTGTGAACTCGTTCCGAAAATGCCCTTGAAATTTATACATTTATCGTATACTATTTGTATTCCTAGTGAATTTTTTTTGTTTTGCTTTTTTTGATTTTTCTTATCACCCATCTTTTTAATGAGACAAAAGTTTGTTCACAGCAACTAAATTTTGGTACGATATGGACCAACCACATGTTAGCATATTGCAGTCAAAGATTTGGTTAATGTGAAAAAAATTTTTATTATGACCAGTGGCGAACGTAGAGGGTAGGTTTTTGGAGGTCGGAACCACTCCCGATATTCGAAAAATATAATATGCTAACAATGAAAATTAACAAGCAAATCTATGTTTCATTTTTTAAGCCAACAGTTTCATTTTTTTATGATCGTTTGAATGGATAAACAATGTTAAGCGACTATAGCCATCGACTTTTTCATTAAAAATGAGCAATTTGAACTGTAGAATCAGAGATTCAAAAGTGTCAACTCTCAAATGATGAGTTTCAATAGATTAAATTTCCGGTGAAAATAAGAATCACAACTTCAAACTGTTATCTTTGAACATGAAAACAATGAAAAAATTACACGTCACTATCAGAAATAGTCAATATTATATATTTTACATCTCGAAAGATATATTGTGACTTTTGGTAGATGGTTTTTTCAAATAATAGTTTATTGTAATTAGAAATATAGAAGAATTTCGATATGAAAAAAAAAGGTATTTTCAAATTTAATAGATTCAATGTTTTCGACTCATTTTTTTTAATGATTTAATGTGAGCCTTGGAGATGAGGGACTCGTAAGTAAAAATATGGACAAAGAAGACTTCTGTTGAAAAACTAAGCCTGAGTAAGCCTAGCACTCAAAATAAAAAAAAAAAGCGAAAAATATAAACTTGAGAAGTTTAAAGATTTGCCATTTGAAATAGTAAAATTTCAGTGTATATTACTAGTCATTTTTAAAATTAAAAAAACTGCAAAATAAGCTTTTCGTTGGATATAGAATAATAATGAAATAGTTTCAATCAAACCACGACAAAGTACTATAGAACGTGATACAAAAAAATCATAAAACTGATTATTCTAACTTTTCGAATAAAATAACTTCTAGAAAATTTTTATACGTCTAGAGAAGTTGCACGGAGAAAAAAGTCATAAGAAATTTCAGTATACCTTCTCGGACTGCAATCATACCTCAGACCTATACCTAAAAATCAGTACATTAGTACACTAAAATTTGGTATAGGATAGAATACTTTTTGTTCAGACATTTACCAAAAATTATTATATCTTATAAGAAATTTCATAATACGTATTGTATATGTTAGTATACTGGTCTACCAATTTTAAGCTATGGGCCTGACGTATGATTCTGGTCTGAGAAGGTATACTAAAATTTCTTATATTTTTTTTCTCCGTGTGCGCAGCATAAATGCTTGGACTGATAAAAAATTTTACCTAGAATAATTACCGTTTGTAGTTTATAATTCAAAGAATCAAATAGCTGAAACTTTAGAACTTTGCTAAATCTATGTGAATTCTGAGAAGAGAATTAATGATTGCCAGTTTAGACGCATGATAAATTAGAGAACTTGTCAATTCAAACATACTTCTTTCAAGTTCGAATACTTCATGAAAAAGTATCAAAATTCAACGCGAGCAACCTTGAAATCAAAAATAAAATCAAAAAATTTTAAATTCAATAGAATTCAAGACACAAAATTGAGGATTCGTCATAAATAAAGTAGAAATTTGATGGTTAAAATATTCAAAATATTTGAAGAAGTGGTATATGTTTACCTGGAAAACCCCTCCCAAAAGTTTTATCTGCGTGCGACTCTGATTATGAAAATAAAGAATAATAATATTTTACGAAACATGACAACTCCGATCAAATTTTAAAAAATCCTTCATTGTCTCCTTATTCTTTAGAAACATTTCTCCTTGAATCATCAAGCTTTAGGGTAAAAATTGGGCCCTTTTAAAGATAAACAATGCCACAACTTGAAACCAATCACCTGTTGAATTTAAATAAGCCCTTAAAAATGTTCGGCGTGTGAATTAATGCAGTCAATACAATCTCGAAGCCAGTATAAAATCAACCAGAACTTCCAGTACCCCACACTCTAAAAAAAATTTGTGGTAATTTTACTGTACCGATATGAAAGTCATTAACCATTACCTTGTGGTGAAATTTCACTATAATTTCACTGTAATTTTACTATATGCAGTTGAAATTTTCCTGTTTATTTATATTATTATTCCATGTTTTGATGAAATTTTCCTATTCAAGTATGTTAAACATGAAAGAATAGTACATTTTCAGTACCATGGTATAGGAAATTTCCGTATATTTTTTATATTTTTTACCTAACCTAAAACTTAAGTCATCAGATCCAAAACTTTAATCAGTCCATATTTAACTAATTATAAATCCATAGTTGCTGGAACCAAACTTGTCTCTCCATCTCAGTCTCGTTTTTCCCCCTCTCCACATAGAATTTCATTCCGACGCCCCTGCGATCGAGTCGCTATCTCGAGGTACTGTATAATCATAATAATAAGCACGGGCGAAGGCTATAATGACCTTATCCGGTTTTACGAAGCTCCGTTGATGTTACGGGCAATCGGCAGATAAGAGGAAATCAACAAGAGAGAGGGGATCGATAAAGAGACGAGTCGGCGTCACAGCCGTGAGATGGGGCTACTATTACTGTACGCCAACATTATTCCTACTAACTCTTTAAAATCAAGATTAAAAAATGATGCTTCATTACAGAAATTCAAAATTAGTGGCCATAAATAAAATTTTGTATGAATAGAACTCTAAGAGGTTAAACCCAAAAATGGAATGAAGGGTTAGGAGGGAAGAAGAGTAGATGAAAGTTAGGTATATAGATGGAAAATCAAAACAGAGTCACTTGTCATACGCATTTTCTGTAACTAGATTAAAATTTGCAGCCCTTTTTGAATTTTGCCCAATGATTTCACCATACTGACATGAGGAACATTTGCTGGCTAAGTTTCGGGCGTGTTCGGGTATCAGCTGTTCCCACGAACGCACCCGAAGGCTGCTGAGGACGCTTGAAATTCTGGAAAGTGGCAACTGATCAAAATTCAGCAAAAAAAGAATCTCAATGATCTCAGTCAACAAGAGCAGAATCCCACACACAGAAACTGTCCAGATGTTGCGTTTGCCATACCCCCAAAAGGACTTCCACCATCCCACATACACTAATGCTTCTACTTCTGTCAATCTTTTATCCTTGTCAGCTCATTAACACAGGGTTGCAATGACAGGAGGAGAAGCAGTAAGGCTAGAGACAGTTGACAGGAATAGAAACATTACTGCACATACAAAAATGAAGACCCGTAAATGGCCATATAAAAAAAAAAGGAATGAAGGACAGCAATTCCAGAACTAACGCGCCAATCGCGCAGTCGGGAATCTCAATTTGAGACGTGGCGTGTATACACAATGAAGGCAGAATATATATGTATATACATAGACAGAGCAGCAACAGGAAAAGAGGCATCGAGAGGAAGCCGGGAGGGAGAGGCGGATCGATGAGGCGCGACTCGTATTTTCTGCATGCAGGGAGAAGGAAGAGGAATGCGAGAAGAAAGTCAGGAGCCAGTCGTAAAAAAATTGCACTCTTCGGGGCGGCTTCGATCCTTCCTTTCTATTCTCGTCAATGCCTTCCAGCACCACGAATACGGCTTCTAGGAACAAGGACAACAATCGAGGGAGGAGAAAAGACTCGGTGGTATCGAGCGCTTTCATCGCCCGCCCTATTATACGTACACGATATATATATATTCAACCCCCCCCCCCTCCCTTACCCACCGGGGGAACAACTTTTTCACGTCACGTGAGTTGCTGCAATGGCATGAAGTACATGTATATATTTGCACTGAGAATGGTAATTGTCATCATAACGAAAATATCCTTTTATGAACGATATTGTAAGCTCATCATCAGAATCTCACTGTATTCTGCTATGAACTATCCCTTACTCTTATGTGAACTTAATTGAATTGTCACTCCTTGACTGTATTGTGACTCTAAGTACAAATAACCTTCTATGGACAATCTTGTATAGTTCTCTCTTCTGTGACTTATTGCAGTAATGCAGTGTATTGTCAAAGAATATCGTTGTCACAAAAATCTCGTCTATTGTGTGAGTGTTCATTTATCTTGCATCGAAAGGAGGTGAGAGAAAAAAAGCTCGTTACCTAAGTGGCCGAAGCCGCTGACGTGACAGACGCGGGAGTCCCGATGAAAACGCTCGCGTAAGTCCTCGATGAGTTTGTAAAAGTGCGGCAAAGGCAAGGACAAGTCGTACTTGAAGACGTAGCCCTCGTGCAGCACGGCGTTCGCGATGTTCTCCCTCAGGGCCCACAAATTCTGGAATTTACCTTGGAATCGAGTCTGCTTTTCGCGCTCCATGAAACTGGATTTGTTGTTTTTGGTACATGATGGAATCAGGATGGACTTCTGACTGTGTCAATAAATGATGAGGGGCCATCCACTCGAAAATCGATTTCAACTGAGTGGCTTATTCCTCATTGATTTTGATTGATTCAGGATGGTTCAATATATTTGGAGCCTGATTCCGAAAGTTGTACACAGTTGATTCGGCTGATTCCGAATCAGTATAAGCTTGAATCACTCAGATTCGCTCGAGTACGATCAGAGTTTGAATCGATTTTAAACATAAAGGATCATTGATTTCCAGAGTGCATGGACCCTCGGTAAATGGAGACATGGAAAACCAACTATTGATGCAGTCGAGAGTCGGTTCCTGATTGCATCGAGTGGCGAAAACCAATCCATATAGTGAAATGTTATTAACAGTCATTCCCGATGACCCTTGGAGCCAAATTTTTAGATAAAAGTTGAATTATTGATAGCCATATTTTGATAATGATCAACTTTTTATTATTATTTTTCTCAAGATTTCGACTCACATTATTGTCTTCTTCAGGAGTATTTCTGTCAAAGTCAAGCGTTTACAAAAATTACGAAACAATTACGAAATTTTCCATGTCCATCATCACTTACATCAATTAAAAGGCCGTCTATATATTCAACATTTTCTGTATTGAACTTAGTTATAATTTTTATCTTTGCCACAAAGTTCTCCATAATCATCTCTTCAACCATGTAACCTAGGCAATGGTCGAGTTTCACCAATACATACTTTTCATAATGAATTATATATATATTCTACATGAATTGTTCACTTGGAGCCAAAAGGTACAAATCCATGAGTGATAATACAGAATTTTCCAATAATATCTCAACATATTTCTATACATTGTTGCAAGTTTTGTCTAATACGGCTACGATTTTTCGACGACTGGAAATATGTATTGACCGATTCCATTTAAACTCGACGAAGCTTTACGGTTCGACATTTTATTTTCGCTTGAAATTCATGTACGTTGTACCTGAAACAATTCTATTCGTCACGTTTTTTTTATTTTTCCACAAAAAAATTTTTTGTCGTCAGTTATAATGTATTTGCCTGAGGCTATCAAAATTGATTTTTCAGGTTACCCAATTGAACCAAAATTTTTATCTCTATAACTTTAACAAATATTGACCGATTTTTATGATTATGTCAAAATGTGTGGTAAAGTTCGAAATTTTCAATCATACTGAAATTAATGGCATATGTACGTATTACCTCGTTTAAATCGTGACAACGCAAAAACTGGAAAACTTTTGAAAATTTACCTTCTCGAAATGTATTTTTTTTCATGATGAATTTTTAGGTAAGAAAATTTTGGGGTTACCAAAATTTTTTCGTTCGAAACATGAATTTTAGAAGAAAATGTTCGATTTCTTCGTTTAAAGTCATCTGAATTGGCCTATAAAGGTATTATGAGCGCGTGAACAAAAATAAGGGAATTTTTCTGAAAAAAATTACAATGTGTCAATTAAACCCAAAAAAATGTGTACGCTTTATCACAAGTATTTTGTCTATTTAGTTTTCGAGGAAAAAAAATGCAAAATATGCGTTGATTTACACGTGTTCTTATGGAACGAATCGTATTTTCTTGCATAATTCAAGAACGAATAAGGGAATTTTTCTAAAAATTTGCCAGACTTCAAATTAAACATTCGAAATCAAGTTGCAATTTATTAAATGAATTTCCACTTTTTCAGTTTTTCTAAAAAATAGTAAAAAGTATCACTTTCGGATAACTGTCATTGCTGAATTTGACATTAAACAATGTTTAATACTGCCGTACGCAGTTGCTGTTGCGTATGGAGTATATAAATAATAAAACATGGCAATTCACAAATCAAAAAAATGCGTATTTTTAATTTTTCACAAATATCAATTTTAATAATTTTGATATTTTTGACAACTTTCACGACGTGGAGCTACGTTCAGAGTATTTCACTGCTCATAATACCTTAACTAGGAAAGTTACGAAATATTATCTGTTAGCTTGTTTTGGTAAAATTTTACCGGACTGAAATAAAAAGAGCGCTGCTAAGAATCAACGTATGTAATGCAAAAAAAAAATTTAATAAAGTCACGTAATTATAAAACAAAAGCAAACGAACAAATCAGCAATAAGAAGTCGAACTTATAATTACTAATGACAGTGCCACTGATGAGTCCGTGAAATTCTACCTATTACTATTTAGACAGATTCCCTACTGGTGACAATGGACTCATAATTAGATGAATTGAAATGGATCAAAATGGATTTCAATCGATCCATCCGCTGGATTGAAATAGATTCATTTTAATCCATTTTAATCTATTTGACTTAAGCTTGGTTACTTATCATTGATAACACTGAAAAAAATGGTGCCTTGCCACGAGACACTTTCTGACGCCGTTTTTAAGACGTTTAAAGATGTCTTTCAAACGAATCTTTTTGACACGTAAAAGTAAGACACTTAATGATTGAAGATATGGATTTCGCGTCTTGTGTCTTCTACGAAGACATGTCTCACATATGTTTTTTTGCAGTGAAATCAACTGCATTTTGATATTACATCATTTTCAATTGGAAAATTAAACCTTATGTAATCCTGGAATTGCAATAGATATGTACGTGTTTCCATTTTGATGGAGGAACAAAAAAACTTTTAGGAACAAATCGCATGCAAAGAATACGTTCAAGAAAGGTTTTTAACGAAAGTGAGTATCATAAATATTTTCAATGACGCTACTAGATATCCCGAAAATCGTTTTCATATCAGCGAAAAAAAAAAACTTGAATAAACATTAGATTTTTATTTGCTACCGTCACGGAATAAAAGTACGGAATGACATTGGAAGGCTTGTGTCAAATATTACATGACATACTATGATTTGACCAAAAAACTTTAATCAATAATATATAAAAGGGTCCAATTTATGACCGAAATATATTGAGATATGGAAAAATTCGGAAGTTGTAAAATGACTCCAATCAAATAAAAGGACTTCACTCTTACCTTAATTTTCGAAGGTTCAGAGGAAAGAGTTCCATCCAATACGAGATTCTGAGCCATGGCTTTTTCAACGAAGGCGCTCATCTTCTCCTCGTCGTGCTCCATTCGACTACCCGAGGTTTCAACGATAACGTAGAATTTATGGCGAACCTGCTGCTGCTGCAGAGGATTCGTCAAGGCAAGGTGCTTAGTGCACAAACCAACCGCGTCCTCGTCCATGACCTCGTATGACGAGAGGATTTCCCCCAGCTCTTTTTTCGCGAGCTCGAACGTCTTGAGCACGTCCTCGAACTTGTCCAAAGCTGCAGCAGTAGCAGCACTCTATCATCGATAAAAACCACAAATGCTCCAAGTATCAAACGCATGCTCTTGAATCAGCATACACTCCATATTTCTTTGAGTAAATTTTCACTCAAAAAAAGGTACAAATATCTTTTTGTCGTTCACATTTCGCAGATCAATAACTTACAATATCAAACTCAGAAATTTTTGAGATAAAAGAGTGCTTCTGGTTAAAGTACTTGCAGTTTTTGTTTGGGAAAATTTGTAAGTGTCAGGAATATCTACATCTTTAGATGAATTTAACATATTCGTGATATATTTCTGGGATCAGGTAGCCAAGAGTAGTATTTTTCCTGAAAATGTAGATCAATGCCAGTCTTTTCATTCATTTTCCTGACATCGTAGGAAAAGGGATAAGGAATCTATGTATTGAGTGAGGGACGGAGAAAGAGGAAGACTGAATTCTAAAATTCCAAAAACAAAATGAGCGACAGTATCCATGAATATCCTGAAAAAATACTAAAAAGCAGTGAAAGTACAAGTACCAAGAAAGGCGAGATTGAGGGCCCTCGGGAGAACGGGGCACTGGATGGCGACCTTGGTGATGACCCCGAGGGTGCCTTCGGAGCCGATGAAGAGGTGCTTGAGATGATAACCGGTATTGTCCTTTTTGAGGGTGTTGAGGCAGCGAAGGACCTGACCATCGGCCGTGACGGCTTCGAGGCCGAGGACGTTGCCGTGGAGGTTTCCGTAGCGAAGGAGCCGAAGGCCACCCGCGTTCGTAGAAAGGCAGCCACCGATGAGGCAGCTGCCCTTGGCCCCCAGGTCCAGGGGCATCATCAGGCCGAACTCGCGGAGACGAGTCTCCAGGTCCTCGAGGATGCAGCCAGCCTCGCACACGAGGGTGCCTGCGAGGGGATCGACCTCGAGGACCTCGTCCATTAACCGCATCGACAGGACGATCTCGTCGAAAACAGGAACGCTGCCCCCCACCAAGCCAGTGTTACCGCTCTGCGGGCACAAGGCCAACTTTTCCTGATTGCAGTATTTTAGCACCGCCGACACTTCCTCCGTCGACGACACTCGCAGGACCAATCGACTGCATCCTATCGGTAAACAAATGCAGTCGCAAAATATTCGACATTTATCGGTAAACGTATCTCTGATAAAAAATGAGAGCTTTTGAAACTTTACAGAAAATAAAAATTATTCAGAAAGTCTCTCTTTGTGCTCTTCAGAATACTTTTCGGGAGACTTTGAAAATATTTAAATCGAAGGCCTAAGTCTCGCAAATAGATACTTTTAGTAATGTGAGTGTCCTAAAAAGATACTTTGGGAGAGTCGAGTCTCTCAAAAAGATACTTCAGAAGACTCGAATATTCTTAGTGACTGAAGGGGAAATTCAATAGTCAAAACCCAAGCGATTACTCAGAGCCAAGAAAAACCACTTCTTAAGAGTATCTATTTTTTCATTCTCGAGCTTTCGACACTCATCCGGTGTCCTCATCAGGAGTCTCAATCTCTTCATTCAATAGTGTTTGAAGAATCTCTGTTTAGGAGACTACAGGAATGTAAAAATTTTGTGCAAATTTGCAACATTTCGGTCTGTGTAGACCCTTTTCAAGACCTGCATATAACAGTCAAAACAATGGAATCTTGGAATCCATCTGTATAAGTCCCCTAGAACTCACAAATTATTCTTCGTGACATTGATGAATTAGATATAACAAAAAGTATAAGCCATATTATTCTAAGGTAAGCTTTATGAGAAAACTCAAAACTAGTTCCTCTAACAATAGTCATGATTTCACCATGTCACTGTGATGATTTCATTATGAAAAGGGTCTAAAGCAGACCGAAACGTCAACGATGAACAAACTTGAATAGTAAAATATTTTGACTGGGATGAATTCGATGAATGGTGTTTTTCCTTAAAACATTTTATACCCAGTGACAAATCAGATAATTCAAATAATTATGTGTAAATTAATTAGGGGCCGTCCATAAATTACGTAAGACGTTTAGGGGGGGGAGGATTTAGCCGGATCTTACAAAATCTTACGAGGGTGGAAGAGGGGGTCATGGAAAATCTTACATAAGAAAAAATACCTATTTTCCAATAAACTCGTCGTACCCTAAGGGAGATTCTGTAATACTTTTCCAGTGAATTAAGAAATGACAAAAGTTCCTATGAAAGTATTAGAGCAAACTATTTCTAAAAATATTTATTCCACGAATTTTTTGTGTCTATCGCAATATTAAAAGAGTTTTGAATAAAGTTTTATAAGTTATTTAATACGCGTTTCATTGATATGACAGTAATGCCCTATTTTCTATGTTACAAACGGTAATTTACTAACTTTTTCGTCTTACGAAAGATTTGGAGGCGAGGGAGTGGGGGGGGGGGGTCAACTGAATCTTACGAAATCTTACATGGGGGGAGGAGGGGTCTAAAATAGACAAAAAACGTCTTACGTAATTTATGGACGGCCCCTTAGTCAAGTTGCAATTCAAGAAAAGAGCTTTTTCATTTTAAACAATGTAACATAATCTACCTCATTTGAATTTGAATAAAATTTTATTATTTTTAAGCGCTAATAGAAATAAAATATTTTTCAATCCCCATTTCTTATAAATTAAGTTAGAATAAATCTTAAAATGTATATTTCTTGATTTCCATCGATGCTTTCTTGCTACAAAGAAAATATCTTCTCGAATTATCATCTGGTTCAGATAAACGCAAATATCTGATAATGTATCATATTCTTAATCTTCTTCTATTTACGAAACATAATCTGAGTTCTCAACATCAAAGATCTCTGATAGATCACGTATTTCGGAAAAAGAGGCAATAATAACGTAATTTATAATGCTCTGAAAAAGAGATACGTTATTTTGTCTATTTAATTATATTCAAGATATGAATATCGGAATATTTATTAACCCTCGCTACGCTCACACCAGTAGAGACGCTAATGGTCAAATCGGTACAAAAATGGTGACGGATAATGTTTCATATACCTACGTATACCAAAATTCTAGTGACGAAAAAACCAACAAATACTTGCATTAAATGTAGAAATTTATCGACGTATTTATGATGGTAAAAAATTTAATAGATCGAAATGTCAGGTTTTTACAAAAAAGAATTTGTCATCGTTTTGTGTTTAATTTTTTCTAGATATATGTTTCGTAGAATGCTTTTCTAAGATTTAAAATAGAAAGCGGCTAGAAGTTTTTCCTTTTACATACATTCAATTTTTTCATAAATATCAACACTGTCATGAATTTCTGAACTGTCAAAGGTTTTATAGAATATTGAACTGTCAATCTTTCACAATTGTTAAAAACAATCAAAACTTTCGAAAAATCGCCAAAACTATTCTAGTTCCTCAACTTAACTATCTTTAAAACTGTACAGACCTTAATAAAATATTAAACTGTAAAAACTGCAAAAACTCTGCCAGAAATGTGACAACTGTCAAAAACCTTCAGTACTTCTTGATGCTGATTTTTCATCATCATAAATGTTGTACCACAGTTACGGTCTTTTTAAAATTTCTTTTTGTGCAAGCTCAATGAAATGCTTCACATCGAACTCAAATCAGAGAAATAAGAAAAAATTCATGTAAGAACTATTTCGAAATGAAAAATTCTAACTCTGAAATGCAAATTAAGGCAGTACTTACTACAGAAAGGACTGAATTTAGTCATTAGAAATCAACTCAAATTGTCGCTAATACCCGAATACATTCGACTGTTTGGCAACGTTGCAATACGACAATCGACATACACAGAACTATCGATGTTGTGTATAGTTATGATGTTCAGTACCTTCAGTATACGTATCGCTTTCCTTTTTCAATTTGACATATTCCACCCATAATTTACATCAGTGGCTGATCTAGAATCTTTGGGGAGGGGGGGGGGGGGGGTTGACTTCTCAAAGGGTTTATTTTTACCAGTGACATAGTCTTTTCACATTGCAAAAAAAAGTATTACTATCCCTACGGGGGGAGGGGTGTTTGAACCCGACCCCCCCCCCCCGTAAATCTGCCACTGATATACATACACATAATGTCGATGGCCAACAGTCCCTAGTAACAGTCGAGTGCGACGTTGCCAAATTTTATATTTTACTATATGACATTTCATCTCGGGATTATTTTTTGTGTTTTTTAAAAAAATCGGTAGTAAAAATCAATTTCTCGTAATTCCTATCGTTTCTTAGAATAGCACCGGTCGATTGTGTTGTTTTTTACGAAAATCCATCGATCCATTAAAATTTCACAGAGGAAAATGCAGCCAAAATTTCCAACTCCCATTAGAAACAATGTTTTACAATTTTGTTCTAAAAAACTAAGAATTCGATTTCAATAAGATTTCGCATCAAGTCTTAGGAGGTTTCAAAGATTTCATTTGCAAATTTTCATCAAAATCTGTCGTAAACGGTTTTAGGTAAGTACTACTGCAAGGAACTACGTCATTTAAAAATTTAAAGCATATAATCTCTTTACGCATTAGTCTAGAGTTCAAAAAATTAGCTCATTATAATTTTCGAGAAAAAAAGTCAAGTTTAAGTATAAGCTACTCGCAAATTTTCTTTCAAAAATGACAATGATAAATAAAGTGAAGTGGATGACCAGCACATTTGTTAATGGTTACCATTTTCTTGATAACTTTTTAATTCATGTAACTCATTACGTTATCATGGCAACTAACAGTGTAACGTTTAAAAGTCAATATAGGCTAACTTTTCATTCTCCAACATGTCTTCTCAACATTCTCCATTCTTGTTTTTCGAAAGTTGCAGCATTGAATAAGTCGAAACGGCGCACAATTTCAATGGGCATGATCGCGCAAAAAAAAAACTCTGTTCAGAACTTTGTAATAATTCTTTAACTTTTATAAATAAATTTTCAAGCTTAGGTTTTTTTGCATATGTAACTATCGGTAATAGTGCAAAAATAATAAAAATGAAAAATCAAACGTTATTTAAACTACGAAATTTTTTAACAAGAAAAAAAAGTCAAAAAAAAGTGAAAACTTTGTAAAGCAAGCTTAAATGAAAATTTTACTATAAATAGAAAAAAATTTCAAGGTGACACGCTTCTTTAAAAATGAGTAGATTTTCATTAATTTTATATTGTTAACTATATCTTTCTTAAAACAGCACAATTTTTACTCGTTGAGACTGAAATTCCCACTCAAGCTTTATTTGCAGTATTTAAACTCGTATTGAGTAATATGTTAACTCAAAGAAATGAAAAGAGAGACTCTAAAATGGATCACTAACTATGATGAATGTAACAGAAAATCATAGAACTTTCAAGCGTATCTAGAATGCCACCGCCCCTCGTCAATATTTTTCTCGAGACTAGAGCGCGAGCATGGCGATGCGTCAATTTCACGCGTCCATCGCATTTTTTCCAATTTTTAGAAATAATGAGAAACTGACCGTAAAAAAATAAGTAAACTTTATAAGAAATTGTGAAACCATAATCACATTGACTAAGGATCATCTGTGATGAAAATTAGAATCTCTTTTTAAGTATCCCGAGTATCCAAAGCTACCAGTCTCCCGAGTAAACAAAATAGAGATTCCATATCTTGAAAAATATAAGAAACTGTTTTAAATAATATTCTTTAAAATTTTCCGTCAGTCTTTTTGATGTGTAAACATCTTTACTCGCGGTAGCACAATAGAAGGTTAAATTTTCGCGGTAGACTAAAACCAAAAATTGTAGGGTCCAAGGTAAAATCTGTAGTGTCCAAGTCATTATTTCCACACCAGAGAAAAATCAAAATTTGTAGTGTCCAAGTTTGTAGTGTCCTTAGTAAAATTATCTCCACGTCCGGTGAAATTAAAATCATGTAGTGTCCAAGGGAATTTTATTTATCTCTACCTCAGAGTAAAATCAAAATTATAGTGTCCAAGTCTGTAGTATCCTTAGTAAAATTATTCCCACGTACGAGCGAAATTAAAATCATGTGGTATTCCAAGTTTGTAGTGTCCCAGGAAATTTCTATATCCACCTCAGAATGAAATCGAAATCTGTAGTGTCTGAGGAAAAATGTTATTAAAGTTAAAATCGCTGCGATCGACTAAAACCGAAAATTGTAGTATCCAAAGCAAAATCTGTAGTGTCCAAGTCATTATTTCCAAATTAGAGTAAAATCAAAATTTGTAATGTGCAAGTCTGTAGTATCCTTAGTAAAATTATCGCCACGTCCGAGTGAAATCAAAATCATGTACATTTTTTTTTTTTTTTTTTTTTGTTTCAAAAAGAGATTTTATAAAGTAGGACTCACGGCGTAATCTCTATTCATTCAAAATTTAACTAAAAAGTGAAACATAATTACTAATAAAATTTGGGTGCAATGTTTACACATCCGAGGACGAGTGCCCGCACTCTCTGATTTTTTTTAATTTTTTTCGGGAGATTTTCGCTTCAAGTAGAATCTCGTTTTCGGATATTTGAGTCTCCCAGATACTCAAGGAAACGCTAGTCTCGAATGAAAAGATTTTCTTTTGTAAAACGATACCATTAAAAATCTCCCAAAGAGTGACTTCAGTCTTTCAGATACTTGAATTTCCGAATGGGATACTTTTCCGCATTTACGTAAAATAAAGTCAAAAAAATGAAGCAGTCTAATAAAATTGTACGAATGTTGAGAACATATAAATGATTTGGATATGCATTTCAAACCATACATTTCATTGTTCATTTTCACAAAATTTATAAGAAATGGTTATTGAAAAATACGTAGGTAATTTCTTTGAACACTTAAAAAAAATTTTATTAGATTTAAATTAAAATGAGTTTAGTAGCCACAAAACTCAAGTTTACTAACTTGTTTATCGAATAATGATAATTATTGTACACAATTATAAAAAATTGACTCAAATAAAGTAGCCCTTTTGTCGAATGGCTAATACTTATTAACGTATCATTTTTACGTTCCTGTATTCTCTAAACAGAGATCTTTCACAGACTTTCGAATTTTCCCTTCAGTCACTTTCAAAAATATTCAAATTTTCTGAAGTATCTTTTTGGGAAACTGGATTCTCCCAAATTATTATCTTTTGAAGAGAACGCATCTCTTAAAGTATTTTATGCACCTCTGGCATAGAAAACGCGTTTCTATGCCAGCTCGAGATCTCTAAACGCGTTTTCTATGCTCTCGGTACATAAAATATCGTTCACAACAGGCACGGATGTGCGAATTTGGCGAAACGGGGAAATTACGGTCCGAGGCGAAGCCGAGGACTGTTACCCGTTTTGCCTATGAGCACATCCGTGCCTGTTATGAAATATACTAATTCTTAGCCGAACTAAAATCTCAAGTTTGAATTCTTTGAGAGATTTCATTCTTCGATTCAAATACTTATCTTATTCTAAGCGAATATTTATCACAATTTTTCTTACACTGTTAAACAACTTCCAGAAAAGTATTGGAAGTTTGTAACCTATATTCTGTATGGGGTTTTTCCTATAAATCGATCTGGAAAATTTTCCATACGCTCTAGGAATTCTTCATGAATTATGGAGAAACTTTCATATTTGTGGAAGAATTCCCATCGTATATGGAAAATTTTCCAGATCTATTTATGGGTAATCCCATGCAGAATATGGATTAAAAACTTTCAATGCTTTTACGGAAAATTTACCAAATTTTTCCATACACAAGTATGGGAAAATTGCGATCATTTTTTACAGTGTACTTATTCTTTATATTATTCATTACAAGCGAATAGTTATCGCAATTATAACTGTGGCACCTCGAACCATTCGAATCCAGTCGATGTTGTAGTTATCGCACTCTTCAGGATCAGTGACAACGCGATTTGACCCGAGGAGGCTCGTGAAATAATTGACGTGCTCGTCGCTTATACCCGCATAGGGACCCCTCTCGACTTTGTAGCGAACCGAGGTCAACTCGGGCTTCGTCCTCGAGGACCATCTTCGTTTGTTCCACCCTTGTCCCCCAGGCAATAAAGGTGACTTGTTGACGCCTACAAGTCTTCGGCTCAGTCCTCTCAGCAGCAACATTTCCCTCGACACTTCGTTTCTTTACAAAATAATATAAAGAAAATTTTATTTACTAATAAATGCCCAAAAAATTTAAAGAAATTCTACTATATTTTGTACAGAATGGTATAATAAAATCCACGAATTAGTTTGTTTAGCAAATTTGTTTCCCCACAGGAGTTTCTGTTCTGAATGATCCGGGATAAAAAATCAGAGTATCCTTTAGTCTCAAGAGTATTTTGAGTCTCCAAATTGATCATTCAGAGTATTCCGTTTGGCAAAACGGAATACTGAAGATACTCTCGAGACTCAAACGATACTCTTGTTGTTGCTCTCAAGAAATATAGTATTCAAATCGGAGATCAAAGGTGACTTTAGGAGACTTTTGGGGATTCGTAAAAAAAATTAGTTGACTCTCGGAGACTCACAGTCACCTTTTTTTAAAATACTGTATACTCTCGGAGACTCCTTCGATACTTTTGGATACCCTTGGAGACTCGATGATACTGATTCCGAGACTCAAGATACTCTTGGAGACTGAAACGATACTCTGATTTTTTTATCCCGGGGATTTTCAATAGTTTTATCAATTTTTCAGTTTAATATCCAATTTTTATTTCTTACTTTTAATTACTAACAGCAACATTTTTATTCAAAAAATTATTGAAAAGTCAGTGTACCATTCAGTAGAATAATGAAACTCTCGATCGATTGTTCTATAATCAACCATTCACATAAAAGGTCACACTATTTCGAAATTCAGGTGAATTCCCAAAAAAGCTCGCTCCAAATTTAACTCACAGTTAAGCCGGACATTCGGAGCACTGTACTGTACTTGTACGTACAAAAATACCTCGTAGTGGCAACGAGTCAAGAAGAAATTTGAATTTTCAAAGTGGAACATGCCTTTTCAGGTATAGCGAGTCGCGCACAAAGGAAATGGAATAAGGATAAACCTCGGTCGCATAAATTATTCATGCCAAGAAAACGGACGATTGATGAAATTACGAGTGATGGTTGACGCCGCATGCCGAAGCGAAGCGAATAATCAATGATCATAATTGAAAGCCGACCGAATTCCATCAAGCCCAAAATGAGGCGACCAAAATAAGGCAGGTAAATAAGCTGTAACCTCGACCGATCGAGCGGCTTGTAATCCTATATCCCTATAAATATTTTAAGGGGTTCATAAATCAAGAGAGGGCGAGACGTCAGGAGAAAGAGATAGAGAAAGAAGGATGGACGTGTCGTAGGGTCGTGGCTGAAATGGCTTGATGAAGCGAACGCCCGAAATTCTCCTATGATTTCATGTCTCGAACGCTTTAATCAGCTTTCATTAAAATTTAGATAAATTTTACCACGTTGCAATTTAGAATTATTTTATTTCTAAAAGAATATTACAAATTATGTGACGATCAATTCTTGAGAATAACTCTTCGATAAATTTGATAGAAATACATTACAATTGTTTCTTAAGCTTTCAGCAAATATGTATTTTTTCCTCATCGGGAAATTATTAGAACATCGTCGAATATATAAATTAATTTAATTCTGATAGTTCATTTTGAATCATTTTCTTTCTACTCTTGAAAACAATTTTCGTCATATAGTAGAGGAGACAGGTGCATTTCGGGACGGGACGAATAAATTAAAAATGTCACATTGGAAAAATCACTAAAATTATCCTGTTGCCTCCTACGTAACTACTTTACTGACGGAGTTTCGTCGATTTCACATCAAACCTATTATGTGTGAAGGAGTAAATGTGTTTTCTGACACTTAAATAAAATATTTCATCGTTATTACATTTTCGCATTTGTTGCTCACCAAGAATTGCGGAAATCAAAAATGTTGAGTAGATTTACTTCATGAAAGATTTAAAACACAACGCACATTCTAATTCAAACTGTAATTTATCCGTTGAACCTGTACAGAGCAAAAATCTTGAAAGTTCATGTCGGGGTATTTAGGGACGAACGTGTAGATGATGCAACAACTTGTCGTAAAACAGTATTAATTTAAGCGCAAGGAAGAAAAAGATAACACAAAACAATTAACCTACCAAAAAGATTCGCAAAACAACCAATGAAAAAGAAGACTCAAGCACAGTGAATAACCCAACAAGGAAGCAACAAGCGCGCAGAGGGCATCCAAAGACATATCAGCCACATACTGCTGGTGTTTAAGACAATAAAGTATCAAACACCAAACAAGCCTTTAAAACATACCCCTGAACTTTTATGCATTCAGGAAATGTTTAAGCATTTTTTCCTATAGTTTATATAAATTTTTAAATACTGTTTCAGATAGTTTTATCAGTATTGCCTCAGTGTGTAAGCTGTTATCAAAAGTGTATAGGGAAAAACAAAAGAATATTCTTGATACACCAAAATTCATATAAACTATAGGAAAAAATGCTAAAAAATTTTCTCAGAGTAGCATTTTTTTCTGCTTATAAACGTGTCTCGAATTTCCCCGGTACCGGGGTGATTAGGGACGATACGCACTTTATTATTTTATATTAGTTATTACTTTTAAATTAGAAGAAACATATTTACTGGGTTTATTAATGATCGATACAAGCTTTCGGAAAATATCGGTTGTTCAACAAAAACCACACTGTAAAAAATGATCGCAATTTTTCATACTTGTGTACGGAAAAATTTGGTAAATTTTCCATAAAAGTATTGAAAGTTTGAACTCATATTCTGTATGGGGTTTTTCCTAAAAATAGATCTAGAAAATTTTCCATATACTATGGGAGTTTTTCCATAAGTATGGATGTTTCTCCATAATTTATGGAGGAATTCTTATAGCGTATGGAAAATTTTCCAGATCGATTTATAGGAAAAAAAAATCCATACAGAATGTGGGTTACAAGCTTACAATACTTTTTTGGAAGTTTTTTAACAGTGCATGTTAATGAATTGGTCCAAATTCACAATACAAAAAGTCTTCCGAAATGTCCCGGTCTCCCCTAACAGCACAGCTAAAACAACTCAATACAATATAGGAGATAATCATTTCTAAAATTTACTTTATCAATTGTTTATATTCAGAGTCTTCAATATCGACCCAGGAGGAAAAATAGAATCACTTTTTTTAGTATCGTTCGCTTTTTTTGTATACACTTGCGCTCAAGAAATAAAGGGCATTTTCACGATTTCTTTCTAGAAAAAAAAATTTTTTTTAACTCAATACCTATTTATGTGTTCATGTCACAAAGTATTTTATAAATTTTCTCAGAAAACAATTTTTGTAATTAGGGTCGTAGCGACCATTGTGCAAAAACACAGTTTTTCTGACACCGCGCGCAGTGAGCATGAATAAGGAATTGTTCATCTGTAATGCAATAAACAAGAAAAAACCTCTAGTCAATTCCTGGATTTTGCTGAGTTATTATTTTTACGAAAATAGTCGTCATTTTCCTAAAATGTTTGATTTTTTAACGTCTGGGATTTCGGTTTTTGCAGCAAGAAAAAAAAAGTCTTGCTTTAAATTAAAAATCCTTCATTCACACAGAAGCTATTATAATCATAAACAAGCTTTAAAAAAATTAGACTGTTCAGATAAATGGTTTTTGAGAAACTCTGCTCACCGCGAAAAAACATCGAATTTTGGCACAATTGCTGTAGTGCACTCAATAACGAAGATTTCATTCTGAAAAAATCTCCAAACTACAGTGTGACATTGATAAATAAATAGGCAATAAGTTTTTCAAAAAATATTGTGTTGTTTTTCCAGAAAAAAAATATGAAAATGCATTTTTTTCCTCGCGAACAAGTGTATATAACCCCTTAAATATCTTAATGAATTTTTGCCAGTCTTTCGAATACACCAAATACAGATCCCGCTTTCAAAAAGCATTCGAAACTGTTTTTAGTGGTTTCACAAAGTTTTTGTTAGTCTTTTTTTTTGTTTGTTTTTTTTTTTCTAAAGATTCGTGTTTCAAGTAAAGTCTTGTTTTCCATACTTGAGTCTCCCGGATACATACTTCAGGAGACGCTAATCTCGAATGAAGAGATTTTTTTTGCGAAACGAGGACATAAGCAACCTCCCAAAGAGTGACTACAGTCTTCGGGAGACTTGCATCTCCCAATAGGATACTTTTCCTCGCTTTAATAAAATCAAGTAGAAAAAATGAAGCAGACTTATTAAATTTCGTAAAGGATAGGAACTTGAAAATAAGTTGGATATGCATTCAAAAATACATATTTTATTACTCATTTTCGTGAAATTTATAAGAAACATTTATTACAAACGATGTAATTTCTATTACCACTTTGAAAAATTTGAATTTCATTCAAATTCAAATGAGTTAACTTGCTTGAAAACTCAACCTTTCTAACTGTCTCATGGAATATTGATAATTATTGTATACAATCATTAATACATCGTTTCAATCGAAGCAGTTTATTTCTTGAATTAAAATCCGACTCACTATTTACATATTATTTTTACATTTCTGTAGTTTCCCGAATATATATTTTGTAGACTTTTTGAATTTTTCCTTCAGTCACTTTTAAGACTATTCGAATCTTTTAAGGTATCTTTTTCGAAAACTAGACTCTTCTTATACTTTTCATGATTTTCAAGACTTCAGTCTCCGATTCCAATAATTTCAAAGTCTCCCAAAGTATTCCAGAGAGCACTTTTTTAACACTTTTCAACTATCGGAAACTTTTAGAAGCTTTCATTTTTCATCCCAGGGAATCATTAAGATATAAGGTAAAACTCTTTCTATTTTTTCATGATTATATTTTTTCTACAGAAATCATTTTTTGTTTTTTCAATATTGCCTTCGAAAAATCTCCATCAACGCACATTCCTCATATGCATTTTGAAGGGGCTGATAGAGACGTTGAACGTGAAAGGTCAAGATGATATGGACAGATATGGATGGTGGTTTTGGCAATTAACAGCTTGTCTAATTGCAATGTGTGGTCGAGTAATGCGGTTGTGTATTGTAGAATCCGGAGTTTCTAGCGCTCCCTAACTGAGCCTATTACAATATAGGCAGTACTATAGCTGCCATTGCCGCCATTCATCACCAATAACATGGCACTTAATCGGCGTGCCAAGCGGTATGGTGACCAGCACCTGCTTCTGCTTTACCCTCCATACAACATTCATTCAAACTCATTGTCAGTTTCAGGAGTGTTGCCAAGTAGCCTGAGCTAGGCGATTATGCTACATTGAGAAATTAAAAAATTCACAAAAAAATTTTCGGGAGGGGTTTTCCAAAAAAACATACATTTCTTGGTTTTGAATTTGGACATTTGGAAATATTGTAAACTGATAATAAAACTATTGAGATTTTATATTTTTTTTAATTTTCTTTCTTTGCGTGAATAATTATTATTATTTGTGAAAAAAATTTAGTCGCTAAAATGAAAAATATTATTTTTAGTTATTAAATAGTCAAAATAATATAAATTGTAATATACATATATAAACTATCCAATAGATATAAAAATTCATTCATATAAATATTATGTATCATAAAATAAACATAAATAAATTATAACGATTGTAATGTAGAATATCAAACATGAAATAATAAATGTAATTTTATGATTACATAATGTACAATTTTATCATACTCATCCTACATCTTTTTGTTAATTGTTTTCAATCACACAATTAAATTAAATCGTTCGATTTGTGATTTGGAATTTGAAATATATCATGTAATATATCTATCGTAATTTCTTGTTTTATTAATTTTATGAATAAAATTATTATAATAATATCATATTTAGTTGTTCTATCACATTTTTGCATGTTTTTTCTGTTTTTCGAATAATAATATAATTTTTTCTATCTTGTAAATATTCATTTTGTTTCATAAATTATGTATATTGAGTTATTGTCATTAAGATTCTTATTCAATATTTTTTCTCATTTTTTACTATGTCCACGTTTTGACTTGATTCTGGTCTTTTCGAAAACTCATTTATCACCAATAAGCAGACACTAGATATCATCATTTAAAAAAATTTTTAGTTTATAATTTATGATAGCAACAACTTTAAAGTATTTATTTTCATATCTTTAACTGTAATTAAGAAAATCAGTCATTATTAATTATTGAAAGAAATAAACTTTACGATTATTGAATTTTCAATTATAAGAAGCTATTAAAATACATAACTAAAAAACTATCAACTGTACATTTTTTTAAGTGATGAAAATTAGTGTCTATTGCTGATAAATAGCAGGTTTCTAAAAAGGTTATAATCGAGTCGAAACATGGACGTATTCGAAAATGAGAAAAAATTTTGAATCAGAATTCTAATGACAGTAACTCACTATGATTCATAAAAAAAAGTGATAAATCATTTTTTTAAGGAATTATTTACTCTATTATGAAGAACATAAATTTTATTACTAAAAAACCAAAAAAAAATATGTAGAAAATATAATAAAACCAATTTGTTGTTAGAAATACTATAATTAAAATTATATAGTATTTGTTTCTATTATGATATTTATTTTACATATTTTTAAAAATTTTGAATACAATATTTTTCATTTTCAATTTTTCGTTGGCAGTTTTCAATCGTCTAAAAGGTTATTCGCTCTATGTGCGTTGGAATTTGAAATATGTATAATGTTACATAATAGATTTAGTAAAATTCATAAGTTCCAGCTATTTGATTCTTTGAATTCTAAACTACAAACGACAATTATTCTACATAAAAAATATTTTTTAGTCTTAGCTTTTATGCTGCGCAACTTTTATAGGCAGATAAAAGGCTTGCAAATGTTCTAGAAGTTATTTGATTCGAAAAGTTAGAATAATTAGTTTTATGGTTTCTGTGTATTATGTTTTATTCAATTTCGTCGTGGTTTGCTCTCTCAGTTCGAATTAGTAAAATTTCTACTAATTTTATTAGTTATTCAGAGATAATTAGAGATCTACAAATAAATTAGTAGAATTCCACAAGTTGACTAAAAAAATAGTTGAATTATACTAAATTATACACCCATCGTAATATTATCTACCTATTTGTAAAAAAAGATCATTTTAAAAACATTGTTAAAAGCTTGATGTTTCGAAGAATAAATATTTAAACAAATGTCCAAATATGTCTATTATAATAATAATTATTATTGTTTGATTTTTTAATATACATAAAACAATAATCAATGAGTAGCATTTGAATGCTTTTTAGATAATTTATAATTGCAGTGGTAAATATGTATTATTATGAACAGTAACTATTCACTAAAGTGTTAGTAAAAATTGACTTTTTGATAAGTTGAGGTATACTTATCTCTAAATCATAATGCACGAATAGGACTAGTCAAAGCCTACTTACTGTAGTAGTAGATTTCTACTTAAGTTTAAAGATAGTTATTCACTTTTTTCTTCAGTCAAATATTACTAATTTCATCAGTGAGCTATATCACTAGTTAAATTAGTAGATTCTTACTAAAACTTTAGTTGCTCCCTTTTCACTTTTTCAATTAATGAGTTCGACTGTTAATTAGTAGTTTTTTACCAATTCAAACTGAGAGAGTGATTGAAACTATTTCAATATCATTCTATATCCAACTAAAAGCTTATTTTGCAATTTTTTTCATTTTCAAAATGACTTAGACGCGTAGCCAATAAAAAAGTTGATGGATGGAAGTCGAGAAATATTTAGTAGAAAAGCGAAAAACTTTTATTCAAAATTCAAAAATTTCAATAAGTATGCAGCAGATAGCTTAAAACGTTGATATCTGAACATATGAGTTGATTTTTGAAATTCATTTTTCACATAGTGCATCACAGAGGTATAAAAAATTAGATAAAATCGAGAATAACATGACTTAAATTTGATCGGCTTAGTTCATAACCTTACGTAAATTGCAAAGCTGGAAAATTGGATATCTAGCAATTTGAATAACGAGAAATTTCAGTACAGAAAGTCAAGAATCTACGTCTGAAAAATTTGAAAATTTAGAAATGAAATATATTGCTAATAAAATTTTATTTCCAGAAAAATGAAAGGTTAAGAAAGCAATGAGGAAACTGAAACTCAAAAAATATTTATTTAGAGCGTTTCACGATTCAGAAACTCGTCGATTTAGACTCATGAGCCAGCAGTAAACTTGGAATTTGAAATATTATTTACTTAAATTGTTAGCTACGAAAAACGTTTATTTTGAAACTTGAGAATCAAAGGATCGAGAAAAAATTTTTAATTTGTGTGCAACCAATTTCTAACGTAGGAGGTCAATGAACAAGAACGTTTATTTGAACAGAAGCAAAAAATATAAAGGAGAAAAAACAGAATGAGAAACTAAGTTCTATACCATTTTATGTGCCCTCTCCAAAATTTAAAGACACGCCTTGTTTGCGAAACAGTATTCAACCAGCCAATTAAAACACTACGGAGCGTGCTTAAATCTAAATTATTACGAATCCTAGAAGACAGCTTTGACAAAACAGGTAGTAAGTGGGAGAAAGATCGAGTAATTTGACAGTAATAAAATACGTTACTTGATAATATTTCCTACTGTCGTGAAGATAATGTGAATCGAAATAAAATGACGTACTGAAACAATCATTAACTTGATGTCTCATGGAAACAAAGTTCCAGAAATAAGTGATAATAATAAAAAGCAAATCAAGTGTATTATTGTTTTCTTTACGTCGAGTGGAAAATAAATCCAGCTACAAAACAAAATAATATTTTTTCAAAGTAAAAAACTTGGAAATTGAACAAAGCAAAATATCTGCTTACAAGGCAATGTACATTTAGATGCAAAAATAAAAAAATCAGAAGATTTGAAAATTAGTTACTGAAAATGCACATTTAAAAACTTTTTTGATATGTATAAACTTAAAATGATTGTAATTTTTTAGTATTCGTTAGTTTTCAATAGTTGTTTTCAAAAGATACATATTACAAAATTATAGGAATGAAAAAATGGTGGATGGAATGACTTTGGAAATTAAATTTTAAAATTAATATATTTGTAAAATTTCCTAAATTTTTAAATTATAAGGTTTGGAAATCAAGTACTTTAAAAAAACATTGAATAACTTCTTGATATTCTTGTTTAAGGTATTTCACTGACATCAATAGTTCTTGCACATGAAATCAAACAAATTACAGAAACTTCGCAGTTAAATATACAAAAATAACATACTTTTTGTTATTTTATCATACTTCATACAAACTGTCCTGTAAATATAATAGAAATATAAAAATAGAGAACTATTTCCATGTTACTGTAAATCAATATATTTTTCTATATTTATATATTTCGTTAAAAATTAGTGTAAATTGTTATATTTTTTCTTTTTCAGAATGAAGTTCTTATATAAGCTACTAAATTTAGATTAAAAACAACTGACTCGACAATACTGGTTCGACATTCTCAAAATTTCTGGTCCAAAGAAATCTCAAACGAATGGTGGCCGATGTCTCGAATGTACTTCAAGGTTGAGACGATCGTATATTATCCAGTCTTTACAAACACGCACCGGCTCAAATTATTGAATTCATCGAATTCCATAGTGAATGTAATTGTATCTGAATTTTGTTAAAAAATAATCGGCATTGACTCAAGGGTGACTTTTCCAAATAAAGAATTTATTAGTACCTAACTTTTTTGTTGCTAAATTTTTTTCAAACAAAAATAACTTTATGGTTACCTTTTGCCTATGCAAGATAAGACTACATATTGAAACTACATATAAAAAGTTTATTAGAAAACAATAAACTTACATTTGGCAAGAGAATCATTGAAATTTCAATGCATATACATATAATTGTAATAGCTATAGTAATAGCTATAGCATATTCGAAGTTGTCGAAGCTTTAAACGATAAATTTTAGATGCATTTTATCTGCGTGTTTAAATTTAATAAGCTTTACAGTCTTACAGAGTTTGGTACTAAAATTATGAAGGTTTGATATTTAAAAAGTTTGAATATTGTTACATTCTTTTATTCTGCGGCTTCCCGACATAACCGAAAAAGTCACACATGCCATAAGGCTCATTTCACATGATATTCTGATAAAATTTTAAACGTTATGGCATGTGTGACTTTTTCGGTTATGCCGGAAAGCCACAGAATTATATATCTATTTTATGTATTATTTTCGATCTCACTGTAAAAAATAATCGCAATTTTCCCTAACAAAAATTTGGTAAATTTTCCATAAAAGTATTGAAAATTTTTAACCCATATTCTGTATTGGATTTTCCCCATAAATAGATCTGGAAAATTTTCCATACACTATGGTAATTCTTCCATAAATATAGAAGTTTTTCCATAATTTATGGAAGAATTCCGATAGCGCATGGAAAATTTTCCAGATCGATTTATAAAAAAAACCCCATACAGAATATGGGTTAAAAACTTCCAACAATTTTCTCGAAGTTTTTTAACCGTGAATCAATTTTTATTCTTATTTTATATACTTACTTATTTGTTTATCATGTATTTATACTATGTATATAATATGTATATAATATGTATATAATATATATATATATATATATATATATATATCTTACTTACTTTTTTATAATAATTATATGCATAAGTAATATTAATTACTTATGCAATGTGAAATTCGAAAATAACATTATATCACAAGTTGAAGGACGGTAACTTTTAGGACTTTTAAACATTTGAGAACTTCGAAGCTCAGTTTTTTCCAGAATGTGTGCAAGTGATAGTCTTGAAATCGAGCTTGAAATTAATTCAGCATTCTCGGAATTTCGAATCTCATGGATTCCGAAGTTAAAATTCTGAAGAAAAAAAGGCATTTGGAAGTATGTATAATCTAGTGCTGGAAAATATGACCTTGATATAAAAAATGTTCGATTCTCAACATTTGAAAATTTCAGAACTCAGATAGGAAACAAAAAATTTATGAGTATGTATTTTAACATACTATTTGATTTTGCTGGTGTCATATTTTGAAAATCAGTTGAAACAAAAAGCATTCGAAGTGATGTGAGTAAATCTGGATTGCAATGTTACTTCTGGACTACGTTTCCAAAACTTTCAAACTTTCGAGTTCGCAATCATTTAGAGTCGACTTTAAAAAACAAGAAGCTTCAAATTTTATCTTTGAGGAATTTAAATATCATCACGCTATAAAGCTCTGCTCATTACACTGAAAAATGTAAAATCTAAAAATATTTATCAATTATTATATTTTTCAAATCCAAAGGTAGCTGTGAAATTCCAGCGTTTTAAGGTGACACAGTGGCCGTTTTCTCCGCCTCCTCCTTCCACTCATTTGTTTTCCGTTCTATGCGTCTTTCTCGCACTTCAGCAGCCTCTGTGTCCCCTTAACAAGGAGCTACAAACTCCGAATTTTTCACTGCGGAGGGAGAGTAAATATACGAAAAAAAATTCAGACCGATAAGAATTTTCGTTTATTTTTATTTTTATAATAGGGCATGTGCTTCCAAAGTTTCCTTCAGTCTTTTTTATTTATTTATTTTTTTTTTATTCTGGAGATTTTTGCTTCAAATAGAGTCTCGTTTTCGGATACTTGAGTCCCCTGGATACTTTAGGAGGCACTAGTCTCGAATGGGAAGATTTTTTTGTACGAAACAACGCCATTAACGGTTTCCCAATATTCAAAAATAGATTCAAAGAATACTTTTCCTCAATTTCAAAAAATGAAGTCAGAAAAATGAAACAGACTTACGAAATTTTACGAAGATATGGAACTTAGAAATAACTTTGTCAGAAAGTTTGAAATGTACATTTTATTATTTTTTTCCGCGAAATTCAAAAGAAATGGTCATTACATTATACATATATAATTTCTTTTAACTCTTGAATAAATTAAACTACATTTAAATTTTTTTAAGTGAAGAAGCTCTTTTATCAAATTGCAATTGCACTGATTATTTACATATAATTTTTACTTTCCTGCAGTCTCCTAAATAGAGATTTTTCAGAGACTTGTATTTTCCCTTTAGTCACTTTTAGGGATATTCGAATCTTCCAAAGTATCTTTTTGGAGACTCGACTCTCCGAAAGTATTTTTTCAAAAAAACTCTGCGAGACTTCAGTCTCCGATTCCAATTTTTTCTAAGTCTCCGAAAAAGTATCCTGGAGTGCACAAAGAGAGAGACTTTTTCAATACTTTTCAGTTTTCGGAAACTTTCGGAAGCTTTCATTTTATATCCCTAGTGGCTTTTACTGCTGATTATAAATTCGACGACTATTAGCCCTCGACTCTGCATTCACTCCCCAAACAACTTATCGCACCTTACTTATCGAGCAGCAGGCGAATTAGGGTGTGTCCATTCACAATACGTGACGCGCGATCATTACATACATTCCCTGCCCATTTCCATTGCCATTCATGGTGCTGTGGCTGCTGTCATCATGTCGCCTTCTGTACTTACGCTCTTAGTACAAGTTATACACTGTATAAATTTTCCGAAGAATTTTTAACCACCACTTTTTGCAGTAACTTTTCACTCAATTTTTCAATTTTCATGAAAATTTCGCCATATCACAATATGCAAATTTGTTTGAAAAAATGTTGGAATTTCATATGCCATTAGACAATCGAAAGATTCATGAAATTTATCTGTAAATTTTTACAAAATCACCGATCATTTGGGTTCGAATCTGAAAGGCAATAAATCAAAATTCATCCATTTGATCGTTCCTTTTTTGCTTTCATTATCTAGCTTCCGACAATATTTTTTGGCCCTCATCAGGAATCTAAATAAGTTTTCGTAAATCATGTTATAATTAACGTAACAAACAAAAAACAAAACAAAAACATATTATTTTTATTTACATGTTTTCGAGTGTTATTGTTCGATCAGTAACACATTAGATATAAATTTATTTTATTACTGCGAAATACTCAAGTTGAGTAAAAGCATTTATTTTATGCTTATAATCGATGTTTTCGTCATTGTGTAGATTTAATGAATTACCTTCGTTAATAAATAATTTCTTGTTATCTCTATCATTATTTTTCAATTGATTGTCAGTAACTCAGTCACACCTACGTATCAAAAAAATAGCTGATTCCATTCATATATAATACATGTACCTTACATTTCAAAATTGAGTTAAGAAAAATTAAATAAACAAATCACGATGAAACAGAAAGATTTATTTAGAGTCAAAAATATTTTTAAGCTTTGAGATGAACGTTTTGATAATATCAAACGCACAAAACAATTTCTCCCACAACTTATTATATTTTTCGTTCAACTTTACCGTGTACGTTTGTTAGAAAATGATCGTATTTATTATAATTTAATTAAATATCATTATATTACAAAAATTATTTACTAATATCTTGTACACACTAAAAGACCAAGAATATTGTCATGAATCATTTTAGATTCTTTGTAAACTTATTAAGACTTCATAATCCAACCTCAAACACACACAAAAATACAACCATTAGTCAGAATGACCATTGAGAATTCGTAACTGCGACTGATACTTTCTCTCAATTTACGTAATAAGACTGTAGTAGTAAGAAGTATTAAGGAACAGCGAATATAAGTTGTGTGAAAAAACGAGATACAAAAGCATAGGCAGACAATTTTTTGAGAGAGGTTTTTCGAAAAAAACATATTTTCTTCAGGATTCTTACAATTTTCAATCTTTGACAATCTAGTCACAGGAGTAGGATTTTAGATTTTCCGGAAAAATATATATTCTTCAGGATTCTATAATTTTCAATCTTTGACGATCTGATGATAGGAGGAGGATTTTCCGATCTTTCGAATTTCGGAGTCTAGAGTTACACATTTTTTATTTTGTATTTATTTGATGTAATGAAATTCGATTTTTAGGATTTTCAAATAATTGACATTGAGATTTTTTTCTACTACTTTTAGTATTTTTTCATGATTATTAAGTGTTTATACAATTTCAAGGATTTTCAGGTATTACTGTGAATTTCTTTAGCAACTTTTTAGAGTTCGATACCTTATTGATCAAAGTTTTAAACAATTAGATATTTTTATGAAATTCTAGGAAAATTATCCATTGTGTATGTTATTTACAAAATTTTGTACTATTTTTCGGTATTCTTTTTAATTTCTAGAATTTCTATGAATCTCTGTAGATTTCAAGGATTCAATACTATAGTATTGAAGATTTCTAATTTGAAGAAATCATAAGATTTTGAGTAAATATTTAAATTAATTTTTTTTTAAATAGTATCTTAACATAGATTTCCAGTAATTTTTTTTTCGTATATTTTTAGTATATTTATATAAGTGAAAGAATTTTTTAGTATTTTTACGGCTCTATATGGAGATCTCTAGAGTTATATTGAATGCTCTAGGACTTGTAAGTCTAATAATTTTATCAAAAAAATTATACCTACAAAATTTTTAATCATTCAAAGATTTATAGTATTTCTCGTATTCTTTTTCATATTTATGAAACTTTGAAGGGTTTTTCAGTATTCTTTTAGGTTTATCGTATTTTTATATATGTATTGCTGAATCGATTCTTAGAATTCAATGCTCTGGAATTCAAATTTTAATCGATTTTTAATAATTTTTTAGGTTCGTGGGAAGATATTATTTATTAGGTTTTCAATGTTCCATAATTCAAAAGATTGAGGACACTCTAAATCCATAAAGAAACTGTTTTTTGCAAAATCGATCGAAATACTCCAAATCTTTTAAACTGCTAATTCTAGAAAAGCTCCTTCTGGAAATTGGAAGAGATATCTTTGTGAACACTAAAAAATTCCATAACATTCTATGAATACTGGGAAATACGAAAAGAAAAGTACAAGTAAATATATGTAACAAAAAATCCATCGAATTCTAGAAATTAATAAAAATACTGAACGATCTTTCAAATCATAGAAAAACTGAAGAAAAACGAAAAACACTGCATGGAGTAAAAATTTATAGAGACGCTGTTTTCTTTAAAATCCTTTAAAACACAAAAAAAATTGCAAGTTTGAATTCTGGGGCTCGAAATTCTTGAGATCTGTAAAACAATTTATATGAAAATTTTTAAAATATATAAAAATACTAGAAAATCTTGCAACGTTATAATATACCTACATCCTGAAAAATACGAATAGTTTCAGAAATACATACTCAGCAATCCTTCAAATCGTAGAAAAACTGAAAAAGTAAAAAAAAAAAACTAAAGAAAATGAAAATCTATGTGTATAGATACTATTTTCTGAAAAATCCTTCCAAATAGAAAAAATTTATTGAACTTTGAATTCTAGAGCAAGAAATTCTGTAAATCTACAGGGTATTGCACAGTCCACGAAAATCCTTGAAACCGTGGGTTGTACATGCAATTTCGAGACGATTTTTTCCGTACCATTTTTCAAAATTCGCAAGATTTAATTTGTTAATTATCAAGGCTTTCGGAACTGCCAAAAGAGTGCCGCTGGTTGCTTTCTTGTCCGAAAATATTCAATCCTCTATCATCAATCAAGAATTAATAAATTCCCAAAAGAGGCGTGAAAATTCATTGTCCTTTTGTAAAAATAAAATCGAGTTCGTGAAATTTATATTTATATAGTATTTATATATAGCAATCTACAGAAAAATGGTATAAGTTAAGAAAAAATAATACAAAATCCTGCAACATGTTGTACACATATACTGAGAATACAAATAATGTCAAAAATACTAAAAATCTGGGTAGACATATGATTCTCTCAAAAATCTTTTACATTCGCAAATTTTCCCCCGTGGCTAACGTTGAATAATGTCATATTAAAAATTTTTAAACCTGAAAAAAAAAAACATAAAAATCCGCACAAGCTGACTGTTTTTTTCTCAGGGTCAAAAAGAATAGAATTACAAATGCCTAATGATTTTCTTCGTTAAAAAAAACTTCATATTCATGGAGTGCTCGTTCTAACGAAGAGCAGATCTTAAAAATATGTTTTGTTCGAGCAAAACGTTTTCTTGAAACTCAACAAAAATTGAACACGTCTACTCTGTTTTCGTCTTAAACTATTTTATCATATCTAAAATGAACAGTTTCTAGAACAAAACTACAAGTACGTTGATATTGTTTTTTATCCTTATTGTAAAATTTTCTATTTTTGCAATGAAATTTTTTCCATCTTTGCGCAAAACAAATTTCGACTCTTTCACGACGTTTATTTAGATTTTTCCAGACTTGAACAAATTTTTTAATTTTTTCAGTAATGACGATTACATTGCCTTCAAATAATCCGATTGTTGCAATATTTATAATCAATGTATGTGCCCGGGATGAAAAATCAGAGTATCCTTTAACCTCAAGAGTATTTGAGTCTCCAAATTGATCATTAAGAGTATTCCGTTTGGCAAAATGGAATACTCAAGATACTCTTGAGACTCAAACGATACTCTTGTTGTTGCTTTCAAGAAATAGAGTATTCAAATCGGAGATCAAAGGTGACTTTAGGAGACTTTTGGAGATTCGTGAAAAAAATTAGTTTACTCTCGGAGACTCACAGTCACCTTTTTATAAAATTTTGTATACTCTCGGAGACTCCTTCGATGCTCTTGAATACTTGGAGACTCGATGATACTGATTCCGAGACTCAAGATACTCTTGGAGACTGAAACGATACTCTAATTTTTTATCCCGAGTTTGAATTTTCCGATATCATGTTTTGTATTGAAAATTTGAACGAGTTTGAGTATTTAAAATTAATTTTTAGAAAACGGTATCTTTATACAGTTTTCCAGTAACTTTGGTTTCATTTTGGTATTCTTCAAGTACTTTTACAATTTGAAGAATTGGGAGCTTTCATGGAAAATAAAATCCAATTTGACGACGCATGTATCAATTATTTTCGAAACAAAACTGATACGAGATATCACCATATACAACGACAACACGTTCTATCCAACAGCGTGGCAGATTTATGGAACTGTTTACCACAATAAGTGATACGTTCATCATCGGTGCCGGCGTTTAAAAAGGTTTATGATCAACACTATGTTGATGTTTTCTGTCTCTACTTGTCCGACTTTAATATTGGGCCTTTCATTTGAAATTAAGGGAGGAATCCCGTTTAGCAGCCTAAAAAGTAACCAATTTTCCTAGATTTTGTTGGGGATAAAGAAGATAACGAATTACTCCAAAAGTTTTGTGGTTATTAAGGGTACTTCGAAGTAGAAAAATTAATTTTTTTGGTTTGATAAATAAATTACATTACGATTAATAAGCTCATATGTGCAACGTGTCCAAAAACGGTACACCAAATTGCCCGATTTGTAGCTCCTCGCACAAAGATCTGAAACAACAAATTCAAAAATTTTTTTCATGTTTGGTTTCAAGGTTAGTCGGTCAACCAAAAAAATTTTTCAAAAATTAATACTTAACGAAATAACCACTGGTTAAACAAAAAAACTTCATTTTGAGGAAAATTTTAGTTCGAAATTTGTTTAACGAAAATTATTTAAAACAATTTTCTCTAGTTTTGAGTGGTTCGCCAACTAACTTTGAAACCTAACTAAAAAAATAATTTTGGTACTTCAAAGTGATTATAATAAACCACAAAAGTTTTGGGACAATTTGTTACTTTCTTCATCTTCAAAAAAATTCTTGGTAAATCGGTTACTTTTCAGGCTGATAAACGGGATTCCCCCTTAAGGTATCACCTCCATAAATTAAATTTTACTTAGGATTTTCATCAAAAAAACATACATGAAAGATATTAGCGTCCTTATTTACACCTGCAAAGTTACAACTTGTTTTACTGTACCGTTTTTTAATAAAAAATTATGAAAGTTTACATGTAGTTTTATGGGCGGAAGCAGTTTTTTTTAATTTTCAACTATACCATACTTAGGATTTCGGTAAAATTTTTTTCGTTCGCACAGAATAACTTTGTGAAATGCTTAAAACAGAACAAAGATTTACTTTACCGTTTTGGAAAAAAAAAGTAAAAATGAAACAAATTTGACACTTTCTGCATCGTGTCAATGAACTTGGCAACAGTGTATTCTGTCTGATTTTGATCAATGTTCAAGTGCGTTGACGTCGTTGACGTTTCTAACAATTTTATGAATAATAATATAACCCAATATAACCTATGCAGTGGTGATCGGTTTGACAATTATATAATTTGATTTTATAATTATTTGATTTTTATTTCTTGACTGAGTTTCGTAGTTCTCAGTATGCGATTGCAAATGTACACTGTAAAAAAAGTTTGTAAATTTCTTTAAACGTAGTATAGTAAGTTTCCTATACCTCGAAATTTACCATACCGCAATAGAATTTTTTCCTCGACCATAGGACTTCGACTTTGACTACTGACTACTCTTTTTATGAATTCTTTCTATGTCTGGTATATGAAAGATAAGTATAGTAATTTTACTATGGAACAATATTATTTCAACCTTCTCGCTGTACTAAAAATATCTTACCCAAGTACAAAAAATTTTTCATTATTTTTTTAACCATATGGTAACAAAGCTGGTAAATTTTCCCATGCCCGGTATAGTGAATTTCCAAAAATCTGCATTTTTCTACACTTCATTAGACACTTTTCTACGATCATTGCTTATTCACTATATTTTGCTTATGCATTTTTTCAATGTTTCGTATAGTAAAAATTAATGTACATATTAATTTAACTTCAGAACGATAGAAAATTTGTACTATTCCTGAGTACAAGAAAAAAATTTACATGCCCCGTTTTATAACCACTAATGGTTCCATACTCGAATGAGGTAAAAATATTATACTGAAGTATGGTAAATACCATTTATATACAGTAAAGCTACTATACACTGGTATAGGAAAATTACTAACCCTGGAATGGGTTAATTGCTTCCAATACCGGTATGGAAAAAATACCATAAATTTTTTTTACAGTGTATCTATTTGTATTTGCTGTCAAAATGCTTTTGGGGTTGTATTTATTACTGTTTATTATTTACAAAACAGAATCATGACATACGAAGTTGCCAGATCAGTGGTTTTCCCACTAGATCTAGTGTTTTTTTGGGCTGTCAGTGAGAGTTTCGGTGGGAAAAATTTTCAGTAGTTTTTTTGGTGGGTTTTGAAATTGTAAATTACTTTAATTTAACAACAAATTTCTGAATATCCAATATAAATCTTTAAAAAAAAAGGTCATCAATTTTTGAGTGAAGAAAAATTAAGTGGGAAAAAATTTCTTTCAGTGGGGTTTCAATAGAATTGACGAAAATATGGTGGGAAAAGGTTTGGACCATCTAGCAACACTGTGGTTTCTCGCTCTAACAGAAAAGACGGCGCAATGCAACGTTGCCACTGTCTAAAACCAATTCTGTGGTTTCCAACCATAACCGAGAAAGTCACACATGCCATAACGTTCAAAATTTCATCAGAATATCATGTAAACTGAGCCTTATGGCACAATTGACTTGCTCGATTATGGCGGGAAGCCACAGAATTTACTTTGCAACTATATTCATTCATGGAGGTAATACTTCAAGAGTTTTTGATATCTTGTTATTAATTCAATTTATTCCAAAAAGTAACGTGAAAGTAACGTAACATTATTTTCTATACTATTTCTTTTAAAGTAACGGTGACGTAATGCGTTACAATTTTTTCAAGTAACTTTCCAAACCCTGAGTATTAGATGCGCGCGCGCTAGTACCCGGCGAGTATAATCCACGCTTGCGGAAGGAGAGCGGCGGGAGGAGAAGGAGGAGCCGCGGGGAAGTAAAAAAAAAAGAGAAGAAAAAGAAAGAGTGGCGTAACAAGAAAGACCGGTGCCGCCGCAGCGGTACGTAACACGCCGCGGCGCTTTTGACGGACTCGGGAATAATAATAATACGCGAAGAAGGGCGTAAGTAAGAAGAGGGGTGGGAGGGAAACCAATCGGCGCAATCCAAGCAACGACGATCGTGTGTGCGTCCATGCGCGTCGATCAAGTATTCGTCCGCGCGGCCACCTACTGCACGCGATTATAACCCATAAATTAGCATCCGACGAACACACAATAAAAAGGGCATGACTTGGGAGACGTAGATGTATGTATTGCATCACCAGCAAAGCTCCCCACGCTCTTCCGCCGTTCAGATACATCCCATGAAGCCGAAGGCATTTCTTTTTCCACTTCTCTCGCTCTTATTCTTTATCTCCTTTCCCCCTCGGGATCAGACATACCGCGATGTTGGGGGATATATATTACATTCCCCCACGAGTGAGGGAAAGATCTAATCACGGTCACAACGCGAGCCGAAGACGAGCGTTGCAATCGGATGAGTCGAAAATAGCTCATTTCTCAACGAGAGCAGATAAAACTTTTTTTCCAGAAATGAGAAGTTTGTCAGACAAGTTGTGCAATCGCATTCGTTGAAAAAGTTGTTCTTGACACGTTGAGGGCTGTATTTTTCTTACAGAACTAAGCGATATTTGTAATTTCAATGAAAAGAATCAATTTAACAGATCACGAATTCATAGGAGTGCCATGTACGTATTTGGCACTTATCTTTTTGATGAAATGTATGAAATCGAAATGATTCCTTCATTTACGGTTGAAGAAATCACAACGAGCATTTCCAAATTCCATGAAGTAGATAACTTGAGAAAAAGATAAGATATATTGAATCACGTATCATGTACGTATATTCGAAAAGAAGTTATCGAATGTTTTTGTATGGTTTGCGATAAATCGAAAGCCTTATTACGAATTCTCAACTTCTTTTGTTGGTAGGATAAGAATTTTAGCTCGATATTTTATAGGTATTGCAGCAACATCTATTGAAAAATATAAGATGATAATAAACTTCATCATTATTACTATGAAAATTTTAGTTTTTGATTTGTGCAATATTCATATTATATAACCCACATTTTAATTAAACGATCATTTCAGTAAACGTCGCAAACAAAAAAAGGGAAAAATCGAGTTCACCAAGAACTTTTCGAAATTTTTAGTTTCATACCCAAATATTTTAATGGGTCCATTTTCAGAAATTTCGAGCAAAACAATTTTTTTTTCAATTTTTGAAATCATGTTATGACTATCTTATCAGTAGGCTCATTCCCACCAAGATAAGCCAATTTCCAATGAAAAAACGATGAAAAATCGAAACATCACATGTTGGCCTTTGTTTATACACAGCGCAATGAATTTTTTGAATTATAAGTACGTTAATGCTTTCAGATACTTTGTTTAATAATAATCCATTTATCTTATTCAAAGACAAATATTTTACGAATAGTGCACTTGCGAAGAATCGATCATTAATGAAGGCTGATGTTAAATCGAGATGAAAAAGGAAGATTTTATCTGAACCTCTTAAAAAAGCTTTATAAATTCGAACTATGTAATTTTGTGGAATTAATTCATCGATATTGTTGCTAACTGCATTGAGAATTAAGTTTATTTATAGCAAATATCCTGCCAAATTCGGTATTTTAAGAAAATTCGTTAACCATCAAGAAACTTCGTTTCAATGAACTGTTCTAGTGGGTCGTTCAAATATAATTACTATGGTTTGGTGCAATTGCTTATTTATTTCTGTGACTTGAGTATGCAGATTTATAAATAATTAACAAACCTTATTTGCGAGCAGAAACATTTCTGAACAGTTGACGAATTAATCCATTTAAAGCAACACAATAGCTTGAACAAATTGCTAGTTTGACTGTAAACAATCTTTATTTGCTCGTTTTTTAATATGAGATTTATTGACAGTAAACAAATCTTATTTGATCGGAATAAACTTTTTTCTCAGTGTTTTTACTGTGGGCTCAGTAAAAAAGACTGTATTTTAATGCAGAATATCAGTGAGGCGATCATTGGGAATTAACGAAATCAGAATAAATGATCGATTATAGCTGAGTTCAGGGTCCAGAAGATTAAACACAACATTATTAACCTATAACTGATAGAACCTTTTTAGAAGCAAACTAATGTTAGCTGACTTTGATGGAAAATTTGTCCAAGAAAACAATTTTTATGAGCTTATTTATTAGGCCAATATTTTTTATTTCTATGATATCGATACGTGACATTTAATGAAAAATATAACGGGTTAAACAGTTTATTTGTTACAACTATACAAAAAGTAAAATTTTGAAAGTATACTATTATATTCATGATTACTGATATTTCGTGGCTGCAAAATTACATCCTAATAACTCTTATGACTTCATCGTTAAGAATATTGCAGTTAGTTAAAATTTCATTGCATCAACCAATAACATCAATGCCTTAATTATCAAGCATTATTAAAGCATATCATAAATTCTACTTATATGACTGGTAATCATTATTCCGTTTTTCTTCATGCTGATATTCTGGATGTTTTTAATGTAATTATGCCCAATCGAGTTCATTGTCAACTTAAAACTGAAAACCCACAAAATCAACGATAGCTGGATAAATTACTCTGGTAAATCAATAACTATTTCAGTCATCATAATTTTGAGAGATGGTTAATTCCGATAATTTTCAGAGTTGAATATTATTAGCAGGATTTCGAAGAATGACGCGACATTGTAAAACGTTATAATATGTATTTTGAACTGTAACGATATGTATATTTTTCTCTCTAAAATTTTGAATAATGAAGTTAAAATTATTTGCTCGAGACCTTTTTGACGATGAAACTTTCTGATTTGAGGGTTTTTATTGTAAATCTCGTACTTTAGAAGTCGGAATAACTTTGACATTGTTATTTTCTAAGTTTAATTTTTTTTTTTTTAAGCTTGTTGTATTAGACGTACATCGCTTGTTCATATACATATGTATAATGTAATAGAATCTGATTTTTATTATATTCAAGTTACTGAGGTTCAGATTTTTTTTTCTAATATTTTTGGTATTTTTGATAATTCGTTGGTATTTATAAAACTTGAGAGATTTTCTGTTATAATTCTGGATTTATATTCAACTTTTAAAATGTGATGTTCTATAGGAATCAAAGGTATACCAAATTTCAATATTTTATAGATTTTTGAGAAAATTTTATCAACACCAACACAGATTTCAAGTATTTCATAGATTTCTGGAATTTTCATATTTCATGGTATACATACCATTTTGCAATATTTTCTGATATTTCTATAGGTTTATCGTACTTCATGGATCGCTCTATAGAATTTTCCGATATCATGTTTTATATTGAGAATTTGAACGAGTTTGAGTATTTACAATTAATTTTTAGAAAACGGTATCTTTATACAGTTTTCCAGTAACTTTGGTTTCATTTTGGTATTCTTCAAGTACTTTTACAATTTGAAGAATTGGGAGCTTTCATGGAAAATAAAATCCAATTTGACGACGCATGTATCAATTATTTTCGAAACAAAACTGATGCGAGATATCACCATATACAACGACAACACGTTCTATCCAACAGCGTGGTAGATTTATGGAACTGTTTACCACAATAAGTGATACGTTCATCATCGGTGCCAGCGTTTAAAAAGGTTTATGATCAACACTACTTCAATGCCACTCGATAGACTGAATATGAAGGGCTTTGATAACACACTTTTATCTTTATTTTGTACAATGATAATATATAAACCTGTTATCGCTGTAACTCACAATCAAATGTAAATATTACCCCAGATGCAGGCGATATCAGTTTTGTAACTGCTACTTATACACCGAATAATAATGATAATAATAATAATAATAATAATAATAATAATAATAATAATAATAATAATAATAATAATAATAATAATAATAATAATAATAATACGTGTTTTTCCGTTTCTTTAAAAGTTGATTATGCCGAAAGATATATATACGGGGATTTTGAATTCCAGTCGTTAATTTCTGAAATATGACAATAAGAAAAACTACGTGTCTGATATTTGTTGATAAACTAACAATATCAGCGATATAAAAGTTGATGCGATTTTCACATTTCTTGTTATGTATTTTTATGACTTTCTATATAAAGACTGCTAGATTTAATGTCTTAGGATTCACAATATTATTTTTTTTTTTTTTTTTTTTTTTTTGAGAAAACTATATCTAAACGTAGTTTTCGAAAATCAATTGATTTCTAATTTCCAGCATGTTCTACATGTTTTTCATATGTAAGGAAATTTTAATAATTTTTCAGTATTTTTGTAGATTGCTGTATAGATTTATAAAGTTCGATGCTTTATAGTTTCGATTCCAATAGATTTTCAGTATTTTTATAGATTTTTGGGAAAATAGTATCTACATAGGTTTTTAGTACGGGCTAATGTTAATAATTTTAATGAAATTCTAATTTTTTTTCTCGTTTATAAGTGACGTTGGTTTTTTTATTTTTTTTTTTGTGTTTTCATAAGATTAAGTAGTATTTTCTAGTATTACTATAAATTACCATATAAGCTTTTTAGAATGTGATGTCAAAGAATTCGAAACTTTATAGATCGTAGGAATTTGTACAGTTTTTTCAGAAAACAGCTCTATCGCAGAATTCTATTACATACTTCATACAAAACTTGGTTTGTGAAGTTGCTGCACACGTACTCTAAAAATAAGGCCAAATTCCGAATCTCATAGTATGATAATAAATTGAGGGTACTTTCTGTGAAAATTTTGTGCGTTCTGTAAATTTGAGTTGGTATTTCGTAAAATGACATTTAAAAGCATGCACACTAAATTTTGAGTACCTTATTAGGATACTGTACCCTAAAGAATTTGTGAATTTAAGAACATTTTCAACAACGTGTCGAGCAGTAAAAAGTCTCCCACCTTGGTAATAGCAGATATGCACTGCGAAACAGTAAATATTCACTCTAAGTTCATCATCAGTGAAATTATGAATTTCACTGGTGAATGAGTGGAATTCACTTTTTTTTCAATAGTGGAAGATATTTTACTGTTTTCAAGTTAAGAGAGTAGATTTCTGGGGAAATAATATCTACATAGGTTTTCAAGTAGGTACATATTTTATGGATTTCTGGTTTTTTGTATTCATAATATTTGGTAGAATTTTCTAGTATTTTCATATATTTCTAGTACTACTATAAATTACTATGTACGCTTTTTAGAATTCGATGCTCTACAATTCTAAAATTTACAGATCTTTGTTCAGTTTATTCAGAAAGCAGTTGTCAAAGAATTCTATCATTTCTTCAGGGTTTGTGTGATTCAAAGATTTTCTGGTATTTCTATAGATTTCTATGTAGATTGCTAGAATTCTGCATATTGTCCAACTTAAAAACTATTTGTTAAATCGTCTAGATCTCGGTGAATACATTTTCGATATCATTTTTACTTACAAAATCATTTCTAACCATCAGTTTCGTGCATTTTTTTCATAATTTGATGATCTATGATGATGTTCTACCTGCATACAATAGTTCAAACCAGTTCAACCTACAAAATCGTTCCTCGAAATGTGCACAAGACACGCAGCAGCGACGCAGCGTGCGGGCCACGTTATTATTCGCATTATAAATAAGCACGGTCGTTCGCGAAAGTGCGCGCGTGTGTGTGGGTGCGTGGGGTAGAGTTTTACACGGATACGTGACGGCAGGGGGGAGTGAGGGGCAGCGGGGGGCGAAGGGGAGAGAGAAGTGAAAGGGCGCATGCGTGGCAAAGCCAGGCGAGCTAATTTCTCAGTGGTGGCTCGAATCATTAACCGGTTCCCTTGACAACCCCGCCGGATCTAAACCATTGGTCGCTCTCTGCACCCCACTATTACCCACACCACTCGCAGGCGGCTCTCACCCGCTATCGCTTTTACACACATATCTTATACATCTCGCAATTTACACGCGCCAACTCGTGTCTCTTTTCCGCACAGTACCTATAATCAACATTCTATCTATATCTCGTCCTCCAATCACGGTTCTTGGCCGAAATTCCCAAAATCGACAACAACAATACGTGACCCAGCACGAGAAAAGGGACCTGAGAGCCAAAATCGTTTGGGCACACTATCCGATTCAAGGGTATCAGAAAATACACCCAAAACGAGTAAGGTTCGAAGGTTTCTTTTCTCGTTCCATGTCACATATATAAATCGTATTCAAATTTGGCAAAAAATCATTTCCTCCGTATTTAAGAACGGAATAACAGAACGCCTTGTAATTTCAAAACATCGCCTTTAACAATATTCTGAAATATGCTGAAAAGTTTTGATCTAGCATGCTGTTTGATAGATTCAAGACATTAAGATGATACGAAAAAAACATGTCGGTAGACTTTGGAACTCAAATGCCAGATTTGGAGAGTTCATGTCGAGCTGGTAAACGTTGGTGTACGTGACGCGACGTTTATTACTGTATGTGCGCGAATACCGAGTCAGTAAAGTCGCAGAGGATTGGAGGAAGATGGTACATGCGATAGTGTGACGTGCCGTGCAAGCGCGCGATGGTGTGGGTCGTTTGACGGGGACGTGGAGGGGGAGAGGGGAGAGCGGCGGCGCTTGCAGGAACAGCTGGGCCAGGGCCGTGCGACGTGTTCTTTTCGTAAACGCGTCACACTTTTTTCACCTTTTCCGCATTCATCGAATACACAAGAAATCCGTTTTAAAGTTGGGTGAAGATGCTTAGCAACTATAAAGAATCCTTATCATAATAATAACTAGTGAAGACGCGCACTGAGAATGAATTCTGGCAACTTTCTGACGTAAATTATGGTGAAAAATACTAGAATATTGTAAGTTTTACAGTAATATTGCATGTTTTACCATAATGTTGCACATGTTGTGATTTTCTACTAACTTTGATCCTTATAAAGACCTTATAAGGTTTAGATTTCTTGAAAGGACTTGATAAGTTTTTTATGAGACCTTATAACTTGCCTTATAAGAACCTTATGAAGAAACAGAAATCAGAATCCCTCTAGGCAGTCTTAGAAGGAATCAGATTCTTATAAGACTGCCACATAAGGATTCTGATTCCTTGTAAGGATTTTGATTCCTTAAGTATATGGTTCTTATAAGGTTATTATGCTGTTGCTTATACTTCTCATTCTTATGGTTTAACTGCTATGAATATCTATTATCAAAAAGTACAATGTTTCAGACTGATTGCACAGTACAATATAATATTGTAATAATTACTATATTTTTTTTTTTCAGTGTGTAAAGAGGTAGAAAGAAACAGCAATTGAGTTTTTTTTTGCTCGTTTTTCAGCTTTATTAGGTCAATACAAATCACATTAACATTCTACTGTAACAATCTTTTTTTAATGTAACAGAAGTATTTCGGAAAGAAAAAAGCTTTATTTTTGTTAAATAAATTATTATACTGAAATGTTTCTAAAAGGTTTCTGTATAATTTCTTCAATAGTTCAGGATGAACAGTATATATAATTTTCGAAATCATAGTGTTCATTTAGAGGCATTTTACTGCAGTTAAAACATTCGATGTAGCAAATCGATACTTTAGAAATAGTGAAATTCCCCTGATGAAATATTCTTTCATAAAATGACAGACACTCCAAGAAAAGATTTGCGCCACTTTCGTATATAATTTGGAATATAATGATAATTTAATAAAAATAAGCCAAAAGAATCAAAAACGTACACACTGAAATCTCAAGATTTTTTATTCTGAACTTGAAGCTTTTAGGTAATCATTTTTAAAAACGAACAAATTTAAAATTACGATTCCTGACGTATGAAGAAAACAAAACATTTCCTGGTAATGATCAAAATACTGGATAATCTTAATTTTCAAATTGTACTACTTTTATGTTGATTCTTTATTATTTCTAGATGAATAGATATGGAAACTTTGAACTTGGAATTCGGTGGATTCTTTGTCTTAAAAAAGTAAAATAGTTGGATAGAAAAATGAAAAGTTCTTACTTGAAAAGTTGATCATTCAAAAATCAGAAATTTTAACGATTCAATACTGCAAGTTTCCAGCCCCAAATACTGAGACGGCATATTTTATTCGACAAGAAAGATTCAAATTAAAAATGTTCAAAAATACATAAATTACGAAATAAGTAATTTTTGATAGCTTTGAATTAACATAATTATGTTTCAAACCTCAAAATTAAAGAAGTTCAATGTAAATTCTGGAAGTGAAGTGAAATTCAGAATGTTTTATTTCAACAATAAAAAAAAAAAAAAATCGATGAATCAGTGACATGAAAATTACTAGAATTGAATCCCATCATTAAAATACATGAATGAAAAATTATAAAAATAAAAAGCAACCAAAGCTCTAACATAATTCACAAATGAAAAGATACAAAAATTAGAGAAACTGAGCTCTTGTCTCTAAATCTGAAATAGTGAAACATCACTGTTTCGCAGTGCACATTCCCTTTCTAATTTCTATAGAAATGCTATGGCATTGAAAAGTCTTTCACCTTGGATACATACACTGCAAAACAGTGAACGTACCTTTTTTGGACAGTGGAAGGTATTTCATTTTTTTAAGTTTAGAGAGTTAGAATTACTGTTACAAATGAATATTAATTTTCACAAACTGCCTAAGAATTTTTATACGTAAACGTGTCATAAACATTCGTAAAACAGTGTATGAAACTGGGATATTTCAACATATATCATGAAATTCAATAACTTTTACTAAAATCAGCAAAAACTATATCAAAAATATCAATCAGTATATTCAATCTTTAACACTTCATACCCTACGCCATATAAAATCACATAAAATTTTATAAACTCATCTATTACAATCCTAGACTTATATAAAATTTCGTCATCCGACCGAAGTTCAAATAACACTCAATACCCTTATGTGATTAACTTACAAGAAACTTAGCCACAACAAATGAATAAATAAGTATCTAAATGCGTAAAAAACCGAATAAAACATATTTTTCTTTCAAACCCCTCCAAAAATTTTTCTACCTACGCCCCTGCCATTCAAATTCGCGGAATCAATTTTCTGTAACAAAATAATCTCTGGTACTCCCAACCCTAGTCACGTCCTTGGGAAACGCTTGAAGCAAGATCGCTTATATAGCAGTACATTCGTGTAACGCTTCGCTTGTGTACGTGCTCGAATAATAAAACACATTGGAGTTCCCCTGCATTCCCCTCGGCAGTGTGGCTAGAATATACCGTTATAAACCGGGTTGGCGAGATGGTAGGGGGAGCGAGAGGGGGGAGGTATGCGCGCGCTTCCCCTTCCCTCCGCGCGATATAGCCAAAAGGCTCCGCCTTGAAAGACGCGAAAGATACCTCTGGGATTTGTCCATGTCGGGCCAATCGGGGGCGGCAATGTCGAAATCGCGTAGGAGGGCGGAGGGGGGCGCGAGGGGAGGGAAGAAGCTTGGCTTTGGTGGGAGCGAATGGAGGGAAAAAGGGAAGAGCGAGCGGAGCGGCATTTTAGTACTGTGTTGAACGTGTATAACGTTGGAGAGGTGTACTCTACGCTTATAATACACCGTGCCGACTCTGTTACAACTTTTTCCACTGCTCAACGCCATTTTGTGATCCCCATTTTTTTAAATAAACAACGGGAAAGTGATAAACCTCCAATCAGCAATATTCAAAATCGACTCAAGGTGTGGACTGCGCATGCGCAATGAGCGTGAGTATCGGACTTGGAATAACGCGATTTTTCGATCGATTTTTTTATAACCAACGAGCAAAATCCTTCCGAATTTCGTTATTACCGGGGCCCTCTAATGAGAGTTTATTCTCATGTGTAATGAGATTCAGACACGCACACCAACTCGATGCGCGCGCTGTTATCACTTTCCGTCACTGCATTCGATGTTATTATTATTATGTCGTTTTTGTGTAATGGCGTGCGCTGGTGTTGGTGGCCTAACACTTTGTATTGTGAGATCCCCCCATCGGCTGTCGCCCCGTTTTTTTTGTCCCCTCGTTTTCTATAGCCCGTCTCTACCCCCCTTCCCTCCCTCCGCCCCTCGACCCCAACTACGCGTTTCCCTCGAAAGGCTCACCCACGGAGAATTTGTCCCCTACCCATTTATCACGGGCTCTCAAATTATGGTGGTCGAAGAGAGGCGTGGGGAGGGGAGAGGGGGGCAGAGGGAGGACATTTTGTTTGTTTCCTGCCGAATCAACTGCTTTCTTATGGGATGCTAACGCGGTTTTTTCATTGGACGGCGTTGCCCAACGGAAAAACTGTCCCAAGTGTAAAAAGCGGAGGTCATTCTTTCTATTTACTTCACTTGAGATACGATTGTAAATAAAGAATCTTTTTACAGAGATTGTAATATCATTGTATACTCACCTTGAAACGCTTTTTTAAGGGTGGGGGGAGGGGAAGGTATCTGTGTTTAAACGAATCTGGAGCGTATGTTTTTTATTTCGATGTTCTCTTATCGCGATTGATTTCGTACCGATTGGCAAATACGTGCTTGATTCGGAATGCTCGATTGATGGCAGACATTTACATATGAGAAAAAAAAAATGGCATCCGGGGTTGGAAAATGGAAATGACGCCAATAGTTGTTTGTTCCGGAGCGAAAGAATTTAGGGGAAGGAATAATAAGGGATTAGTTGGGAAGGTTATGTTTCGATGAAACGCATTTTCCTACCTTTTTTAGGGATTGCCGAGGTTCTATTTGGGAGGAATTTGCGTGCGATGACACATGGAATTGCGTTAGGTCCGGGTGTTGTTTTAATGTTTTTCACGGGTCAAGTACGTAAATAAAGCAGCGAATTTATCGGTGCAATGGGAGCGCGCGCGCTAGCGCCGGATTGTTGTTGTCGCGAACTGCTGTCACTTGAGATCAGATGACGACGCCATAAGGGCCACAACGCGCGATTATACACTTTTTTCGTTCAAATAAATTTTGATTCGTTAGTATTTTTTAAACTTCATCCGTTTTTTTCTGAAAATTTACTTAAATTTTGTCAGTTCGGTTTGTGTGCTTTTGTTTGTTTGTGTTTGTAATTGTGGGATTGTGTGGGTTTTTTTACCGCGGGTTTTTAAATTGTCAGGATAATGAAAATAAGTATAGACGTTATTTTTGGAGGTGGAGGAGGGAAAATAAATACAAAATAATCTTCATGGCGTTTTTTGAAGTTTTAAGGAATATTTTGAAAGTTGGTTTGTTCGGATGATTTTAAAATATTCATGTGCAGGGATTATCAAACTTTTTTATTTTAATAAACACTTTTATAGAATTGAATCTAACTTTTTTTTAAATATATATCATTTACGACAAATATAGTACAAATTCAGAGATTTGATATTTTTTACCTTCTCTTTCATTTATTTATTTTTTTTTCTTTTTTGTTTAGAATTATGAATTTGGAAAAGCGAAAACACATTTTGTTTGTGATTATAAATAATAGCATTAAACGAATTTTTGAATAAGATTTATATTATTATTTGGAAAATGAGATTTGTTGACTTTTGCATCCTCAAAATAGCAATTATTATAGAAAAAGTTATATAGAACATATTTATTTTACCGTATCACTGTCAAAGAAAATTTGAAATCTCAAACATCTTACATCAACTTTTCTTTAAATCGTTTTTGAAATTTCATTGACAATGTATAAAAGCATTTCAAAGAAATTTATATTAAATTTATTGTTTTTATATATTTTTATCATTATTAATTAAATTTTAAGAGGCTACATATTTGTGCTTGAATTTGAAAAATAGTTTTTTTTTTTAATTTTTGCATAAACTGTGCACTTTTTTTTAGGGGGAGGGGTGAACTTTTTGCTTTAAAAATTTCTAAGATAATAATTATATTTAAAATCTACAAACATTCAAAATTAAATTATACAATGACAAAATATAACAAGATTTAATTAGGAATCATAAGCTTTTTCATTTTTTTATTGCAGTTTTTTACTTCACAAAATCAAACTCTGTAGTGAAAAAAAAAATTAATCTCAAATACTCTAGTTTTCCAGTGAAATTTTTAATTACAATAAATACAATAAAATAATAAATATAAATAAATAATAAGTTGAATGAATATCATTGAAGTAACAAAATTCTACTTTGAAAATTAAAAAATCTGTATCATCTAAATTCCAGGACTTTTTGGTAATAATTTATTTATTTCACAAAATTTCCAAATATATAGTTATTCGCAGTACATTGTTAGAATTAAAAAAATCCACTATTTAATGCATCTTTGAAAGAAAAAAAGTTGGACAAATTCAACAAGGAAAACAAAAAGTGATAAAAAATTAATTGAAAATATTATGGTTTTAAATCTAAAATTTTAAATATTATCAAGAACTTGTCCAATTCATAAAATTCTACCTTAGAAATCCAAAAATATGTATTATTGATGTTCCAGCATTTTTCACTAATAAGTTTTTCATTTTCAATGACATTTCCAAATACATAAGTAATTTGAAGTACATTTTTGAAAGTTAAAAAAAATCCAATATTTCGTTCATCTTTGGAAAACAAGTTGAAAGAGTTCAACAATAAATACAAATTACAAAATGTTCATTTAAAATATTCTGATTTGAAATCTTGAATTCTGAACGCTGTATCCAGAACTTGTCAAATCCAAAAAAAATTTACCATGAAAATTCAAGAATCTATGTGAAAATATGAGTATTTTTATATTCATATACTTAAAACTGAATTTGATATTAATAAACGCATTTTCATTCGTAGTTTTGTTTATCTTTGGAAAAAAAGTTGGAGAAGTTCAATAATAAAAACGAATCAAAAATGTTTATGAAAAATATTCTGGTTTTAAAACTTGGATTCTAAACACTATATCAAGAAATTGTGAAATCGGCAAAATTATGTCTTAAAATTTCAATAATCTGCTATGCCAAAATTTCAGTATTTTATAATTAAAATATCTTAGATTGAATTCGATATTTTTAATGCATATTTATTCAAAGTAGATTTTTGAGAAAAAAAATGTTTATTTATCCTTGGAGAAAAAATTGAAAAAGCTCAAGAATGAAAACAAATTACATAAAGTTTATTAAAAAATATTTTAAATCTTGAATCCAACACTATCAAGAACTTGTCAAATCATCAAAATGAACAACATGAAAAATTTAGTATTTTTTAATTTGTAGTAAATGCATATTCATTGGAAGTATCTTTTTAAAATACGAAAAAAATTAAGTTTCCATTCATCTTTGAAATAAAAAATAAATAATTTCAAAGAAAAAAAAAACATATCAAAACGTTGAATCTGTAAAGGTAACTAAAAATCTCAGAAGTTGAAGCTATTAATTTGTAGATATTTATAATTAATTGATTGTAATCAATTTATTCCTACTTAATTCATTAATTGGTAATTATTGAATTTACAATTTTATAATCACAGAATCTGAATACCATTCCTGATTTCTTCCTAAAAAATCAATCTTAAAGATACTCTATCGTACAGTTTCTGACGCTTATTTCTACTTTCCTCTATAAAGCACAAAAATTGCAAAATCCTATGAAAATCGCATTCCTGGGTTCTCTACTATAGAAAAGAAACATCCATATTTCATGAATTTTGAAAATCTTTAATTCAATTAAAATCTACAAAAATGTAGAGAAATGTAGCCAGATAATTTTTGATTTCAGAAAACCATGTCACTGGCGTGAATGCTTGATCCACAAAACAATGGCTAAGAAAAAGTTATCGAAATCAAGAAAAGTAACAAGAAAACATATTTTTTGATTCAAACTAGAATCAAGGCAATAAAAACTCACAGACGAGGAAATATCAGGGCACCATGACGGATGTAAATAAACCTCTTGAGATTGCCCAATCTCAGCAACAAACACAGCAACAGCCACAACAACAACCCCAGCAGCAACAGCAACAACCTCAGCAACAGCAGCAACAACCCCAACAAATGATGATCTCATCTCATGAAATACAACAGCAAAATGTTCAGCAACAGCAGGTTCAACAACAACCTCAAGTATGTGGTTTTGAAGATACCTATATAATATCTTGTTCATGAAAAATTTAGTAACTCCAAGTTACATGACTATATATTCACTGTTTTACATTGCCTGTAGAAAGACTTAAATTGATGAATAATTTTTATGTTTTTCTACAGCAACAAGCACAGCAGCAACAGCAACAAATGCAAGTGCAACAAGCCCAACAGCAACAAGCAACCAATGGACCACACAATGTTGTTACTGCAACTTCTAACATGTCACCACAACAGGTTCGAAGATTATTATAAGAAAGTATATGAAGGGTTGATTAAAATGTATTATTTGCTTCGTTAATTTTTTTGTCAACAAGTTGTGTCCATTCTTTTTTTTCTTTTGATGAATTCAATTTCTCATTTCAAAAAATGTTTTACTTATTGCAGTTGCAAGGAGTTGCGGTGTCGATGCATCAGCACCAAGCACAGGCACAACAGCAACAGCAGCAACAAGTCAATACTGTGTCGATGGCACTCGCAGGCCAACAAGGAGCAACCACCATCACGACCATGGCTGCACACCCTCAGACTGTTCAAGTTATTCAACAACCCCTTCAAAACCAGGCTTACCACCTTCAACAGCTTTACAACTCCCAAGGAACACCCCTCATAATGCCTGGCAATTTGGCCTTGCACCCTAATATCAATCCATCGTCGATCCAAGTAATCTTTTTTTTTTATTATTATTTTGTACATTCATTCAGTTCAGGGGTGCTAGAACACAATTTTTTTGGGTTGGCAGTAAAACATTAAAAATTTTGAAGAATGTAGATGATTCTAGTAAATTTGAAAAATTTGTAGCACACCAGGAAAAGTTCAAAATTTTTGTCAATTATGTTCAATTCTTCTAAGAATCAGAAAAATTTTAATATTTTATCCAAGTTTTTTTAAGTTTGGAAAGTTTTGGATAGTTTGAATTACGTTTGGAAATGCGAAATTATATATATATAAAAAAAAAAAAAAAAACTGTAATAAGTTACATTGTAAAAATTGCAAGTTCGAAAAACTATAAAAGTTTTTTCGCTAATTAATAATTTCTTTTTTCAGATTGCATCACTCATTTTCTTTGCTTAATTATTCATTTTTCTTAAATCTTGAACGGATTTTCAACATTCGTTGATGTGCCTGATATTGAATATTGTTTTTTTTTTTTGGCTTCAGGTCATAACAGCGAGCAAGCCATTCCAATCAGCGGGTCAGTTAACGCCTCATATGTTGACAACGGCGTCGGCTGGTCAAGGTGTGGGTCATCCTGGCTCTGCAGGCGCAAAAGTTCAAGGTTTCCCTGCTGGCTATTTGCCGATACCGACCTCAGGGACACCAGGCGGAGCCCAAACCCTCGTACTCGGGCAACTGGGAGTTTTGAACTCGGCTCAAGCTTCCCACATTCAACAGCAACAGCAACAACAGGCCAATAACAATAAACAGGACCAAGTGCAAAAGGTGAGTTAGATACTATCACAGATTGGTGCGTTAATTCAATGTAAATAAAAAATAGAGATGTGTAAATAAAATCAACAAGGCTGGTAAAATCAATTATCATTTCATGTGAAAATAAAAAAGGAATAAATGAATTATATAAATATGAGTTATGAAAAAGAAAGCATAGAATAACGTATTATTCATATTTAAATTGGTATAAATGATCGAAAACGTACTGAACTGAAATCTAGAGGTTGTAACAAAAGGTTACAAATAATTTTTTAAAGTACAGATATATTCAGAATTTTTAATTTTACTAACTCAAATGTAGCAATAATTCTAGCTTCAAAAGAGTTTTTTCTTATACAGAATTCTAGTTATAAATTTTTGACCAAGACAACGTAATAAATTAATATTCAGAAAAATTTTTTAAACTAGTAAATTATGAGAAACAATTATATTCAACGATAACGCTAAAAATAAAAATATTTCAAACCCTGGAGCATCAAATTCTAGAAATCGACATAGAAATCCATATAAATATCAAACTTTTGGGCATCATGCAAACACCGAAGAAATACTGGCTTAAAAGAATGGAAATTTATTAAGCACTGTTTTCTGCGAAATTCATACAAACGCCTACGATACATAAAATTTTGAATTCTGGAGCATCAAATTCTAAAAAATATTTATATGGCAATGTATAAAAATACTAAGAAAGGCAATACAATCTAAAAAATACAAGAAATCTATAATACGTAAAAATGTATACAGATGCAGTTTTGCCATAAATATAAAATTACAAAAATTAATAATAATTCGAATTTTAGAACATCCAAATCTTAAAATCTGCATATCAATCTGTAAACATACTAGAAATCTGTAAAAATCCTTGAATGCTTCATATACTCTAAAAAATTTGCAAGAAACACTAGATACCTTTTAATATATAAAATCTAAATAGATAATTTTCTCATAAATTTATCAAACTTCAAGTCCTAGAGCATGTAGTTCTGAAAATCGATATAGAAAACCATATAAGAATACTTTCAATTCAATTTATACAATCGAACATTCTTTCGATTTTGAACATTTTTGAAAAAATGAGAACAAAAGTATTGAAAATTTCCGTAAAAGATACTGTTTTCTGGAAAATTGATTCGAATTCTAGAATTCTATAGAGAAATCTGTAGAAACACTATACCTTCATAAAAATATCAAAAAATACTACAAAATTTAGAAACTGACATACAATACGAAAAATGTAGTAATGTATGAGATAATTCAAGTCTGTGTAGATATTATTTTTTCAAAAATTTATAAAAATTATAAATTGTGGAACTTTGATTACTACAGTATCGAGTTTAAGAAAGCTGTGAATGAATCCAGAAAAATACCAGTAAGTTGTTTAAATTGTGTTAATACTAAAAAAATACGAAAAAAAAAAAAACATTAAGTACTAGATACCTGTATAAATGATAATGTTTTTTGAAATATTATTTTAAATAATCAAAATCATTGTAAGTTGCAATACTGTAGCATCAAATTCTAGAATTCTATGAAAATACCAAAAAATACTAGAAAATTTAATTAATAGTATTTAATACGAAAAATTTGCGTAGTATTTTTAGTTATAATTTTTCCAAAAATTTATAAAACTGTTAAAGTTTTTTAGAACTTCAATTCTTAGAGCATTCAATTCGAGAAAACTGTATAGGAATCCATAATACCTGAAAATCCTTCAAATTATATAAATACTAAAGATTTACAACCTTTAAATCTCGAAATTCGAAAAATTGAAAAATCATTCTCTTATGACTATATCGTAAAAAGTTAAAAATTTTAATAAAACCTCTAGGTGAATATATTTTTCTGCGAAACACCTCCCGAAAATTTTTTCTGCATACCCCTCTGTAAACAAGTGTAAATTGAAAGAAAGAAATATTGTTATACATAATTAATGAAAATGATGAGAAGATTTAGTCCGAAGTCGAGAAAAATTACCTATGGATGGCGTTATTTACAAAGTGATATGATACTACAGAGGGATATGATATAAAATTCAGTAACTTGACTTGAAAATCTTGCAAGAATATGAATGAGTTAAAGAACTTGCGAATAAAAGTATGAATAAAATGAACATATAATAAATAATGATTGTGTTACAGTATACGTGTAACACGGCTACGGCTGGTGGTCAAAGAGGTGCCAACATGCAGTTCGCTCCTTGGCAATTCACGCCCCAGGTTTGGACAGCGGGTCTTCAACAACCTACACTTTTGACAGCCGGTGGCAACCAAATTTTTATCAGGGGTCCCGCGCAATCCGACATGTTCATCCAAAGTCCCCAACCTATCCAAGCTCACAATGGTTGGTCTACGCAGTGTCGTTTCCTCAGTACTATGATTTCTTTTATTTTTTTTCGTAGATATTGGCTATATTCTGGAAATTGAATAATTCTTATTAACTCGAAGAAATGTCAGGAATTATTTGAATTCCAGGAACTTCAGTGGTTTTGCACTTGCTTTCATTATTATTTTTTAACTATAGTTTTTGAAGGCATGTTGAATGACGCTTAGAGATAGTAACAATTTGAAGGTGTTTTAGTTGCTTTTAAGTATTGGAGTGATAATGAATAATTTTAAAAAGTTTGAAAAATACGTGGGTAATGAAAATGCTGAGGAATTTTAAATTTAATTAGAAACTTTGGGAATTTCATGAAGTAAGTGGGAAAGTTTATTTACCTTTCTCGAAAGAGTTTTAATAATTGGTATTGAAATTTTTGATTAATTTTCTTTTGGTTTCAGAATTCAATCCAAATTTGATTGTATCGAAAACATATGTTGCATACTGGAAAAAGCAATTACTTATTTGTTTTCAGAGAGATTTACTCGCAATGGTCGGCCCTCGCGGTATCATTACCTAAGTATTAAACTTTTTTTTTTCATTTTTGCAAAAATAACGTTGGCTGCTCGAGAATTCTGGAAATTTTATAATTTTTAATATTTCGTAAGATTGAAGCAATTCAGAGGAATCATTAAAATTCCAGGAATTTCAGTATAGTCTTGCATTTATTTGCTTTGGTTTTTTTTAATTATATGGTTTTTGACGAAATATTTAATGACGCTGAAAAATAAGCTCAATTAAAAAGTATTTAAGTGAAATTCGATAAATTTATTGACTTTTGAAGGATGCGATCATTGGAAAGTTTCAAAAATGCATGGGTGATGAAAATGCTTAAGATTTTTAGAAATTCGCATTTTTTTAATTGAAAGTAAAGAAAATTTTGTAGAGTTCGTAAGATAGTTGATATACATTATAAGTATCTAAAATTTTTGACTATTTTCTCTTGTTTGTTGAAATTTCTTCAAATTTAATAATATTCAAAAGTTATATTATAAACTGGCAGTAGTGATTGCTTATTTGTTTTCGAAACATTTTTTTCGCAACAGTCGGCTCCTGCAGTATCATAACCCAAGTACTATACGTTTGTTTAAATTTTTTCAACAGACGTTGGCTGCTCGAGAATTCTGGAAGTTGTAAAATTCGGATAATTTTATGTATTTGATAAAAGTTTGAACGTTTTAGAGAAATAATTGAAATTCCAGGAATTTCAGTGGCTTAGCAGTTGCTTTTGTTTTGTTTCCTTATTGTAATTCACGATTAATCCAAGAGTTTCCAAGATGTAGTAAAGTTATAAATGCTTACTTAACTTTATATCATTTCCTGGAATAATTTTTTTTTAAATCACGGAAGATTTGAAAATTCCCAGAAATTATCGAGGACTTCACAAACTGTTGAATCGAAATGTTGGGAATTTTTTTGATATTGGGGGAATTTGTGTTTATAGCTTTGGCGACACAGCAGCAGATACAAGGAGTACAGCAAATAGCTGCAAGTGGGAAACCTCGAGTCATGGACATTCAACAACAGCAAGGCAAGCAGACGAACGTTAGTCAAAGGCCACTGAACATTTTACCTTCGTCACTGCAGGGAATGCAACCTCCCAATATTCGGCCTGCCAGTTCTGTTTCAACACAAACTGCTCATGGAGTGGCAACCATACACACACAGGTTGTTATTCCAAAAATGTTCCATTATATTTTCTGTTTTAAAAAAATTAAGTCAATTTGAATGGGCTGGTTTTTCTAACAAGACATTTAATTCTCTAAAAGTTGTAACAACGAGATAAAGTTTCAAAAATCCTAGACATTGGAACGACTCAAGAAATTTGCTCTACAGGAGCGATGGAATATGTGGGTATGATTGGTAGAATAACTCACTTAAAAAATTTTGAGTGGGTGAAATAATCAAAAATACTTACGCGAAAATGCATTAATTTTAAAATATCAATTTCACTACATCGTCAGTTTTTTTTGACAATTATGGTATTCATCAACATTTTATGGAATTCTAGATTTTGAATAGAATGTCTGGGACTATAGATCATTTCCATGAAATAATACAATTTTTGGTTTTGAAAAATTTGAAAGAAATTTACACGATTTCAGTAATTTTACGTAATTTTCAACGATCCAAAAAATTATTTAAATTTCTTTGGAATTCCATAAATATTTAAAATGTTCAGGAATTATTAGTAATAGTAAAAATTTTGAGCTTATTAAATTTATGGTAATTTTAAAAATTTTTATCTTAATTCAAATTATTTTTAATTGTGCAACATTTTTTAAAAATTCTTCTCAATGGTCTGGATCTTCTGTAATTTTTTGATAATTTTAAAGTATGAGATTTTTGTTCAAAAATGAAAAAAGCATCATGCATATTTTGGAGAAACATAAGAAACAAATTCTACAAAATTCATAGAGGTTTTTCCAAAATTATACAAATTATTTGAATTTCTTTATAGTAATTTGCTATTTACGCGAATTTTTATCAAATTTTCATATTTTAAATGTTCGAAATTTCACACAATAAAAACGACCCAGAACTTTTCCAGTTTTTCAGATATACATTAAAAAATTTTAGCAACAATACAATCTATAAAATTTATGAAAAAATCATAAAATTGCAAATTTTCCGGAATTTATTTATTTTTTTTTAGTTTCTCTAAATTCACTAAATTTCAAAAGTAATTCAGAGTATTGAAAAATTTTCTAATTAAAATAAAATGCGTCTGACTGAAAAAGCTTTTTCATAGTTTCTTAATACTTTTCAAGTTTTTCAGATTTTTTATATAAAAAATGAAAAGAACTCATTCATACTTCAAAGAAATGTGATAACGAACACAATCTACGAAACTTATGAATATTTTCTGCAACTCTACACTTTTTTTGAATTATTTTGGATACTTGAAAATCTTTAGTATTCTAATTTTTTTTTCTTAGTTTTTCAAAATTCTAAGTACCGCTCAAACTATTGCAATTCATCCAAACTTCAAACAAAGTGTCAAACTTTCTGAAATTTTTTCTAATTTTCTAATACGTTCTACGTTTTCCAAATTTTTATGGAAAATGAAAAGAACATTACTATCCATATTTTAAAGTATGATGAAGATCCCTGTCTAATACGGAATTGGTAACAAATTTTAAATTCTGAAAATTTTTTGAATTTTTCAGAATACTTGTCAATATCTACAATTTTCCGTATTCTTTTGGTTTTTAAAAACTACGAAGTTTGAAGCAATCAAAACTATCTGAAATTTGAAAATGTCTACAAGTGATAACAATTTTTCGTAATTTTTTAATAATTTCCAAGTTTTATAGTTTTCTTCAAAGAAATAAACATAATCTACAAAATTTGTGGCCTCTTTCCCTGTAACTCTACGAAATTTTTGAATTTACCAGAAAAATTAACATTTTTCAAAATTTTCGATGATATACCGCTACCCAACCCAAGAAATCGTGTTCCGTCGCCCCTGTTGCTCTGTCTCAACTCTGCCAAATCCTGTTTGATATTTTCTTCTCGAAAATGTCAACTCCGTCGTCACAGAACAAAAATACCCTGGATTGAATCATTTATTTGAATCGCTCATTATGGACAAAACACAGCAGATAGCGAGAAAAATTCAAAAATCGAAAAAACTGGCCACTTGGTTCAATAAATGGGTAAAATGCCACTGGCATTGATCAAGGGCCTGAGAGTCTAAGGTTCGAATCCTGCTGGGGCCAATTTTTCTGGAAGCTGAAGAAGACGCGAGTGTGCAGGAATTGGCAGAGCTCTGGCGGACGAGTTGTCATTGTTGTCTTTGCCAAAAGGACGAAGTGTCGAAGCGTGAGCAGCAAATAATAAAAATTAAGGGATAAGGATGAAGATAAGGGAGAATATTCAAGGAATGAACAAGATTTGTTTGCGTTCAGAGTGGTGGTGGTGTGGGTAAGGGGAGCGGTGGCGCCGGCAAAGGCCGTGGTAAGCCGGTGGTTCGCACAAGTTCGAGTCCGACGGCAACGACGAAAGCGGACGCTGCCAATCAGACAAAAAGCAATGCACCGTCGCAGCAGCACGCCTCGACCGGCGGCGGCATGATGATGCAAGCGCAACAGGTAGTGGCGGCGGTGCAGGCGAACAACAGTGGCGGCGGCAGCAATAACTCGCAAAACAAAATACTCGTTGCTGCCAATAATAACGCGTCCATTGTCAATTCTGCGCAACCACCTGGCTCACCCATGACCAATGCCGCCGCCACTGACAAGCCCAATTTTGCTGCATCACAAATGAAAACTGTTATGCAAACGACACAGCAAACGCAGCCGCAAACATTGCAACAACAGCAGCAGCAGCAGCAACAGGTCTTCATCCAGCAAATGCAACACATGCAGCAGCAGCACCAGTTGCAACATTACCAGCAGCAACAGCACCAACAGCAACAGCAGCAGCAGCAGTCCCAGTCGACGCAGCCTCAGATACAGCCCAAGCCTATTATGGGTAAGACTTTTTTCCTGATTTGGGCAGTTTTCCTGTTGTGACTGTGGGTTGGATGTTTTGATATTGGAAAGAGGAACAGAGAGATGATGATGATTTCTTTTATTCATGAATTACAAAACTATTACAACCGGTAGGGTAGATCTCTATTCTACCAGCTGATCAACCGAAATATAATTTATATTTTTCATTATTCATATTTTTAATTACAATTATGAAAGATTCATATCAAACTTGAACCAAATTTGATTATGGTAATTATTCAAAGGAATACATAAGGGAATTTTCAAAATCAAATTCCGAGCGAAGAAATGATTTAGATGATCAGCTGGTAGAATCGGAATCAACCCTGCCGGTTGTAATATTTTTGTAATTCACAAGTTACAGGCTATTACAAGATTTCCTATAGGGATTTGCAAAAGTTCTTAAAAAGATCATGCACTATCAGAGTGTCTACTATACGGAAAAAGCGGGAATTCGTTTTGTAAAATTTATACTAGTAAACAAAACAAAAAAACTATTCAGTAGGGTAGACCGAAGCTAGTTGTCACATGAGGCATGTCAAAAAAGATTTTTTGAATAAACTAATAACTAGATGGCAAGACATGTCATACTATAGATGTGTTTGTGTGTGCCTAGCTGTTGCATGTGTACATTTCTGTACATATATGTACACCTATTTATTTTATTATTAAGTGCTTTGAATTCATAAATTTTTATAGACAATTTTTTATCGAATTTACCGCAAAGTATAATAGTTTAAAAATTTGAGAAGTAAAAGAATGGAAAAAGTTGTAGGTAAAAATTTAACTAATGAAATATAACAAATTTCGATTTAAAAGATTTGTGATTTGTCTGCAGTTTGGTTTTATTTTGACATCCCATTATTACTTATCGCTATGGTGTTTTTTTATTTTATGTCAACAGGAATGACTCTGCAACAACAGCAACAAGGTGTTGTTCTGGGAGGGGAGCGACCCATCATGCCAGTGGTGTCAATGGGTGGCGTCACAACCCTGCAGATGAATCAGGTCCAGCAGCCCCAAATGCAGACAGTCCAGCAGCTTCAGTTGCCTGTAAATAAGTTTTCTTTTCTTATCTACTGGTTTAGAATTAGAAGGACAAATTTAAAAACAAGACATCATCATTGAAGCATCTCAGTAAATAAGAAAATCATATCTGAATAAAATAGGGACCAATCAAATATCAGCATATGACAACTAAAGTTTTGGTTTCTGGAAGTTTGAACTTAACTTTCTTAACCATGAATGAAAATGTCTTGGGAGACATAAGACGTCAATTACTTGACAGTCATTAAAATGAAATGCTTGTCATTTTCAGACTCTCAACTCGACTATAATCAGCAATCAATTGATGAGCGGAGCCCAAACCCTGCAAACCCTTCAATCTACCGAGTTGCAGCAACCACTTCCTGCGGCGACTCCGGCGCCATTGGCATTGCCATTGCCACCACAATCGCTGACTCTGCAACCACCTCCGTCAAGTGTCGCTGCTGCATCAGTGCCAACATCTGCAACGCAGATGGACACATCGAATTTGGAACGCATTCAGCAGCAACAAGACGATTGCAGTCTCATGCCGCCACCTCCAAGTGTACCGCCCCCGCCGCCACAGCCATCATTACCTGCGACACCTCCATCCACAGAAGAATCGAAAAAAGACACCTCTGACGAGGCATCGATATCCATGGAAGTGGTACTGGTAAAAGCATCTATTTAATTCATACCAAGTAGGACAACTTCCAGAATTTCGTGAAGTTTTGGAAAAAGTATTACTTCAATTGTCAATTTATTTTGAAATTTTTTTATTTTTCAAATTCAGAGTTGAGGTACTCCATATTTTAGTTCAAAAGTTTGAAATTGCAATAAATTGAAAACTATGTTGATTATTTTTGTAAGTATACTTGAGATAACAATGCATCGTTGCTGTTTTTAGGTGTCAGATTCAGATGGAACAAGCTCAAAGGATGACTGCAAGGAGTCGAAACAGGATGACGGGTGTACAAATCCTTTGGCAGGAATGGCCAATACCGTAAATTCTATTACTAATGGAGTCTGTGATGATTTGACAATGTCTGTCACGACTACGCCGCTTGGGATGAGCAAGCAAACACCTCCCAAGGCCATGGTCAAGCCCCAAGTGCTAACACATGTTATCGAAGGATTTGTGATACAAGAAGGTAAGTTTGGGAACTCTGATACAAAATTTTTCAACTGATTTCATAACACATTGACATATGACGCATCTCAAAATGAAACAAAAATTGTAATTTGCAGCTTCAGAGCCGTTCGCTGTAAATCGTTCATCGCTGAATGGTTCGTTCAGCTTGGAAATGAATAACGTGCAAAGTTGTAAAAATAACTCTACGGGGATAGAAAAGGACTCAAAAAGTGAAGAACCGCCGAGTAAGAAATTTATCATTATCTTAGATGATTTTGGCAAGTAGATGAATGAATATATTTTGAAGTTGTGTTTTTTATTGTTTGATGCAGAAAAGAGACATGCTCCGAATTATCTGAACGATGTCAGTGGTGGCAATAACACGATAAGCGGAAAATGCGAAGCTTGCGGAGTTTCTTTGGAAGAACAAGGAGGAAAATTGAAGAAAGACAAGAGATTCTGTTCGACTTCTTGTGCCAAAAAGTATGTTATTTTTTACCCTAAACATAAGTGGATGGTTATATTTTGATGATAATAATTATTTTCGTGATTGGATAAGTTTTTTACAAACTTAAATAAATAGACAGTTTGTTAAGTAATGTAAATTTTTTTGCTCTGCGAATAAAAATTTATTGTCAATCATGAATCTTTACTGTAAGTATAAGGAATTACATGTTACATATGTTGTCACTTGTTGTTTATAGTAAAAAACGAGAAAACCGAGACGTTGAAATAGGAGGGCCACAATGGTCGGAAAAGGACACGAATACAATAAAACACGACAGAGAGGTGAAGAAAAATGGAGAGGAAAAGGCTGCTAATGTTATCGTTGACGATGAACATAGAATCAACCCAGTCAAGTGGACGGTAATTTTGAAAAAATGTTACATAAAAATGATTATGTACTTGAGACAGAGTGTGGAAGTAACCGGTTACTCTTAAACATTACATTATTTGCTGTAGCGATAACGTAATGCATTACAAGAATGAACTAGTAACGAAAATCCTGTTATTTATTTCAAGTTACTAGATTAACTGTAACAATAATTTGAATGCAAGAATTTTTTTATAGGTGAACCAAGTTTGCGACTTTATAAGAAATCTCCCTGGTTGTGCGGATTACGCGGAAGATTTCGCTATTCAGGAAATCGATGGACAAGCGTTGATGCTGTTAAAGGAGGATCATTTGATGTCGGCCATGAGCATAAAATTGGGCCCAGCCTTGAAAATAGTCGCTAAAATCGAATCCATGCGAGTTGACTCTTCGGGTTCAAGTAGTCCCACTTTGAACAGTAACATGGCGTAGCTACACTCACAATCATGATTGCGCTTATTCAACATTCCACAATGCGGATTACTGTTATGACCATTGATCATTTCGATGGTTGAAAACAGTGACAGACTTGATGTGTGACAATTTAAGTTCATCATGGAGCCTGCGAATCATGCTTGTATATATGTGACGCGGTTTCTAGAAAGGTACCTAACGACCAAAACTTCGATTTTGAGATTTTTACATGGTTCAATGGAGTAAATAATTATCTTTCATTTGCAACCAGTCTCACGTTTCTACGATAAAAATTGGGCTCAGGATAAATTTTTTTCTGAATGTATATTCCAATAATATCTTCGGTGAAATCTGGCTAAAGCATCGCTCTCTCACTCTACTTACTACTACACTATTTGGTGTCCATACGTGACGGTTCCTCGGGGACTGGTCCCTTTGTATTTTTATTGTGCCGAATAATTAATGACATCTTCTAGTTCACGTCTATTTCGTCCAAGAATGGAGTAGAAAATATAAAAGGAAGGAACAAATGCGCATCTATTTACCTGCTTCGGAGACTGAAAATTTAAACGCGTTTTTCTCGAAACGCTGTTTTGGTCATTAGGTACCTTTCTAGAAACCGCGTCACATATTGTGCAAACAATGAATTAGTAGAAATGTAATTTGCAATATTTGCGGATTTAAGAATTGTTTTTTGATATGAAAAAAGCCCTAACTTGATGGAATAAGTTGTGTTAAAAACTAAAAAATTCATGGGGGTATTATCGAGAAACAAAAAAGAGCTTTTGTAGGGGAATATTTTTCTCGCTCAAATTTATAATCATGTAAGCGTCTTTGTGATGCGCTAGAGTATATGTCGGAAGTCCAAATAATATGTGTACATAATTTTCATTCAGTTATTTTGTCATGCACCGACATAAATGTTGATTTTGTTGAAAAAAAGTTAGTGCTTCGAGAGAAAAAATGAGCTGGTGGCTAGGTGTATTTTTTTGCAAATGAATTTATGGTGAAAATCAGTTTATTTTTTCTCATCATTGCGAATGAGATCGTATTTTTTAGGATTAATGAATTTAGCTTTTTGTTGATCGCAATTCATATTGTTTAAGAAAAGGTGCGTTTTTGTTTTTTTTTCTTGGAGAATGAAAAGCAGCGTCTTTACAGTGTATATTTCAAAATAAGGAAAGATGAAGTAGGTAATACGAGTTTTATACTTTTCAGGTTTATACTAATGTCTATAAATACTCTTGAGTGTTTGCACTGATAAATAAATTATATTTCTGAATTTTCATACAATATTTAGAAAATTGATGACATTTATCAACCCTTCACTATGCCACTTGGCATTGCACGTTAACTAAGGATTGAAACATGTTAAATGTTGAAGGAGATCACAGCGTTTCTTCGGTGGTTAATTTTTCTGTGAATTCAGGGCTCATCCCTTCTTGCAAAAGTATTTGCTTCTGTTTTTCTTGGAAAGCCTTCTTCACAGGTCGAACATCGACAAGATATTGGTATGCTCTGTAAGCGCACAAAGCGACTGTAATGCCTGTCACCCCCATGCAAGTATAGACAAATCCAAAGTGTAATGCGTTGAATAATTTATTCTTGAATCGAAGTCTCTCGCGTCGAATGACCATTTTTATCTAGAACATGAAAAATGCCATCCTTGTGTTATAGGTTTTTTTAAAAACAATGACCTTCAATTAACATTAGTGTTAGTGTAATATAGGGTTTCTAAAAGTCCTGAATTTTGGAAAAATTAGGAGAATTTTGAGTCCCCATCCTGTAATTAATTCTAGTTAATGAACTTCTTATCGAATATTATCGACTTTATGGCATCTTTGAAACTGTAAAAAAATTTTATTTGAGAAATTCGAAAGAATTCAAAATGCAAATTTTAGGATAAAAGGATAAGGGCATTCAGAAATGTATGATTAAAATGGTTAAGTTTTGATTTTTTCTTACTTAAAAAAAGGAGGTTTTGGATTTTAGTTTTTCGCAGAAATACAGATGAAAAAATTTCTTTTTCTCAAATATTGAATATTGATATTTTTTGATTCTAAAAATTATCAAAATTGAGAAATTCTAGAACTTCATATTTTTGTTTAAAAATGATAAATTCGCTATCTTTTTTTGTTTAGTCTTGTTAATTATATTCTAACAGGAAAATCCATAGATGAAAAAATTTTAATTGTGATATGGAATTCGGAATTCAATGATAGTTATAGATTTATTTAAAACAGAAACTCTAAAATACATAGCCAAAATTTAGATGTAACATTGCACATTATAGCTTATAGGATGTTCTGTTTAAAATGATTCAATTTGAAAGTCTTACAATGAGAATTAGAATCCTGTAGTTGAATCCAGGAATAAATTAAGTATGATTATTTTTAATATAATTATATTATTTTAACTTGAATTATCATATTTTGTTTATAATTTAAACGAATTAGGCCATATAGTTGTAATTGAATTATTATTATTACTTTATTTTAGATTAAGTAGGCCATGAAGTCATTTACTGCGTTTACATGTAGTACATTACTGAGTTTAAATCCAAGAATTGGAATATTAGAATTTATTGAAACTTCAAATAACATTTCAGTTGAAAAAAAATTTAATCTCTGAGTTTTCGAATTTCGTTAGAACACAAAAGTATCCTACATTTTATTATTTTCCGAGACTTCTACCTAAAAATTTACAAATGTTTAGAAAGAAATTTGGTCAATATAAAATAAAGCTGATGTTTGCGCTTAATATTTTTGAATGAAACAATTAAAAACTGGAAATTTGGTTTCAAAGTCAATAATGTTCCAATCATATTCTTATAAATTTTCAAATGTGTAATGGATACGCAACTCACAAAAACTTTAATGTTGAAAAAAAAAATGAGCAAGTAGCTTGAAAAATTATGAAAATGTTAATTTAACGTCTCAAGGTTAAACGTTTGAATTTGGAAGTTTGGTAACTTACAGATATTTTTTTAAAAATAAAAAATTATACATTGGTTATTAAGAGTTGAGCATTATAAATCCCTAAGTCTTAAATTTAATGAAAGACAATCCAATCATAAAAATAAAATTATTGTGAATGACATTGAATTTTATGTTTAATAATTTTATATTTTCATTGAAATATTTTCTTTTTTTAAATTGATTTTTAAATAAGTTTCGAAATCGGAAATGCAAAGAATCTAACTAAAAAATTCAAGATAAAAAAAATTCAAACAAAATTGCTTCCAAATGAGATGAAATTGAATCTATTACAATACAAGTAAAGCACAAGTTGCCCCTCAAACCAAAATCAGATCCTACGCCACTGATTTTACATACTTTTTGGAAAAACTCTATAAATTTCGTTAAATTATTCATAGTCAAAATATTGACGTACATACAAATAGTACGAAAGTATTAACAATAGTACGTAAAACTATAATTATCATTGAAAATTATTAATGAAAATATTAAAAAACTCACCAGGATATTCTTGTATTAATTAGAATTTTTTATCTGAAATACTTCGTTGCCGGATGATACTGTTGTATTACGAAATATTATTGTCTATAAGAGCAACGGAAAACGTGGCTCTGATTTGTTATGATAGTGATTTTCATGTATAATCGCTTTTTTTTATGCAAATCGTTAATGGATTACGAGTTGTTTGTTTACAGTATGTTACAGTATTGAAAAGCATTGAAGTTGAAGTGTGTGAAGCAGCTGTTCAGATCAGCTGATCACAACGGTTTTTTTTATTTCGGCGGGAAATTTAAATGGGTCAGAATGAGAAGCTCGTTATAACTTACGTCGAAACTTGATATCATGCGTTTATTATTAAATTCATAATATATTTAAAAACTTAATTTAAACTATACTCATACAGTTTAAATAAAAATACAATAAAAATATAATTGAATAAATATTGTTGATACCTCTTCATATAATTAAACTATATAACTACATTCAAGTGAATTATCAAGATGCAAATAATTGTTTCGTTCCCACATTTTGTTACAAGTATAAATAATCAAAGATGTGTTTGTAATTAGTAACCATTTCTATATTGAAATTTTGAACCCAAAAACTTTTCTCGTCTCCTCTGTTCAATCAAAACTGTAAAATAAACAAGGTCATGAAAAAATGTACATATTACAATATAACAATAGGCAAATCGAAAAAGGCAATAGAATTTATCGAAATGATGGACTAAAGTTTCAGGCGTACGTTTCGCGCTTTATTCCAGTTTATCGATATATTAATAAAATTCTATTCTAGTTCAGTACATATATATATATCATATATTGTACATAACAATATATTGTAGCATGAAAAAGTATGTTAAAATAATAATTCAAATTGAAATATATACATATATATATTCGTATACGAAAAAATGTACACCCTTACAATTTACATAAAAAGTAGAATACTACAAGAAGCTTTAATTGAATTTGAATGACGAATACATTCAAGACAAGTTGGAACACCGAATAACATTAACATTAATAATTATTACAACACATGTTACATACGTAACGCAATCAATAAATAAATATAAACGATACAGCGTTTTTAATACCTCTCGCTTCGATTCATCAGACTTCCTTGTTGATGATTTTTTATAGTAATGAAATGATTGTTAACGACTAATTTCAGTCGTTCAGGATTTATTTCTGTTAGGCACTGCACTTTGATGTGGCCGTTTCAAGAAATACATTGTCAATTGTTATAGTTGCAGGATTTGGAACCACCGAAATCCGGAAATTTTTTTCCCGATATCGAATTTTCCGACAGCTATCAACCAGAAAAATTTTCCAGAATATATATTAGAGATAACAATAAAAACATTTATAATTGTAGAGCATAAATTATGTACCTTATATTTTCTTTTGGTCAATATATAGACTGAGAAAAGAACTATAACCAGTATTTTAAATGATATACATATATGTATGGTAAAAAATACTAGAATATAGTAAGTTTTATAATATTTTACAGCAAATTTTGTGTTTTTTTTTTTTTCTATTTTCAGAAAGATCCCCTGCAATCTTTCAACCCAAATTTGGCACATTGAAACCGAGATGTAACTGAAAGATGAGTGAAAGATTGTAATATTACATGTCGACTGGGGGAATGATACAAGAAGACCATCAGAAATAGGAAAAAAAATAAAATTATACGAAAGGTCCATTAGAAACATAAAGCAAAAACTGCCTCATTGATTTTTAATTATAAATAAATTAATGTGTGCCCAGGGACATTGGAATGGAGGAAATAAAACGAAAGAATACGAAGGGACCATTAGAATCAAGTAAAACTTTTTTCTTTTAAACTTGTACAAAATTTATTCCTAATTAGAAGTCATTCCGGAAAATTTTTTCCGGAGAATGGATGGGAACTTTAAAGTAGTAACAATGCTTATATTAGTAGATGCAGTATAATTTATAATAAGTTATTTCTACGGCGGTGAGTGTTTAGGATGATAAGAATCAGTGGTCGCACATTGGCTCGTTGACGGAACCGAAGAAATCGAGCTCGAGGAGGCAGGCGACGACGAGGAAAATGGAGTACATGATGAGGCAGGCGATGCCGACCTTGACATTGAGTTTGAAGGAGGAGAGTGCGGTAACGAGGTAGAAGGCGAGGACGCAAACGATGATGGAGATGTTGCTAATAGCCAAAGTATCGGAAACGATTTTGATCGGATTTCCGCTTATGAGGCTTTTCAATGTCCATGGTAATCCCAGGCCGAGCAGAATGTCTAGGGTGTTGGAGCCATACGTGTTTCTCACGCCCACGTCTCCGTGACCTGCAACAATTTAATTTAATGCAACATTAATGACCTTATTCAATCTAGAATTCTAGAAAAAGTTCGAAAATTCGACAGTTTAAGTACTTCAAAAAAAGCATTTTACGTATTTTTGGACAACGGGCATTTTGACTTTGACCCCGTTTAAGCCGCATCAGTAGTTTTATTATCATTGCAAAACTTGACATCTATCGATCTCCATGCATTATCTTCAGTATCGTCGGGAGATAAATAATTTTTACCAGAATAAACCAGAACAAAGACAAACAATTCGAGTTAAGAGTTCTACAGCCGGCATGGGAATATTGGCAATGATTCTCGATGAAGACCAAGTTTCTTTATAATGCTCTGCATTAAGTTTCCTATAATTAATAAATTTTATATTATCAATGGAGACCAATGTGTAATTAAACTAGCTTCTATGGGACAAAAGGAAATTTTCTATGAAACAATTTATTGACCAAAATTTTCAAGTCACATCCAATGTGGACTTCGATCTTTGAAAATTGGTTCTTTGAAAATCAGATTTAGATGACGCTTTTTTAAAATAGTGTTCAAATCTTCCAAGTTTTAATTACGTCAAAGCTAATCACTCGACTACTCACGGCGTGAAAATGCGAATCTAATGGGAACAAGCTGATTATATTCCTGATTAGATCTGAATGGCGTCTTACTTGGGTCTCTAAAAAAGCAGATCTCGATTATATTGAAATCCAGATCAATCAAGTTACGATAAATGTAGGTGTAATAAATGTGTGTAGAATATACTGAAATTGTTGAGGAAAGTTTTTAGGATGCAGCAGCTGCTACTGCAATAAATGTGGGGATGATGGATAGAATTACCACATGAAAAATTTTGGATGGGTAAAATAATACCAAAAAAACTACGCGAAAATGCATAAATTTACACATTTTGGTTTCACTCGATCTTTGGAAATTTTTACGATCTTTGTTATTTATCAACGTTTGCTGAAATTCTAGATTTTTATTGAAATTTTCAAAACTATCGACCATATTTTCGTAAGTAGATGAAACATTTTTTTACTTTAATGAATTAAAATTTTTTGAATTTCCTGGAATTCTTCGAAATTTCAGGAATTATTTACAGTCTAAGAAATTTTCATTATTTTTTCATTTAATCATAATTTTCAAAATTTCAAACGTAATTCAAATTATTTACAGCTATAGAAATTTTATGAAAATTTGACCAACTCGTTTGGATCTACAGTGATTTTTGAATTATGTATTAATTTTTACTGAAATCATACAAATTCGTTGAAATTTATTTACGATCTTTAGAATTTTTATCGTTTCTTTATTTTTCACAATTTTCGAAATTCCGCACATTCAGAACTTTTCAAATTTCACAAAAATGCGTTTAACTATGTTAAATTTTTAATAGTGTTCAAATACTTTTCCAGTTTTTCATGCTATAAATTTAAGTTGAAAAACCATCATCATGCATATTTAGAATAAATATAATAAAGAACACAATCTATAGAACTTATGAAAACTTTCTGAAACTGTACAAATTTTTCATATTTTCAGAATTTTTGACGATCTAAAAATTTGTTACGTTTTCTTAATTTTTCAAAATTTACGAAATTATAAACGTCATCCAAATTTTTCCCGTACTTCGGAATTCAAATAAAATTTTTCCGACAACAAGCTTTTTCGTTAATTTTTGAATACTTGTCACGATTTGCAAATTTTTTAATACTTTGGAAAGACATTCTCATTCGTACTTCAAAAAAATATAATAATAAACACAATCTATAAAACTTATGAGCATTTTCTGGAACTCTACAAATTTTTAGAATTCTCAATTTTTCCCTTGGTTTATCAAAATTTACAAAATTCCAAAAGTAGTTCGAACTAGAAAAATCCATTCAAACTTTAAACGAATGTGTCGAACTCATTGAGATTTTTCGTAATTTTCTAATACGATTTTCAATTTTTTATAGAAAATGAAAAGAACATTACCATGCTTTTTTTTTAAGAATTAAAATTTAGAACATCTTCAAAATTTATGTAAATGTTTATGAATTCTGCAAATTTTCGAAATTTTTTAAAATAATATTCAATACTCACCATTTCCAATATTGTTTTGGTTTTTTGAAATGAAATGAAATGAAAGAAATGAACATAATCTACGAAATTAACGACCTTTTTCTATAATTCCACAAATTTTTTTAATTTACTGAAATAATAAAATAATTATCAACATTTTCCATATGTATTTTACTACCACCCACTCAAAAAATTAGGCTCCGCTGCCCTTGAATTCTAGTCAGATTCCTGTCTAAAAAATGAGTCAAGTTTAATTTAAAGAGAAGTGAAATTTCACTTCCTTCATTATAAAAAAAGTAACAAATTACTTGTAGTTTAAGTGGCAGTGTTTTGACTCGATGTAGACTAAAAATTCAATTTACTCTAAGGAATTTAGACAGTGATCCATATAAGAGTTTTCGATGTTATCATTTTCGATCTTTTTCGCTTTCAAAAAGTGAAGAATACTATTTCTACTTGAAAAATCCTTTCCAATAACGAAAGTCTTAATAAATTAGCATCTGAATATCTCCCCTTCAAATTACAATCATCGTAGAGCACGAAATATTTGCCATAGTTAAATTAGTTTCCCTCTTAATAAACAGGAAAAATTAATAAGCTCGAATTTCTTCTCCTGAATTTTCGTCCAAATAAAAAATTATATCAAACTAGCTCAAACAAAATTAGTTCAAAACAGAGAATCTCACGTTTGTAAGAAATTCTCATTTGAGCTCAAGTTTATCGATATAAAGCTAATATTTATCCGATCACCTTGATTGACACACAAAGATACTACGCAGAGAATGAGTGCTTCATTTTTTCACAATGCAGTGAAACGGTCAGTTCAGGTTTCATTCAGTAAAATCATCAGATTTTGTATTTTCCCCCCAAAAAAACATGGTGCTTTTCACTTTCATTAGACTTTTATGGTAACTAAAATATTGTCCTAATAATGCGACCTTCAAAGACTCTTTCGGATTTTACCATTCTTATGAAGTGGACTGGACCTAAATCTTCCAAGAAACTAAAATCTCAAAAAATATATATATGCCTTGCCTTGTCGAGCTAAAATAACGATGGAAACCATTTCTGGCATGTTTCCACCAGCAGCCAAAAACGTGATGCCCATGATGGAGTCGGATATGTTGAAGGTATCGCCAACCACGGTGGTCATCCAGGACACAAGATAAGAAGAGACAGCAATCCATAACAGGCATATGAAAAACGTCAGAGGATACCATTTGCGCATTGCTTTGTACCTGATGTCTGGTATCGTGAGGTACAGAGCAAGTTTTAAAGGCCAAGTCACCAGGAACCATACCAATTTCGGCAAACCAGCTCTTCGGGGTAGCGAGAATATGTTTTCTGTGCCGAAAAAAACAGCATTTGGAAATTACTTAGAAAAGTGTAACGCCGTCACTCTGAAAGAAATAGTAACTCGTTACCATTACTGTTTACTGATAAACTAAGGATAAAAAAACTATATCAATGTACTCGCAATTTGTTTTAGCAAGTTTCTTTAACAAAAGTAAAAGCTTTTAGGTACCAGGAGAATCGTCATTTTTCGAATCATTGACAGCGTTATTGCTGTTGCTGGCGCAGGCTTCTCCATTGATCGTTGCTTTTATGTGATTTGCTGATTTGGTCACACTGTTACGATGCTCGTGAGTTGTCTCGCCATGAAAATATGGCCTGTAAGTGCCAAAAGACATGACTTCCTCTTCTTCTTTTTCCTCGCCTTTCTGCCTATTTGATTCAACTTCTGCTGTTGCTTCTGCAATCATCCAAATCCATTCCGTTGGTTCAATTTGAATCATAGTCTTATTCTTACTCTATAATGAGCAAATATTTTTCTAAAAATCATATCGAACATGAGGATAATGAGGAACTCACTTTTGGACTGGTTGAGCTGTGTCTTCGTTTTGGATTTGAACAAAAAAGGTTTTAATGGAAAATTGTTGCAGAACAAAAGCGTGAAGTAGCAGGCAAAAAACAGCAAAAGTATGACTGCTTCGTACCACTTGACGTTGCCTTTCCACATTATCAAAACCAAGACTGCTACCGAAAGTGCGTACGTAATGCAGTCTCTTGATAGCGTTTGCCATTTCATTTGGATGCCCTAAAATAATCATCCATTCTTTCATTTCCGAATATTGATGAGTAATTTGCTGTTTCACATAAAAAATTATTGAAAGGCCTGGATAATCAGTTCAAAATCAATGTAAATTTGTCTAATGATTCTTTAGATAACGTACAATGTAGCTGTTGAAATAGATGCAGCTCTTCGTATCGTATTTTATTTTCTATCTCGAGATTTTATAATATATCAAAAAAGTTTAAACTATCTATGCAAGCTGGCACGTATCTGAGATTATTTACGATAAAGATCATAATGTGGCACGTTTATTGTATTCTAATCTCGGGTGATAAAAGAATGTACGTCAACGTATCTTGCGGCTCTCTTGACGACTGTCCGTATAATTACTGCAAACATTCAAGAGGTTGTAAAATGCACAAATCCAAACAAACGTGTTTGAATTAGTACTTATCAGACGTTGCGTTTGCATGATTGTTTGTTCTAGAATATATAAACGTGGAATCTCATAAGCATAATAGCTTGGAATTTTTGGAATCTTTTTAGATCTATGAATTTTTCAATCTTTTTTGGTGATTATGATCGTCATTAAGAGATCTTATACGAAATAAATACAGAAATTCATGTCTTGTAAGTTGAAATTTGAAAAAGTTTATTGTATTTGATTCAAAATTAAATGAAAACGTTATGAAGATTCACTATGTCAAAGGATTTCATACAGTGGAAGAAGCAATCTTTACAGCGAAATTTCAAATTTTATGAAAATTCAGGAAAAAATTTGGTATATCGTCATTGAACAAAAAAGGACAAAAAAATTTTTGACCACGCATTTTTTTATTGAATTATTTCAACTGGAAAAACCTTTTGAAAGTATGCCTTAACGAAAAAAATAGTATAGGTATCATGAAAAAATTCTAAGCTGTATTTAATACCTTGTAAAAGTTGAAAAAATTTTACAACTAACATATCTGTTTATTTATACGATGTATACTCTAATGCATCAAATGAATTAAAAAAATTTGTTGTGGGAGTATTTTTGTTACTTAGATTTGTGCTACGGTTTTTTCTTACGAAAAACTACTTTTGAGACATGCAATTTTAAATAGAAATAACGTTCTGTAGGAAAAAATACGAAACTTATGACTGCATATATTTATTGTATAATTTGTTTGATCATGTATCCTGTGACAAAATTATGCATCATATGTTTGTGCACATACTAGAAAAATTTGTGGGAGGAGAAGTTTTTTGAGCTGGAACGAGAAAGAACATTTCTTGATAGATGTCTAAATTCGGTAGATCCTTAAAATTTTTGGAAATTCCTGTAAGTGTAAACAATTTTGAAAAATCCGGAAAAGCCTGAGTAACGGGATAAATTTCTAAGAGTTCAAAAATTTTGGATAATTCGGAAAATCTTGAAAATTTTAGTGAACTCCAGGAGTTATTAAAAATTTTAACATCTACAGTTTTAACATCTACATTTCAGGTAGAACTGACAATGAGTACAAAATATCTTCAAATGTACAAGGAATTTCACAAATCAAGTAAATTTTGAATAATCCTGAAAAACTGCAGGGCCAAACGTTCTGAAAATTTGTCGAAAATTTATAAAATTTAAAAAACTCGGGAAAATTCACATAAAATCGGAGTCACAAGTAACATTCATCTGGAAAAGGTATCCTGCAAGTTTCAGGAATTCAAAAAAGTTCCAGAAATCAAGAAAAAAGGTTTTTAAAATTTTTGAAAGATTCAGCCTAAAGGAAAATTCATGGAATATCATTAATAAAGCATGCTCTTCATTGAAAAGAATTAGTTATAAAAATTTGTACAGTGATTTTTCACTAAAAATATACAGCATTTTTTTCACTAAACAAATGCTGTATACACTTATTTTTTGTCATCCTGTAGTAAGGAATTTAAAAAATGAAAAAAAGAATTCAATATTGATCAGAATCGTAAAAATTGTAACCTTAGAAGCTGCCAGGGCGCCGCAGGCGGGTGTTACGAAGGTATTGAAGACGGCGCTGCCAACGACGGTGCCGACGCCGAGGTCGGACTCGGTGACGAAAGTGCCGACGACGTTGACGAAGAGCTCGGGGAAGCAACTAGCGGTCGCGAGGAAGGTGGCCCCGGCCACGTCGGGGCTTATGTTGAAATCGGCGCAGATGCAGTCAAGGGCCGGCAGCAAGTAATCGTTGCAAACGTAGGCCGTCAGCAGGAAGCAGTACAGTCCCAAGAGCACGTGCACGAGTACGGCCCCTCGTCGTCGGTCCTCCAACCCAAATATGTCCCCCGGGAAGTCCTCGATTGAGCGTTTCAAACATCCCACGTCCGATTCTTCATCCCCATTGGTTTTATAAGTAGAATTATAATTTCTATATCCCCTGAGCAACAATCCTTTTTCTAACAAGGGGGCAATCCTTTTTTCCTCTTTTTCCTTCTCCAGCTCTTCATCTTCTCTTATGCTAAATTCAACTTGCTGCTGCTGCTTCCCCACATTTCCCAAGTTATTGTGGTAGGCAGTTTCTTCGTTTCTCCTGCTCTGTGTCTCGGATGATAATTCTCCTACAAGCCAACATTCATTCCGTTCATTGCATTTTTCTTTTTCGAGATGTCTTTCATAAATCGACGAATTTTTTCAGAAAGATATCTAGTGAAGTATTTCATACAGATTTCGAGTAGATTTCAGAAAGATATTAAAAGCTATTTTCTAGAAAAATGTTACGTTTCTGAAATCTTTTAGTTCTTGTTGTGTAACATGTAATATGGTTATGCTACACAAATTTTGAGAAACGTTGCAGGAAGATTTTCGCATTGTTTTCGTAAGTTATTGCTGCTATTATTACATTAAAACGTTTCTAAATTCCTCAATAATTAAAATTTTTATTGAGGAATTCAATGAACACAATTTCTTCAATGACTATTTCTGCAACGCTGCAAAAACATTACACGTAAAATGAAGCAGGAATATTCTGCAAGAAATGTTCATTATTAAATATTCCACAAAAAATTTTCTTGGCATGTTTGTGACATATTGGAATGTTATCGTTTTGAAAGCTGTCAGTAGTTTTATTCTTCACAAAAACATTTCAGAAAAATTTTAGACACAATTTAAATGCGATGTTACAGTTGAAATGAGATTGAAGTGTTTCAGTAATATTTCTGTTGTATTTATATCATTTAATATTATGTCACTTGAAAATTTTATGAATCAGGAGAAAAAGAAATAGCGCATTAATAAATTATAATTGTAAAATAATTCTATAACCAGAAATAGATACCAGGATGATTGAAGTAATGAACGAATGTTTGTCTGTATTTAACTCGAAAAATACTACTATTCACTGATTTTTAAAGTTTCAGAAAATTAATAGTGTTGCCAACACTCATTTATTTTATAAAATTTCGAGGTTCCTCCTTGAAAATATTTTCGAAATTCATGTTGGTCATAATTTTCAGCAACTTGAAGGAGAAATATAACATTTTCTGCAAGTAAACACATTAAACTTCCTCAAATTCGTAATATGTAAATATTTTTAGTTTGATTCATAAAATGACTATGTTTTGCAAATTCCCTAGCACGATAACTTTTAAAAATTTTTGAATCCATTTTGGACTATTTCTCAAAACTCTTAAAAAATTTTCAGAATGGTTCAGAAACTTTCTGACAATGCGTACGTAATTTTGGGGAAAAATTGAACCCTTTAAAACTATTTTAAAACTTTTCAAATACTTCTCAACATTTTCTCTTTGTTTTTTAAGAAACATCGATGATGAATGTCTAACGTCAAAATTAAGAATAATTTTTACAAATTATAGGAAATTTCTACAACAGAGTTCTTCTAAACATTTTGAAACACCTTGAATGTTTACACGTATCTCTAAAAATATTATCAAATCAATTCCACACGAAAATTAACAGTTAGCTTGGGATACAAAAATATGAACGATTTCGATACAAATCAAATATTTATAGTTACTCAAATTTATCACTTCTTTTTCCTGATGATCTCAGAAGAAATCAAGATACTATTTCACACACTTAAGAAAATCTGGAGTCATTTGAAAATTTTAAAAGATGTAGATAGATTTGAAATAAAACATGAGAAATGTCAAGACTTCAAAAAAAATATGTTATTCCAATATTCCGTAATGAACTGAATTGACGAGTATTATTTTCTGTAGTGTTGAAATTACTGACTCCGAAGGTATGATTGATAAGAAAAACTATCAGCGGGTATGAAAAAATATAATTTTCGAATAAAAAGTTTAACAAATGGCCCAAAAATCGCCGAATTCAAAATAATTGAGAAAATGAAATCAATCCTGCCTCGTCGATTTCCCAAAAACCGAAAAAATTAATCGATGAATGAGAAACTATAACAACTTTTTTACAGTTTATCTAATGTCTCAGAAAATGATTAATACTGATTTAACGTACTGATAACAGATTATATTCTGAAAATCTAAATAATTTCAAGGTAAAATTTGTTTCCACTGAAATAAGTCAACTATGAAAATTATAAGTTTTATTTCATCATTATGTTATTCAACAAAATAGTGTGTAGTCTATTGTATAAAAATTATAGACCCGTGTAAAAAAAGCAAACGTAAAAATTTTTATAGAATCGGCTCGCCATCAGATATTGTATCATCGCAAAAGATAAAAAAAAAGTTCAAAACCCGAGGAATAAAGAAACATTCATTCGAAAACACAAGAAACTATCTTGTAAAAACTCTAAAATTCAGCCAACAGTAGTCGACTCTAGAAAATAATGAATTCAATCAAAAATTTCGGGAAAATTTTTACCCCAGAAATTGCAATGAAAAGTGACAAAAAAAATTAAAAATACTGCAATTATGGAATTTCCATTGTTCACGTCGTTCATTACTTTGTGACGAGCGGACTCAGTACGATTCATAAGGTGATAAAATTATAACTTTATAAAAGTATAACTTTATTCAGGTTTATCTAGTTTCTTGAAAAATGATGAATCCTATTTTTACTCGTTGTTAAAAATTTCTAAAACAAATTATTGCTGTAAATGGAATGAGCCTACGTGAAAATCACAATCGTAAAAATTCTCTCAAAATCGTGTTGCTGAAAAAAGGTTGTTCCAATCAGATATTGTATCATCGCACAAGATAAAGAAAACGTTCGATAAAAAAACATCCATTCTTCGAAAATACAACGAAACTGGCTCTTGATACATTCAAAAAATTCAGTACCAAGCACACAAATTCATGGAACAATGAAATAAATAAATTTAGGAGGATTTTCTGGAAAAAAATGACAATAAATGGTGTAAACTCACTCGCATAGCAATGACAGCTGAGCAAAACCAGGATGATGCAGCAAGGAAGTCGCTGCCCCATAATATACAGCTGCAGAAACGGGCCACTTGCTAGAAGCAAGTGAACATATCCGGCGAACAAGCGACAAAATTCAACATGACATCCACTCGAACGATTTCAGGCACCAATAAACATGGCCTGAGTGTCTCGCGAAAACTCGAGTACCGATTGCCCGAAAGAAAAAACAAAGCAAAAAGTCGAGTAATAAAATGTTAATAAAATAAGGACGACACTTCAGACGGGCATTTTTCCAAAGTCGGATAAAAAATGTGTTTGAGCCGAAGTGTGCGCGATACGTCCAACTTATTGCGTCATTTGAAAATCGTGAAACCACTAAAGAGATTAAGAACTTTTTCACCCTATCATCATCATCATCGTCATCGTCGCGGTCGTCGGCGTCGTCGTCGTCGTCGCTCTTCGATCATCGCCCCCACAGACACTAGCCTAAAAGCAATAACTCGCTGATACAGCGGGATAATCGCGATTTTTCGACACAATCAGAAGGATCATCAATTGCATACATAATTGTCCCGACACTTTCAAAGTCCCCGATAATAACTGCCATTAGGAATTTTATCATCTGGTTGGTGAAGATAAGGCCTTTTTCTTACGATTGACTTTATCGTCAATATATATGAAATACGCAAGTTGCTCGATTTATTGAGATAGTTCCGAGATTACGAAAACATTTTTGCAGAACGTTTTTGGTTTAGGGTTTTTTCGAATCCCATTGTTTCGCGAGGTTTTTTGAAAAATTATATTTTAAACCCACAAAATTTTTTATTCGGAATTTAAAAGCTAAAATGAATCTATGCTAAATTTGGAGATACACGTGTTTTGGGGTTTCTACTAAGTTAGTTCATGGAATCGGAATATTTCATTATTTGTTTCATCTCTTCTCTCTTCTTAGCACGTTGCTCGAGTAGGTGTCTCCTTCTTGCGCCTCAAGGTTTAGATGGAAAGATTTAATAAAAGCTAATCTATAGCGAAACCCTAAGACACGTGTGTCTTTAAATTTGGTATAGATTCCATTTTAGTTACTATTTCCCTGATGATCAATGTTTATCTGGCATTTGTCGCAGTGTAATTTTCGGACAAATTCAATTGCAGTAGGAACAATGGCAAATCGGAAGAATTATTGTCGTTGTTATATATTAATGTATATCTAAATTGATGTATAGTAAAAAAAATTCAACGTATCAAATAACGATAATTATTTGCTTTTGGCGATACCCACACATTTTTTTTCGAGGATAAAGTTATTACAAAATTCAAAATCTTAGATGATTTTTTTGGCATAAAATATGAGTTTTTTCCAATTTTTCATCAAAATGTATCCAATTAAGTTATTTAACAGAAATATACCTATCAAAGTCAAGAAACTTTATGGGTAAATAGCGTCTGAAGTGGCTGAATTCAGGTTTTTGAACTGTGTATTGTAAATTTTTCTGTATTAATTTTTCATACACTTAAGTAAAAAACCAGTTGACTTGAACCGCGATTTTATTAGATGCATTTTCCATAAAAAAAACCAGTAAAATCGAGTATTGAGTGTAGAGATAATTGAGCTGACAAGTACAAGTCTAAAAAAATAGACAATCACAGCATAGAAAAACTGTTACCATATATTTTTTTTCATTGGAACATTTGACGAAGTGACTTATTTTGTGTGAATAATAAAAGCATCGATCAAATCTCAACTTTAATTAAAAATTTGAAAGAATTACCTTCACCTTTAATACCACACATAAACTTTGATCATTTTTTATCGAAAAATGGAACCGTAAAACGAATTTTCATTTTGTAAGTATAAGAAGAACGCTATTACGTTTCAATATAATTTTTTTCATGAAAATCCCAAGTGAAATTCAATTAATGAAGATAATACTCACAAGAGACACGCGAACCACCACCCATCCAACTACTTGAATTTCTCATTGTCGCTGGACCTCTGCGATCTCCCACTGACCTCACAATGCTCACAATACCACATCGCTACGGAGTAGATTTTTCAGCAAGGCAATAACAAGGAAACACGCATAGAATAAATAGATTATTTTTTTATTCGTTCCGTAATTTAGCACTATTTCGATATAATCAGATTGACACTATTACCGATAACAATATTTTTTTGGTTTACTATTGGTAAACGATAAAAAATGTACAAAAATAGTCTCAGCCATTTACCAATAAAGTCTTGACAATAACAATACTTGGCCTAAAGTACACGATCGATAGTTAAAAAAAAAAGAGTCTATAAATTTCAATATGGGATCGTGATCATGCTTTTTCCAGCCAAGGTTTTTCATAGCAACAAGTAATTGTTTTACATACGACGTGCTAGGTCGATGCCATCAGAAATTAAAAATCTAGAAAGAGTTGAAGTGTGATGTCATTTGACTACGGCTTTTTTACTGGCAGATCGTTTTGAGTAGTAAGCGTCAAGAAGAAGGCCCGAAAATACGAGACAGGTCGCGAGCCATTGTCTTCCAATGAGCGAATTGCCGAACAGTAAAACGGAAAGCAAAACGCTGAAAAACTTGCGGGTTGTGGTGACGATGGAGCAAGGCAAAGGTCCAAAATCCGCGATGATCAAGAAAATGAAGTACTGGCCCAAAGCACTCGTCATTGAGAAGATCAAAATTTGCCATATGGAACTGGGGTGCCTTTGCAAGAAGCCTAAAAATTGCACGAGCTCACCGGAAATGATGATGATGACAGCACTGTAAATGGTTGACCAGAGATTCATGTTGTACATCATTGGGCCAGATTTGGTATTATGCTCGGATTTCATGCGTTCCTGAGTGGCACTTATCAAACCGTCCATCAGAAGTGACAGCAATATCAACATTTGCCCAAAGCCAGTTGAGCTTTTCTGATTGCTTTCCTTGACGCCGTCTTTGTACATGAATAAAGCTACTCCAACGACGACCAACAGCACGAACAAGTACTTTTTCAAAGGGTACGACTGAAAAAAAGAAAATTCGGAAAATATGAATTACTGTGTTACTTTGCAATCACTTGGATGAAAAATTGTTCCAAAAATTTAAGAAATGAATGAAACCAAATCAATCATTAGGTTTTCAATTTTTTCTGAAGGTTTAGTGAAAAATAGTTAGTGATACGTTGAATAATATTTGTTAAGTAGAAGAATTATTTAATACTTTAACTATAAGAGAGAATGAGAACAATTTTTGTTGCTATTCGTTTATTTCGCAATGTATTGAACTTAAGAAGGATACAAAATAAACCAATTTATTTATTATCTATTTCTTAGTCGATCTGTAAAATTCATCTTACTTCGAAAATAATGATTCGAACACCATTTCAGTCTTCATGCTTTGTCACAAGCTTTGTCAAGTTTTCTTTTTATTCACGTTTTTAACACCTTTTCAGCTTCTTAAGTATCCTTCATTTTCCGAGCTAGTTTAAATAAGTCATATTTAATAAACTGTTTTTTAGTTAAGTACAGACCTTACAATAGTTAGCGTTAAATTTAATTGTAATATGTATTGATTATGATCGGTATAATGGTTTGTATCAGAGAAATAATCACTCCGATCCAATATATTCCTCTTGAATTTTCTTCATTTCCTTATTATAATCTCTCGAGCTTTCGGCCATCATTTTTGGCCCTCTTCAGGAAAATGTAAAAGACTCGTTGACATCTCATTTCTTCATTTTCAAACAACACACGTTAAATCGTAATTATTAGTTGTCCGGATTCTGAACTAGGAAAATAACGTGTCCCATTCATCGTTCAGTAGTTCCATTTCAAAAAAAAACCACAGAGAAAAAAACAGTACAGAAAATTCTCACTAAATTTTGAAGTTATCGGGTGTGTACTTAACGACAACTGTTGCAAAGTCCTGTACCACTTTTTATAAAACTCAAAATTAAAAAAGTTATTCAAGCCTAAAATTTTAACAATGAATACTCTCTCTCGACATGTAAGGATTCACTTCATAGACTAAACTTTACTCCAATTTTCTTAGAATTTTTTGAGTCGAAAATTCCATTGCCACTTTTCACAAAACTCAAAATCAAAAAAGATATTTAGGCCACAAGTTTTAATCTATCAGATTTGTTAGATTTTAGGCTAGAATATCTTTCTTGATTTTGAGCTTTGTGAAAAAGGGCAAAGGACTTTTCGATTTGGAAAAATATGAAAAAAATTTGGCGAAATTTAGGTCTGTTAAGTTTACCCCGCCACTTGTCGAGAGAGTGCATTTATTGTTTGAATTTGAGGCTTGAATAATTTTTTTAGTTCTGAGAGTTATGAAAAAGTGGTAATAGACTTTTTGACTTGAAAATCAAACAATAAATCATGTAAAAATAGCTTCAAAGTAGTGAAATACTGTGTTTTTCCAGCAAAATCTGCATATTTTACGATGGTTTGGAAACAGTAGGCGAGTGGTATGTGAAGTGTATGAGTGCAGTAGAGACAAGTTGGATGCGAACGGTAGGTGATCGCCTACCACGCGCCTACCACGGCCGTGTGCCAGGATCGCTGTGAGAATGAGTAGTGATAAATTAATAAATGAAAAAAAAATCTCAGCTCATGTCATGATGCTTGGTTTTTCTTCAATTTTTTGAGTAAATGTCGAAAAATAACATGTTATTGTTTGTGTGTGCATAATGAAATTTGAGTCTTATAATAAGATGAATTTTGTCCATGAAATTTCCAAATGTATGTTAATATTTTTTTAAGGAAATTACAATATATTAAATATTAATACTTAATACCCTTGATCGATCATAGCAAAGCCATATTATTGGAGAGAATAAAAACTTTGCTTCACTTTTGATTGTTCCGAAATTTGTGAATTTAAAATTTTTCAAAAATTGTTCTACGTGTAGAAAAAAATGATGTTTAAAATTGACCACTGAAAAATACACAACAAGTGAACAAACCAAAATTTGAATGATTATAACGAGAAAAAAAAAGTATTGGAATCACTAACTAAAAATAATGTAGCGATATATTTTCAAAATAGCCATTCTTGTTCATGATCCAAAAGTATCATTATACAGGTAGAATAACAAAAAGACGTATCTATGTAATAAAATATCAAAAAGATAGAAAGGGTGTTTCTTTTTTTCATTCATCTCATTCGTATTTCAGATTCAGGTAAGGTAAAAAATTGTTAACGAATTTTTTCAAGGGCATCTTATTTGTTGCTACACTGTAAAAATTTCGTAAATTTTCTATGAAGGTATATTAAAGTTTTTAACAAGTACCCTTAATGGAATTTTTCCTAATAATTGCTTTTGAAATTTTCTATACATGATAGAAATTATCCCACAAATCTTGGTAAAATTATAATAATTTGTTGTTTGTTCTATGTATATTGAAATAATCTTAAATCTTTCTTTCACCATGATAAAATACGTGCCATATTAATTCCCAACAAAACACCTTTGACAAATCTTATTCAATCGAAATTTTTTGGAAATAACAGATTATAGATTGATCATTAAATATTTATTTGGCTAACACTTATTTGGGAAATCAATATCAGACTCTTTAATGAAAATTTTCCATATTTTAAATGCAATCATCAGATTTTATTGTATGGTTCGATCGCTAATAAATTTAATGGTGCTTCCAAGCAAATCGACAACCTCTCGAGCAAAACTCAAGCACGCTCTGTGCAGATGATATAAAATCAAATATTTTAATTGTTAGCAGCAACATTTGCTCACTAACCAAACCAGATTGGTCTGCTCAAAACCACTATTCAACAGTCAGTCATTTTGAAAGTTTATATACTTTTTTCAAATTCTGTCCGAATGATGATTCATGTATCACGCGCCTTATGGGCCCGCTAATTTGATCTATATTATAATATCACAATAGTATAATAATTAACCAGTATAATACTATTTTCATATAATATATTTATAATGTAATACATATAATAATATATACCTATAATTAATTCATTCTATCCACTTTTGCTCGATTTTTCCAGTCAATTATCAATTCCTCTCATTGAATTCACATGTGAGAATTGATGATTGACCGGGAAAATCGAATAAAAGTGGATAGAATGAATTAGTTGTTTCGACCCAGTGAGAAAAGATTATATGGTTATATTTGTGAATACATATAATTCTAAATTACAATATATTAGGAAAATATCAATAATGAATCAATATTTATTTGATGATTTTGGCAATATTTAATGGTTATAAAATAAAATTACCTTGAGTAAATAAAATAAATAGAAAATAATTATTTACTTTACGATTTTATGATTATAATAAAAATGAATAAATATTACAATTTAAAATATATACCTTGTTACCCAAAAGCACTCCAAGGATCATAACAGGAATGGGTTTTCCGGCTTTTCCGACGACTTGGGTCGGGTAAGAGACGAATTGCAGGGCCATATTGCTGCAAACCATCGCGAGTAAATAAGTGAGGGCCGCGAAAGCATAATAAAAAGTGTGAGTCGTGTCTTCGGTGCTTTGTTGGCTGTTTTTGCTACTGAACGACAATAACGCTTTCGCGAACAAGCAATTAACGGCACATTGGAAAAATACCAGGGCGAACGAGTACGTGAACTTTTCGGCGTTCTCGCCGCTACCGTAAACCCCGCGGGTTATCCTCTCCTGCAGGATTCCGAAGCAAAAATAACACACGAAAATCCCGGTCGCGTAAATTAACAACTTTTGCGCGCTCATTTTCAATCATTTACTGTCTCAATTTTCAGTAAAAATCAACGACACTACTTCGTTTTCGCGACGTCGACAAAATGTAAACAACAAACATCGAGACGAGTACACGTGTCGTCTGCACACGTCAGAGCATTTTGACAGTTGTGTATATATGTACATATATGTATGTATTATTGTGTTTGCGATGTGTCGAACGTATAATGTGTATATATATCTTTCTCTTTTCAATGTACACCGAAAGAAAGAGAAAGAAGAAACTAAAAGATACCTGCAGTAAGTTAGATATAATATTTCTCTTTTTATCTCACATATCTTGCATCTTCTGTCTCTCTTGCACTCATTGATTTCAAAGGGTAACAGGTAGAATTTTATAACGGCGAAATCAAAAAAAGGGAATTGTATGCTATTGTATGTTTACGTATAAATTAATAAAAGTGTCGAATTTCGAACGTTTTCGTATGATTTTTGAGTTTGGAAATTTGTTATTTTGAACATTGTACACTGCGGTTTTATATACTTCATCACGAGAATTCCACATAATCTGTAAGTATGTTTTTTTCTAGTACTTTAAACGAAATTGTTGGTAAGGTTTCAGCGCCATTTTTTTTAAAGCGTTAATTTATAAATCAAATGCTATTTTTCCTCCCATTCATGAATGAAGGATTTAATTATAATTATAGAATAAAGTTATAATTTTGTTTTATTGTGTGAAATAAACGCGAGTTGAAATGATTCGCACTTTTATAGGTTAGAGAATTTATTTTGTGTTTACGATTACGATGTTTTTAAAATTTGATTTGCAGGATCAGTCGTTCTTAAGATTGATCAGTGTATGTATTTATTCATGGAAAATTCATTAATGGTTTTTTGAGTGAATTTCTTTCTGATTTTTCATTTTTTTTTTCCAAAAATTCATTTTCCTCAGGAATTTGATACAATTTGATAGACACATGAAAAAAAAAAAAAACGATTCTTTTCATACTTCATATAAAATGCCAACCAATTATTTGTATACAAACCAGTGGAGTAGCAATGGCGTAAGAATGGAAAATCTTCTCGGCAAAAGTTGGATAAATGATTTCAATATCTAAATTACAGGAGCTCAGTAAAATTTTTTTTTTAGAGAAAGGGAAGTCAGCAACATGAAAATGATAATATTCAAACATTGTGAGTTTCATATATTTTAAATTGAGATTCAATTCAATACATTTTTTCTTATGAATTGAGTATTTAAGTTATTATAAGCAGTGAAATACTCTGATAATGGCTCCAAGTTGTGAAAGCCATCCCATCAAAATATCAAAATTACACATTTTTCTGATTTTGAAATTGCCATTATTTATTATGTACACCCCATATACAACAGCAACTGTGTACAGCAGTATTTAACATTGTTAAATGTCAAATTCAGCAATGAAAAATATCGGGAAGTGATTCTTGTTACTATTGAAAAAAAAAGCTAAATATTAGAAATTCGTTTGGTAAATTGAAACTTCATTATGAAATTTTAATTTGAAATCTGGCAAATTTTCAGAAAAATTTCCTTGTTAGTTCTTGAATTATGCATAAAAATACAATTCACTTTATAAGAACACTTGCAATCAACGCATACTTTGTAATTTTTTTTCTTGAAAACTAAGGAGCCAAAATACTCGAAATTTAGTGTACACATTCTTTTGAATTTAGTTGACAAGTTAAATTTTTTTTTAAACATTCCCTTATTTTTGTTTATACGCTCATAATAACTTGACATTCTAGTATTTATAGTTTTTATATTATTCATAATAAGTCTGTTATATTATTTATAATTATTATTACATATGTATTAATATATATATATATATATATATATATATATATATATATATATATATGTGAATGCCTGTAAGTTGTGCACCTATAACTTCAAAACTACTGCATGAAATGCCCTGAAATTTTGCACAGTGATTGAACATGTGTGTGGGAAGGTTATAGGCATGTTTTCATCAACGAACTGAATGCCCTACACCCCCACCTATACCCCGCTGCACTGTTGAAATATCACACACACACACACACAAAGTCAAAAAATTATAAACTTTTGCAAAAGCCCCAAAAATTTACAAAAACAAAAATTACGAAACCATGAAATACAGGGTGTACTATAACAAATTATTTCAAAAGTCACAAAATGTTACAGTGGTAAATTATCACAAAATTCCATGAATCAAAAAATCATGCATTATCACAAATCATTAAAAGTCATAGAATTATTATTATGATCTACATCATGGTCATCTCATCCTGATTAACAAATAAACTTTCATCAATTTTACTGTTTACTTTTATTGTAAAACAGTATCTATAGTAACTATTCTTTTTAAATACTTATAACATTCTTTTGACCGATAGAATACATTATATTGGTATAATATCTCTTCAGAGAAATTCATATTTCGTGAAAAAATTAGAAATTATAAAAAAAAAAAAGAAAAAGATTTTAAACCTTGGGATCCAGATTATTTTCTGGTACTTTTTGTTTTTCAATGAAACGATTGGCTTTTCCTAACCAAACCGCGTGTTACAACATTGTAATCGTGGAGCAAAGTCCGCTGGTGACAGCTAGTAATAAATATTTTGTATTACTAATAATTAATTATACTTGAATATTAATAATAACAAATTTTATGCATTACTAAACATGTAATAATTCTTTATTACTGATACGAATACTTCAGTATTAAAGATGAAATATTTTGAACGTGGCTCCAAGTCGTGAATGCTGTCTGCCATCCCATAAACATATAAAAATTTGATATTTTTTGAACTGGAAATTGCCATGTTTTGTTTTCAACATACTCAAACAAATTTCCTTATTCCTTCTTGAATTATACACGAAAATACATTTCGCTCCATAAAAACACGTGTAAATCGACGCATATTTCGGCATTTTTTCTCAAAAACTTAGTAGACGAATTGTTACTTATCGTACACATTCTTTTGAGTTTAATTGACAAATTTAAATTTTTTCAGAAGCATTACCTTATTTATGTTTACGTGCTTAGAATATTTTAATACTTTTTTGCTATTGATTTAGTAATTCATAATTACTAGATAAATTTAAGTACGGAGTACAAAATCTTGATGAGTCACGTCCATAGTACAGAATTTAAAATCTTCCCATAAATATAGCAGTGTACAAATTTAGAAGAATAGAACATTTTAAATCTATGCAATCGAATTTTTAAGCTTAAATATCTCAATATTTCATAGTATGTATATTTTTTTCGTTTCATGAACTTGTACAATTAAATTTAGGCATTTTCAATAAATATTTAAATGATTTTTCCTGGAAAAATATTCTAGCTATTTTCTTCAGATCAAAATTTATAGAAACAACTACTTTGGGTAGTTTCTAATGCATTTTTCTCAATTTTCGTATATTCTTTTTAGTTTCGAAAACATACATAGATATTTCAGATACAGCCCTAGCATATATTTGTATAAATAACGAAAAAAATTATTTTTATATATTATTCATAAAAAAATAATATATAAAAACTTTACTGATCAATGAAAACAAGTTTACCAGTGTTACAGATTGTATAATTGCTCTTTAATCTTTTGTTGAAATTATATTCACTTTTATGCAATATGACAATTTGAAACAATGATAAATGAATTGTAAACGTGTATAGAAAAACCAAATCAACTACATTTTTGATAGGACATAAATGCAATGAAGAGAATTTCAAATTTAACTGTTTTTGAATTTATAACTTCATTGTGAATATTTGAAAAATATCAAAATTTCTATTGAATATTTAAATAAATCCACAATAGATAATAAATGCTTAAATAATCAAATGATTGCTCAAACTTTCAAATCAAAAAATACACCTCACTAACATCTACTACTTGGATTTAAATTATTTTGATTTTTAGATCTCATAAATTTTGTATGATAATTTTTTCATCGGATTTGCTAGTAATAAGTGTCAGAATCAAAGGTAAGAAAAAAAATTACCAAAGTTAATGTTATGAATTCAATTAATGACAAATGAAAATTTTGAGATCAGAAGAATTTGCGATTTTGATATTTTGGATGAGAAATTTTCTAAACAATAAAAATTTTGCATCCAAAAACGTAATCGACTGCAATCTCATAAATTTGAACTTTTTTCATAACATTTTTCAATGCTTTAAATTTATAAATATTCAATAAAAGTTTTATCGAATTTATTGCAAGGTAAAAAAGTTGAAAAAAAAGAGGTAATGAATTTGAAATTTTGGGTGAGCAATTTTTTAAATTTCAAATTATAAAATCGATTATTAAGAGTTGAATTTCCCACACAAGAAATTATTGCAATAATAGTATTATTTGATACGCTTTCTAACTTCTGCTAGTAATTCATTCATTACGTGTATCAACATCAAAAAATAAAAACCGTAGCAATATCAACAAGGGTTAGATTTTTCGGAATCTATGAATAAAAAATCTGAAAAACATACAGAAATTTTTTTTAACCTCTTTAGTAGACACCCTGCTTAGATAAATGAATTGGCAGTGCGAGATATCTTTTTTAGTAATCAAAAAGGTGCTTTTTATCCTAAATTGTAAAATAATTGAATTTGATAAAGCTGTTGAAAAATGTCATCCCTTCTTCACTAAAACATCCCTAAAAATGACCCTGATTTTCGCCCTCTTAACCCGCGATAGCTTTTAGAAAAAACTCTTACCGGAAAAATTTAAATGAAAAAAAAATGAATGAAAAGGAAATTATTTTTTACTCGTGCCTTAATTAATATAATATGATTATTCAGGCATTATGCCTTTAGGGCTGTCCACATATTACTTAATTAATTTTTTACCCATATTCGACCCCCTCCTTCCCCATGTCATCAACCGTCATCATTCCGTAAACCCCCCCCCCCCCCTAGTGTTGACGTCATCTCATAAAATAATTTTTATCGTATTTATGTAATTTGATCTTTCTCAATGCGAATCTTTTGGTGTTATGAAGTTCATTTACGTAGATTAGGTACTATTAAAAGGAAAAAATTAGATGCAAGCAATTATATTCAAATACTCACATTCTATATCGAATTTCAATCTAATTCTCACATACTGTAATAAAAAATTCTTCCAAATTTTATAACATCCATAGAGAAAATAGGGGCGAATCGCTGCGGTTCGATTTCGGGGCTTATATCTCATATACAACGATCGAGTTAGAGGCTGAAGTAACATCATTTGGAAGGTGATCTCGACATGCAACTTTCATAAAAAAGTTTTTTTGTTTTTGTTGTAGATTACACCTTTTCCAAAATACCTTTGTTGGCCTGAAATTCGAAATCTGGGGGGGGGGGGGGAGAGGCGAATCGCCGCTACGGAAGTGAATTACCGCACCCTACGGGACAGACCGCCATAACCTAAATTGTTATCGATTTTGACTCTCTCATCGTACATTTATGTGAGAACACATTACCGTTTCTATAATCTAAAGATTGTTTTTATTTTTATTGTATCTCTCGCGCAAGGTCGGCTATGGAATTGCTATGATAGTTTCATAGCAAAGCATCCCAGTGAACCTGTAAGCTCGCAGCGTTTTCATTATTTCCGCCCCTTTTCGAACACGCCGCGAACTCGCCAGTGAGCTCGCAGACTACTCGCCACGAGCTCACAGAGTACTTCCAGTCGTTGATAATGAGCTTAGCGATACGATAAACAGTTTTCAAAACGATTGGAAACCCGTTATTTAGTTAAAATGCTCAACAGTGTTTATAAAGTTTCTTGAAAATATACAAAATTGGTATGAAACAAAAAAAAATACAATCGTAACTTTGTAAAATGCATAATCTCAATAATTCCTCAAAAATGTTGTTTTTTACTTTACTTATGCGTTTTCATCGTATTTTCCAGCCATTTTTATACGTCGTTAGACTACTTTATACATTTCAAAGAGAATTGAAACTGAAATAACGATTCTCAATAATTCTGATAACTGGTAGTTATGCTTTGCTATGGAACTATTATAACCATTCCATAGACGATTCTCCGCAAGGGATATATGACGACTAAGGAAAAAATTTACAAAATTGTTTTTTTTTACATGTATTGTTTATAATCTAAGTCTGATGATTGCTGGACGAAGCTGAGTATTAACTCCCATCGCTGTCTAATATGATCTCAACCCAACTTGCTGCTTCCTTTATTTAAACTTGGTTCTAAATTTGCTTGCTTTGTGCAGCTGTTAGCTCCAAAGAAAAATTTTCGAAATAAGCAGCATACAAAATCCAAAATAACCAAAATTATTTATATTCACCGGAAAGTATGTACTTGAAATAAGCTACAAATCCACCTATCATAATTTTAAAAAAGACTAATTTCTATGGATTTTGGTTGAAATTCTAGTAATGCAAGAAAAAATTTTCGGAAATCAATAAAAATTTAACATCGAAAAGAGAAAGTGGCGTGTATGCAGGTTAATATAACTGACATAAAGCGAGGTGAATCTTATTGAATTGGTAGACATCGGTCAAACCGTTCTTGAGGTATAGCAATTGCGGTGATGAACCCCCACTTCCCTCTTACAGTTGTATTTTACTGTTAGTTTGTAAATTTTTTTCTCGAAATATTGTAAAACTGACTCTTGTCGAAACTTTGCATAACAAAAATAAACAACACAATATATTCATCAAATAAATAAAATATCATTCAAAGATAATTTTCTGAGAAAGAATATTGTAAAAAGGTTCAAAAAAAGTCAAAAAAGACATAATGTTTTGTCAACAACTAAAAGCAAATAGTCTAAAGAAGCTCATGAATTGAATATTGAGTTGCAATATACATTTAATGTGATTTCAGAGCAATATTTCAAAAAATCAGGGTGACATTGAAAAAGGAAGCGTGCTGAGTTTAAAAAATTTCTCAAACTTTATGAAAAAAAATTTTTCGATGATCACGTCATCATCTTTGGAACTCCTGCATCCCCTTACGTCATTATCCGTCATGAAACGTAACACCCCCTCCCACTGAAGAGTGATGACGTAATATGTGGACAGCCCCTTTTTCGTAGATGTTTTTGTGAAGTTTGCCTCGAATTTGAAAAATTTCTACACGATTGTTTGAATGAAAAAATAAAACCTTAAATATCTATCGATTGTATAAAGCACTAAAAATTAATATTCCAAAACTACAGACCCTGTGGGAAATCTTGTAATAGTCTGTAATTCATGAATTACAAAACTATTACAACCGGCAGGGTAGATCACTATTGTACCAGCTGATCAACCTGATCATTTTTTGGCGCGAAATATATAATTTATATTTTTCTGGCATCTAACTTATTAAATGTACTTTCAGTGATTACAATTATGAAAGATCCATATAAAACTTCAACTCTAACACTGTGATTTTGGTAATTATTCAAATGAAATGATCTGGATGATCAGCTGGTACAATCGGAATCTACCCTGCCGGTTGTAATAGTCTGTAATTCATGAATCACAAGATTTACTATAGGGGATATTTTAATAACTGAGCAATATCCAGTTCGCAAAGATTTTATATGTAATGAAAATGGTAAATGAAACCACAAAAAAATTATAGGTTTGGACTTTTAAAGATTATTTTATGAGATATTTGATATTCATAATTTTATTCCATGTAACAATATTACAGACAACAGAAAGATGCAGAAGACAGAGGAAGAGAAAAAAAAGGAGAAAACCGAATATCTGATAGATTTGGACACCACCAACCAAGTCACGTTTATGAAACTAGTAAAGCCTTTGATCCCATCCCCAGAAACTGTTGAAAAACCAAACTCTGGGCTGAACATCGCCCAGGAAGCCACACGTCGCAGTTTGGAAAATAACCCCTTTGATCAAGTACTTCAGGAAACTACCAACAACTTGCGAAAAATGCAAGACCCTTTTGAAATGATCCTGGAGAAAGGCTCTAACTCAGAAAACAACCCAAAATCACCGTCTAAAAAACTGCGCAAATCCGCTAGTGAATCTCAATTATTAGATTACAGAGAAACTGAAATATTGCTGTCTCTCAGCCCAGAGACAAAAACTGATACTCCAAGTAGCTTAGAAATGTCAGTAGAAAACGACTTGCTCAATGTCACTGCAGATTTAACAATCCTCGACATGTCCGAAATAAATGATACTTTGTCAGAACAAGGTTTTCTGAAACAGAAAAATGTCAATGAGAAAACGCCTGATAACAAAGTTTCCCAAGTTCATGGGTATTCAGAGCCAGAACATCATTTGAAAATTCCCAAGATAGAGCATTGCAATTCTTTGACGGATTTAAGGACCCGAGCTTTTGGCAATTTAAGCCAATCTTCGAGCATCAATTCCTTATTTTTCGAAGATGTCTTCAACAAGGCTTTCAGAGAAATTTATATAAATTCGGGTACTTCCGACATTTCAAAGATTTCCTATAACTCGAAGTTCAGCGATAATTTTTCTATCAATTCCAACGGGACCCTCAATAAGGCATTTGTTCAATTTGATGATACATATAAGAATCCAGAAACTGGGGAAGATTCGCGCTCTCTGGATAATTCCGGTTTCGTGAGTCCCATTTTTATTTGCCATCTCATTCATTTCACTGAGTTTCTCACATTTGTGTACGCAGGGTTTGGAAAGTTAGAAAAGTGTAACGCGTTGCGTTACCGTTACGTGGAAAGAAATAGTAACTTGTTACTTTCTGGAGCAAAGAAAATCATTCAGCATTTGTGAATCTACCATAAATATAGACATTTTTATTCCGAAATAATATAGTTGAACATAGTTCTAAAAACTTATTGAGAGTGATAATGTAAGAAACGTAAAATAAATAACAGGATTTTTGTTACCCTATACCGAACAAAAGTAACTCAAAACATGTAACATATAGTAACTTTCAAACCCTGTGTGTTTGCAGAAATTATATATAATTTTTACACATTGTCTTGGATCTTCATGACGGGTTTTGGGTTTCAGGAAAGTGATCTCTGCAAAGTGATGAACAGATCAATCAGGAAAGAAGCCAGAATGTTGTCAAAGAGTTTTTGCGAAATTGGGCAAAATGGTAAATATAAGATTTCAACGTTTTTGATCAGTTTGTGTTCACAAATTGTTTGCGATTCTGGAGTAAAGCATTTCAGGGAATATAGGGAAATTGTACTTTCAGCCAGTGATGAAGAAAACTTATTATGCCTGCGAGCACCTTGGGAAGAGTGCCCACCTTTGAAAGAATGTTTGGAATTTTGCGAGAGCGAAAAAAAGGAAACTAAAACCATAGTCAATGAATCATCGCAGATAAAGAGTGTCAATCAAACTACCCCTAAATCCAAACCAGAAAACAATAATAAAAAAAGTACAAGCAATCCTTCATCGCTGTATGGAGGGCGAAAAAATTCTTTAACAAAATCAAAGGTGATTTGGTACTATATAAAAGTGAACAATGAAAAAACATAGACTTATGAAACGAATAATGTTTTGTTTCAAAACCATTTATTTCTAATAAAACTCTGCAAAGGGAATTTTTGCATGCACTAAATTTCGAATAAATCGATCATTTGAACTTATTTTTTCTCACGCAGATTGGAGTCTTAGAAAAACCAAATTTTATGCCGAAAGTTTTAATAAAACCAACGACTGAAATCGTTGAGACGAAATTGAAAATGAAAGCAGAAGTGAATCCGCAAGCGAAGAAAGGACCATTGAAAGCAGTTATTCCAGTCAACGAAATGCAAAAAAGAAGTGGGTTTCATGTCAGATTTTTTGGATTTGATGATTGAATAATATTTTGGACATTTTTATTGAAACTATTATCTTTTTTGAATTGAAACTTTTCCATGTTCGTACTTGAAAATTCATTATAGGTTGAGAAATTGATTGTCATTAACTCTGTTAATAGATGTTATTTTCATTGAACATTTTTTATTTTGTTCCATGCATGTACGTATATTCAACGTAATTTCAGCATTGAAAAAATGAGAATTTCAATAATTGGTTGACAACATAGTTTGAAGAATAGAAAAATGAAAAGTACCTGTTTTTAGGAAGTTGCTTCAACTCTGAGCCAGTCAAAAAAGTGACAGGAAGACGTTCAAATTTGCCTGTGGCAAGCAGTACTCCCAAGAATACGAAATTCTTGCAACGAGGACAATCATCCCCAATCGCAGCATCTACCCCAATCAACAACAGATCACCCTGTAAAGTTGTCAATTGTAATTTGCTTAGAACGCCTGTCACTGCTGAAAAAAGCCAAGTTCGAAGATCTCATAAAAGGTAGGTCGAAAATTAAAAATCGAATTTGAAACAACTTGCAATCTTTCAAATTTTTCAACATTTTTGCTGTTAAAAATCGTTCTCCAAGTTTTGTGATCTTTATTTCTGGAGCTCAACTTCGGAGTATCTTACAAAAATCAATTGAATTTCTTTGCCTTTCCAGTGGCGAGTTGTTCAAAACACCATCACCCAGAAAAGTGGTTAAACAACGAGTAAATTCAGCATCTATGACGCCAAATACTTTGACTTACATGCAACAAAAACAAACGTCTCGACTGAGCTTACAAAAAGTTCCGTATCAGGAGGTACAATAAATTTCAGATACTTAATGACATAGTTGGTAAAACAATACATTGTGATTTTGAGAATAAAGAAAAAGGGAAATAATGTGCCGATTTGAATGTTACAGATTCAAAAAAGAAGTCGCTCCATTGATAGCAAAGGTCAGAATAAGGAAAACGCAACTTAAATATTATCCCGGGATGTCATATAAATCGAATATATTTTTCCAGTCAAAAAAAGCACGCGTCGGTAGCGTCGCTAGTGATATCGCTTATCCTACATACCTAAAAATTTTCGTTATGTTTGATATAAATGGAATAATTTTTTTGCTGTGATTCGAATTAGTCATGTACGAATCACTTATTCAAGATTGGAAATATTTACTTAAGGATTCTCGGTGTAATCTAATCTAGTTTGTAGAGAATATTATTTTCAACTCAATCACTGTGCCTAACGAATTCTTTACGGTGTTTGAAATACGGGTTTTTTAAGAATACTGATGTGGAATAATGAAGAATAAATAGTATTTCAAGTGAACTTTTATGGACTTTTTTTATTCTTGATTCCGTCCCGAAAATAACTGATTTTAATTGTAGTGGGAGAAATCAAGGAAAATGATTTTTTATAGCTACATCAAACATCAGAGACTGCATTTTTATTTATTAAACTTTTGTTTTTCAAATAATTAATAATTATCGACGAGGAAACGTTAAAAAATATTGTCAAGTGATCAAATTTTCAAAAGGGGAATAGTGTGAAGAAAAATATAAGTAATTGAAATGACTTTATCGTAACGGAAATTGTGCAAAATAATTAGTTTAATCGTGAATATTGTAGTTTCTGAAGAGACTCTAATAAATGAGCGAAAGCTCGAAAATAGAAAAAAAACCGAAGAAAATTTTTGGCTCCAACAGATTGCAGTTTTTATCATTAACATTAGGAATGGAGCATTTTCATAATAATTTTTCTAATACATTTATCAAAATATTATTATGTATGTATTATTAATAATAAAACTCAAGTTCAAAATAGTTACTTTAAATAAATTGGTAAAAAATATTTTTATTTTGCAGGGGTGCACTCATGAAAAATTGCTGAGTTTGAACATGACTCATTTATTTATCCAAACAAGCGTTTCCTAAATACTAGCAAAAAACGCGTTTTTCGGCTCTTTTCTAACATAAAATATACATCGTTCAAAAGGTATACTTATAAGCTTTATGGCGGTTATATATTGTTTTCGTCAATCGGAAAAGAAGTGTTCAGTTTTACAAGCGTTCAAAGTTTGAGAACAGTGTTTTTTTGAGCTTTTATTTGGAAACTAGTAGTCATGCATGCACTTTTTTCGACTTTCAACGCTTATAACTCATAAACTACTATTCCGATTAACAAAAACAGCATATCGCCGAAAGCTTACAATTTAAACGGATATATATAATACATTTCATGTAAATCGAATCGACCGTTCTTGATATTTTTGGAAATAACTGAAAAAAAAGCTAAAAATCATGTTTTTTGATAATATTTTAGAAAGATTTCTTTGGAAAACTAAATTACGTTGTTTTTGTACTTAGCGATCTCTCGAGTAACTTGGGTTTTTATAAACTTTTTATTAAATCCTTTATAAACTCTCGGTTATTTAAATAGAATTCCGCTTCTTTAATGAAGTGACTTGATAAAAAGAGCAGTGTTTTATAAAGTTTTTATCAGTTTTCATAAACTTTCTCTTTTTATAAAGTAACTTTGTAAAAAGAAGCGGAATTTTATTTTTAAAAAACCGAGATTTTATGAGGGGTTTTACTAAAAGTTTATGAAAACCCAAGTTATTAGGATTTTAAATTAGTTTAAAAAACTTTTCAATCAATTAACTAACTTAAGGTGCTTCTTCAAGTGTAAAAAAGTTACATGTTTTTCTATACATAAATTTGTCGAATAAACAAGACCGTCGATGAGTGTTTATAATCTATACGGTGGGAAATACATCCACTCGCACACCATGCACACTTTATAATGTAAATTTTATCTGACTTGACGCCTAGTTGATTGTCTTATTTTCGAAAAGAAAACAATTCATATTTGTTGTCTGGCTGTAGGATAAAAACTCATTCCCTCGCGGGTGTGAGAAAAACCTGTCGTCTGTCGTAATGTTTTACTAAAAAACTTTTTTCCTAGTAAGTTGGTCACTGTTATTTAAAATGTGTAAACTAGTCTAATAATAAAAAATAATTATATGACACGTTCGTTTATTGAATTCTATGGGTAGGTATGATCGATAATTTCTCTCAGAGGTATAATATAATTTCTTATTAGAAATTAATGAGCTTTTTTTAAAGTTTGTATACAGTTACAATATTTCCATCAGGTTTGATCAGGTTTGAGGATCGAGCGGAGATCTCAATGACGTCACATCCCCACTCAAACTGCGCAGAAGACGAAAACAAGTACGTGCAGGGGTGCACGGTGCAAGGACGTTTCCCCTTCCCCTCACCTCTAAAACTGTGTCCAAGCTTCAAGCGATAATCAATTCCATTTTTCATTCATTACATTCCCTTACAATAAATAAACTTCAGGCAAATTACAATAATCTCGCACCACCCTTTTTTCTCCGTAAACTCTACAATCGCAGAATCTACTTTCTTTTTGTACACGGTATTTCTTTCGAAAAAAAAAAAACAGAAAATCAGTACCATATATCTAGACTCCTTCTCATTCTGGTCGATTGAAATTCTGTCCGAGAAAAAGGTATGTAAAGTCAGAATTTTCGTCCTGTTTAGGCCCGCGCATGGAAACTAACGGAAACGAGTGCGAAATTGTATCAGCTGCTTCTCCCATTCTCCGCAGCAGTTTCGCGCTGTTTCGCGCCGCGCCGGTGCATGTACGATTTCGCGCTCTTCCGCCGATAGCTCCCGGCAACATCTACATACTCGTACGTATAGAGCACTGTATCTCGCGCGCAACAGCGCGCAAAGCACGGGGCAAAAGCTGCACCCGGCCGCGTTTTCCCAGTACAAAATAAAACCCTGAGGGACGTTTCGCTCGTGCTTTTTTCGTTGCTATATATCCCCCGCCACCATACTCGCGTAAGTTTGCGCTCGAATTCGAATCACACGCGCGCCAAGTTGGGGAAAAAAGAGCGTCTCGTATTGATCGCGATTCTCCGTCGTAGCGGTCGTAGCCGTGCACTTTTTCGTTCGTATAGGGTTGCGCTCCTTTTTTGAAAATAAGCTGTCGCCGATGACATTTATTCAAAGTGATTGAAAGCGCGCGTCGAGACAATCGAGCGGACGTTGCTGACTCTTTTTTTCTCATTCTCTTTAGTCGGCGGCGGCAACCGAGTTCGCTATATGTATAGTTCACTATAGACAACTATACAACATCGCTACTGCATCCCAAGTGATTTCGCACGCGCGCGGATTTCGTGAAATTTTTGGCAAACACAAGCAGGACGAGATGCAACAGCCGGTCATTACGTACGAAAGGGAAATCCTCGAAGCGATCGACCAGTTGCGACGCCGAAAAGCTCGGCCCGATTCGAACCGCATCTGCAATTATTTGTTGCGCAGGGTAAGTTGTCGAATTTCCGGTTAATCCTTCGTTCGAAGGTTTTGTTTGGTATATATGTCAATGATTATGAGCTTTTTCTTTTTCTTTTCATTTGCGCGAGTTTCGCTCACGTGTGGTGAGTTTCGCACGCAAGTGTGCATAAGTTGGATTCGTGTGCGGGGAACACCAATAACGAACTAATGATTCCCTTGAGTCATGCGCCTATGTGCGTGTGTTCACTTTATAATGTCATTTATATATTCTTTGTTAATTGCATTAAATGTTGTTTATTCTATGTAATTTTCAAGTTTTCCGGAGTTTTACTACGTGTTAAAATAGCCGACGACCACCGACGACTTTTTCAAGGACGGCAGTTTTTCGATGGTTGGAGACCGAAATTCAAAATGGCGTCTAAATCTTGTGAGTGGGGGAACCAGTGGTGCTCATGCAGACTTCTCAAGACGGATAAATCTATTGAGAAGTCTTACAAAAAACGAGAAATATGTAAAAACACAAATGAATTTAAAACAAACTTAGAAATACTCAATATATAATATCTGTGGCTTACCACCTAAATGACGAAACTCACTTTTTTTTCGAAATTGAGTTAATGTGAAATTTGATATCTGTAAATGTTAATTGACACTCTAATATCCAACATTCAGTTCGTTCTATCGACATTTCATAGCCAACAAACTGCATTTTTCTCAGCATAACAACACAACTCAGCGTTTTCCCGGCATAAGGAATCAGTTCATCCATCATTGTTTAAATCAGTTTGATAATGATGTCTGTGGCTTGCCGCCATAACAAAGAAAGTCACTTATTCTATAAGGCTCATTTTGAATGATATTCTGACCCTGGCAAAGGCCTGGGGACGGAGTTCCGTGCTCTTTGCGTCCTTTTTCCGTTCCATGCTGTTTTCTCAGCAATTATTATTAAAATCCCATACATTTTTCCCAGAAATTGCTTTTTGGAGTGTTATGTTCTTGAAAAATCAATTTCGACTTAACAATTTATAAATTATTTAATTTTTTATGCCAAAATGACTACACAAATTTATCCGCAATCTTCTTTACCAACTTTTTTGCTTGGCAGTTATCATGCGATCACGGATTTAATTTTTCGATTTTTTTAATTAATACATATAAGAATACAATTATTAACTATGTAATAACGGAGAAATTTACTTTATTTATTACATGTCATCAAAATCAAGACATTTCAGCTTGAAATTCAGAAGAATTTATCAAAGACCGGAAAAGGCACGGAGTTGGAATGCAATGAGCACGGAGTTCCATGCCTTTTGTGTCCCCGAGCCTTTGCTAGGGGATGAGATTTTGAACATTATGAGATGTGTGACTTTCTCTGTTATGGCGGGAAGCCACAGAATTTCACACGGACAAAATAAATGAATAATTCGACTGCATGGTTCGGTTGTTTATTCAATTTACCTGTTTTTTGCAATTTTCATGAACACAACCCTTTTTCTCACTTTTTCTGGGTTTTTCCCATTTTTATTTTGATGCTGAACATCAGCTGACTGCTGCGCACACAAGTCATAACATCTGTGGCGTCCCGGCGTAACCGACTAAGTCACAATTTTCAATAAAAAAATACTTTCTAGGCATATTCGTAATCAACGATTTCGTAAGAGAAAAAGTCACAAAAGTTTGCAAATTTCGAAAGACACTTCGAAAACTTTAAGGCTGGTTTTTGAAAACAGCTGTTGGTGAGTTTCGTCATTATAGCTAGGAGCCACAGATATACTACAATCATAGTTTCTTCAAATATCCATTAAAATACTAAAAGTACCATAAAATTTTGTATCTTTTAGTATGGAACTCTATTAATCTCTATGGAAATCCATTAAAATATGAAACAATCATCAATTTGTATATATAAACTGAATACATCCCATAAAACCATATCTTGGTCAAGAAAATTCCTAAATGTACACAAGATTCTTGCCTTAAGATTCTTGGGTTGGACTTGAGATAATCTTGCCCAAGGGATTGAGGTTACCATGACACAATGTCAAGACTGGGGCAAGACTTGGTCTAGACATCATCAAGAACCTTGGGCAAGACTAGAGTGAGACTGTGGCCACAGGCCCACACAAGTCGTGCCCAAGACTCTGGGCCAGAATCTTTGGGAAGTCTTGGGCAAGGCTTGTGATTAAATAAGATCACAAAACACACAAGTGTAGTACAAGATTCTGGGTCAGAATCTTGGGTAAGTGTAGAGCAAGGCTTGAGCATAAACTTAAATATTTTTAAGTAATTTTGTTTTAATATTCACACATTTATTTTTACTGATTGACTTGAAACGGGAGGACCAAAGTTGTGGAGCACGGATCTTGACCACACTTGGTACTTTTCTTCTGTTGGGCCTTTAAAGAATGTGTGTAAAATGTAACATTGAAATAGTCATACGTAAGATGCTTCACATGCTCTGGATAAATAAGATGACTTGTAGCTCAGTTGATGAAGTGTCAGCCTGACCACCAGTCACCGCGGGTTCAAATCTCGGCAAGGAAAGTTTTTTTTTTTTTTTTTTTTTTTTTCTTTCTTTCTTTAGCAAGACTACCCCAAGACTTGATCGAAAATCTTGATTTGGATGTGGCTAGCAGGATCAAGATACTTGTACAAGACATTGGCAAGAGTAGGTCAAGAATCTTGCACAAGACTGTAGCCACAGGCCCACCCAAGACTTAGGCAAGAGCTCTCAAGATTCTTGCCTAAGTCTTGGGCAAGTCTTGACATGTTTTGGTTTTATGAGATGGAGAGAAATGTTTGGTTCCAGCAACCAATCTAAGTAAAATATATGGACCAACCTAAGTTTTGGGCGCCACAATTAAAGATTTGGTTATGACAACTAATGTTTTCATTACTACAACCAGTATGAAATTTTTAAAACGAAAACTTTGGTTGACACATATATGTAATACTTCTATATGGCCAGCCAATAAAAAAATCTATCCCTGACATTGTAAGAGACAAATGATCTTTCCAAGATCTCTCTCTGGCACTCTGAGTGACGAAATATAGTAATACTGTAATACTAAGTTGGGTATGACAGTTGTGTCAGTGACACTTATCACTAATGCTCACTGAGTGTGTGTAAGCCCGTGGGCTCAGCACGCTTATGCATGTTATCAATCATTTCATCCTTTAGCTATATTAAATGTTGGGCCCATCCCCACTTACAGGAGAAGATACGGCACTGGCCATATAGAAGTATTACATGTATTGGTTGATGTAACCAAAGTTTTGGTTGTCATATCCAAAACTTTGGTCCGTCCATATTTTACTAAATGATTTGATTGCTGGAGCTAAACATTTCTTTCTGTGTAAAAAATACCAAACGAACTATAAAGCTGTAATAGTAAATTATGTAACTAGGATATAATTTTTATATTAACGAGTGGGAAGTTTGTAGAAAGGCAAAGCCGAGGTTTACAATCACACGAGTAGATATAAAATTTGTGTCATAGTTACTTACAATACTTTGTGTATTGATGGCTAATAACTGAGTTTCAAGGTTTTGAACTTAATCAAAATCGAGTTTTTTATGCCAGAGGTACATAAAATACTGTAAGGGTATCGTTTTCTGGAAAATCTATAAAAACATTAAGAATCCAGCATAATTTGAATTCAAGAAATTCATATAGGTATCTATAAAGAAACTCAAAATCCACAAAAATACTAGAAAAATATGAAAAATATTATAAATATGCTTAAAAAAAGTTGCAATTAGATTTTTAATTGGGAGGGCAAAGAACTCAAACTTCAAACGTTGACAGAGTTGATAAATATAAAAGTTTAATAGTATATTGCGTATCGAGGGGCAGAGCAACGTCTTTTCATGCGCCACGGCACAACGCTGTCAGAATGAGGAAATACCGAGGACCGTAGGCCCGAGGTAATCCCACGAGTTTTGACAGTATTGCCGTCACGCGTGAAAAGGCTTTGCCTCATGATGTGCACTGTAGTTTTCTTGGTAGGCGTGTAAATGAGTGTGTTATGCGCGCAGCGGAGTGGGCGTAGGTTCCCCTTTTCGACTCAGTGGAATATAACTAGTGACCTCGTGCGTCATGACGTTTTTTCTTTCTCCACCGTTCGAAAAGGGGATTCTTACGCTCAATCCGCGAACAGCATAACACACTCATTTAAAGCGGCTACCATGGAAAATATATTAATTTGAATGTATAAATGAATATTTATTTTTCACTGCTGCTTTAATTTGAAAGGTATTCCTTTTCAAAAACTTTTTAAAGCAGATCCCCTTTCGCTATTAAAGTCCTTTTGCGTTCCTCAACTATGTCCAGCCACTTCGATTTGAAATGCGCTTCCCTTTCAACCACATAAGACAGACTAATTGAAGGAAGTGTGGTGGTGAGAGAAGAGTAGGGCTCAAAAAAGGAATGAGAACGTTGAAAGGGAAATCCCTTTCAAAATTCTATCGCAGTAGCATTTCAAAGTAAAAGGCCAAGTCCTTTCACTTTGAAAAACCAACCATTTAAAATGAAAGGTTAGCGTTTCATTTTGAAAGGAGATAGCTTTGAAATTCTTTCTATTTCAAACTTAAACGGAAATTTCTCTGAGTGTATAATAATAACATTTTAGAAATGAACTTGCGATGGCTCAATCATAATACTTTATGAGATATATCACTTAACGTCTAACAACTGAAATTTTCTAACATATTTTCAGCAATTGTACTCTTTCTAGGATAAGCTCACATCTGTTTGAGTTTGAATATAAATTTTCAGTACATATAGTTATCTCATACATTATCAGAATCATTAGTAAATTTTAATTTTTCATACGTTGCTCTAGCGACCATGAACCAACTTTTGTAAACTTGGTACTCACATCGACTTAAGCATGATACCCATCATTGACCCATAGGGGAAACCATAGAAAGCCCTGTGGCAAGCAAGTGGTTACAAACTCACATTCACCCAAGAAGCGCTCGGATCCTACAACATCTCGACGCCCTAACTCTAAAGAAACTGTTCCCTCAGAAATAAAATCCTGGACTCCATCAGGCAGGATTTGAACCCACTACTCCACTTTTACAACCTATTGGCATAACCACTCCGCTACAAAGACGGTTCATAGATTATTAGTAATGCTTTGATGAATTTTGTTTTAAGAAAAGTACACTCAGAGAAAAAGTAAACTTCTCGAGCATGGCAGTGTTTCGCGCGTCCGAAGCGCGCGCTGTGACGACCTTCAAACGTTAGAAAGTATCCCCCCCCCCCAGGCATGACACACGCTTCTAAATCAAGCGTCTGCGCAGAGGATGCATCGAATCCATGCTCTCAAGCATCGATGGATCCATGCCTCGCGCGGCGGACAACATTATGATCGAGAAGTTCATTTTTTCTCTCAGTGTATACATGCATTAATCTATATTTCACAAAATTTGCGTATTTTCTAGTAATTGTAAAATTTACAGGATTTCACGGTGTTTTTTAAGCATTTTTACCCTGTCAGGTAGAGGACAATACTCACGCAATAGACAATAGTCATAAAATAGTCAGATAGATTCCAGAATACATTCCTGGCATCTATCTGACTATTTTATGACTATTGTCTATTGCGTGAGTATTGTTCCCTGCCTGACAGGGTACATAGATTTTTTGGGTCGAAGCTTCAGTGCATAAAGTTTTCTATATAACTAATATTATATGTGATTTATCAATAAACAGTTGCTTCAGATTTCTTGTAATTCATAATTATCTAGTACTCTCGGTATTTTTAATTTTTATTTACATATTTATTTCCGTAAGTAAATGGATATCGTGGTATTTTTATGTAGTAAGTTTTATGAAATTCGATGCTTGAAAATTGAAATTTTTCAAAGTAATAAATAATTTTTTGGAATTTCGAGAAAATTGTATCTTCATAGATTTTGAGTATATTCATATATTAGTTTTTGTATTTTCAGTATTTTTATAGATGTCTAAAATTCGCTACTTTAGAATTTAAAGTTACCCAGTAAACATTTGTGATCATTCGTGATCGTGATGTCATGTACGCAGACACATGCTTCCGCATATGCCTGTCATCATGATGTCACGGCATGACATGACATCATATGACGGCATTATGATGTCATAGCATGACCTGACATCATTATGTCGTTATCATGATGTCATGCCATGCTGTGACATCATGATGACAGACATATGCGGAAGTATGTGTCTGCGTACATGACATCACGATCACGAATGATCACGAATGTTTACTGGGTACATAGAATTCCAACTTTTTTTCCGCTCGAAATTCACTAAAAGAGATTTTTTCACAATTCAATTATATCTTAATTAGGTATTGCTTGATGGTTTTTCAGTCGAACTATCAAAAATAAAGAAATTTTTATCATTGCTGTTGTTTTGAAAATAAATGGAATACCGATTTTTTTCAAGTAATCTTGAAATCACTCGAGTCAAATCGATATTCCATTTATTTTCAAAACAACAGCAACAATGACAATTTATTTATTTTGCAAAGTTATAACTTTACTTTTGATAGTTTGACTGAAAACCAACAAGCAATGCCTAAATAAAATATAATCGAATTGTAAAATAGTCTCTATTAGTGAATCTCAAGCGGAAAAAAAGTGCCCTGTAATTATCCCGTACATGACCCATAAGCCCCATAAGTACGAGGCAAAGCTACTACCTCAGGGTAGGATGTCTAAGTTTGTATAAAATTTTGTTTTTATACAAAATTTTCTAATATATTCATTGTTTTCCAGTATCTCTCTAGCAAGATTTAGACACCATTACGAATTTCGGGATGAAATATCAAGAAATAACAAAATAAAAAAATTCGAAAAAAGGCCCTTCTAAATAATATCCACTTCCTTTCCTACGCCATTGCTTCCTGGTATTCGTAACCGCCATCTGCTTAAAATTCGTAGAACGTGGTAACAAAGTGACGAAAATAACGTTTTTTCTCAATCATTTATTCATGCGCATCAATGTTCATATTGTTTAATATTGTTCATTGATGTTCATAGAGTTCACGTGAACGGAAAAATATACTTTTGCGTCAATGTACAACTGAGCTTAAGGTAAAACCTACATATATTTGATATATTTACCTTCATGAGTCCGTACTTGAATATATAGTCTTGACATCGTTAATTTGTGTATTACGAATCAATGCAACAATTCTGAATCGAAATGTTATACATTAAATCGAAAAACTCGGAATTAAAACGTGTTTAAACGCAAGTGCGGTCCAATAGATCAGCTGTTTTTTTATCCTTTTTTTACGGCACGGCGCTGAAAGTTCATTTACGTTTGGTAGCTCTACGTTGATATATCGAGGTAATTGCACTTTTTTCGAAGTTCTAATATTCAGCAGCTGCATTGAAGTTTTTTTGAGATAATTTGACAGCAAGTTAGTTGTTTCATACAACAACTTGCATACATTCAATACATTTTTTTACAACTCCAACGTAAGTTTCGACTTTTTTGCTCAATATTGAAAAATTACATTTTCATCTCCATTTCTGTTTAGTAATATTTTTAACAGGTTTTTGGCTTTATTTATCTATTTGTTTATGTGCATACGATGTGCTTTTGTATATTTACAGCACGTCGAAATATATACATATATATATATATACATATATAGGTTATGCAATTTACATAATTCGAAAGAATCTGAGAAATATTGATCGTCGTAAAGTACGTGTAAATTATATGTGTTTTGTAAAAATAAGTACTTTTGTATTTATTTATTGTTAACTTGAAAGAAAATAAGTTGAAATTTTGACATCTTTCGTAAAATTTACCGACCATCGCGATCCACCGGGATCCCAGATTTCGAAAAGAAAAAAATTTTCCCGTTTCTGGCAAGATTTTTCGAACTGAATAAAATGATCATATTAAATAATGTTCATAAACTGTTTCATATTTTATTTTTTAGTCTTCGGTTTTTCGTAATTAAGATCGAAATTTCTCTGCAATTTGTCAATATTCCACTATTTTTTTGAAGAGTTTGCTCCGTAAATGAAGTTGTGAATAATATAGAATTTGGAAGTAAAATTGACAGATTATAGTTTATGAGTTCAAAGATATAGCAAAAACCTTTCGCAAAGTTTGGAAAGTCATATAATTTGCTAAAAATTCTTTTGTTTTTTATCTTGGCTGAAATGTTTCACATACACATATACATATATATCGATTGTCACGCGTATATGCGTGTTTCTTTTTTTGCTCTCTGTTCGATCTTCTGTATTTTCAATTGAGTTTTGTGTGTTAACTGGATAATATCGTACAGGTGAATTATTTATTTTCTTATATTTATGATGTTTATAAATTTGTAGCTTTTCCTTAAATTTGTTATTTATAATATTTTGTGTGTAAAAAAATACTTGTATTTTGTGGGATCAATTAGTGTAAGTAGCAACTATTAGAGAAATAAAAAAAAATTTTTTTTAATTTGAAGAAATATTTTCATAGAGCAATATAATTTATGTAAAATGAACAAATCGATATAGATAAATACAAAATTTTAATTTATTTTATATTTCACCAAATATAATGAAAGATATCCTTAATTTTTATTATAAGAAATTTATTTACTATTATACTATTTTCATATTTTTTATTATTTTTTACACATGTCAAGAATTTATCGCTGACATTTCTCTTGCCATCCTTATAATTATTTACCTTTTTTTTTTTTGTAATCTATTATACCATATTTTTGTGCTCATGTATTATACTATTTTATTAATGTTATTATGTTAAATTTATATGATATAATATTATTCTAATAATTTTTTAAATCCAGTTTTTCTCAAGTGAAGAATTCATCGCTAAAATTTCTCTTGATATCGTAATCATTACTTGATTTTTTTGTTACTCGTATAGTATTGTACTTTTTTTTATTAATACAATATCACATTATTGTTTAAATATTTTTTATATATTTTCACCCAAGTCAACAACTTATCGCTAAAATTTCTCTTAAAATCGTGATAATTACTAACCTTTTTTTTCTCGTCTCTACTAGCCTATGTTTTTATTCATGCACTATAATATTTCAAAAATATTATCATAGTAAATTTATATATTATAATGTTATTTTTATTATAATTTTCATTAATTTTTACTGGAGTCGAGAATTCATTGCTACGATTTCCCTTAGAATGAAAATAATCACTTGCCTTTTTTTTGTATCTCATATATCATATGTTTATATTTATATATTTCCCTATATTTTTTATAAATTTTTACATTTATGTTTACCAAAGTTGAGAATTCATCGAACAAATTTTTCTTGATCCCAGTAAACATTTGTGATTATTCGTGATCATTGATGTCATATGACGTACTAATGTTTTCGCATATGTATGTCATCAAGACGTCATGTCATGCCATGGCACATGTGACGTCATTATGCCTTCATAATGATGTCATAGCATGACATGACGTCTTGATGACATACATATTCGGAAGCATTGGTATTTCATATGAAATCGATGATAACGAATAATCACGAATGTTTACTGGGATAGTGTAATAGATACTTAACTTTTTTTGTGTACTGTCTTGAGACCCATGGAGATTATAGTACATTAAGTTCCATGGGCACAATATTTTTATTTCCAAATATGAAGTTTATAGGCTGAGGCAAAGCTGAGGCATACAATCCTATGAGAAAATAAAAGTATTGTGCCCTAGGCACATACCGTATTTTATACACCGAGGGGAAATAAACTTCCCTTTATTTCCCTGAGGTGTATAAAAGTAATTATTTAATAGGATTCAAAAGTAAAATCTTAGAATCATAATTCTTGAATTTAAAATTTTCGAATTGCCTTATTTAAAGTTGTAATATTATTTATTGTGAACGTATGTGTTTTCAATTTTAATAGTCATGGCATAATTAAGTTATAAATTTTGGAAGATACATTTTACAACCCAAGATTCAAAATAAAATTTCTCTAAAAAATATTTGAAATCACTTCAGGATTTATTTCCATTATTTCTAAATGCTACAAACTGAAAATCGACTGAATATGATTATAATTTTAACTTGAAATTTAAAAAAAATTATGTTTCGGCAAATGCCACAGACGTGATGTAATTGACAAATTTTTCGAAAATCCAAAAATATCGATAAATATTTCTTCAAATACTTTTTTACTTGATTGCAACTCATTTTATCATGTATTGGAGTAAAATTTTTTCTAATCCTAAAATTTTGGGTTTCGTCGAATTCTCAATCATCAAATAAATTCATAATGAACGTAAAATATTCTTAAAGTTCTAAACGTTTATGAAATAAAAAAAAATAGGAGAAAAATTAATTTTCTATTTTCGTCATAGTTCAAGAAGACAAATTTTCTTTAATATTGGAAAATTTTTGTTAAATTAGCTAAAATTATTTATTACTTCAACTTTAGAATGTTATGTGAAGAAAATTTTTCTATTTTCTTTCATTATTGAATTTTGAGATCTTCAGACACATAACACAAAAGCATATAGAACAGAGTTGCTAGACCATACAGTGGGTCCTCTCGGCCCAAAATATATATCAATAGTTGAGAATAAGCCGAGCTTCGCATAAATTACTATTAATTTCACAGATTCTATGAAAATCTATTATGGTATTATGAAAATGAGTGAAATCTGTAAAATTAATGGTAATTTATACAAAACTTGACTTATTCTCAACTATTGAGGTATACCTATACATATTTTGGGCTAAGGAGGCTCGTTGTATGATCTGGCAACTGTGATCTAGAACTTATACTGAATTTTCTCAATTTTCATTTGCATTAATTTTCTGATAAATTTATAGAATTCAAAGTACATTTTATCATGTACAGCAATAACCACCATTATTTGATATATATGTAAACTCCCCCTGAAAAAAATTTATTCAACCAATATCACGATCTCTTATTAAAAAATGCCAATTTGAAAATAATGGAAAGAAATCAAACCCTTTTTTTTTCAGTATTCGGTAGATGCGCAAGACACGATATCAGACCTACAACGACTGATAAAAGTGGAAAAAGTGATACCCGTGGATTACAAGGGCAGTATAAGTCACAGGAACGCGTCAACTTGGCCACGTTTGCAATTGCATCAGAATAAATCTCCACCTCTGCAACAGCATCCTCCACAAGAGCAGGGTTCGCTGAACAACGGCATAAAAAAAAAGAAAAGGAGACTGAATTGGGTCGCAGTACAAAGCGCCATTTCTGAGTTAATCATTGCTGAACCTGATTATCTTTACCAAGGAGTACCTAGTGATAGACTCTTTGAGCAGATATTGGATAATCTCGAACACACAGCAAATCCAACCACGCTTCGCGTCCTTGCTTCATTCCTGGACAGGCAAGTTGACAACGGCAATCTTACCAGACTTCCAAACAACAACTACACTCTTGGCAGTGCTACAGACATGCATAATGACGAGGAAAAACCCGCACAGCAAGAACAACCTTCTACGTCTCAGCAGGTATCATCAATAATCATCTAATTTTTATTTATTTAGGGTTTTCCAAATTTTTTCATACTCATTAAAATGCCTGTAGCATATTTCTTTTGACCTCTTTCAATTTAAAAAAAAAAATTTTATCCTCCCCCCCCCCCATTGAATTTGTATTAAATGTTTTATATATCTTTCTGAAAAATTATTGAAAGTATTACAGAATTTTTAGTTTCGCCAAAAACGTCAGAAAAATTGAGTATAATTGAAAAGTTTAAAGAATTACTCACTATTTTTCCAAAAAGTTTTATTGATGGGAAAAGTAAGATTTCTAGTGGAAATTTAAAAAAATTTCGCCAACATTTTCACAATTGTTTGACAGTTTTCAAATTGCCATACATTTTTTTTTGTTATGTACCTGAAGTTCCAGACGTTAGAAACTTAACGAACAAAAACATATTCCTAATTTTTTTTATCGATGAGGATTTTGCTAAATCTTTTTTTGAGAAGTATAAAGTTTGCTGTTATAACCGAAAGTGCTCGAAAGCTACTGAAAAATTTTTTTTCCTAATATTTATATATTTTAAAGAATTTTTCATTTTTTTAAGCGTTCGAAACTTCAGGTATATTTTTTTATTAACAGTTCTAGAAAACTTGATATGATTAGAAATTTAATTTTTTTTTGTTCGAAATTTCCAAAGATAAAAGAAGCTGAAATGTCTAAAAAGGCAGAAATCACTAATGGCGAAGCCTGTAAGCTAGAAGTAAAAAAAGAAGACATCAAGGAAGAACCAATGATGGAGATGCCAAAAGTTGATACAGAAGCAGACATAAAAAAAATGGTAATGTTCTGAAATTGAAAATAAATGTAGAAAAAAGTGAGCACAATTTAGTAATAAGAACTTGTTTAAGTATTATTATCACTCGATTTAAAAATTTTTACTGAAAAGTTCCATCATGATACAAGTCATTTACAGAAAAATCCCATCCTGAAAATAAATTCAATCCAGAGTTGGGATTAGGGTCTATAAATTTGTCAATTAAAATGAAATGAGTCAATTCTTCAATAATCTCCATCTACAAATTACGCAACTGTTTACTATTAAATAATATTAAATAAAATTCTTATGATAATTTTTTGTTGAGAATTGCTAAAAATCAGACAGTTTTCCAAGACTCTCAAATTCTTTCATTGAATTCATGGAATATCTTCATTTTTTTTTTTTTTTTTTTTTTTTTTTTTATAGCTTGCTACAGTGATAGGAACTAATCTCGCCGTGAAACGACGATCGAGTCCTTACCATTTCGAAGACACCGAAGAAGGCCAAACTTCCTCGGATTCAGTCATGTCAGAGCCAAAATTTCCAAAAACAGTGGGAGCGGAAATTCCAAATGGCAAAATCCTAAGTCAGATATTGAGAAAAGACGATATCAAGAAAGAACAAGTGACAGAGATGCCGACTGTAAAAACCGAAGTGGAAACCAAAAAAGTGGCGACGCCTCCAGCGCTGACTCCACTTACCCCGAAAAAAGCTGTCAAATCAGAGAGAAAGCAAAAATTACAAGTGAGGCGAGACGATGACATAGACCTGGAAATCAGGTTCGAAGACATTGTTCAAGGAGTCATGAAAAAGGGAGCAGTTGTCCCAGAAAAAAAAATTGGTTGCGAAAAGTTGGAAAAGGAAGAGGAAAGAGTGTCACCCAACAATGAACGAGTGTACCAAAGCATTAGTCGAAATCGTTCCCCAACCTCTCCAAACAACATAAATGATAATTTGTGTGCATCTCGCAGCGTTAGAAGAAAGGTTAGATCATTGCGTTTGGCATTTATAATAATGAAGAAGTAACAAATTATTAAGAAGTACATATTTTACAGAGAGCAAAAAAAGTTTTCGATCCATCTGATAATAACCTTGTGAAACGGAAACGAGCTAAATATGGTTCGGCTCAAAACAAAATTGTGACCTCCACTCCAGAGTCGCAAGAGGGACAAAAATTTGTGGTCAAAGATGGCCCTAATAGAGAATGCAGTATTTGTTCTAAAGACAAACCAGAAGCCTTAATCGCATGCAGAGATTGCACTGTTCGAGGTAATTTGTTCAACAATTGTCAATTATGGAAGCACTAGAAAAATTTCATAACAAACTTTCAATCAAAAATTGATACTGTCTTTTCTTTTGCATTTTGAATCGTGATGTGACGTCATTTATGGATGCTCTATAAACAATAAGTAAAAAAATTGAAATAGTTATTTGTTTTTCCATTTTTTCACAGCACATCCGAGTTGCATGAGTAAACCTGATGAGATGCTTCTCAAAATCAGTAACGGATGGCAGTGCTTAAGATGCAAAAGTTGCATTGTTTGCTGTGAAACTTCAGAATCCGTAAGTTTTTTTATTCATACACTCAACTTTTTGCATGTATGATATAAAATAGTTTCAACAAGTTTTCAAATGCTTCATATGCAAAATAACAAAAAGTAATTAAAAAGTGTTTAGATTTTTTGTAATACTTTTTATTACAACAATTATTACAAATGTTTCATGTCGAAGGGTGTTGCAACGAAATTTCGTATAGAGGGGCAAACTCAAATGTCGAAATGGTCAATGTAGATTTATTTGAGTGTAGTGTATTGATAAATATTTATTTTAGCATCAGAACATCTTAGGAATCGATTTTTAAGCTCAAACTTTGATTTTATTAAATATATCATAAATAAATGGTCCAAATATATAATTTCCAATTTCTCTCTCAGTACTGATTTTTTTCTGTATGTATACCATACAAGGACCATAACACATGATTTTGGAAATTTTTTACATTGATTTCTAAAATTCAATGCTCTAGGATTCTTCATACATTTTTGAGAAAATGATATCTCCATACATTTAAGGTGTTACTTTCTCTGTTTTCCTTTTCGATTGTGATAAATTTTAAGAATTTAATAATTTAGAATTTAAAGCGTAATACATTTTAGGTACTTTGAAGAATTTTATATTCTCGCTTACTACTATTTTTAGTATTTATTGTATTTTTTCAGTGTTTAAAGTTAAGACAATTTCCTGGCATTTTTATAGAGTTAGATGTAGATATCTAGAATTTAATGCTTTAGGAGGAGAGATTTTATAGATATTGGTAATTTTAGAGTTATTTAAAGGAATGATATCTACATGGATTTTCCACCGACATATAGATCCGGACCGCTAGTGAAGATGCGGAAGCATTTTCAGGCTTAGAAAGAGAGCTATCCATTTCTGTCTTTTCTCATCCAATGACGGTACTTTCGCCTGCCGTGTGGGGGTCCCGAAAACCTGCGAGAACCAATGAGAATCAGGCCTCGGAACTTTGAATCTCGAGAGGCAATCCCCACCATCACTCTCTCTCTCTCTCTCTCGCTCTTTCAGCTCTAAGAGAGTGAGAGAGAATGATGATGGACAATGGTGGGGGCTGCCCCTCGAGATTCAAAGTCCCGAGGCCTGATGAGAATTTGCCAGAAAGAGAGGGCGATAGGCAATTGCCTATCGCCCTCTTTTTCTACTCTCAAATGGATGTCCAGTCGGTCACCAGCGGTCCAGATCTATATGTCGATGGGATTTTCTGCTTTTTATTAATTTAAAGGATTCTCAGTATTTTAAAAAATTTTTTTTTAATTAAGAAGGATTTTATAGGTATTTTTGAAAATTCCAATGTGAATTTCTAGAATTTAACATCCTGGAATATAAAATTTTAGAGATTTTCAGTATTTTGATAAATGCTCTAGAAAACATCTTCTTTGACTTCAAAAATTTCATAGATTCCTGAAACTTGTAATTAATTCTGTACATTTTTCAATGCTTATAAATGTCATCAAATTTTATAGTGTTTTAATAGATTCTTATATTATGGATTTTCAGAATTTGTAATTTTAGGATTGAATGTTTTAAAAATTTTTGATATTTCCATCAATTTTTGTTCCATCAATATCCACACAGGGTTTCAGTATTTTAAAGATTCCCATTATTTTGAATTTCAGTCATACTTATCAGTTTTTATGAAATCGCATAGTTGTCTTGTACTTTTCTATATTTAAAATATTTTTCTGGGTTTCTATAGAATTCTTTAAAATTTGATGCTCTGAACATCAAAATTGTATAAATTCTTAAACATTTTAACGATTATTCAGAACACATCTTTCTCATATAGGATTATAATGTTTTATAGAAATCTTGTGATTTCTGTATTTTTCATATTTTTTTGAGTATCCATAGAATTCGGTATATTTTCTAATATTTCCGTGGAATCATATAGAAATTTCACAAATTCTTAGTATTTCAAAGGATTTTTCAGAGCACAGTTTTTTCATTGATTTCTATGGCTTTAAAGAATTCTTGTGATTTCTGTTTTTTCCTATTTTTTCTGAATATCCATAAAATTTGAATGATTATCTGATATTTTCATAGATTCCTGTAAAAATTTCTAAAATTATATGCTTTCCGATTAAAAGTTCCATAGATTGTAAGTGAATAAATGGACTTGAGACAAAATTTTATCTCCACAAACTTCGTGTACTCTGAGATTTGTTTTATTTTTCAAATCTTCATGAATGCACGATAACTTTTCCACGGTTTTCAAAAAGTAACCTAATTTGCATTACCAACATAAGAAATAAATTTTTGTGAGATTCATGAAGAAAGGAAATCGTTCTTTTTCAGGGTTCAATTATCATGTGCGTTGTTTGTGGTGACGCCTACCACCATTCGTGTCATACTCCCACTGTCTACGCCAACAAATCCGCAGCAAAGTGGCATTGCAGTGCGTGCACCACCAGCAATAATCACTGTAAAACTGGGGCCAAAGTAAACTACAACAATAACAGTAACAGTTACAATAGCAGCGCTTCGAGTCGTGCTGAGTCGCCCAATGTTACTGTTCAAAGTCCCCGAATTTCGCCAGCATTCCAAAGCTCACAGACAACGTCGATGGCGATAACGAATACAATGATGACGACGGCAACTGAAATGACGACAACGCGATCCGACCTCACCGACCAAGACTCATTGTCTTCCTCTACAGATCAGCTTGACGAAAAAATACCGGATGTTTCCGAATGGAGTTGCAAACAAGTTTACCAATACTTCGCAAGGCTTTTTCCAGAGCAAGCTCAATGTTTCCGGAATATGGTAAGATATTTTATTCTGTTCTTTTGGTTTTTCCAACTTGACAAGAATTTTTATCTAACTGTCATGTTTTAGGGTATTGACGGACACGCCCTGATGTTGTTGAGACGTTCGGATGTTCTGACTGGCCTTGAACTACACTTAGGACCTGCCTTAAAAATGTATCGTCATGTTGTGAAACTGCAAGTAAAAAAGGATGATCCTCAGAACTATTGGCTCTAAAATCCATTGGGAGGATTTTCAATCCTTGTTGATCATAGCACTTGACCTTTGCATATAATGCAAAAGTTGCATGCGTGAATGTACAGTTTTATGAATAAATACTATTTGATTATTCTGAATTTCATGCCTTTATTTATTTATGTAACTTACATTGGTTTGAATAGCCATTATTGTTCTCATGAACAATAAGTTAATAATTTTCGCTCTTCACATTTGAGCATTTCCTCCAGTCACATATGTCAGGAAATAGTATTAAATTTTGTTTGCATTAAGTGTAATGAATTCAGCGAATTCAGATTCTAATATTGTTTTCATGATTGCATTTAAAAAACTAAGTTCATTATTTCAGAATTTAATATTTCAAATAGTTCCTTTCACCTTTTTCAATTTTCTCAACAATTTTTGACTTAGATCTTTGTTTTCTTGTATCATTTTTTGAAATAGAAAAAGTCTTTTGTTGAAATAAATATTATTCCTGCAGTGCTAGCTTCACCTGAATTATATTTGTGACTTTTTAAAATTCATTTTAAAAACAAGGGGTTGAAAAATTAATAAAAGTTACTATCCGGATGACTATTATATTCATTTTATATTTTATACAACATTTTTTTATCGAAAGAAGTGTTACACATCTGAAAATTTCCAACTTGAAAAATGGCCATTTTTTCAATTTTGGTTTGTCCACTTGATTTTCCAGTTGTGTTTCTCCTATTGGAAAATTTTGTATAAAAAAACTTACAACACAAAGAAAATTAGTTCCCAAATGAAAATCACAAAATGTTACATAACTACGTTAAAAAAAATTGTCAATATAGTAGGACAAACTAGTTGGATTTTTAATAAGTGGATATCCAATTGATTTTACAATCTTGGAAAAGCAGGAAATTTTTACAATAAAAATACGTGACAAATTGTACAAATTTTTCCAAATAAAAATCTAATTATATTTGATAATGGATAACTAATTGTATATGTGGTATAAGTTTTTTTGTAGAAAATTCTGAGGGAACGCAAAAGAACGTTCTTTTGCGTTCCATTTTGTGCCATTTTGTGACAAGTAGAACGCAAGTAGGGAACGCTCGGAAATCGCATTTTAAACTACTTTCTTCAATGATTTACTACATGAAATCATGTTTTCAGGTTGAAAAAAATACATTTGTTACATGGAAATATATTTAAAAGCTATAAATGTTTCCTGTCAAGTTAAATAAACCTATAAAAGTGCAATAAATACTTGGTTGTTGCGAGTAGCTTCGACGCATGCGCTATGAGTGAATAACATTCGCGGCATGGCCACTGCAGTGGTTACCGAGGAGCCCAAGGGCTCTCTTACATATTTGAATTTTGAATGTGAAATTCCATGAAAATTGAATAATATTTAATGATAATATAATTTTTTTTTTAAAATGATTATTATATTTTATTTAAGTTACAATCTTTTGAATATGTAAGTATACTTTATTAACCCTATCGTGCATCTTCTATATTAGAGCTATTAGAACTATTAGAATCGTGGGGGAAAGGGAATTCCTATTCGCCTCTGACCTAAGGGTAGGGACGGCTCCGCTCGATCATTGGCTTTCCCCCCACGATTCCAATAGTTCTAATAGCTCTAATATTAGAAGATGCACGATAGGGAACGAAAAATTTTATGTATGGGGCCGTTCATAAATTTCGTGTCCTTCTAGGGGGGAGGGGGGATCAGATCAAAAGACACGCTCCATGTTAACGCTTATGGAGAATCAGGACTAAAGGGGGGGGGGGGGGTCAAAAAAACCGAAATTTGAGTCATGAGGTTTATGAACGGCCCCTATGAAAATAGAAGTTTTTTTCTGTCATTCTTACACCTACCTTAAAACTCATTTTCTGAGAATGTAATTTGCTTGGAGAACATAACTTTGCTGTGTTTGGGATGTACGTTATGACAGTTAGGACGACCTATACAAACTTTTTATAAAATTTGTAAAATTTTAACATGCAAAAAATACCCAAGTATGAATTTATTCTCGTGTTTATAAGTTTACTTTTAATTATTATTTATGCATTTATTATAAATTGAAAAAATTAAAAAAATTTTAAATGGTGGATCCAATGTGGCTTAAAACTTTTTGAAAATATGAGATATCTGTGAAACTTAGTATACAGAGGTTTTTGAGGTAGCTAATTACGAAAATAACACTTACAATTCCAAATTCTATATAGCACATGCAATATGGCCGACATTTTTTGAAAAATATAATATTTTTGAAAAACCTAGTAAAGAGGGGTTTTCGAGGTCGCTGATTATGAAAATAACACTTAAAATTAAAAAATTAAAACTTCAGGTGGTCTAATTTGTCGATTTTTATGTTTCTTGATGTAAGCGATTGAATATTTTTTGATAGTCAAATACGTTCACAAATTCTATTACTTTTACCCAAGAATCATTCTCATACAGCGACAAACTTATGCGCAATAATGTAAATATCGGGAAAAGTCATTTTCAAGCAGAATTGTATTTTCTTCCAGTTCAGGTGATCGGTTCGAAAAACTATGACCTATATAGAATATCCCTAGTAATTTAAGTTCTTATAAAACTCCTAAAAAATTTCGGTATTTTTTATGAAATTCCGCTTTTTTATAACGTCACTTCATAAAAACTTCATAAAATCTTTATAAAAAGACGGAATCCTTATAAAGTAAATTTTAAAATCTATTTTATAAAAATGCCATCGTTATATATAGATTTCATAAAGTTTTTATGAAGCGACTTTATATAAACTAATACATTCTCTACAAAACGTTGCTCTTTTTACAAAGTGACTTTACAAAAAAATCAGAATGTTATAAAAAATACCGATATTTTATAAGGAGTTTTATGATAACTTCAAAAAATCCCAAATTACTAGGGATGAAGTATAACATATCTTACATTATATATTTTGATTAAAATATAACAAAAATGACAAATAATGAATATTTATTGTATTATAATAATTATTGTATAGAGAATAATAAAAATTTATATACAAGAATGAAGTCATAGTTAAGTATTTTATGCATGTTAAAAATTTTACATATTTTATAAAACATTTGTATAGGTCGTCCTAACTGTCATAACGTACATCCTAAACACAGCAAAGTTATGTTCTCCAAGCAAATTACATTCTCAGAAAGTGAGTTTTAAGGTGGGTGTAAGAATGACAGAAAAAAACTTCTATTTTCATACATAAAATTTTTCGTTAATAAAGTATACTTACATATTCAAAATATTGTAAATTAAACAAAATATAATAATCATTTAAAAAAAAAATTATATTATCATTAAATTATTATTCAATTTTCATTGGATTTCACATTCAAAATTCAAATATGCAAGAGGGCCCTTGGGTCCCTCGGTAACCACTGCAGTGGCCATACAGCGAATGGAATTTACTCATAGCGCATACGCCGAAGCTAAGTATCTATTGAACTTTTACAGGTTTATTTAACTTGACAGGAAACATTTGTAGCTATTAAATATATTTCCATGTAACAAATGTATCTTTTTTCAACCTAAAAACATGATTTCATGTCGCAAATCATTGAAGAAAGTAGTTTAAAATGCGATTTCCGAGCGTTCTTTCTGCGACTTATGGGAACGCAAGGGAACGCAAAAGAACGTTCTTCCAGGGCCGCCAGGGAGGACAGACAAATTGGATTTCCAAATGCTTTAGGACAACCCAATTGGAAAAACAGCTATTTCTCCAGTTATGTAACTAAAATTTTCACAATTGGACAATTAAACTGGAAAAACAACTAAAAACCGATTGGGAAAACGGTCTTAATGCAATCAGTTTTCCATTTGGTAATTTCCAGCAAGGATAGTGAATTCGATCTCCTGCCATTCGATTCCATTTAAAAAAAATTTGAAAAAGCGAGATATGAACCTTTTTGGACAAAATATTGTTACGGCACTGAGACATGCGCAGTGGCAACTTTGCTGTGAGCAACTATATATATACGCATAATTGCTTGTAGTTGCGTGTAATATTCTGCATTCACCTGGATTGTTCTGTCACCAACTGTCACAACATTATGTACAGCAAGTAATATTGTAATCAACTCGCGAGTTTAACGTTTAACACTGTTTGACAGCTCGAGGAAGACGGGGTAAATTGTAGTTAGGCCTTGCAGTATACCTACATTGTAGTAAAAGGTACGACGTATATTTTGAAAAAAGGCAAATTTCCAGATGCATTCGGCGTAAAAATTCCACGCCCGGTATATTCACAATAATTAATTACTACATTATTATGTAATGCGATATCTATTCCTAGACAACTTTTTATTGTTGAAAATGCCACGACGTTGCCAAATTCTTAAAATAATTATGAACTTAGAGGCTTTCACGTGCTTTTCAAGGTTATCAAATACAGAGATATTCATTATCATGCGATAAGCAGTTGATAAACAAATTCTTGTTTCACTGAAGTCGATAGTTTGTCGATTTGAGAATTAAATTTTATACGTTTTTTCAAGTTTTTCAATTAGTTTTAATTTCTATAAACCATGTAATTATCTTTGAAATTTCTCAAAGATAATGCAACAATTTTGTAAAATTGCTATGAACAGTTTATAGAAATCAAGGATTTTTAAAATTATTTTTTTTCGTATTAGTTTCTATCACTTACATTATAATCTCTAAGAACGCTTAATAAAATTGTTATGAACAATTCAGAGAAATCGAAGATTTTTAAATTATTTGTCAAAGTATTATTTTCTATAATTTAAATAATTATTTCTAAGAATGCATAAAACTGCTTTATGAAATCTTTAATAAATTGTTGTTATTTCATTATATTGAAAATTTTCTCATTAAAATAAAATTTGAGTTATTTACAACATATTTTCCATATTGTATCATTTGAATTTTTCATAGTAATTGTTCCATCATCTAATCAATTTTTATTGTAAAATGTACATAACTATGAATCCTGTTTTATCTAATGTAATATATTATTTGAATTTATCTTGTTTGTCACATTTATCATTTGCGAAGAGATTTCTAATGAACCAAGTGAAATTTATAAAATAAATTATCGTTTTCGAAACAAGCTGCGTAGTTTTATGCAATAATGTAACTAAAATAAAAATTGCTATAAAAAATCAGGAAGAATCGAACATTTTTTAAACTCTTTGTAAACATATTAGTTTTATTGTATTTTAAACAGGGTATTTTCCAAATACCCTGTTTTTTCAGGAAAACTGTGAAACCCTTTCAAAAATTAGAAAAAATATTTTATAAATTTGTTTTGTTTCATTATGCATATTAAAAATCTTTTCACCATTAGAAAAAATTTGAATTTTGTGCAACATGTTTTCTATATTGTGTCATTCCAATTTTTTATATTCATTATTTCATCATCTTATCAATTTTCATTACATAATTTTTATAAATTATATATTATTGGTTTCGTTGTATCTGATATCTTATTTGAAAATATATAACATTCTTGTTCATAATATTTATTATTTGCCAAGTAATTTCCAATGAACCAAGTAAAATTTATAAAATAAATATTGTCACTTCAAACATGAACTGTAAAATTTTTAGTTATGTAATTTTGCCAAATGATGTAAATCGTATTAAATCAGCTATGAATCTTAAAGAAATGATAATAATTTTCATATATTTTTTTTTTTTTCAATTTTTCAATACTCGTTATACTCTGATTATTATTCAATATATAAAATTTTAATTTAAACTATAGAATGTTTGATATTTGTTTAGTATTCGTTGTTCAATGATATTATTATTATTTATTTATGTTTTTTCATTTATAAAATATATATTTCATTTAAATTTATTTTGCAATAATAAGAATTTATTGTGCTCATTCGCCATACATAAATTCTCTAAAATTCATCCAGAAAACACCTTTTTCAATATCAATATTTTTGTAAACTGATCTTTAATTTTTTTAAATAATTATATTGAAAAATTTTATATTATAAATTCCTAATTCAAACGCACAATTTCTTCAAATTCTACTGTAATAATAAATCATGACTGATTGCATTGTTAAGATGACCAGGTATCGAAAAAATCTACGTTTCCTCAAGTCTATTTTGAAATCATTACATCATTTCATATAAATTGTTTTTATTCTCATGTCTCCTTCGCATGTAATATTCAATTATCCAAGTTTACACGACACATTTTTTTAATGCTGTAAAAACATTTCCTCAGTCATTAAAAAAACAATTTGAAGGATATCAAAAATGTTGTAATTGCTGATAAGACAATGAGTTGCTCTGTGACTCGACAGTTATTTTTCAATATGAAATTTGAATCGAACAGAGATAAGATAATGTACATAACATTTTTGTAACGACCAGCTTGTGCCTTTGAAGTAAAGAAATTTAAAATCCAGTATCAAATATTTATGATGCAATGATCCTAAAAAATAAAGTTGATGTCGAATAGCAAACTTCAAATTAGTGATATTTTATTCGTGATGTGATTGGCTGATTTGAAAGTTAAGTTGGCGATGGATTAAAATTTGTACTTCGAATGAGAACAAATTAGGAATTCGCGACATGTACCGATATTATCGAAGTGAGCCGTAATTCGCGAAAAATTGAAATTTGCATGAAATTTTCGAGTTGAAGTGTTTTTATGTTGAAATTTTTGTGTGAAAAATAAAATATTATAAAAGTGAAAGTTGACAGCTGAGAGAGAGAGAGAGGAGATACACATTTAAACAAAACACAGTCTAATGTTATTGTCAGGCGCGTAAGCAGAGGTTGGTTTTGGGGGTTCAAACCATTCCCGAAATTCCGATAAAATTAATTATGTTCTTGTGTAAAAACAATGATATTTTCATATTAAAATATAATTAAAACACGAGTTATACAAATAATGCATGAAAACGTAAGTGATATTTATTCGATGAAAAAGTAAAAATTATTATAACGTAGGATTACGTAGAAAGTAACAATTTGAAAAATTGCTTCAACGCAGTGAATAATATAGAGAAAAGTAAAAATCTTCGAACATGCTGAACATCTGAAAATCTATTAACCTGTGATTAAGAAATGATAGAAATCTATGTAGAATACTTATTAGAGTATTATAAAATCATTCGAATCATAATAATTCCGGAGTTATACAAAAAGTAATATGAGGCACTTAGAACAAAAAAAAGAAAGTTATCAATGCCTAGGTAGAGTAAAATTTTTTCTTCCTCTTCCACCAACTGTTTTTCAATCGTACTCTACCTAGGCATTGATAACTTTCTTTCTCTTGTTCTAAGTGCCTCATATAGGAATCTATGAAAAAAGTGTTTTCTGAAAAATATCAACAAATTCCTACGATTTTTAAAATTTTGAATTTCAGAGAGTCTAATTCTAAGAAACGTATAAAGAAACACATGGTTATTTATAAATCTAGAAAATTTCTAGAGAACGCGACAATATCTTTAAAATACTTCAGAAATATAAAAAAACAAGAACTTTAGAAAATACAAAAAATCTATATAAATGTGATTTTTTTATAAATCTTTGAAATAACCGAGAATAGATCGAAATTCGTATTTCAGACTCTAGAGCATTGAATTTTTTAAATATATGTAGCAATCAACAAGAGCATTAGAAACGTATGAGAATATCTGAGAAATTCTTCAAGGTTGCGTACAGCAGAAAAATGCGTAGAATACTAGAAATCTTTTGATACATGAAAACTATGTTGATATTATGTTTTTGAAAATTTAATTATCTTGGAATTCTATAGAATATACATATGTGTATTGGATTCATTATCATATATATTTAGCTAATGATAAAAATTATTTTATAAATTCATAATATGAATATTTAAGAAAACATTGGAAATACGTTCTGTTCAATTTATATAATTCGACATTCTTTCAACTATATGAATACCAATAAAATATCAAATAAGAGTATAGACAAATTACATGACAGATATCTTCCTCAGGAAATTAATTTAAATACACAAAGTTGTTGAAAATTTCAATATTATAGCATCAATTTCTAGAAATCTATAACAATACCAGACAATGCTGCAAAATTTCATAAATAACATACAATAACGAAATTTTCAAAAAATATGACATGTAATACTTCATATCTGGTGTGCTTAAAATTACCTAAAAAAAAACATAAAAAGATAAAAAATTTTTAGAACTTTAATTCCTGAAGCATCGAATTCTAGGTAGCTACATAGAAATTTGTAATAATATCAGAAAATCCTTCAAGTCTTGTAAATACCAAAAGTATATATATCCGAAAATTTTGAATAATGATAGTTGTAATTGAAAGAATCGTGAGCCTGTGTGAAGGATGAAGAATTACAAAGTTGATTCTACTTTTTTTTATGTCTAATTGTATACTGTGTTTCTAAATAAAATGTATAGTTATCCCAACTATTTATTCTGAATATCAGATTTTTGTAAATAACCCTTGATAATCTTCAAAACATCTGCTTTTACAAGTATATGTGTACATTATCGAAAATGTTTTTTTTTTTTTTTTTAATGAATTCAAATTTATGGAATATTGCATATCACAAACTGTATATAATAGTATAAAAAAAATGAGTTTAATTATTAACGTCAGCTTCGTGATGCAGGATTGGAATTGTATCATTTATGTAATTTCATCTCAAGTTAGTATTTCAACTAAAAAAAAGGTTGAGTTAAAAAGAAACCTATTTGCAAGTGTTACATAGTGATAGTCACAAAGAAACGGAAGAATCGAGAGTGGATCACTAAATTCGTGATTAAATTGAAGCACGATATATGAACCTATGGAAGGGTGTTGGCGAATATTCGGAAAAGTAATTCCAGCTATACAATCACTACTCGCAAGAACAAACTTTTGAGAACATTGGCATTTATTAAAAAAAAACATGTTTCAATCATGGTTTATAATTCTCTGTTGCTTTTTCCAGAGTAAAGTTTTAGAAATCGCTAGCAGTTTGCATGCATGACAATAAAGAAATAAATGAATGATAGATAATAAGGATAATGTATTAAAAAAGGATAGAAATGCATATTTTAGAGCCAAGAATCATGAATTCGCTGAATTATTATCATAATGGTCATTAAACTAAAAACGTGAACTCAAATAATAAACATTCTGCACAGTACAACACGATTGAAAAGACATCGAACTCTAAAAATTATAATTAAAAAATATTTGAATGGTCCACAGTTATTGTAGAATAAATATTAAAATTAGAAACAAATGGAGACACCACAATTCAAAATAGTTTGCATAAATTAATGATTTGAACATGGGACTTGAGATTATGAATATCAAAATTAATAATAAATTCAAAAAATGGGGGTGGGGGGCTCAGAACAATAAATAATAAGTAAACATACAAAATTTTAAAATAGAGTTATTAGAATGTATAGAATAAAAATTAGATAAAATTAAAATCACATGAAAGTATGAAAAAAACGTCATTGAATATCGACTGTGCATGATAAGATGGAAGACAGGAAAAACAGATGAAATATATATTTATTTATATATATATAATGAAAATTGGATGGTGATGTAAATTTAAATGAGAGTAGAAGATGAAGTAAAGACTAGAATGCGTCGCGCGTAACGCGCCAGCGTTCTATTATAATATAATTATTCTGATTACGTCATGATCAATTATCACATCATAATTAAATATAATTATTCTCCGTATGTTTATAGAATTTTAATATAATATATATTATAAAATAATGAATAATTGTAATAATAACAATTAATATGTTACATATAATATGATTTTGATAATATTATAAAAATATGTATAATAAATTATTGTTAATAATAAAATAATTTCACTAATAGAAAATAATTTGATGAATCCTTGGTATTCATCAAATGAAAAAATGCTGCTGAGAATTTGTATAAATTACCACTGTTTGAATAAAATAATAAATTGGAATAATTTTCAAGTAATGACTTCAAGTGCTCAAAAACAGTATTTTTCTTCTTGAAATTACATGAAAAAATCAGTACTCAAATTTAGTAAATTTTTCGATTTATAATTAAAAGAAAGGATAGTTTATTAAAACCCTGTGGAGGTTACGTTTTTTGGGATCTATCTTAACTGAATTTTTCTATTAATGAGGGTAAAAAACTTTTCAATGCCAAACAGTGTGATGGTTGAATTCAACCATTTAATTGGATATTTATATTTATCAGAATAATGCCTTCCAACACCGAAGTAACTCCTCAAGTGGAAGCACACCTTTTAGATAAAGCAGGTTTTGCAACAAAAGCAATACATTCTGGGCAATCACCTTCACAATGGAATCATCGCCCCGTTGTTCCACCACTTATTTTATCAACCACTTTCAAACAAGATGGTCCTGGCCAACATCGAGTATGTTTTATTCTAATTTTTATAATATTATTGTAATATAACTGCCATTATTCATATTAATCAGTTCACAATAATTTTTTTTTTTTTTTTTTTTTTTTTTTTTTTATTCAAAATAAGACAATTTTTTCAGCATTATCTTGTTTAATTCCTTTGCATTTTGCATTCATATATAGGCTGCAATAGATATTTATTATTATTGTATTTTATTTAAATACAAGCCTACAAAAATTTTTCTAATGTAATTAATCATTTCTTGAATCATCATCGATTTCACTGGATGACTTACAAATTATAATTATAAATACTTGAAAGTATTTTTGAACTGAACAGTGTTATTCTTAGTCAATTTTAAAGACTTATAAATCAATGCATCATGAACTTTCTCCAAGTCAAGTGATACGTGTACATTATAGCAGTACTAAAGAAAAAATCATTGCTCACTTGTAAAATGATCTATATCTTCCGTGCATTTTTTAAAAGGGGTTTTTGTAATTTGATCTGTTCAGTTTCGCTGATACTCTGTAACATAATGTAGTTAGTATCACGAGCACATAGCACTATCTTTTATGTAATTATTAATTTAAAAAATGAGTGGAAAAAATGTGATCTGGAATATCTGGGAATAAGGAAAAATATATTGCTTTTCTCTGCAGTATTAATTTTAATGACTTTTTGTAATATCAGCAGAAGTAATTGCCTTGTTAATGAATGGTCAACTAATTATAATATATATTTGAAAAAATCGTTCCACCAGTATCATGAAAAAAAATAAATAAATGAAGGTTAAGGTAAATATAGAAATCACACTTTTTTCTCATTTCAAGATTTATATTTTTCATTATTTGAATCCATAATCATAATTATTCTCATTTCTTGCGTTTTCGACCTTTTCTGAAAACTTATTTTGCACGTGAATTGGATGAAAAAAATTGCGGATAAAAATTCATAAGAGGAAATTTGAAATAAGTGATTCTTTTATTTCTTAATATATACTTAACAATCATATGTACCTAAGATATATATGAAAAAATACATTACATTATGTACTATAATACAATTGTTTTTACGCTCCGCTATTACAATTCAAAATTCCCCTTTCGCCATCATTCTGGAGCCAACACCAAATGAATAAATTCCAACAAATATCTTTCTTCAAGCTTTTGGCATTTATTTTGCCCTCTTCAGGAAAACTGAATGTACAAAATCACAAACAATCAATAAATTTCAATTTAAACAATAATTTCTATCACAAGATCACTTAATCCACTTACTCAGAATATAAATTTCAGTTTAAAATCATCTTATTATGTGTAAATACATTTCGTCAACTTTTTAAATATTATCATATGTGTAAAAAACATTTCGTCAACTTTTTATAAGTGGATAGGAAAGAAACAATACGCTATTACAAGCACTTATCAGTGGTCTGTACACGACTAACAAAAATACCTCAGTTTTCACTTCCATATATAGAAAACGAACCGATAAGAACTCATACCACGTCATCAATGCATGTATCGTAAATTGAACTTGAAAATCTCGTGTCTTCTTGTTTGTTTAAAGTATTTTTTGTCCTCTTAATAAAAAGCATCTCCGAAAACATTCTTTTTCTATAATCTCTCTCTTTACCTAAAATCTTTACTTCATCCCAATTAAATTCATGATTCATATTTATTCTATGTTCTGTTATGACTGAGTTATTATCTGTAAGTTTGTGAATATTTCCCTCGTGTTCCTTAATTCTAGTTTCTAAACATCTTTTTGTCTGTCCTACATATTTAAATTGGCAGTCCCTGCAATCTATTCTGTAAACTACATTCTGCTGTCTTTTGATTCCCAATTTATCTTTTCCCCTTTCTATAATATCCATATTCAATTTACTATCACTTTTATATATCACTTTCATATTTTCATTCTTAAATATTCTTTCAATTCTTCTTTGTCCTTTATCCATACATGGTAAAAGCAAAATTCCCCTCTCCCATCATTATTATTCAACAATTTATCATTTTTATCGTTATTCGATTTAACATACTTCAAAAAATCGATTCTACTCTTAATATTTTTCTCTATAAATTCAATGAGATGGTTATTCTTGTAAAGTGAATTTTTTATTATATCCGAATGTTTTTCTATGAAATCTATCATCAGATAATTTAATAACTTGATCAACCAATCCATATACTATCCCTTTTTTCTGTACTAACGGTTTTTTTGAATGAAAATTCATAAATCATTCCGATGAAGTCGGTTTGATGAACCAATCAAATATTAGCTTTTTATCTTCTCTAATAATTTCCAGTTCCAAAAAATTTAATTTCCCATCCCTTTCTATTTCACTTGTAAACTGTATCCTATCATTGTATGAATTAAATTCTTTGAAAGTCGCATCCAATTCATCTTTCTTTGTATCATAAATATATCATCAACATATCTACAATAAAATATTGGTTCATAACTCAATTTACTCAAAACATCTAATTCCATATCTTCCATTACAATATGAGCTAAAATGGGAGAAATCGGAAATCCCATTGGTGTTCCAAAAGTTTGTTCGTATATTTTTCCAAAGTAAAATGTAATAATTCCATCAATTTGATAACACTATCTACAAATTCTTCACAAGGTATGTCCATATAAGGCTCCAAAAATCGGTATCTTCTAATAAGTGAATTTTTCACGTCATCCTTCGAGATATTTGTAAACAATGATGTCACATCAAAAGATACAATTTTAAATTCCTTAGATAAATTCAATCCCTTTGACTTCTTTTTTAATTATTAACTGTCTTTAACATGACTTTTCGGTTTTGGTAAATGTTTCGAAAGTAATTCATACAATGATAGGATACAGTTTGCAAGTAAAATAGAAAGGGATGAGAAATTAAATTTTTTAGAACTGGAAATTATTAAAGAAGATAAAAAGCTAATATTTGATTGGTTCATCAAACCGACTTCATCGGAATGATTTATGAATTTTCATTCAAAAAAACCGTTAGTACAGAAAAAAGGGATAGTATATGGATTGGTTGATCAAGTTATTAAATTATCTGATGATAGATTTCATAGAAAAACATTCGGATATAATAAAAAATTCACTTTACAAGAATAACCATCCCATTGAATTTATAGAGAAAAATATTAAGAGTAGAATCGATTTTTTGAAGTATGTTAAATCGAATGATGATAAAAATGATAAATTGTTGAATAATAATGATGGGAGAGGGGAATTTTGCTTTTACCATGTATGGATAAAGGACAAAGAAGAATTGAAAGAATATTTAAGAATGAAAATATGAAAGTGATATATAAAAGTGATAGTAAATTGAATATGGATATTATAGAAAGGGGAAAAGATAAATTGGGAATCAAAAGACAGCAGAATGTAGTTTACAGAATAGATTGCAGGGACTGCCAATTTAAATATGTAGGACAGACAAAAAGATGTTTAGAAACTAGAATTAAGGAACACGAGGGAAATATTCACAAACTTACAGATAATAACTCAGTCATAACAGAACATAGAATAAATATGAATCATGAATTTAATTGGGATGAAGTAAAGATTTTAGGTAAAGAGAGAGATTATAGAAAAAGAATGTTTTCGGAGATGCTTTTTATTAAGAGGACAAAAAATACTTTAAACAAACAAGAAGACACGAGATTTTCAAGTTCAATTTACGATACATGCATTGATGACGTGGTATGAGTTCTTATCGGTTCGTTTTCTATATATGGAAGTGAAAACTGAGGTATTTTTGTTAGTCGTGTACAGACCACTGATAAGTGCTTGTAATAGCGTATTGTTTCTTTCCTATCCACTTATAAAAAGTTGACGAAATGTTTTTTACACATATGATAATATTTAAAAAGTTGACGAAATGTATTTACACATAATAAGATGATTTTAAACTGAAATTTATATTCTGAGTAAGTGGATTAAGTGATCTTGTGATAGAAATTATTGTTTAAATTGAAATTTATTGATTGTTTGTGATTTTGTACATTCAGTTTTCCTGAAGAGGGCAAAATAAATGCCAAAAGCTTGAAGAAAGATATTTGTTGGAATTTATTCATTTGGTGTTGGCTCCAGAATGATGGCGAAAGGGGAATTTTGAATAATGTACTATATTATACAGCAATACTTGATATATACTGAGTGTATTTCATAATTTTGGTTATCGATAAATTAATAATTTAAAATAAGTATCAATAAATGCATTCTTTATTCTTTTAAATTTTTAGTTTTTTTATTAAAAGATTATTATTATTATTATTCCATTGTCCTTTCTTGGCTAAAACGAGTAGTAAATAAGTCGATATCATTGTTTTTAGTTGAAGGATATGGGAGTATAAAAAAATGCAGTTGTTGAGTGAGGAAGAGCAATTAGGCAATAATTGTAGTAATTTGGTTGACATGTGTCTAACAGGGTTTTGAGTATGGAAGAAGTGGAAATCCGACGAGAAATGTGTTGGAGGAGTGCATAGCAGCGCTAGACAATGGCAAACACGCTTTGGTTTTTGCATCTGGCCTTGGGGGTACCACTGCAGTGACCTCGCTTATGGAAAGTGGCGACCACATCATCAGCGGAGATGACGTTTATGGGGGAACCAACCGCTTCATCCAAAAATGCCTTTGCAAGCAAAACATCGAGTTCAGCTTCGTGGATTCTTCCAACACCAACAACGTCGTGAACGCCATCAAACCCAACACCAAGGTGAGCAATAATTGCTACTTATCAGATTATTCGTTTTTTGAAAAATTCAAAACTGATGTAATATCTCGTGTTGTAGATGATTTGGCTGGAATCACCCACGAATCCTCTGTTGAAAATCTGCGACATCAAAGCCATTTCTGAAGCAATAAAGAGCAAACGACCTGATATTATTCTAGTTGTTGACAATACTTTTTTGACTTCATACTTCCAGGTAATTTGGAGTCAAGTATTTTTTTTTTTTGTGCAATACTGAGGTAGAAACATTGATTGTTTGACTATTGCAATTTTGATTTTCCTGTCATTTGTAAATTTTTGTGGAAATTGTTTTTAGCGCCCGCTTGATTTGGGAGCTGACATTTGCTTTTATTCGTTGACGAAGTACATGAATGGTCATTCAGATGTCATCATGGGCGCAGCTGTGACAAAAAGGGATGACCTGGAGCAACGACTTCGGTTTATTCAAAATGGTTGGAAACATGTCATTTGTTTTTTTTCATATATTTTATGTGGCTTCTTGCTCTAATCGACTTGGAATTTATTTGCAGCAATGGGAATAGTGCCATCTCCTTTCGATTGCGCCCTTGTGAACCGTAGTTTGAAAACTTTGGAAATTAGGATGCAACGGCACATGCAGAATGGTCTGGCAGTAGGGAGATTTTTACAAAGCCATCCTCTTGTTACAGGAGTTCATCATCCTTGTAAGAATAATCGTTTGATTTTTACATGAATGCGCTACACGAAAATTCATTTCCGAATTTATTATTTAAATGCCATGTTAGAATTCTACATGGAATCTGAATTAAAACAACTTTCGCAGATCTTCCATCTCATCCACAATACGAGCTGAGTCTCAAGCAAACAAGTGGGCACAGTGGAATGATATCGTTTTACCACAAGGGAGACTCAATCAAATTTTTTAAGGCTTTGAAAGTCTTTGCCTTGGCAGAATCCTTGGGAGGATACGAATCCTTGGCAGAATTGCCGTAAGTTTTACTCATCTCTAAAAAAATCCTCGATTAATTTCCTTATTTAAAGATTTTTTAATTATTACTTCAGATTGCTGTACATTAAAAAATGCCATTCTTGATAAGCTAATGAAACAGTAGAAAATACAATATTAACGACTACAATTTTGTAGTTCGGTTATGACACACGCGTCAGTGCCTCAAGATGAAAGAGACAAGCTTGGAATAAACGATCAGCTCATCAGGTTGTCCGTTGGCCTTGAAACGGAACCAGACTTGATCGCTGATCTCGACCAGGCTCTCAATGCATCCATTCCATAAAATAAACCAAGTGCCTTTTGAGCTACAACAGTAATCACCATTCTGCTTAATTTTACTTTCACATCAAATTTAGAAAAAATCTGGCATTTTTTTTTACCAAAGATTAGATATTTCGGCAATCAAAAAAACACAGTTTTTTAACAATTAATACAAACTTCTTTTTATTGAAGCAAATATTCATATTGACTGTCGCAGCGTTTGTGTTGTAATAAATTAGTAATACTGACGCTGATTTTCCAAACAATTGAGAACAATCTGACAAATCATGATTATGCGCTGGAAGACTACATTTATTTTTATGAATTGTGATCGTTTTAGCTTTTTTTTTTTTTTTTGAATAAAATGAACAAAGAAAAATATTGATTCTTTTTCATTATAAAAATTGTCATGAATGAGCACAATGCAGTTAAAACAAGAACAGTGTAAAAAAAAATTGGAATACGCCAGTTGATTTTTCATTGCATGTTGACTTTTGGCGCGTATCTGAGCCTGCTCATTTTCAGCCTGTCATATTCTTGGGCCCGATTGTACATGACGACTCCAGCTATTACCAACCAAGTACCGAGAGCCGATAAGATTGTGACTTCGTTGTTAAACAACAGCACTGACAGCCAAATTAAAAATGCCCTTTTTACTGTATTCGCCACACTGAAAATGAATATTTGTTGTATCAGAACAAGATTATTTTTATTAATGCAAAATCATTAGCAATAAATCTTTGGATTTATTCTGTCACAGATTGAGGATTTCAAAAAAATTTATTGTATAATCGGTTATTTACCTATGCGTTACAGGACTAATATAGTCCATAAGTACGTATGCTGTGATGCTTTGAAAATGGAAAAAAAGTCCATTGAGGAGAAAGGCTAGGACAAGTTTGAGGCTGAGAGTGTGTGACAATGTCGGCAGGTCCACTAGTAAGATCGAGGCCGGTATTTGCACGACGATAGATGCAAGGCTCGTGTACAATTGCAACTCTGCTGGTCTGTAATTAAAAAGTGCAATAAAAACGGTGCTAGGTTCAAGTTAAATCCAACACTGCGTTGAATCCAATCCAACAATAGAGAGTCTTACGTGTACTTGAAGTTATCACCGCTGATCAACATTTTGGAATAGACATTTTGTAAGCACTCGGTCAGATTGGTTGCCAGTGCTGCAGCAAAGCCTCGCAAATCGAAACTCGATTCGTTGATAGAGCACAAAGCCAAACCACCCATCACAGGAAGTAAAGAGAGGTTTACGTAAAAACCTGTGTACTCTCCTGGGGAAATTTGAAAAGATATCATGATTTGGGAATAAATGGGGTGTCGACTGAATGGGTTGGAAAATTGATGCATTGAGTATGAAGTTCTTGATTAAATGAAATGGAGGAAATTTCCCTTTAAACAATCTATTTTATAACTTTACAGATGAGTTTTGTGTAATAAATTTTATAGTGATTTAAAAATTCAGATTTTGCCAGGGAACGCCCATGATATATAAATAATAATGTATATATTTATAAATAATGGCTTTAATTATAATCAAGTTGCTGTTCTCACCTATCAAGTACCTACTGATCACTAGCGTGAAAAGAGGAGCGCTGCTTTTGATAGTTTCCGTGAAACTCACGGCGACGTAATTTAAAGAAGCGAGCCCCAAGACAACTGTCATGAACCTGGTGCAACCAACTAAAATCATGTGCTTGTAAAACCCTGGAGGTCTCGATAATCGAGGACTCGCTTGGTACATTCCACATGGAAAGTACATCTGTAAAAAACCGCAAGCTGCTGTCATCAACATCTGACAGGCGCCTGTAAAATACCGAAAAAAATTAAAAAATAAATAAAAATAAACAAGTTGCAACATGAATATTATATTTGTAGCAGGGGCACATACAGAAAAAATTTTTGGGAAGGGTTTTCTGAAAATAATTGTTCTGGGTCTTAGAATTTTTTAATTATTCAAATGGCTGAATTTCTATTTGGTAATAATGTTTTTTTTCTCGATGTATTCAATTTTTCGAATCCTCAACCTGTAGAGGGTATTTTTTTCAGAAATATTTTTTAAATACATATATTAGTTTTACGTAACTTTCTCATACTGAATTTAACCTTGAAAATTTAAAGAGAAATATTACAACTTGAAAGTTTGAATAATCAGTCTATGAGATTTTGAAGTATATTTTTCACTTTTTTTTTGAGGTCCAAAATTTTCAGGTCCTTATATTTACTTTTCTCAGCAAAAATTTTCATTTGATGAATATTGTTCCTTTAAGTTTCTTAGTTTCAAAACTCCAAATAGTTAGAATAGTTCCATAAACATTTAATTCTCTCAATTTGAAGATATATTTTTACTGATTTTGATACATGCAAATTCTTTCCTGTTTCTGATTACAATAAATATAATCTGAAAAATTAACTTTTTAATATTCACAATATAATATGTTATGTTCAAATAAATTATGTCATTTCATGTATTTTATTATGATTTTTGCTCATAATACATAATAATTTAAAAACATAGTTATTTGATTGTCATAAATACATGAATATAATCCATTTATATGATTGATTTTTTGTAACAACATACTGAGTAACTTCAAGTTTAAAATATTGATTCGTTCAAATTTTTTAGGTTCTTTTTTTTGCCTCTTTCATTAACGAATGTTTACTTTTTTTAACCGAAAAATTTCATTTGTGGATACTCTCACTTTTAAATTCCTTATATTTAAAACTAATTTCAAACAGCTGAAATATTTGATTTAAAAAATTGAACTCTTTGAAATTGAAAATATATTTTTATTGTTTTTGATACATAGCATTAGCCATAAAAACTCATAGAAATTAGTAGTTACTGGTATTTTTGATCAAACACTGTAATAATCATTCTATTTTCAATAAATCTCAAATAAAATACCTTTCTCACTTCCTGTAACTAATGTACTACGTTATTTTGTTTAACTTAAGTATTTATGATGCCTCTCTTACTGAAACCTATAGAAATTATTAGCTTGTATTTTTGATTGAAATAATGCCCAAAGCTTAGAATCATTCATTTTTCAGGAAAAATTAGATGAAATACCTTTCCCAGTAGTTTGTCTAAATTTTTAACATTCAAAACAAAAGAAGAAATATTGGTCGACAGGCTCTTGATTGTAACATAAAGGTTTGAAAAATAGTCAACTTTATTTGACTTCTTTTTTCTCAAAATCACAGGAACTTTTTTCTTAGCACATGTTTATAAATAAATGATCATTTTTCACATAAGCATGAACCTTTTTTTTTTTGCATATGATACGTTGTAGTTCAATAAAAAGTACAAGTGAAATCAAAGCAAAAGATACGAGCATAATTTTTTTCATTTCGCCGTTTCTCTACCTGCAAAATTTTTTACGTTTTCCCTTTTATTGACTATTGAAATAGCTTCTTATTTATGATTTATTTTATTATTTTACACTGAGTTTTGTTGGATAATTTTAATAGTTATTTAAAAAGTCCAATGCTAGTGTTGTCCATACTTTGCCAGGCTGTTATTTAAATTTCAAGTTTCATTTTTGGCGAATTGGAATTTTCACTGCTATACATACTATTTATAAAATAATATTAAACATAGTAAATATAATTAAAAAATAATACTATAAAATATAATCGAGAAAAAAGCAATTACCTAGAATTGTGGGATCGCCTCCCATGTAAGATAAAATGTACTTGTTGAAAAACAAGGTGCATCCACTAAAAAAGTACCATAAAAAGAGGAAAATCAGGGCTCTCGGGTTGGCAAGGCCACCCTTTTTATCCGCGGATAAAACCATTTCTTGTTCCCTTTTTTTATGATGCTGGTGCTGCTGCAGGAGCAACGAAGGTTGTTGTTCATCGATGTTTTTGCCATCCAGCACTACTTTCATATAATTCCCATGCACTTCCATAACACTTGTATATTTAGATACTCAACGTAGCACTGTCAGAAACAGTTAAAAATCCCATTTATTTTTCTCATTTCGTCTTATTTTCTTGCTCCTACAATTTCTCATTTGTATTTCACGCCCATTCGATGACGAGTCTCCCTATGACATTTTCTCATACACATTTTTTTGAAGTTTGCTAATTTTTATTTTTCTCCTTCAGATTCACATTGTTTTTCCAATTCGCGACATTTCTAAACAACTATAAACAACACTAAACAATTCTTGAATTCTTGGTGTATATTTCATTCACGTAAGTATACGACATAACAAAACATAATATATATAGTTATATAGAGCATATAGAGCTACATATTCACACATTTACTTAATGTGTAAATCGCACACTAAATATGTGTGAATGTTGTATACCAATTATTTTATTCAAATAGCAATTTTCAGAATTTACTTTTTTAATTAAAAAGTTATCATGTTGGACCTTGTACCCCCTGATTCCCTCAATAAAAAAAAACCATCAATTTTGAATATTCTTATACTTTTCATACTTTTTTTTTTTTTTTTTTCAAAAAATGTTTTACATTCAGGTGAAGCTAAGAAATATAGAGATGATTTATTAAAAAACATCTTAATTGTTTATTCGTCAAAAACGATGTATCATACAAAGATTCTGTATATAGCAACATTTACATACTGATTTACAAAACAACCCTTCACGAAATTGTTGAAAATTAAACAGGAACTCGTACGTTAGAACCCTGGATTCCAGTGGAGCTTGTATTGTTCTTTTTTACTTGTAAAACAGATTATTTTATCTCCTGGTTGGAACTCAATACTTGGATCTGCCAGCCTTAATCCGCAGTCTGTTCCATTTTTGACTAATGTCACCTCTTCCTTCAAGTGCTTCATCGATATCAATTTGGCTGAAATTTGAGGGTAACAATTAGAATGTCATTTATACTTATAATATATTATTGATCAATTTTTGAACACCTACTAGTGCTTAAAACATTTGGACCTCGCATAACACGATAATTTCCCATCTTCAACAATTCTCCTTTTGTACACATGCACCCAGCAACTTTCACTTTATTCCTTTTTTCATTAATTTCAAATTGTTCAATGACACTGGCTTCTCCTGAAAATATAATAACAAAAATGAGGGAATGAAAATTGTATGATCGGTGTAATTTGATTTTTTCAAATGCTTACCAGTTACAATTTCGACGGTGCCAAGTGGAAGTTTTTTCTGGATTTCTTCTTTCAAATCGTCAATCATTTTGTATATGATATTGAAGTGGCGAATATCAACTGCATTTGAAACACTTTTGCTTATACTTTTTGAGCCTTTTATATTGAAGCAATATATAATGGCTGGAAAAAACAAGAATATTCATCCTTCATTTCCAGAATGTTATTCATTAGAGAATTAGAGAAATAGAAGTTTTTTATTCAGGGACATCATTTTTGAATCTGAAATTTTGTATCAAACATGTTTTGTAATTCAAGAAAATATTTGTTCATTCAATTCAAGATGATTTTTATGAACTAGAGAGAAGAAATGAAATTTGTTCACGTCTACTTACCATTGAAAGATTCAGCAAATTCTACATCAGTCTCTGTTGGAGGCCCAACGCCGTAATGAACAACATTAAGACGGCATTTGTTGTCCCTGTCGTATGTTTCAATAGTATCTAAAATTGCTTCCACTGATCCAGCGACATCTGCTTTGACAACAATATTGACTTTTGGTACCCCATCATCAGGTTCTGTTTCTTTTTTCCTTTTCTCTTTCACATGAACTAATCCTAACGTTCGTTTGATTTTCAATTTCGTTTTATATTCCTGGAAACAAAAAAAAATTAAGTTTGAAAAATTTCAAAATTATGAATCTGTCATTTATAAATCACCAATCCAAAAAACTACACTTCTCAAATTTTCCATGAAAGATTTGTATTTTTCGATAAATATTATAAACCAGACCTCCAAGTGCTTTTGCAATTTCTCGTCTGCAACTTTTGATTGCTCCACTGCTTTTTTCTCGAATACTTTTTGCATTCTATATTTTATCACTATACTGGCTTTTTTCTCATTCTCTACTTCCAGAATTTCATCTCCAGCTTCTGGTAAGTCTCTCCAGCCAATTATTTGCACTGCATCTGATAGGGTAGCTTTTTCCAGAATTTTACCACTGTGGTCGAACATCGATCTTACTTTTGCCATTGCCATTCCACAGACTAAAAAAAATTAAAGAAAGCAAAACTTAGTGACACGAACATGAAACAAAAATATTTTCTAAATATTTAATCCATGAGATTCTAAAGCCCATGTTTTTACATTTTACCATAGTAATTCAATGTCTCCAATTCAGACATTTTTCTTTACCCAAAACAGTGCCCTTTTTCATTGTTCCACGTTGAATCAAAGCTGTGGCGAGTTTTCCACGTCCAATATCGTTGCTTGATTCTATGACAACGCCTTCGATAGGACCTTTAGGATCCCCTTTCAAATCCATCACTTCTGCTTGAGCCAGCACAGCCTCCATCAAATGATTCAAATTGATATTTTTCAGCGCTGATATATTCACACTTTGCACGCTTCCTCCCAATTCTTCAACGTGTATTCCTTGCTCCAGCAACATGTGTTGCGTTCTTTTCTAAAAAAATTTTAATTCTTAACAGAGCAGAAAATATCATAGTTTTCGAAAGAAACAATGACAATTTTTCATTATTTTAAAAAGTATGGGACATATAATTCAAAACGATCGTGAATGCTTTGTTCTAGTATGAAGAATCAGATGATTTTTTTTCCAAGCTTACAAAAGTTAAAAATAAAAAATTATTTGAGGTACTTACAATATCAGATTGAGGTTTATCGATTTTGTTGATAGCTACAATAATCGGCACTTTCGCTTCCCGAGCCATTCTTATGCTTTGAATGGTTTGTTCCATCACTCCATCATCAGCTGCGACAACAAGAATCACAATATCCGTGGCGTGAGCACCTCTCGATCTCATTGCACTAAACGCAGCGTGGCCAGGAGTGTCCAGAAATGTGATTTTTTCGCCACTTTCCAAAGTGACTGAAAATATTTTTGAATACTTGCATATTTCAAGCCAGTAAATTTCAAAATCCAAATACCAAGGATCAGATAATAGCACAGATATTTCAAATAATTATTAATAATTTTATTGTTAACTTTGTGATAATAATCAATTTTGAAATGATTTTAAGATATTTTTGCATTTTTTGCAAAAGTTATAGTGAAATTCTCTCTCAATTTGATAATTTCTGTGAATGCTTAATTTTTTTAGAAAATCTACAGCTTTCAAGTACCACACAAATTTTTGTTATTTTAAAAATTTGTGAATGCTTTTTCACTATTCAAAAGCTGATCAAAAATTTTTTTTTTCAGTTAGATCCAAAAAATATCCACAGGACAATGTAAGTTGGAAAAATTCCAACCAATTAAAATTTTGAAATGATTTTAAGATAACTCAAACTCAAAGAATTTAATTCGAAAAAACGATTTATTTTCTAGTATTTAAGATTTAACAGTTGCATATTTTATGTTCCGCATTTGTTTTCTTTCAATTTTTTCATGTAAATATCTAATTTAATGTCTTATATAATTAACTATTTACGTTTTTCAAGGATTGTAATTATCTTCTCAAGAAAAAAAAACTATCTGTATTTAAAAAAATTTGTCTTAATTCATTATCTAGCCTGATAATGAAAAACGAACCATTAAATGCCCCGATGTGCTGCGTGATTCCACCAAATTCTGCGTCCACAACTGAGGTGTTCCTCAAAGTGTCCAATAGTGTAGTTTTTCCATGATCTACATGACCCATAACAGTTACAACTGGACGTCTTTTGACGAGAGCTGAAGCATCTGGCAAAGGTCTGTAAACAAAGATTTACAAAGAAAAAAATTTGTAACAAGTTTTTCAAAGTTTGGAAATGAACTTTGGTAGTAAAAACTGAGCTGATCGAAAAATTGGAAGTTTTTTCTTAGAAATTAGGCAGTCAAAACCTTTATAATGAACTTAGTCAATTTCGTTAAATTATTTTTGAATTTGATGAATTCAGTTTTTAAAAAAATATTTCTCTAAAATGTAAGTCATTTCATTTTATGTTATTTATTTTTTTTATATTACTGTTTTTTGATTTCAGCATCTTTTTTTTCTTCTTGGGGTTTCTCCCTTGGAACAAAATATGGTGTACATCCCAATTTTTTCACTGCATCTACAAGTACTTTTTTATCGATGATTATTGTATCAGGTTTGTATTTGACTTGTCTATCACTTAAAATCAAAGCATCTATAACGTCTTCTATTTTTCTCGATGCTGAATTCGCCAATTCTTGAGCATCCATGTAAAGCCATACATCTACCCTTTTGGAAGGTGCCTTTTTTATGTCGACCTTTTGTTTTATTATTTCCCTTCTGGTTTTCTGGGAAATGATTATTAAATGAACATTAAGCACTTGCTTTTACTATGTTATTAAATTAGAGTAAAAAAAATTCAAATTGCTTGTAATTTTTGAAAATCATTGAATGACAGTTTTTGGAAGTAAAAAAAAAATGAAAAATGTGGAACCTTCATTACTTTGAACATTTTAAGATCCTTAAGATTAAGATTAAGATTCATAATATTGTATGATTAGATTTATTATTAGTTCATATAATGAAAAATGAAGAATTATTTATACGTAGCTTATTTATTCAAATTTATTTGCAATTTTATTTTACATTAATGATTCTTTGTGAAACTTACAAATGAATATGTGAAAAAACTAAAAGAAAAAAAATTATGAAAGAATTCAGGAAAATACGTTACATCTATTTTGTAAATAAAATATACGAGTTTTCTTATATTTTTCATAATGGATCATACATTACATTGTATATTAGTATTTATTAATCACTAAAAAAAATGAAGAAATATTCATACGTAAACCTTAAATTATTCAAATTCATTTACAATTTATATGCTTAAAAATAACAGTAAATTGGGTAAAACAAATATGTCACCTCTATTTCATAAATAAAAAAGACGTAGTTCTACGTCAATATATGAGTTTTATTACTTATTTTTTTATTCATAAATGAAGTATTCATTACAATCTAAATTATATAAATTATTTATTCATCATTAAAAAAATAAAACATGCATAAAAGTGATAAAGTACATGAATGATTCAAGTGAATACACTAATTTTTTTCAATTTATAATTTTTGGAAAAGAAACAGAAATAGGCATATAAAAAAATACAGTGAATGAGTTCAAGAAAAACTATCTCTATTTCATAAACATGATTTAAAAGTTTTTGTATATTAGCCATAATTTGAAAAAAAAAGGAATTATGTCATATATGTCACCTCTATTTTCAATTGTAGTTCCTCTCTTTTATTTCCCAAAAACAGTGGTGAAGTGCGATAAAAATGACATTGAAAAAACGTCACAGAAACAAGGGTCACAATCTTAAATTGTTGATATCGATTTTTGCAAGCTATATCAGCTAAACTCCTTTTCACAGGAAAGCTGGAAAGAAAAACCCTAAATAAAATAATTACAGTGAATTTTTTGAATAAAATTACAATAAAAAGAATAAAAATTATTTTCAAAAATGAATGTAAGTGTTAGGTTATTTAGAAATTATGTAATGTTGATTTAACTGTTTTCATTGCAAAAATCAAGTGTCAAATTAAAAAACTACAAAGTGAAATGACACAATTATTATTTTCCAAGTTTTCACCTTTTCCTCAGGCATGTCCTAAGGAACAGCAAGCCCATGATCGGCGAATTATTAAGACTCCGAATTTGAGGTAACTTTTTTTATCTAAGATAAATTACTATACTCAAATATCAATTATTTAATAATTCACTCATTTTTTTACACAGATCTTATTTTTAATGACGAATTGATCGATTGAATCTATTTGATTCTTTCATTTAAATGTTGTCAAAACAAAAACAACAATAATAAACAACATGATATGAACCACATGAACTGACATGAACTGACATTATTCTGACATAAGTATGACCATAGAATGCATTTTATGCAACACACAAACAATCCACATTGAAATCAAACATAAACAATCCACACACAATTTGTGTACACAACAATCCCACTTATTCCACACACAATCCATGTACACAAACAATCACACACACAATTTGCACATAAACAGTCTGCACAGTGTTGCCACTACGTTAAGCTGGCAACGTTGGCAGCAGTGTTTAAAAATCTGCGCGCAAGCGCGGCGAACGCAATGCACTGACGCATCCCGCGGCTGCGCAGCAACGAGTATCAATGCACATCTGTCCACAATCTGTCAACTGCTGTCAACCCCGTCTTGTGGCCGTGGATTATGACAATGATGGCCGCCACCAGCGAAGAACAGAGTGTCATGGAGCCTGCCAGGACGAGTCCAGGGGAAAATCAGGCCGTCGATCGCCTGAAAATGCTCTACCCGATGGTGAACGAAGAGGAAACGCCGTTGCCACGATCGTGGAGCCCTAAGGACAAGTACAATTATATAGGCCTCTCGCAAAACAATCTTCGCGTTCACTACAAAGGTACGTGAGCCTGTGAAAAACTCCATTTTCCCACCTCGACCACGCATTTTCCCTGGGCGTTTTCAACGCTTCTCCCCCGTTGTCACTCGCTCCGAAATCCATGAAAACATGGCAAAATGTCTCGTTAGCGATTACGTTTCGTCGCGCTGCGCGAGCGAGTATCGATTTCGGAAATAACATGGTCTTCTTTTTCGCGTGTCAGCGACCTAAACAAAGGAATCAGCTGATCGTTAGTGCTTTGTGCGTCAACGGGGATACGATTTTTCGAGGATAAGAGATCCCGAGATTATATATCTTTTGACGGCAGCGAGGGTTCGTTCGGGAAGGGGCGGTTTTTTGCAGGTGCGGTGAAGGGGGAGGGTTTTTTTTTTACGCGCGACGTCGGGAGGGGCGACGGGGAAGGAAAATCGTAATCATTCGCGCAATGTCAATGACAGCTGTTCGGGTGTCCGGGAAGCATTAGTGCGTGTTTACTTTTCGAGTCTTAGTATTGTCATTCATCTAAATAATTGGCTGTTTAGTTAATTTTTTTTGCCTTCACGAAGTTGTTTTGATTTGCATGGATTGGATTATTTATTGAACAGCTTCTTCTTTGGCTTTTTGCTTTTGAGATAATTGATGACAATGACAGTAAATTCAATAATTTTTCTTTGTAGAAACAGCGATGTTTTGATCAGTAGTTCCTGATTCTTATCAAATTATGTTACTGAAGTTCAGAACGTTTAAAAATAAACTAAATGAAAAACAGCTTTTTCCATTACTTCTCATAGGTAAGTTAATAAATAGCTATTGGTATTTAACAGATGTAATGAAATATTACTAACAATTTTTTCCCTTAATCTTAATAATTGTTTAGAACTTCAGGAACATTTGAAATGTTGAAAACTTCTCAGGGGAACTTCTTAACATCAGCGAGGGGCTTTTTACTCTGGATTCCAGAGAAATCGGAAGCGCGTTGTTCGACGAATTCAATACAGAATCTGATGGAATCCAAGCGTAACATTGCGCTGCCCCACGTTGAATCCAACTGAATCCAACTAAAGGTCCGGTTACACGGCGCGTCAAGCCACTCCGAGCCAAAGCCATTAATATATCTATATATATTATATATAGATATACTATTGGCTTTGGCTCGGATTGGCATGGCGGGCCGTGTAACCGGGCCTTTACGTATTAGGCTTCCCCTATGCAGTGAGTCCCGCGGATTCCTATGTTCAAGTCCGAAGAATCCCAGCAAAAATAGACGTTGATTTCTGAGTGAAAAGCCTCTCGAACATCAGTGAACAAACATTTTCATTTGAAGAATGAATTCTTATAAATGATGCAATGTCTTCAAATACGTCATTTATAGGAATCTATCCTTTTACTGTTTATTTTAATGTCTTTAATAATTATGACAATGTTTTTTAACTAAAAACAAGAAATTGTACTATTGAATTTTGAAAATATGATAAGAACTGTCAACGTTGCCATTTCTTTGAAAAAATTGGCAATTGATAAAATTTTATTTTAAGGCTTAACAAAGTCACTTTAAATTACATAGCTTGGTTTATCAAAGAATTTTACTGGCTCAGTTTTCCCAATAAAGAGGATAATGCCAGTCACTAAATTAATTAACTTTTCTTTGTTAAAACAACTATGTTTCAATCAGTAGTTCCTGATTCTTATCAAATTATGTTTCTGAAGAGCAGAACGTTTGAAAATAAACTGAATGAAAAAAAAAACTTTTTCCATTACTTCTCATTGGTAAAGTAATGAATTATTAGTTATTGGTATTTAACAGATTTCATCCAAAGTCACTAAAAATTTTTCACCTTGAACTAAATAATTGTTTGGAGCTTCTGGAACATTTGAAGTATTAAAAATTTCACAGGGCAACTTTTTAACTTCAGTGAACAAACATTTTCATTAAAAGAATGAATTCTTATAAATAATGCAATGTCTTCAAATATGTCATTTATAGGAATCTATCCTTTTACTATTTATTTTAATGTCTTTAATAATTACAAAAATGTTTTTAACTGAAGTCAAGAAGTTGTGGTGTTGAATTTTGAAAATGTGATAAGGACTCTTATCTTTGCCATTTCTTGGAAAAAATTGGCAAATGAGCAATTTTTTTCATGTCTTTAGAAAGCCACTTTAAATTACATGGGTTGGTTTATTACACAATTTTTAGGTATATTTTACTGGCTCAGTTTTTCCAATAAAGAGAATAATGCCAGTCACTAAATTGATTAATTTTTCTTTGTTAAAACAACAATATTTTTTGATCAGTAGTTCCTGATTCTTATAATATTACGTTTTTGAAGTTCTGAACGTTTGAAAAAAAACTAAATGAAAAAAAAAATTTCTTCCACTACTTCTCACAGGTAAATGAATAAATAATGATTGGTTTTTAATAAATTTAATCCAAATTTACAAAGCATTTTTCATATTAATCATAATAATTGTTTGGAACTTCAGGCATATATTAAATACTGAAAATTTCACAGGGCAACTTCTTAGCTTAAGTTAACGAACATTTTCATTAAAAGAATGAACTATTAGAAATGATGCAATCCCTTCAAAACAATTATGACACATATATTATATGTAATATAAAAATGTATACTTTTGCTGTTTATTTTAATGTCTTTAATAATTATGACAATGTTTGTTAACTGAAGTTTACAAGTTGCACTGTTAAATTTTCAGAATTTGATAAAGACTTTCAGTGTTTCCATTTCATTGAAACAATTGACAAGTAAGCAAATTTTCATTCAGTCTCTACAAAGTTGTTTTTCAGGTATTTTAAATTTGGTCAGTTTTCCAATAAAAAGGATAATGCCAGTCTCAAAATTAAATATTTTTTATTTGTAAAAATAACATTTCAATCACTAGTTCTTTATTTTTATCAAATTATGTTTCTGAAGTTCAAAACGTTTAAAAACAATCAAAATAAAAAAAAACTATTTCCATTACTCCTAATAGGTAAAATGATAAAGATTTAATCCAAGGTTACTAAGAATTTTTCACCTTAATTATTGTTTGGAATTTCAGGCACATATCAAATACTGAAAATTTAACAGGGAAACTTCTTAACTTCAGTTAACAAACATTTTCATATTGTGTAATTGAAAACGTAAGAGCAAACAGTAAAATAAATAATTTTATAAATAATTTATCTTCAAAAAAGTTGTGACACATTAAATTAAAAGAACTTTTTATACTGTTTATTTTAATGTCTTTAATAATAATGACAATGTTTTTTAACTGAAGCTGAAACGTTGTGTTTTTGAATTTCTAAAATTTGATGAGGACTCTCAGTGTTACCATTTCATTGAAAAAACTGGCAATGAATTAAACATTTTCTACTCTTCATGAAATTTTTTAAATTGCATGGATCGATATATTGAAGAGCTTTTTTAGGTATTATTCACTGGCTCAGTTTTCCTAACAATGAGGATAGTGACAGTCAGCAAATTGAATAATTTTTCTCTGTAAAAACAAAGACGTTTCAATTAGTAGTAGTTCCTGATTCTTATCAAATTATGTTTCTGAATTTCAGAACGTTTTAAAATAAACTTAATGGGTAAAAACTTTTTCCATTACTTGTCATAGGAATATTAATAAATAATAATAATTATTCAACAGATTTAATCTTAAATTACTAAACGTCATTATTGTTTATTATTATTATCAACTAAACAATGTCTAAATAAGGAAATTGGTAATAGTATTACGTCACCATTAAAAAAAAGTTCTTATTTCCGGAAAAAATATATTGAAAACAGAAAAAAACCCTCAGAAACGCAATTCACCCATAATTTTTTGGAAAATCGTATTGATAAGTTCTTTAAAAATTAATGATAGAAGCTCAAATAGCAAAAATGTCCTTCTATGTATATGCATTATTCATTCTGCACAGATCAATTTCGTACACGATAATATAATGATCGTTTCATGATTCAAACTTTAAATAATGGATTTTTTTTAATGTAATAAGGTTTTGATTTTAAAATTTTGCGACAGTAAATATTACAACATACATTATCTACTAGGCTATTTTGCACAAGGTTATTTTTTGAAATAATTTCGTGATTTTTATCTTCATACATTGTTTCTTTAAATGAGGTGAAGTTTTTACTGTTTAATTACGGGACCATTTTAACATCGTTTTAAGCCCAAAAATTTACATAATTTTAAAATGTATAATTTATGCAGTGCTCAATAGATTTCTTATAGGAATGTTTTTTAAAAACTGTTCAAAAGCTTATATTTTTTGAATTTCACACTAATAGTACTGCATTCATTGTCCACTTGGCAATTGTGCACAGATCGATTGTGCGCAAGGTAATATGGAAATCATTTCATGATTTGAATTTTTACAGATCAATTCTTTCAGTAAAATAAGGTTTCAATTTTCTAATTATGGGATTACTTTCATGTCATTCTGAGAGGAAAATGTTGCATGATATCCTAAAGTTTACAATTTATTTCGTGTTAAATAAATTTTGATATCATCTCCAAAAGCTCAGTCATATAATTATTAATATTTCTGGAGGTATTGAGAATTTTTGAAAGTTTTCAGGTTCTTTTCAGTATTTATAAAAATGCTCATTGTTTATTTTATACCGATTGTAGAAGATTTTTTTTCGATGTAGTCATTTTTAGAAGTTATTCAATGATTAGAAGTGTATTCGAAATTTATTTTACGAGGTTCAAGGCAATTCGTATTTTTGAGATTTTTTCGTAGATTTTGCAAACTCAATTACAGCCAGAGAAAGTTTTATCAATTATCAATATATGTGAACATTTCTTTTATTTATTCGAAAAATCTTCGTTTTCATTATTTTCTGCGATTTTATTTACATTTTGAGAATGTTTGAATATTTGGAAAAATTGTTGAAAACAATACGAACCCTGTAAACAAATCCATAAAAATTTTCATGTTGCGTTTGAAACCATAAACCCATTTTTATTCAAAGAATGTTCGAACGTGCTTGTTTGACTAGAGACATTTTTCCTACAAACAAGTTAAGTAAATTGACTGAAAAAATAGGTTTATGACTTTCAACGAAAAAATGTGAAGTTTGCGCGAATTTTTTTTTAATAACATGTCGCATTGAAATATCAATTAGGAATAATACTTGTAAAATAGTGATTGAAAAAGATTTCTTTTTAAATTTTGCCCAGAATTTTCGATCAGTTTTGACTAAAGGACAAATAAAATATAACTGAATCTATTTATTTAATGCCGCGATTTTTTTTTTCTTTTAATTTTGGAAGCTCATTGTGAGAAAGTGAACTGATGACTTGTATGTCTACGTGACAACGTACATTATTTACTTTCTCGAGAAATTTTCTGGTATCTTTTTCCCAAAACGATTTTTCGCGCGATAAGCAAAAGTGTCGCAAATGAGATTGTTAACTTCTAATCTTCGACACGGCCGACAATATTACAAACTAAAGCCATAGTCGTGCAAAGAACGGCCATGGGTTCGTGTGATTCTCGGTTACACGATTAGCTTCTTTAAACTTCGTTTCTTGCGCTCGTAAAAACTGAAAACCAAGCCCATTTGTCATGCGATTTTCATGCAACACGAAAGTTCTCTCGGCGCCAACAAGGAATAGAAATTAATTATTTTGGATGGATTTTTTAAAATTATTGATTGTTTTTTGTGAAAAAAATGAATTAGGTGACAATAATATGCTGTAATTATAGGTCTGCTCTTTTGTCATTGAAATAATGAATTGTTAAAAGTATTCTGAAATGCTGTTTTTTTTTAAGGTAAAAAACCATAGTGGTCAGTTACATGAACAATATAAATGATGTTAGAAGATATTAAACTTTTACAATGTTTCTTATTGGGAATTCTGACAATGTCAATATATTTTGCATTTGCACCGTATTATTATTATTATTTTTTAATATACTTCAGTTGCAGCAATTGGATGTATACAAGTATGTGTGAATAGTCAAGATTCAAGGCCCTATATGTATCATTTGCATAAACTTTTAGAGGATTTTTGGGTATTCGAAAAAAATTTTTAATGAATTGTGATGGGAAGTTAAAAATTTTTGATTAAATTACAATGTTTTGTGGAACATAAAACAGTTCTGCACAACTTAAAATTGTAAAGATTTCTGTCATTTTTGAAAACTTCTTTGGATTTTTAACTTTTTCCGAAGTTTTTTGGGTATTTAAAAAATGAATCAGGAATACTTCAGTTTTATATTTTCCTTATTCAATGATTCGAGTTTCTGAATGCGGATTGAGATTTGCTTTTTGAATAATTTGGAAAAGTATACAAATTCCACAGAGTTTCGAAATTCTTTTTGTAATTTTGAAATTTTTCAAATATTCGTACACTCACAATTATTTTAATTTTTTTTTTTTTGTGATTTAGGAGTCTTTTTGAAGATTGATAGTATTTGAAACTTATTTAGATACATTTATTTTCTGAAGTTTATGAGAATTTTCTATTGTTTTTTTAATTCAGACAATTCCATCGAATTGAAAAATTTATTTGAAAGCTTTCAGAGTGTTTCTAAAAATGAACGAGAAATTTGAAAATTTTCCACTGCCTTTCATAGAAGCTTTTAATTTAACCAGTTAGGTTACTCTTCAGTGGTTTATTTGGAATCGTTTTATAAATAATTTAAGACAATTGAAAAATTTTATGAAATATTACAATAGTGTTTTCGATCATTTAGAATTTCCGGCATTTTTATCTACTTTATAGCACTTAATTTCCAGTAAATCGGGAGACTATTGGGAAGTTTTTTACAATGTAAAGAAAAATTTTGTTAAAAAATTTTCCAAAATTTTCTGAATGAAACTTTCGATTATAATTATCTTTGAATAATCATAGTGAATGCAAGAATTTTGTGAAGTTTTGAAGAATTTCATTTCAATTTGATTTATTTCCTAATTTACAATGAATCATGAGTATTTAAATAAAAAATTGAGAATTCGTATTTTCAATTTATCTCTAAAACTGAGGAGCAATTCTTTACATTTTTAAAATAAAATTATAAATTCTTTATAAGTAATTAATTTCAAAAAATTGAACGATTGAACGAATCTTGAAAAAATTTGCCAGAAGAATTTCTAAATTGAATGAACATTTTTTTTGACTTTGTGGAGTATTAAAAACTAAAAAAAATTTACCACTTTCATTGAAACTCTTGCTCGAAAAACACCCAGCGTTAATAAAAGTGTAGTCGTTGAAAATGTAGAGTGAAAATAATCCCGAGGGCGATGTCGCGAATTAGACGCATTGGTTTTATTAATGGTTGATGAGACGTATCGACGTGTAGTGGTTTCTACATACCATAGTTCGCGTTATCACGAGGGAACTTGCGATGATCGCGTTCGCAAACGTTGCTGCCAATACGTACAATAATAGCATTCACGAAAATAATACCAGTGCTGGCACTTTCTCGAGAAACCGGAAAAATGCACGTTTAGAAGTTGAAAAAACTGCGTTGAAAAAATTCGAATAAAAGAGAATGAAATATCTATATAAACACGAAAAATATATATATAAATTTTGTAAGTTGAGTTTGCTCAAATTTGCACAATGGAAAATGTACGTTTGTTTTGTAGAAGTTTGAAAAATGTATTCGAAGCAAATTTGAAGTATTTTGTAGGTTTTTCGAGAGTTTAATATTTTCTCTTTAGTTTTCAATAATCTAAAGAATTCAATATATAAAAAAAATGGTAGGTATTTTAAAGTAATTAAAAATAGAACCTAATATAATTTTTTTATTGATTGCATTTATAATATCATTGTATTAATTCTAATTGATGTACCCGTGTATTGATACACGTACCAATAGCAAAAAAGGACCGCAAAAACATTAACAAAAATCCTTTTTGGAAACTACTTAAATATTCCAAATTAAAAATTTGTAGGTTTTCATAAAGAATCTACAATTTTCGGAGGTTCCAGTTTTTGGGATACCTTGTATAATAATAATTTTAATACACAGGGTGTCCTAAAGTAAGTCGGAAATTGAAAATTCTGAGAGCAAAAAATGCATCAACCAATTTTCTTTTTAAAACAAAAAAATACACAATTAGAGCTTGTTGATAAATCGAATTTGAAAACCAAATTTCCTGTAGTTTGTTCTATGAAGGAAATTTTCCAAAATTTCCAAAAAAATCTTTTTTTAAAATAATATTATTTTTACTAGTCAAAGATGATATTTTGTCTTTCAACGTTGATTAAAGAGATAATTTTTAATACTGATGTGATTGCGTTACAGTAAAAGAAAAACCTTGATTGCCCTTAAAGTAATCATTTTTGAAATCTTAATCGAAATAATATTGATTTTGTACACTGAGAAAAAAATATAGTTATTATGACAATACTATATTGTCTTGGGAATCAGTCTAAAATATTGTACTTTTTGCTGGATGTTTATAGCAGTTTTTGTCGTAGTATACATATAGTAAATATTGTCAAATTATATTGTAGTAGTGGATATATTCCGTTATAAAAAATCCAGATTTCAGAAAATGCCATATAGTTTTGCCAGTGTTCAGATCTTTATAGTTCTTTGCGATATATTTTTGTGTTATTTGTGGTAGATGATATTGTGATTTATACGATATTGGAAAAAGTCGAAAACATATTGTAGATTTTACAATATGATATGAATTTTTGCTATGCATATACTTGCACGTACAATATTTTCTCTTAGTACATGAAATATTTTATACGAGCTGAAAAACAAATGATAAAAAGTAAAATATTTAATTTGATGTTTCACTATACACGGATATTAAATCCTATGTATCAGTATAGCAAAAATTACAATTCATTAGATTTAAAATTTTCCGAAATTATCGAGAAAATATGGGCTTTCATATTGTCCATTGTACAATATAACATTTTTTACTATCAGTATTGTAATATTGCAATAAGTAAAATAAATTTGATAAAATTTGCAGTAATATTGTAATACCTGAATATTAATGTAAAATTTCCAATATTCTTATATTTTCTACCATCTATATGTCAGAAAGTACTAGATTTTTTCCCCGGTGTTTTTCGTTCAATATTTTATACATATAAAAAATCCAAAAGTTGGTGAGAAAAAGCGCCCTTGAATTTGACAGGAATCGTGCGGGCACAGAAATCGCGTAACTTGCACGATGCTCCTTTCTATTTTGTTTCGTTCTTTCGTGCACCTTTCTAATGTCTCGCTTGCTATTCACTTTGCTTTCCATCTCACTCGCGCCATAAGTGCTTTATTCGCTTGCATTACGCTCCGTCTCGCTTTTCCTCTACAACGGAACTTTCTTTCATTGACATAGATGTGGTGTACAACATCCAATATGTACCGCAATCGCACAGTTAACTTGCTATGTATACGCGGTATTACGAGATCCTGCAAATTTAATTAATAAGAGTAACGATGCCTGGAAAATAAGTTTAATTAATTGGAAAATATTTCATAAGAGGATTAGTACACTGAACATTAAATTTCAGGGAAATGAATGTAGAAATTGTTGAACACAAGACAAATTCATGGAAATTTGCTATGTGCGAGTAACAATTTTGTTTTTTTTTAAGTGCACTTATTCAAAGGGAAATTACCTTGGTTTGTAGAAATACTGTAGTTATAATAGAAACGACTATCCTGTAAATTGAGTAAAATTCTTTTTAAAGTATGTGATGCATATAATAAAATATTGGGAGATTACCATGGATTTTTGTATCGATTTAATATTAAGCTCCATTGATTGTTTTTCATGCAAAGTATATTTTTATTTCATATTATTAAATCGTTAAAGAATTATAAAAATTACCTAATCAAGAAGATCCAAACTATTTGATACATGACGATTTTTTTTTACTGAAGGATCAAATTGGAACAAAATTGTGAAATTTCCATGGATTTCCCTCCAGTGCATGAAAATTGATTAAATTTTCTGTCACTCAACAATTACAACGATTCAAGCAAATCAAATTACTTGACTCTATCAATCATTTTCGTACATGAAAAATACTCACTTTTTTTCATCACTAAATCATTTAAGAATAATGCAAATTCACCCAATTAAAAAGATTATTTAAAAAAAAGACACATACATGATAAATATTTCAAACTTGACGATTTTTTTTACTTCAATGTCGAAATTACAGCAAAAGTACAAATTCGTGTTTTGTTGCCTTTTTCTGCATAATTTTGTCTAACGAACTAGCAACTGCCATTTATTTTGTCATGACAAAAAATGGCATGGGATATTTTCATCTCAGGTGCCACTTATTGCGAGCGATGAGAACAATACGAGCGCGATGAATGTTTGTGTGTTTGTGCGATGATGCGTAATGACTGAACCTTTAATTTACATATTACCTTGCCGTTCCTTTTAGGGCGTATTTTATACATATTTCATGCGATGGCAATTAAATAAAAGTTGCAAACTTCTCTCGTTCGTAATTAGTTTGATGTAGGTTTTCTATTGCGTCTTTTTATTCGAGGTACAAAAGCGTGAATTTTAATACTCCGTGTCATTCCATTTTTCCGTAGACGAACAATTTAAGACAATGTTTCACGTGATGAAAATTTGAGCTCTGAATTTCCATTGGGTCGTATGAAAGCAAAAATACAAGGTTGGAAAAAGGGAGCGCTCGTTGCAATATTTGCATAGCTTTTATTCCAATCTTTGTTCATGTTTATTACAATTGCTCACAAAATTAACGATCCAAGAAATGTTCCCGTCCTTGAAAAATTATCGATCTTTGTGGACTTGGTTTTTTCTGAATTCAAAAACAATTAACATTGAAACTTGAATGATAACTTAATTATTATTAAATGTGCGAAAATTTTGCTATAAATAAGTTGTTTCATCGTAGTAGAGTGAATGAACGATTTAATAATCTTGAGCAAATGATAAAAATATTGCATTGTACATGTGTGATTAAAATTAAAGTTTTCTTTAATTTTCAAATAATGGATAAAATAAAATATTCTTAATCAACGTTTAAATGTTCTATAACTTTCCTGAAATAATTTGAAACATTTTTTGAAAACACGAACCAAAAAATAATGAGACAGTCTAAAAACATAATATTATAGTAACACGAGCATAACTTTCCCTCATTATAAAAAAAAAATATTTGAGTCGGAAAGAACGAACGAAAATAAAGAAAAAAGGAACCTTAAGTTTCGTGAACTTTTTTAATTCATCGCGAGCTGAAAATGTTCATCTCATTTTCGACGAGTCAACTTTCGTTCTTCTCACTTGAATTACTCCGCGCTCCATCGCGGGAGCGTCATTGAAAACGAGATCCCAGTCCCTGAAAAGACGCGATTTTCCGCCTTCCCGCGAGTGAAAAAAAAATTTTACAACGACAATAACCGCGATGTAATAAAGCTAAGACACTGGAAAAAGTTCCATAGATCGTGCGTAATTTTCATAGCCTGCGAAATATCGATGGCACGAGTCGACCCAGTGACCTACTTGCGCCCTGAGTCCTTCGGAATAGTTCCGAGTTCACCCAATTTTTCGCGCGTGCACACGAAAAAAATTCACGACTTGTACATTTTTCAAGTGTTTCACGAAATTTGCGAAACATTGCGAAGGTAATTTTTCCAAGTTACGGTGTAAGTTGCAATTTGGTTTTTGAGAATACGTAAAAATTACGTTATTATTTGATTTTTTTTTTTCAACATTTTTGCATGATTAGAGATACATATATTGATTATGTATGTAAAAGAACTTTGAACTTTTTTTCAATTTGAAGATGTTTAAATTCTCTATGTGTTTTTTTTCTAATTTGGTGAATTTGAGTTAAAAATGCCGGTAAAGAACAAAAATCATAACATTCTTTCATTTTTTGTTTATAATTAAAGGGTTGTAGTACATTTTCCTAATTTATTCTAATTTTGAATTTTTTATTATTGAATGTTTGTTTGTGTATGATTTTATTCAATTTTAATTTTATTTTGTTTCAAGAAATGAGGTATTTTTATGGTGAGTAAAAACTAACGATAAAAACGAACGTGTTGATAGACATTGCCTTCATTCATGATATACATATAATAATAAACAAACATTTTTTTTGCTTTCAAGCTGAAAATTGTGTAAACTTTAACTTTTGTCATTTTAAATAATTTTAATATTCTAAATTGTGGAAAAGTAATTATTTAGGATCCAAGGTTGTATAACTGTTTTGTTACTATAAAAAAATTTATTTTCATTTTTCTCTTTATTTTTTATATTATTTCCAAAAAGTTAAAAAAATTATTTGGTTCTCAATTCTACCCTAATTTTCAATCAATAACAAATTTGGAAAAACAGGTTTCATATATTTTTTCATAATTCGGAGATATTTTCTCAGAAAGCTTTTTTGTTTAACGCACAAGCTTCACTTTTATTCTACTCTTTTGTTCCACAAATAACGTCCTTGGTAATGAATTTACAGTTAAAAGAAATTGTTTCACTTTGTTGCAAGTTCAGTTCGGTGTATTTGGCCACATTTTTTTGTTCCGTTTCTAATTTCGTTATGAAAACTACTCCATTATTCTTTAATTTATTTTCTCTGATAATTATTTTAATCTCAATTTATAAATTTATCGATCGCTGAATATTTGTATTTGTTCTTACTAATATTCCATATTTTTTTAATTTTGTTTTAATATGATTGACACTGCTCTAGATTATTTAATTATTACGTTACGATTTTTAATTTGTGTATCTTTACTGTACAAAATATGCAATACTTTTTTGTACTAAATGGTACATATACAATGTCTTATTTTTGTATCTTTACATGGGTTATTGTAATATTACATTATATTAATAATACAATGACGCCATTACTGCCTTCAAGGGATCCTTCATTCCATATCCTTTTTATTTTTCAATTGCTATATTTTTTAGAACAATGCTTTGTTGAGTTTTTTATTTTCAAACAATTTATTTACTTGCAATCATTTTAATTGTTTCGATTTTGACAATATAAAAACGCACTTCCTGATTCTGAATTCAGAAACAGAGTTGTGCCACAGAATTTTATGTCTACCTCATTTCAAGTATTTTAAAAATAAAACGTGAATGTTGGTTCATCAGTTAAGATATTATTGGTTTATAAAATAGCTTATTATCTTTTTTTTGTGATTACTTCATGCTTCATGGATTGATTAAATCTTTTGTAACGATCACAAAAGCTCTAATTTTTCAGTTTTCTCATTTTATGATTTAAATATAATCTACAAATTTTGAGTTTTTTATGACAATGATTGTGATCCTTAATTTATTCTACAAATGTTTTTATTTTAATACACATTTTATTTATTTTCATTATATGAGCTTGAATTTCAATATTTAAATTCTGTATGTAATATTTCGATTTAGAAATTTTCAATTGCTATGTAATTATGTGAGTACATATACAATACCTTTTTTTTTTGTCTATATTAATATTGTACTTACACTCATTCAAAAATTATTATCTAAATATTTGTTTTGTAAACATTTTTGTAATTAATAAATTGTATCAATTTATGAGCTACGTTGATCCTTAATTTTTTATTATTATTTTCGAATGAATTATTGGAATGTATTTGCTTGGAGAAATTTTACTCCGAATACTTATTGCACACTTTTCAAAGAATTGTATCAAATTTATTATTATTACCTTGAATTATTTTTTTTCTAACAGTTTATCACAATCGGTCTTTTAACAAAATAATTATATTAATTTTAAACAATTTGTTTATGAAGTTTTCATAATCGACAAATGATTACGTACCTAGTTCACAGTGACGTTACATCACATACAGCTAATAAAGTGAACATGAGTTGTACACCCAAAAAATTTTGATTCTTAAAAAATTGTAAGGTCATACTCCCTCAACCATATACGTAAAAATTAAAAAAATAACTGAGACATTGTCGTTTAATACTGACCAATAAAAGCGTTCTTCACCTCACACGTGACCGACCACCCGCTCGACGGTCAAGTTGATGCGCGTCTTCATTGATAAATTTCAAACGTTAATAACTTGTTCAATTTTGAACTTTTGCAAATACAGTAAAGGAACTATCATCTCAGATTTTGAGTGTTTACAGGTTACGTCAAATCACCAAGTGTTTTTCAATTCGGTTCGATCATTTTCGTGATTAATTGAAAAAAAAAAAATTATCGAATATATTCCCGATAAATGGTTTAAAACAACGGATCACCAAGGGTTCGAATTTTTTTTGAAAATCATGTAAATTCTGAATCACCTCGTTTGATAGCATTGCCCCTGATATAAACCGCTCTTTGTTTCCGTAAAGATTGCTGGTTTAGCGTATACAAATCCAAATACCTAAGTTTTCGTGCACTCCCAATACGGCACCGATCATTGCCACGAGATTTTGTTTATCGCGTGATGTTAGAAATGCCTCGCAAACTGTAATTTCGAGCGATCAATTATATCGCCCGCGGAAAATATTACTGTTCTATCGCATGCACGCGGCTCTCAAGTTAAGGGTTAATTCATAGAATTTCCTCTTATTCCACTCAACTTCAAGAGTGCATAATGCGGTGCATTGAACCCGGTAGATAAAGATAGCTGCGTCGCTTGTTCTTTCAGTTGGAATAAAAACATTGGGAAACGTCCCAACTCAAATCGCACAATTATGGTATTTATAACTGCGCGAAAATGCAAACATTAGGTGTTGCATTTTGGCAAGTGGCAGGTGGAAGAAGTTTTTTTTTGGAGGGTGTCATTTGAGGAAAAGTTTATGGGAATTGATCATTTTGAGAATCGTTATTTGGTGCAGTAAAAGATTTTTGGAAGAGGTTTTTCAAAAAAAGTACGTTCTTCCCCTTTGAGAGTTTTTATAATTGAAAGTATTCAATTGATAATTTGAGTCATATGAATTCTTTGTTTACAATTTTATCGAATTTGGAATTTTTGAACTTTTTTATTTTCATTTTTATGGTTGCACGTATAGAATTTTAATACTTTGTTATTAACATATTTGGATTGAGAAAAGTATATTTTTCAGAAGAGGTTTTCAAAAACAAAAAAATGTTTTTCAACTTTGAACATTTTTAATATTTTTTATTGTCAACTTATTTTAATCCTTTAATTTTGGCCTTAAATTTTATCGAATTTCAAATTTTCATACTTTTGTGTTTATTTTAGGGTTGCACATGTAAAATTTTGGCCCTTTTTTTATAATCATATAAATATTTGAGTTGAGAAAAGTAAATTTTGAGAATCGTTATTTTTCCAAGTTTTCCAAAAAAAACATGTTTTTAAACTTTAAATGTTTTCAATATTTAAACAGTTTCGTTTCCACTCTGACCAATTTGAATTTTCTATTTTTCTTTATGAATTTCATCGAATTTCAAAGTTTTGGACTTTTGTTTTAAATTTTAGGGTTGCGCATGTAAAATTTTTGGACTTTTTCATCAAAATATTTGAATGGAGAGAAGTTTATTTTCACAATCGTTATTTAGTGAGGTAAAAAATGTCAGAAAAGGTTTTCCAAAAAAAAAAAAAAATGTTTTTCCACCTTGAATGCTTTCAATATTTAATTTATTCAATTTCAACTAATAAGAATTCTCTTATTTTTTTCTTTAATTTTATCGAATTTCAAATTTTTTTTTTAATTTATGGGTGCTCATGTAAAATTTTGATTCTTTTTATATTAATTTACTCGAATCAAGAAAAGTATATTTTAAAAATCGTTATTTGGTGCAAAAAAATTGTTCAGCAGAGGTTTTCAAAAAAAAAAAAAAAAAAAAAAAAAAAAAAAAAAAAAAAAAAAAAAAAAAACAAAAACAAACAAACAAACAAACATGTTTTATCCACTTTGAATGTTTTTAATATTTGAAGTATTCAACTCCTACCCTAATTATTATGAATCCTTTATTTTCCTTCTCAAATTTTATCGAATTTTACATTTTTGGACTTTTGCTTTCAATTTAAGGGTTGCACATGTAAAATTTCAATATTTTTTTATTAGCATATTTAAATTACAGGAAAGTGCGTATTTTGTTATTCAAAAGTTCTCTAATTTTTCATGCACTCAAATTGACAGTTATCAATTTTTTGAATAACGCAAATTTTTTTCGTCTAAACATCAATTCCGCCAATTTTTTTATATTAAAATGTAAGCTTTGAAAATTCACTAAGAATTGTTACAATTTAAAAGTCAGGTTATTATATACAGGGTGATCCAAACTAACCTGGACACCCAAAAAATATAGATTCCTCATGAAATTATAAGACTTTTTTATCCTTTGATATTTTCCAAAAAACTCAAAATTTAAAAAGTTATTCAAGCTTAAAATTAAAACAATAAAAGTCCTTTGCCACTCTTTACAAAACTAAAAATCAAAAAAGTTATTTGAGCATAAAATCTAAGAAATCCGATTGGTTAAAACTTGTGACCTGAATAACTTTTTTGATTTTGAGTTTTGTAAAAAGTGGCAAAAGACTTTTTTATTCAGAAAAATATGAAGAAAATTCAGGAAAAATTTGTTTCGGTGAATTTAACCCCCACTCGTCGGGAGAGGACTTTTATTGTTTAAATTTTAAGCTTGAATAACTTTTTTAATTTTGAGTTTTTTGGAAAATAGCAAAGGATAAAAAAGTCCTATAATTTCATCAGGAATCTATATTTTTCGGGTGTCCAGGTTGGTTTGGATCACCCTGTATAGTTAGTCTATTTCAAACAATAAGTATAATATTTCGATTTCTTTCGTATTTTTATTTTCATTCTTAAAATACCATTTTATATTCAACAGCAAGTATATTTAGCGATTTTTCTTTTTAAAAATAAGTAGCAACATACACTGGATATTTAAATTTGAATATACCAAATCTTTCACATTTCCCAGTTTTATTTTGCTTTTTCTATTTTTAAATGTTAACTTGTTCAAAAAAATTGTTCAACTATCAATAACTATACTTATTAGTTCTTCATTTTTCAAACTCACTCCTAATTTTTAAAATTATAAATTCAAAATTATTCAATTCTTTAAATTAAAAAAAATCCTTTACTATATTTTTCATATTAATATTGTTTGCTATTTTTAATTACAATATAATTATATTTAAAAATTTCTACCATTCAACTGGGGGGAAAAAAACGACTGACTAACTCATCATTAAATCAAAAATACTTGCAAAATCTATTTAATTTTTGTTTATTCACAAGAATCTCCAAAATGCTCAATACACAAACAACTTTTGCTCAAAAATTACTTGAGTAATTCTTTTTTGAAAGGACTTGATCCTTATTTTTCGTCCTTTTACATTCAAATTCTAATTTCTAATGTAATTTCGCGCAACTTCTAAACCAATAACAAAGATTATATCAGACTTTCTCTTTTCGCAGCGACGTAAAAGCGCGCCGAGTTTAATTCGTATCGCGCCTCGCGAGAGTTTTCAAGATTAATGAAGACGTTAATCAAGTTAATAAACGAAAAACCAAGTAAATCACGTGAGAGCTTTTGAATTTTGCGATTTTACGGTGGTTATAAAAATAACATTGGTGACGTAGAATAGAGGAAGAAATGTGGTTATGACGAACACGAAAGTGGTTCAAGCTGAAAAAAGACATTCACTTGATTCTTTATGATTCTTGAATTAAACAAGTACTTTACACTTTTTGGCGGACGAAAAGAGGAAAAAAGTAAGTTTTGTTCTGAATCACGAAAAAAATCATTACTTGCAGACGATTGTAAAATTTTTACTGATTATTAGTATATTCATTTAAATTATTTCTAAGTAGAAAACATAACCTTTTTACATTTTATTATTTTAAATAGAAGCTTTTCATTTTTCGTAAATTGTTATATATGTGGGTTTTCTAATTATTAACATTAAAAAATGATAAATTTCTTTTGTTTTTGATAAAAGTAATGTCTTTCCAAAAGCATGTTTTCGCGCATGAAAAAATTCTATGAATATTCATTATTGGAGGAAATAATGTATTTATATCATTGCTTTCATTTCAAGAATGTTGACGTTGAATTATACATCTTGGCATTGTGCTCCATTGAAATTTTGGATGAAAAGTGAACTAGAAATTGAAAAATTGATCAACATTCTACGGATACGCGTAATTATGTACAGATGCGGTCTTCGCTAGAACGACGAGGGAATTTATTATTCCTCAGCCCACGTATGAATTCATGCATTATTCCGACGTGACGGAATGGACGTGTAGACACGATTTATACGCGATTCCATCGAAATATCCTCGTTTGTTCGTACATACAGATTCAACGTTAACTTTTCAATCGACGGCTCCGTAATTGAAAAAAATTTCGAATTATTTTAACAACGATAGAAGTTGATTCGCAATTTTTAATTATTATAAATAATAGTCGCCTATCTAAATTCTCAAATACGTTCATTCATTTTACAATATACTTTAACGTCATTGGTTTTTATCATGTAATCAATATGAAATTTTCGTAACGAAAACTACTGCTGTCATAATCAAAAATTTGGTCGTCATACCCAAACCTTTGGTTGGCCCATATTTCACTAAAGGATTTGACTGCTGGAACCGAACATTTTTTCTGTATATGTACTTCATACGCCACTTTTATGCGCGTCAAATCAATAAATGGCTCGTTATTATCTTGTGCGTGTCAACGAAATTTATTTTAGAATATAATTTCTCGATAATTCTTTGGGTAATTAATGGACAATTAATTTTGTACAGGAATCGGTGAAAGCAAAAATTAAAATAATGCATTATGAATCCTATAGATAGTGTCTACATATACGTATAAAAAAGCAATATATATAAATATTAAAAAGTACTTGAATCAAAACATCGTGAAATCAGTCAAAATAACCACTGAAATATTGCATTCCGAATTCCAGACAGTGCCTCGACATATACATCAGGATAACGATAAAAAGCAATAAAAACTTTGAAAGATTGATATGAAAATATATACATACATCGAATGGAGCATTGCACTTTAAAGTCTAGACACAACAATAAAAAGATGTATAAAATGTATTATTTATTAGCTGTCTTCTGCGGGCTACGCCCATGGTTAACAGCTAGTTTCATATATTTCATTGTGTCATGAGGAGTTTGTTCTCCTTGAAAATAATAAAATTGGTGATAATTAAATGTATACTCTTGATTCTTTAGAGTGAATTTTTAATCTGCATCAAGTCGAAATATTGCCATTCAAACTTGGAGTGATTTGTTACTTTTTTAGAGTGAAAAATCACTCCAAAGTAGAGGAATTTCACTCCTCTTCAAGTGTGATTCAACTCATTTTTTCAGAGAACAATCTGTTTGGAATTCATGTGTGAAATTAAACTTTTCCTAGAGTGGAGATTCTCTTTTTTGGAGTGAATTTTTACTCTATGAGAGAACATTGTTCCTTCCTGTTTGAGTGGCAGTATCAGGGTGTCTACTGTACGAAAAAAAAGGGAAAAGCGGGATTTGTGAGAGAATATTTCGCAATGCATTTGTTATTGCAAAAATTTCACTTCTCAACGAAAAATGAACTATTCAGTATTTTAGATTGTGTTATTGCTGTAGGAATTTTCTAAAATTAATTTTATTTCACTATTAAATTGATCGTACATTTGTATCAAAAAACCAAATTTACTGTATTTCTGAAAAGATATTATTGCATTAAAGAGAAATTCAAATGTACCTGAAGTTCCGAACGTTTAAAATTAAACGAAAATAAAAAAGACGTGAATTTTTTTTTTTATCATAATAGGAAGCGTGACAAATATTTTTTTGAGGAACATCATGTTTGTTACGATCAAAAAGTGTTCAAAAGCAGCTAGAGAATTTTTTTCTCCTATATAAACTTATACATTTTTTTCGTTCAATTTAAAACGTTTGGAACTTCAGGCACATAAATTAAAAATTTACGATTCTGAATCGAAAACTTCATTCCTAAATTTGTAAAAATTTGGTATTGAACAAATAAATAATGAAACAATTAAAAAAAAAAAAAAAAATACACGTCACTGACATTGACTACTCAGAGATCAATTATTCCGATGTTCAGATCTCATTAATGTTTCATGAAAATTTTTTTTAATCGTACTTATTAAAAATTAGATTTTAAAAAAAGGCAAGAAATATCAAATTACCAAATTTATGATTATGGATTCAATTAATAACGAATGAAAATTTCAAAATCAGAGAAATTAGTGATTTTGATATTTTAATGAGAAAACTTGGAAAATAATAAAAATGTTACATCCAAAAACTGAATTGACTGCAATCTCGTAAATTCGTGTTAATAAATGAAGGAACTCATTTTCAACGGTATTATTCAGTGATTTTTCAAAAAATTAAATGTACTGTAAGGTTAAGAAGTTTAAAAAAATAAAGAAATAAAAGAATGGAACGTAACTATGGATATCGATTAAATTTATGAAATACAAAAATATTCGATTAAAATTTTTAAAATCTTGATATTTTGGATGGGTAATTTTTGGCATTATAAATTATCAAGTCGATTTTGAAGAGTGGAATTTCTCACACCAGAAATTATTGTAATAGTCACATAATTTGATGCTTTTGTATCTTTGGCTAGTAATTTATCTATTTAATATATCTACATCAAAAAATAAAAATTTAAAGCAAAATTTTTCAGTGTTAGAATTTTCTAAAATCGTGTACAAAAAATCGAAAAATGTACAGGAATTTTTTCAGCCTAATTCAGTCGACAGCCCAAGTATTTTCATTCGATGTAGAGTGAAAATTCACTATGAAAAATTATGGAAGTAATAAAATATATTTCTAGTAATAATAGTAATAGTAAATACAATACATATTTCTACTTATTCATTTATGTTATAAATAATAGTAAACAGTATAAATATCTTCCATAATGTGTGACCTGGAGTGAGGTGAGAGACCGAAGAATCGAATCAGTTTAGCTTATTTTATAAATTATCTAAAAAGGAAAATATAAATTACTTTTCAATTCACTTGCTTTATTCATTGAGATACAGGTACACCCACCAAATCACCCGAAAGTTTTATTTGTTAATTTTGTTAATTTACTCAATTTATAAGCAAATTATTAAAAACTCTAAATTTTGCTAAATATACTTCGAATCTATGAAAACCTAGGACACTTAGCTCATATTTTCATCAAATTTGAAAATAAAATGATTTTGTTTTGATAGTAAATTCAAAAATTTTATTTTTAAAATTCTCATTAAAATGAAAACAGCACCTTAGAATCACATGTGATGGAATAATATTTAGTGAAATGTAGGACTTTCAATAACTTTTTTTACAAATAAGATCAAGTATGATGCTAAAATACTTATAATATAAATTTAATTTTCTTAATGTTTCTTTAATGTATAAATTTTCGGATTATTCGGGTGTGTAGAAAGGGGGGCGGGGGGTATGTTATTACACTGTGCGACAAAATTTAGGCTTTTTATTTGAAATTGAGTTTTGACGCTTGATTATGAAAATACAGTCGAACATCGATGTAAGACACAGTTCGGGGGTTTGGATTAATGTAAATTAAGCAGTTCCTCAGAACGATGCTATCAATCATGAAGTAGAAAGGAATAGATAACTTGATTTGAAGGGCCTGGGCCCAGATCACAAATTTTGAATCAGCATGCGGTACAATGACTTGATGACTTTCCCGGCATCGAATTTATTCCACTTGACTGGCTAAACGAGACCAAGCATAACATTATCTCTTTACGTGTTTCTTACATCGATGTTCGACTGTATGGTTCCCCCTGAACTCTGTTCTTAGGGGATTTGTATTTCTTAGGTCACGTTTTTGAGTAATTAATTACTTAAATAATTATACGACATTGGTAAACCGATTATTTTTATTTATAGCCTTCTTCATATATTGTCAATGCCACTGAATGCATTAAAGCAATAATATTAAAAAAAAAAAAAAGTGTTGTTCTGCATTTGTCTGTCAAAGTTGCTTATTAGAAACGTATGAAATTTGTGTTTTAGGTTACGGTAAAACACACAAAGACGCGGCGAGCGTCCGCACGACACACGCGATACCCGCGGCTTGTGGTCTTTACTATTTCGAGGTGAAAATAGTGAGCAAGGGCCGGGACGGTTACATGGGTATCGGTCTGTCAGCGTCAGGTGTCAATGTAAACAGACTCCCGGGTTGGGACAAACAGTCGTACGGTTACCACGGGGACGACGGTCACAGTTTCTGCTCCTCTGGGACAGGTCAGCCTTACGGGCCCACATTTACCACCGGCGACGTTATCGGCTGCGGTGTCAATCTCGTCGATAACACTGCCTTTTACACCAAAAACGGCCACCACCTTGGGATCGCTTTCACGGATCTTCCGGTATTCATTTTGTTTAATTCACCCTAACAAACTTTAATTTATTCCTGAGTAGAAATGGAAAAACGATTTTTTTCTTCGCTTTTCTTCATTTCTCGAACGTTTGGAACTTGAAGCACATCATGACAGAGTGCTCAAAAACTTCGACTTGCTCTTATCATTGGTGTTCGTCACTTTTCTGCCAGGCGATCTTTTGTCTCAAGGTTTTGGGCTTTGGAGCTTATCTATTCTCTCAATGAGAAGTCCGATGAATGATTGAAAGGGAATAATATGTACTATATTAGTCACAGCTGGATCTCGTATATTTATACGATGACATTGTGTTATTGTATTTTATCAACACATCAAACAGATAAGAGATTTGCCTGGTGACTGTGCTGAAGTTATGCTTCAAATGAATATGATATTTCGTTGCAATGTTGACATTGAAAAGTCAGAGGCATGTAAACATTGGGTTATTACAACTGATTGTAAGTTTCTAAAACTGTCGCTTGATACGAATGCATGGGTTCTTGATTACTGATAGATCTGACTGTGAGTGCGAATACGTCTTTGTTAGTCTTTTTGTTATTTGTCAAGTGAGAACATAAGGATATTCAAAACGTGGTAAAAGTTCTGGAGTTTTTTTATTGGTCATGTCTGTCATACAGAAATTGAACATTATTGTTTTTATTGTATGAGGTAGTAATATCGTATTAGCAGTGGACATTATTTTTAACCTAAACATGACTAGAACTTTTTGAATTCAAGAATGTAAATTCCCATATCTTCCTATTTGTATAATCCAATTAAATTAATCGAAAATTTTAATGAGACTGAAAAATGTAGATTTAAAGGATAGGAATTCCGGAGATACAAAAATCTAATTGTATTAATGTTGACAATTTGAATTGAGAACGATAAAAAAAAGTTTATCAAGCCATGTTTTTTATTCAAAAAAAAAAAAAAAAAGAAACTTGAGAGTTATTATAGTAAAAGAATGATAATTATAAATGTAAAAGTTTTGGTTTCTATTTTCATATACGATTCAAAACTGAAATTTTGAAAATTTTACTGTATTTCAAAATCCATGTGATAATAAATATGTTGTGAATAGATTGCAGAGACTATATTTTCAAGTATTTTAATGAATTTTGATTATTTCGTGATTCTTCAATTAATATAAATACAGAAAAATTTGTGTTCTGCATTCCTTTAAAAACTATATTTAGAAATTACATAGGCATCCCAAAAATAATAAAATCTAAATTCTGTTGAAAATATACAAAATGCAATTGTATTATTTATTCATTTTCAAAACGATTTCTTTCTAGAACTACACGTTGCTTTCTATTGAAATTATTCAATCACTCAATGATAAGCAGGAAGTTTCATGTTCCTCTCGTGATAAAATTCATATCACAGAGAATACATTCATATTCTCAGTGGCAAATTTATACTTAGCGCATGACGAAATCCAAAAATTTTCCATGAAAACTCATCCACTCCAAATATTCAACTTGCAATAACACTTTTCCAAACATAGATAATCGCAGTAAAGGTAAATATATTCCTTTTCTTGAATTTAACAAGATATTGAAAAAGTGATTTTATTTACTTGGTGAAATTTTTTTCTTTGCTTTTTTCAATAAAGTGAATAATTTTAAGAAAATAAACAAAGATCACCCACATTTTTTTATGGAACATTGTAAAACTTAGCGATTTCAGAAACTGTATAAATAAATTAGGAGTTAGTAAAAAATACTTTCTGTACAAATTAATAGTAACTTTTCAGAATTTCGACCTTTTTAGAAGTCACACAAGTTTTGAAGCATTTATAGAAAGATTGAAAATGAATTATTAAGTATTTGTGATTGTATAATTGCTGTATGAACCTTTTTTTAAACACATTTATTGTAATATGAAATGAAATGTAATTATATGTCAAAAAACCAACTTTACTGTATTTTTAAAAAGCTACCGTTGCGATGAAGAGAATTAAAAATTTTACAATTTTTGAAAAAAAAGAGCTTTAAAAATTCACGTGACACAATTCAAAATAAGTAATTTTTAGTTAACTATTAAGAATTATCCAGCTTGTTAACACAAATTTACTTATTTCATTGTTTTTTTTATCAATACGTTATTAGTTTAAATGAAATATCATTAAATGAATTGTTTTTTTTTTTTGGTTATACTTGTGTCAATTCGTATAGAGTCATATTTATTTCGTTTAGATTAATTATTAAATTTTTAATAATAGTCGAAAGAAATTTATATTTATTGATTATTCCATTGTTCTCTCTTGAACAAGTTACGAATATAACGATATTATTCAGGGTATATAGGTACTGTACGATAAATGTACAGAAATTTTTCGCAATGTACGGGAAATTTTCATTGTAAAAATTAAAATTAATAATAAAAAATGAACTATAAGTATTTCAGATTGTATAATTGCACAATAAGGATTTTTTAAATTTGATTGATTCCAAAATAGATTAAATTGTAAATTTGTATCGAAAAACCAAATTTTGTGATTTTTTGTAAAGCTTTCATTGCAATAAAGGAATTTTACATTTTATAATTTCTGAATTTTTTACTCAGATTTACAAATCACACAAATTATGATTATATAGAATAAAATATGTATAATGTGCAATATGTGTATAAAAAACATATAACATATAATAATATATATGGTATGATAGATCATACAAATTAAATATTATTTTTTTTTATCCAGATTGTACATTATATTTACGATTTTTATAGCAAAATTTGCTGGGAGTTGAAAATTTTTGGATTCTTTCATTAAACAGTAAAAAATGAATGTTTGAGTATTAAAATCGTGACAGATTTTTAAATAAAAAAAAATGCACGTCATCGATGTCGACTATTTAAAGATCAATTATTTCGATTCTTTAATTTCCCGAATTTTTCATAACGTTTTTTTTTTTTTTATCCGATTTACTACAAAATAAGAGTCAAAAACGAAGGCAAGAAATAATGATAATAAATAAAATTAACTAAGTTAAGGTTACCGATTCAATTAATGACAAACGAAAAATTTCAAAATCTGAAAAATTTGTGATTTTTATATGTTTGAAAGGAAATTTTCAAAATCATAAATATTTTGCATCCAAAACCCAAATCGACTACAATCTTCTAAATTTATGTTGATAAATGAAGAAACTTCATCTTACAATTATTATTCTGTGTTTTGAGTTCATGATTCCCGATAACAATTTTTTATAAAATTTACTGCAAAATAGAAGAGTTTACAAAAATGAGAAATAAATGGAAAATAAAGTAATAGACTTACTTACAAAGTACTGAAATTTTTGTTTGAAGAAGATTTGTGATCTCAATATTTTGGATAAAAAAATTCCGAAACATCAATTTGAAATTCGATTATAAAGAGTGGAATTTCAAACATTAGAAAAGATTTTAATAACCGCATTATTTGATGCACTTTGTTACTTCGACTAGTAATTCATCTTTTTAATACAACAACGTAAGTAAATAAAAATTATAACAATATATATAAGTGCTATCAATTTGCTAAAACGTGAATGGGAAAACTGGAAAATGCACGAGAATTTTTTTCAGTCTATTCAGTAAACACCCTGATAAAATCAAACGTTTCTCTGACGTTCTATCTTAACCAACATCAAATTTTTTCCTCATTCAAGCCAAATCTTCATCCAACCGTTGGTCTCCAAACTCCGGGGGAAGTGGTGGATGCGAATTTCGGGCAAGCACCGTTCGTGTTTGACATTGAAGACATGATTAACGAGCTGCGTGAAAGAACGAGATTACAAATCATAAATTATCCGACACCTGATCACGGGCAAGGACAATGGCAAGCCGTTCTTCATAGGTTAAGTGTCTAAGGAAGAACCCCAATAAATGCTCGAACCTACACGAAAATTGATTTTTCCCCCGATCCCTTTACATTCACCCTCTTCACTTCTGCTTCAGAACGTCAAAAATAATTATGGCTGTGTCTACATATGTTTTCTATGCGTTCAAAAAGTGTCTTAATCTGCTTTAGCCGTCAAATAAATATGAAAATAAATTTAAATTAAATATTAAAAAATTTCAATCCAATTAAGTGCAAACTAAATAAATTCTGAAATTCAAAACGTTGAAGAACTGCATACTACACATTCTGACTTTTTTATTTTCTGCAGTGTCAATTACAACTTTTCGATTATTTGAATCTGAATTCAAAAACTTCCAGCTTCCAGATGAGAAATATATTTCATTCATTTCAGGTGTTGATACATTGAAGTCTTTAAAAGTTATAGTATTTCAGAATTACATCTTGCTGAAATATTTTTTTTTTTGTCCATAACTTTTCTATGTACGTTGTTGAAATATTGCTTTAGAGTTTAAGAAATATTAGGAAGGTGATTTGTAATATCTTATAATTTCTCTAATGCCATATTTTGGAAATTGGTATACCTTTGTTTTATTTTGGAACAATGTATTCTAGGATGGTGTCCACATACCTTGTGCATCATGGATACTGTGCCACTGCCGAAGCCTTTGCCAACAGCACAGGACAAGTTTTCGAGGAGGACTTTAACTCTATTAAAAATAGACAAAGTAAGTTCAATATGTTTTTAGACAAGGAATTATAAAATATATGTACAAAATCAAGAATGGTTTTTGGAACATTCTAAGAAAGTTATTCTGGTTGTGAAGAAATTGTGAAACAATATTGGAATTCAGAATATGGAAATTCTGATATGTATGTATGATGATTCTGTTGTAAGTGTGGCTGTAATTATATTGGATTTTTAAAAACAAATACTTATTTTGCAGTCAATATATAAATATTGGTTTTTGTTTTATTTAGTTTTTTTTTTTTTCAGTTATAAAAATGAACGAATGAACAATATTTATTGGTATGTATTCAGCTTATTTTAGTTTATTAAAAATGGAAATTTTGGATTCACAAAGATTTGTAATATCGAAACGAAATTTTGAATGAGAAATTTTCTGAATTTTGATTTTTTTTGTTAATAGAGTAAATAGTGAATTTGTATAAATAAATAGATTTCACTGTATTCTTAGGCAATTATAGTTAATGAAAAAGAAATTTTTTATTCTGTACAAGTTCTGGATTTAAACTTGACTGCAAAACGTACGGATCATTTGAAGGTAAATATTCTTTATTAAAGAATAAAATCACACAATCGATATTATTAAAAAAAATGATAGATAAAGAAGGTGAATTTGTGTTTTTGGTAAATTTAAACAAAATTTACTCAAAATATCGAAAAAATAAGTTTTTGATTTTGAAATTTCTATTTTTATTGAACTAGATTCATGAGTATGATAATTTTTAATTTTTTAGTTTCTGGCTATTATTTCCAATTCTAATTTTGTAGTGAATTAGATGAGAAAAATTGGAATTAAAAATGCATGATAGATTATATTAGAAACTATTGAGTTTTTATTGATTACTTAAAAGTTTGACAGTGTGTCAATATAAATTTGGTTAATTCATTATTTGTTTGACGGTAGGATTTTACAGGGTTTACTACTGTACGAGAAAGTGGGAATAGTATGAGAGTTTTCTGCAATGTGCGAGAATATGTTATTTTGAAAATTTTAATAATTCTTCAAAAATTAATTACTTAGTATTCCGGATTGTATGACTGCTGTATAAGAATTTTTAAAAAATTGAATTCATGTGGGATAAATTATTAATTTGTATTAAAAACTTAATTTACTGCATTTTCAAAAAGTTGTAGGAATTAAGAAAATTTTGAATTTTACGTTTCCTGGATTAAAAGCTTTATCGCAAAATTTGTGAATTGCGAAAAATTTAGAATTTTCTATTAAATGATTAAACAAATAAACATTGAAAAAAGTGATTGTTTCAGTAATGAAATAGTGACTTGGACTTTTAAATAAACAAATATACCTGACTAATCAATTATTCAGATTTTTAGATTTCATATTTGATATGACTTTTCTATCGGATTTACTACTTTACAGGAGTCAAAAACAAAAGCAAGGAATTAAAAAATTACCAAATTCATAACTATGGATTCAATGTCTGATAAATAAAATTTTCGAGATGAGAAAAATTCGTGAGTTTAATATTTTAGATAAAGAATTTTCAAAATTACTAATATTTTGCTTCCACAAACTGAATCAACTGTAATATCATACATTTGTGTTGATAAATGATGAAATGTCAACTTACTATCATAATTCAGTGCTATTAATTGGTAAATTTTGGATACAAAATAAGAGTCGAAAACGAAGGCAGGAAATAAAAAAATTACCTGAATTTTACTCATAAAGTTGTAAAAATAATAGAAAACATATGATTCTTTTATTTATATTTATAAATAGTTATGTGAAATATAGTAATATGTGTGTATACAAAGTTATATGAATTACCAAAGTTATAGTTACGGATTTGATTGATGACAAATAAATATTTCTAAATCAAAAGAATTTGTATTTTGATATTTCGGATGAAAAATTTCAAAATTATACATATTTTGCATCCAACAACTGAATCAATCGCAATTTCATAAATTTGTGTTGATAAACAAATGAATTTCATCTTATTATTTATATTCAGTGCTTTGGGTTGAAAAATTTCCCATAAAAATTGAGAAAGAAAAGAATAATGAATGGAAAAGAGTCATAGTGATCAACTCAACTAATAGAGCGTAGAATTTTTTTATTATAACACAATTTTCGATCTGAATATTTTGCATGAGGAATTGTAAACTGATAAATCGATTATCAAAAGTGGAATTTTCCACGTCAGAAATGATAAAAATAATTAATTCATATAATTACTACATTAGAATTATATAATAAAAATTACAGCATAAACATTAGGTATCAGAATTTACAAAACCGTGCACACGAAAATTGAAAAATGTACAGGAATTTTTCCAGCTTCTTCAATAGACAGTGAAAAAGACCTAATGCCAATTTGTTTTCAGAAATTCTGAAGTTAGTTTTGGCCGGTCGAATGGGCGAGGCAATAGAGCTGACGACGCGATTATACCCCGGGTTGTTGGAGCGGGATCCGAATCTGATGTTTGCCTTAAAGTGCCGTCAGTTCGTGGAGATGGTGAACGGCAGCGACTCGGAGGTTTGTCAGGGCAGCAATGAAAATCAAACGAGCGTCATACAATCGACTAAAGCTTACAGCAAGCCTACCTCGCTCAATGGCAACGTCGAGGAAATGAACCTCAACAACTCGATAAACGGCGAGCAGCAATTCATCAACGGCCAAATCGAGGATGACGTCGACATGGAAGACAACTCAAATTCCACCACGATCATCAATGGCGTTAAAAACAGCAACGGATACTCCAACGGAAACGCCAGTCCCAACGGGTACAAATGCCAAAATGGCGAGGACGTGGATATGGGTAAAAAAATTGTTCAACACTTTCAAATTTAGTGTTTTAGAAGTTATGAAACAATTGAGCAGCATTTATTAATTATTGTGAAATATGGGTATTTTTTGCAGAAGTCGACAGTGCTAATCCAAGTCAGCAACAACAAAATGGTAATTTCAGCAACATGAGCACGGAGTGCTCAACGAATAAAAGCAATAAGAAGCAACTGTGCGGTGGCAATAAACAAGCGATCGAGAAAATGCTAGAATTTGGGAAACAGTTGTACTCGCAGTCGATAAGTCTGAGGCAGCAGCACGGCAAAAACGAAGGCAACAAAAAAATGTTACAGGACGCTTTCAGCCTCTTGGCGTACTCCAATCCCTGGAACTCGCCAGTCGGTTGGCAATTAGATCCACAGCAGAGGGAAACCGTTTGCGCGAGGCTGAATTCTGCCATATTAGGTATTTAGTTATTTGAAGAAAAAAATTACTTCGATATCACTGTGCAACACAAATTCTGATCTCGGAAAACAAAAGCAAAAATGAAATCTACACCAAATATGAGAATACACGTGACTTATGATTTTTATAAGTTAGGTCGCTAAATTGATATATTTAACAATTTGTTTCATCTTTCATCTCTTTCTAGCGCATTAATTTAGTAAGTGTGTCCTTCTCGCACCTCAAGGTTTAAATGGAAAGCTTTTTTGAGCTAATCCAGCGAAACTGTGGAACACGTATGTCTTCAAATTTAGTGTAGATCCCATTTTCATTAATATTTTCCCAGATCTAAATTTTATCTGAAATTTGTCGCACAGTGTATTTTATCGCCTCATACATATAATAGCTAAATAATTCAAAGTAAAAGTAAATAATGAAAATCATTCATTAATGAGACAAGTTTGGATATTATTCTTTTATTTTCAAACTTTTTATATGAACATTTAAACAACTAGAGCAACCCGGAGCAAACCAGTCATTTTTTTTCGTCCTTTCTATTTTTCAATGCTTACTTTTTGTACATAGGTGTTAATTTGACCATACATTCCTTATTTTCAAAACTCACATAAAATCGTTCGAATGATAAAGTGAAAAACACGAGCCTTTGGAATTTGAAAATATATCTTCAATTGTTTTTTACATATTGAAATTTTTTCTTATTTCTAATTACGAGAAACTGTTATTTGAAAAATCCAACTTCCAAACAAATCACAATACATATATTAACCTAATACGAAAGTATGTTGTATTGACTATTTTTGATACTAGCGTGTAATTTTTCATTTTCTCTATTTAAATAATAAAAATTTGAAAGAAGATGAATGTTCACTTTCTCACCTTACAGTGATGATTTCGCATTTTTGATATAAATGTCAATAACGAGTTGTTTAACATTGTTTATCCATTTCAAACTATGTATCACAAAATAAATAAAATGTTCTTGTTCTATCATACAGAGATCCTCGGAAATTTTGAAAAATTAAGAAACAGAAATTTGGAAGATTGTCAATAATCTGAATTTGCAGAATTTTAAAAACGTTCATAAATTTTGTGGATTATAAAATATTTTGAAGATAACATGTGAATGCAAAAACTGTTGAATATTCAAAAAATTTTTTTAAATCAAAAAAAGTTTTATCGTACGAAAACAATCGTACAATTAAGAAAATAGCAGTAAAAAATTGATAAATTTTAGAAACTTCGAAAAATTGGAAAACATCGGACATTTGGAAATTAGCAATAGCTCTAAGAAATTTGACAGATTCGTAGAATTTTAGTGAATATTCATAAACTTTGAAGGCTGTAAAAATATTGGAAAGTTTTCGTAAAACAACAGATGCTGTGAAATATTCTCACAGTTTTTCAAATCGAAAAATGTTTTATTTTACGATGATCATCGAGAATTTCGAAAATTTCAATGAATGTTTCAAAATTTTGGTAATTTTGCCAAATTACAGAAAATAATTATCCTAAAGGTTATAGGTAATTCTAGAAAATTTACGAAATTCTGTAGTATATCAGAAAAAGTTGATTGATCGAATATTTTTCAAATACTTCCTTGTTTCCAGAACTATTTAAGAAAAAAAAAAGTTTCATCGTACGCAGATCATTGATAATTTTAAAAATGTTCAATTTTTGCATGTTTAGAAAGATTAAAATTAATTATACATTTTAAACACAGTCGATAACTCTTAAAAATTAAAAAAAAAGGCAAGAAATTAAAAATTATAAAAAAAAAAAAGATTATAGATCTAATTAAGGACGAATCAAAATTTAATGATCAGATAAAATTGTGGTTTTTTTGTTTTGGATAAAAAATTTTCAAAATCATAAATATTTTGCATCAAAAAATCGAATTTACTGTTATCTAATAAATTTGTTTTGATAAATGAAGAAATGTCTCTTGACATGTCTTGGTACACTGAGAAAAAATATAGTTATTATTACAATACTTTATTGTACTGCGGAATTAGCCTGAAATATTGCACTTTTTGCTAAATATTTGTAACAGTTTTTGTCATAATACATTGTAAATATTGTAAAATGATATCCTGGTAGTAGATATATGTTGTTGTAAAACCTGCTATGCATATTTCGTTTCCTACTACTCTTTTATGGTAATTTTAGCAATATCATATTGTGATTTCTACTAATCCATATTTTAGAAAATGCCATGCAGTTTTGCTTGTATCCAGATCTGTATAGTTCTTTTTGATATATTTTTGTGTACCAACTTGTATATCATATTGTGATTGATACAATATTGGAAAAAGTCGGAAACATATTGTAGATTTTACAACATGATAATCATTTTTGGGATGCATATACTTATACGTACAATATTTTCTCTTAGTAGATAAAATTTATTATAAAGACTGGAAACCAAAAGATAAAAGGTAAAATATTTCATTTGAAATAACACTATACACGGATGTAAAATCCTGTTTACTATTGTAGTAAAGATTACAATTTATATCTGTGGCTTCCCGCCATAACAGAGAAAGTCACTTCTGCCATAAGGCTCATTTTACATGATATTCTGATAAAATTTTCAACGTTATGGCAGAAGTGACTTTCTCTGTTATGGCAGGAAGCCACAGATAAAGTACAATTCACATTCTGTAGTTTTTAAATATTTTCAAATTATTTAGTGAAAACTGGCATACATATTGTAATTTGCACGATATAATGATTTTTACTATAGAATACTGTAAAAATAAAATGAAAATGATAAAATTTGCAATATTGTAAAACCTGCAATGTTAAAAAGTACAGTATTCTAGTGCTTCTTACCATATTTGTGTTAGAAAATACTAGATTTTTTCCTCAGTCTGATGGAGTAGATTTTACCGAGCAAAGCGAAGATATCTATACAAGGAATTCAATAGTAAGATTTTCGGACTGTGGCATATGTGATATATATTTTTTTATTGTAAAAAATTAAAAAGTATTCCTCGAATTTCTTCAAATTATAAAATTGATCAATCCAATTTCATGAATGTGAAAAAAGCATACTATTTCTTAGAGTCGAAAAAAAAAGTTTTTTTCAACCGATGGTAGAATACATCTATTCTACATGTTAAATAGACGGAAAACTGGTAATAGTTTAAGAACTTGAGAAATAGTAGTTTATTCGTCAAATTTAGAATATTACTTTGGACACATTAACAATTTTTTAAAATTTTTCATATGGGTGAAGCTTTCCCAAGTGGACCTCAAATTTACCAAGGTTCATATTTTTTTATGAAATTTGGATAACATCGAGTTCCATAATTAGGAAGTATAACCCCTTAATTTTTTGTGAAATCCCAATCAATTTCGTAAAAAAAAATTATAATTTTTTAAGTAATGTGAAGCTTAAGTCTTCCTCTGAAAAAAAGTAACCTAAATAAGACAATTTTTTTACTACATGTTGATAAAATATAATTGATTCTAAATTTATACATACATTCCAGTTATATTCGTTTGCATTAATCAAGTAATGTCAGAAAAAATGAATTTGGAGAAATCAAATGGCCCGTCTTGAAATTCGTTAATAAAAAACGTGAACTGCGTAGATAATAAAATGAAAATTATAACAAAAAATTGGGGAAAAAATATTCTGATTTAGAATAAAATCTGAGAAATATATTAAAAATCACAATATTGGAAAAAGTCTGAAACATCGTAGATTTTACAATATGCTATTCATTTTTCGGATGTATATACTTACGATAAAACATACAATATTTTCTCTTAGTAGATGAAATTTATTGTACCAGCTGAAAACCAAATAATAAAAGGTAGAAAATTTTCTTTCATGTTTCACTTTACATGGATATGAAATCCTGAACACTAGTATAGTAAAATTTACAATTTGTTTAAAACGATTTGCATACTCTACATTAAAAGTTTTCTAAAATTATCTAGTTCGAACTGGCATAAATATTGTAATTCATACGATATAACCATATTTACTATGCAAAATTGTGATAAGTAAAATAAAAATGACGAAATTTGCAATAGTATTGGAAAATATGCAATGCCATAGTAAAACTTGCAATATTCTAGTACTTTTTGTCATACATATGTCAGAAAGTATAAAATTTTTTTTCTCATTGTAGACACCCTGAGACGAAAACTAAATCTGTAAAAATATTCAACATACTTCAAGATAGAATAAATGTATTTCTGTAAAAATTCTATGGAAATTTCGTGAATGAATTGCGGAAAAAATAGTCGGATTCAAAATAAAATCTGGGAAATATATTAAAAAATATTGGGTAATTACATTTGTTTTCATGAAGTTGAAAACACTTTCGTGAAATATTTTCGTGACATTCTACCCCACCCTCCAGACCCCCTTCCGTGACATTCTACTACCCCAATATACATGTCCAAACCGAGGAAAAAGACGTAGTTCTACGTGAAAATTACAATATTGTAGAAAGTCTGAAACATATCAGAGATTTTACAGGGTGCGCCATTTCTTATGTCGGTATTGTAACATTGAATAACTTAAACATTTGACAACCGATTTACTTGACTTCACTTGTTTTGGAAACGTCAATTCAGTACAATTTCAACCATGTATCGCTTCACACCAAAAGAACGCGCTGAAATAGTTACTTTGTACATTGAAAATAGTCGTTCAGTTGTGTTAACTCAACGAGCATATCGTCGAAAATATCTTGGCAAACAGGCACCATCTGACAACACTATTCGTCGTTTGGTGTCGAATTTTTGTGACCACGGGACAGTGAAAGATCGCGAACAACCCGTTCATCAACGACCAAGACGTTCAAATGAACTGATTGAAGCTGTCAGAGAGAGCGTTGCCCAAAACCCAAAAGTTTCATATCGTCACCGCGCTCAGCATCTCGGCATCAGTGGAACCACTCTACGGCGCATTTTGAAAGATGATTTGCATTTGTTTCCGTACAAAATGCAATTAACACAAAGAATATTGCCTACAGATCATCCACGTCGCTTGGAATATGGACAAACAATCGCTCGAATAGTTGATACTGAACCTGATTTTTGGAAGCGAATTTTAATGACCGACGAGGCACATTTCAAACTTTCTGGAGGCGTTAATAAGCAAAATTGCCGCATTTGGGGAACGCAGAATCCACACGAGATCCATGAAACGCCATTGCATGACCAAAAAGTTACTGTTTGGGCCGGCGTTTGCGCCAAAACCATCATTGGTCCTTATTTTTTCAAAGAGAACCAAACGATCGATGGAAACCGATATCGGTGGATGTTGGCTCACTATGTCTGCCCACAAATGCGTGAAAAAGGTCTTGAAGATTACTGGTTTCAACAAGATGGTGCGACCTGCCACACTGCGAATCAAACAATCCAGTTTCTGCAACGAAAATTCCCTGGACGTCTGATGTCAAAAAGAGGCGACATTGAATGGCCACCCAGATCTCCAGATTTGACCCCTCCAGACTTCTTTTTGTGGGGTTATTTGAAAAGTAAAGTGTACGCCAGCAAGCCGCAGACCATTGAAGAGCTTAAGGAAAATATTCGTGCCGAAATCATTGCTATACCACCCGAGATGCTCGAAAAGGTAATGGAAAACGCCGCAAAAAGGGCATATTTTGCTGTGAACAATAAGGGCGGCCACTTGATTGATGTTGTGTTCAAAAACTAGTCTAAATAAATTGTAAAGGACCAAACTAAATAAAAATACCTCATTTACAGAAATCGGTTGTTTTTTTTTTTCAAGTTATTCAATGTTTACATGCCGACATAAGAAATGGCGCACCCTGTACAATATAATATTAATTTTTGAGATGCATATACTTACAATCAAACATAAAATATTTTCTCTTAGTAGATGAAATTTATTATACGAACTGAAAACCAAATAATAAAAGGTAAAATATTTTATATAATGTTTCACTTCTCATGGATATTAAATCCTGAGTACTATTATAGTAAAAATTACAATTTATAGAAAAATATATGCGTACTGTACATTAAATATGTTCTGAAAATAAATTATTATTTCATTTTCCTTTTTTTTGTAATTGCCCCCTGACAGTCAAACCATGACAAACATATCATTTGAAATTCCCTCACTTTTATGTGATGCGCGCGCATTTTATCTCTACAAAGTAGCCAGCTTCAGGCAGTGATGAACATTTTTAGAAAGGAATTATCTAGTTCGAACTGGCATACATATTTTAATTTGTACATTACTATGCACAATTGTAATAAGAAAAATAAAAATGCTAAAATTTGCAAAAAAATTGGAAAATCTGCAATGTCATGGAAAAACTTGCAATATTCTAGTACTTTTCATCATAATATATGTATATGTCGGAAAGTATAAAATTTTTTCTCAATGTAGACACCCTGAGAGGAAAACCAAAATATTTAAAATATTCCAAAACGGAATACATGTGGGTCATTCCAGGTCAGATTTACACCCCCCATCACAGATATCATTGTTACATTTTTTTTTTATGCTTTTCAATATAAAAAAAATCGATACGTGTTTTTACTTGGGTGTAAAAAAAATTTTGTACGGCAGTACAATTTTTTAAAGCTTAAAAAGAATTCGGCCTAAGACATGAAACAAGTATTTTTTAATGCCCAGAACTCGAAAACGCTTATCCTGAGACAAAATTGTCAAGAATTTAAAAATGTTCCTCGTTTCTCAAACTTTCAAAATGTCGAAGGGAAAATTTGTTTGAACATTTTCTTCGTAACAAAATTTAAACATTAGTAAACAAATTGAAATTGCAAAAACATATCAGTAAAATTTTGATTTTTCTTTTCACCGTTGGAATCCTAGGAAAAAAACGAAGCACAAAGCGCGAGCTGCGCGCTTTGTGCCGCGGCGAAATCTCGATAAATGCACGTTGTTGCTGAGAGACAAGGTTAATATCAATAATAAATGAAATGTTCTTCGTTATGAATGTTTAAAAATTGTTTATTATGCTCCGGTGGTATTACATTGTAAAATTCGAATAGTTTTTAAAATCAAATACAAATCCGGCATAAATGTATCTACTTGGATTTTCTGGGGCTTTCTTTCTTCGAAAAGCAAACAGTATCTGCTTTATTAGACAATGAGTATACTTTTATAGAAAAACTTGACTCGTTCAGTGGCTGAATATAATGCAACTTGTCTGTTGCAGTAATAGTTTTACTATATTCAAGTCGTGATTCAAGCATTTTTTCAGCCATTTCGTTTTTTTGTCCGCAAATATTTGTGTTTATCTTATTTTACAATGGAGTTTTCAGTGAAAAATGGTAGTTGCCTTTTTTTAATTTTGAAGAAGAAACGAGGATTCGAATAATTCTGAGCAATGACATTACCAATTTCGTGTATATAATAAATAGCTAAATTAAAAACGTAAAAAAAAAGTTTTTTCAATCCGTGGTAGGGTAATAAATTTTTCTTAAACATTCATAACGAATAATATTTCATTTATTATTGATATTAACCTTGTCTCACAGCAACACCGTGCATTTATCGAGATTTCGCCGCGGCACAAAGCGCGCGGGTCACGCGCGTCGCACTTTGGTGCCCTGTATCTTTTGAACTACTTCGAAAGGCACTCTAAACCAAACTTTTTTTGCTTCGTTTTTTTCCTAGGATTCCAACGGTGAAAAGAAAAATCAAAATTTTACTGATATGTTTTTGCAATTTCAATTTGTTTACTAATGTTTAAATTTTGTTACGAAGAAAATGTTCAAACAAATTTTCCCTTCGACATTTTGAAAGTTTGAGAAACGAGGAACATTTTTAAATTCTTGACAATTTTGTCTCAGGATAAGCGTTTTCGAGTTCTGGGCATTAAAAAATACTTGTTTCATGTCTTAGGCCGAATTCTTTTTAAGCTTCAAAAAATTGTACTGCCGTACAAAATTTTTTTTACACCCAAGTAAAAACACGTATCGATTTTTTTTATATTGAAAAGCATAAAAAAAAAATGTAACAATGATATCTGTGATGGGGGGTGTAAATCTGACCTGGAATGACCCATGTATTTCCGTAAAAATTCTATGGGAAATTTGTTCATGTGTCTCAAACCATTTTGGAATTTTCGTTTCAGAATCGAGTAATATGCCGCGACGCCCGCCCCTGGAATACGCGGTGTCTCACGCGCGGCAACTCATGCGACTTATGTCGCTCTCGAGCCTCGGTGCCTGTGGCTTCGCGGTCGTCGACAACATTATCCAATATTGACGGTGCCTGGCGCCGCTGCTGCTGCTGCCAAGACCGCCACTCCAACCTGCCCGCGTCTGGTGAGTTGATACCTTCGCATCCCTTTCCCTCCCTTCTCCCTTCAACCTTCTCTGTCCCCATGTCCCCTTTGTTATTTATCTCCGCAACATTCGAGAGGAACACAACAAATCAATGATGAAGAAGCAAAAATCTTGAATCCGAAAGAATAAAAAACAAACAATCACACACTCAACACAATGTAAGTGCCTCACGATCGGCGGAGCCGGCAAACAACGAATATCTCTTTCGACGCCGCCCGAGCGCTGTGATTCATATCAAAATACGCGCCGTTCGTCTCCGATTTCCCTGCTGCGTCGTTTTTGGTTTTCCGACGTTTTTCGGGTGTTGTTTCTTATTTTTTTTTGTGGAGGGGAATGTCGAATTCGATGGGGGGTTCCGTTTTCGCGAAGGGTGTCTGGGAATCCTGAGAAAATTTTGTTTCGAGAGCTTGGATTTTGAGTTTGTTTCGTACATTGCTCGAAATCGTGGTATCCTTTTTTTTGGAGCTATTAGGTGTTGTTAGAGAATTTTTGGACCCCAAATATATGGGTTATTTGTGACTGCGAAAGCAGGGATGATTTTCCCTGTGTCGCGAATTTTCTAAATTTAAGTTTGGTTTCTTATTTGCTTGTTATCGAGATTTTTCAATCTTAGAGTTGAATGATTTATTTGCTGTATTGGTATATTGGTATTGAACATAAAAGTTGAAATTCTTGAATGATGGTTCCTAATTTGTCGAGATTCACGAATTTTTTAGTATGGGAATAGAATTTCATACTTTATGGTTCAATAGTTTTTGCAGTGTTATATTTTGGAATTTGAGTCTTTGGCTTTTGATTGATTTACTTGAAGTTATAATTTGCAAAATGGTTAGTTTATGATTGCATGGTTGCAAAAATTTGATTTGAACTTGAAGTTGTTGAAGCTGTCGAAGTATGAAATCCTAAAACGTCAAATTTTTCATTAATGATTATTCATCCCTTTTTCAGTTTTTTTTAAAGAATGTTAGGAATTTTGTTACTCCATGATTCGATTATTTACTTAAATTCTTAGGATTTCGTATTCAAGCTTGTTACTTTTCATTGAGGATTATTTAGTCCAATTTCAATCTTTATTTTTGGAACTCAATATGGCTAAATCCTTGATTGATACAGTTTTCGAAATTAGACATTTCATGAATATGTGATTTAAGTTGTTGAATTTTCTAGTTGTGTTGATTGTATGTCTTTGAAACTAGATGAAACAATTTTCATATTTTCATTTGTAATGGTCTTCCTCAGTGCTACTTACACAATTTTATTTCTAGTTATGTTACTGAAAAATTATATTTTCTTATAGTAATGTTTCAACTTTCAAAGATGTGAATTTCGGAATAATTTTCGTTGATATCTGTATACGAGTTTTTTTTGGCCATTCGATTTTATTATTTCATAATATACATGATTTGCTAATTTTTATATAATTATAACATAACATTTCTTTTTAACTAACTAATTCTGAAATGTTATTTCCTATGTTCAAATTTTTCACATTCATTCGTGAATTTTTATTAAGTAACTTTAAATTTAGGTATTTATCAAATTTTCAAAATCAAAATTTGGAATTCAACCGGATAATATATTTTATGTTGGTACTCGCATGATTGGTTTCATTTTATTGTACTTATAATATTAAAATTTTTCATTAATCAATTTTTTCATGTCTGATACTGGAATCGAAGTAACAAATTTGTAGCTAAGCAATTTTTAATGTTACTAATAAATTAGTGTTATTTTGATAAACCGAGTTTTCCGTATCGAAATTTTTAATGTACTTGGTTTTATATTTTTTAACACGAAGAATTAATTTTTCTGTTCCGTAATAAATACAATTTAAACATTTCAGTTTCATAATTCAAATATTCAAAGTTCATCATTTTTGAATCTTAAATTTTCTTCCAACAGGAAATATTATATCCGTGCACTTTTTATTGACAAAATTCTGCATCGTTGTTCTTTCGCATTTCTAATTGAAAATGTCACATTTGCTTATGCCAATAAACAAAAAACAAATAAACAAAAAAATGAGCAATCAGGAAAATTTAAAAGTGTTCTTCATCTTCAATGATCTTTTTCTTGTTTTGTCGATGATGAGAATTTCGAAAATCCAGGCGAGTCGAAAAATACTTTCTGGGAGGATTCGTTGGGCACCCTGGTATCGTGAATCAAAACAATATGTTGTTTTTCTAAACGTTGCGAAGAAACTGTGATTGAAAAGCAGGATCTTTTAGGACGCCAAGACGGAATGTGGAGCGGATGATTTTGTTAGCGCAGCGAAATGTCGCGTGTATCTTCGGCTAGAGCAACCATTGAAAATCGGTAGCTCTCGGCTCAATCTCAAGCAACAGATACCGGGGCGAGATGTGCGCTAGGACCTGCCAACCAAATCGAAATTGTTGGTTTTTTTAATTTTTTATTTTAACAAGTTTCATGAAAAACAATATGAGGAATTTGTCAGGGCAATTGGGAGTGTATATTTGGGGGGAAGGGGGAATTATCGTTATTTTTTGAGATAAATAATTAATTAATTTAGGCGTTAATTTTATGTGTTCAAGAATGATAATCACCTCGACTAGCAACAAGTAGGGAAAGGGAAATAAATGTTTGTTGAATTTTTTTAGTGACGTCTGATGTTGTAACGCTTTCTGAAAATTCACAGAAATTGCATGGATTGAAATATTATGAAAAGCTATTGTTAGAAAATAAATTATTCTCTTATTGAAAATCAGTTATTTCATTTGTTGGTTTATTTTTTCCCATGTTCAAAGGATTGTTATTTTTTTCAGTGGGAGTAACGACTCTGGTGGTGAATGAGGGGGAGGGGGGGGGGGTGAAAAATTATATTCGAAGAAAAGGCATGATTTTGAATTTTTTAAACTACCGAAAAAAATTGATAATTATTTAGCTGTCAAATTGTAAGTTTTGTTTTATTCTATTGCAGATTGAATTTTTCGAATATCTTGGCTTCATCAATTTAAATTATTTTTCATTTTCTTTATTTTTATTTTAATTGAGAAATAGTTGTTATCACAATTCAATTTATTGAAGAATTTTTATTTCATTATTCAGTAAGGTATTTATTTATTACTTCGGAAATTATTAATTGAAAAATAAAAATTGTGAAACAGCTGTTATTTCTATTACATTTTTTGAAGAACGAGCTCGCAAATTGATTGTTATACAATTTATTACATTATTTTAATTAACGAGTTGCATTTCGGTGTCACCTGGTCATTTTTAAAATATAAAATTTCCTAACTTTCCGACGTACATTAGGAATTTCGTAATTTTTATTCAAGTTTACTGAAAGCTTAGAAAATATAATGTTTGAAGATTCAAGATTAAATTTTTAATTTTTTGATCCATCAAATCGTGGTATTTCGAGAATAAAAATTTCAAATTCTTTCTAGACCAATTTGAAATGATAAAATTCTTAAATATTTTTAAAAAGATTTTCAAATTTGAATCTTTGAAAAATTTTCTATTGTCTCTCATTTATAATAAGTGTACCATAATTTCCTTATCCCTTCTTTCTGATTTTCTATAGTCCCAAATGTGTATTTTAAATTATGTAAAGACTTAGATTTCAATAGAAGTTTTATTTTGCAAATTAGGAATATCCATACATTCAAGTTGTACAGAATGTTAAAAAAAGTTTCAAATGCACCCTCCCCCTCTTTCCCGCAGAATGTGATTTTAAAATTATTTGTGTGGATTGGCATGAAACGAAGGTTTTGAAATTTATTCGTCGCAAAAAAACACGTAATAACGTAACTTTATAAAAATATAATAACTAGTACAAATTCACTGAAGAAAAATTACTTTACAAGAAAAGGCTTTTTTTTTTCTTTTGAATTTTAAGCGAATAGAGTTTTCTTTTTTTCGAATTTCTGTGTTTTCGAAATTTCAAAAATTAATTCAGCTCAATTTCAAACTGGCATGAAAACAGAAAAAGTTTGTCAAATTTTTTCGTCGCAAAAAGCACGTCGTAACATAATTTCATCAAAATAAAATAATTACTGAAAATGTACTCAAGTAGAAATCCGTCAAAAATTATAACGAAAAAAAATTACTCCAAATTCAGCAAATTAAATCTTCCTTTTTTTTTTTTTGAATTTATGTAAATTCGATATTTCAAATGTTCCTTATGATGAAAAAGAACGTTTCAAATTTTTTCGTCGAAAAAAACACTTAGCAACATAATTTTAACATAATAATTATTGCAAATTACCTCAAGTAAAAATGCATGTCGAATCTAAAAACGGAAACTTTTCGAAATGAAATACATCCAATTTCCCTTTTTTTCGAAGTCAAAATTTCGAGCCTTGCTTGTAATTATTTATTGTGTTGGCATCAAAACAGGAAATTTATTCCTTAAATATTTATTGAAAAAACATGTGAAAACGTAACACTTTCAAAATGTTCGTTTTATGTTTAAAAATGATCGATCAACCCCCTCCCCCTCCCAAAAAAATTATATACTGATTCACAGAAAAATAAAAGTGGCCCCAAAATTTGTTTCAAGTTAAAATTATTTTCCAAAAGAAAAAAACAAATTCCCCGTTGCCCTGATGAAATTTCCCGATCGAGATCGAGCCTCCGCGCGTTCCCAAATTCTGCTCTCAGATCCCGAGTTCCCATTTTATTGTAATTGTTACCAATTTTTTATCGATTCTGCAATTATTCGGCGTGAAATAAAATTGTGTCGACGATACTAAATTGTACTTACAATTAATTTCACCCTAAACCCCGCCCCTTACCCCTGGTTATTGCCCTTGCATTTACCTTTCGCTTCACGTTGATGAACCCAAAACGATGAAATTCACCACGAAAAAAAAATCCTCGACATTGTGAGAACGTCAAATGAACAATCACAAAGTTGTAAAAAACCAAACAAACTAATAAAAGGGAATAGAAGAAAAAAAAAAGAAAAAAAAATTAGCGACTTTTGGGAATGCGAGAGCGAGGTGATTTCTTTGCTTCAGGGATGAATGATGTTTTACGTTTGTACTAATACAAGTGCAAGAAACAAACAACAAAATCTTGGATATAAGTAAATGATCTTGTACTCTACATTAAGTAATTGTTTTTATATGCAACATAGTATATTATATATTATTATTATTACACACACAAAAAAAAGATAAAAATCGTATGCAGCTAGGCGTAAGCGTGCGTTTGACTACGATGATTAATTTACGGTTAAATGAAAATAATAAAAAAGATATAAATCGAATAGAACTACTTGGATTCTCATGATTTTTAGCGTCAAGTTTTATGTGCAATTTTGGGAATTGCACATAAATTGCTCGATCGTTTGCAAAATCCTTCGTTTGTACTGTCGAAGCTGTGATTGCGATGAATTCCCGATCCCCGCCAAAATTTTTCGGAAATTGAATTGCGGAGGTCGTTCTTTGGTTAAATGGTTTTTTCTGTTTGTTCCGGTAAATACTGCTCAATGGTGATTTTTTGTTTGTCTTGATACGAGGTTTTTATTTAAGATCTTTCTCTTTTGCAATGGAAAATGTTGATGGTAGACGTTGTGAAAAACTTTGATGTCCAGCACAAGCAACAATTTGTTTTGTATAGAGAAGAAGAAAATGAATATTGATATAATTCGAGTTTTCCGAGCGATGAATTTTAGAAGCTTCCTGTGCAATTTTTCGCCTTCTTCGCTGCCTTTCCTTCCTCATCGCGACTATCCTTTTCTGAGATCTGTACACCTGGAAAAAGCTTGCTGTACTGTGAGAAATTCGCGAGATATCTTCAGGGGTTTTTTTCTTGTGTTTTTATCCCTTTTTATTCAAGGTTGTGGAGTAGGAGAGAAATTTCTTTTTTTTTAAGAGTTATTTATTGATTTCTAAAATTGCTAGGTTAAAAGTTCAATAAATAATTGTTGATGGTAGTATGTATGGTATGTGGTTGTTTATATTTTGATGGATTTGGTAATAAAATTTAATACTGGACTTTCTTGATTTATAAATTGTAAAATTGTGACAGTAAGATTGGCATTTTGACTTAGGGACATTTTGGAACACGAACTTTTCAACTGCATATCAAATTTTTTTTTACATTTTTTTTGATTTCCTGAACATATCATTATTTATCTTTTGTATTTTTGGGGTTCATGAACTGTGATTTTCGAACTTGGAAACTCGAATTTTTATTTCGAGAACGTTTCAGATTTTTGGAATTTTGAAATCTCAGTTCAGACCTTTCTTATATTTGAACTGAAAATTGTATGAATGTAAGTTTTTAAATTTTATTTATATGCAAATTTCAATGTTCACGTTTTGACGATTACCTCAAAATTTTAAAATTTGATGACTGTTAAGATACGATTTGAAACCCGATTTCTATTTTTTCAATTCCATAAAACTTACAAATCTTCATCGTATATTTCCTGAATTTAGACTTGTAAATTTTTCAAAACAGGTTTTTTAATTTGAAACCTAAATGTCGATAAAATTTTTTGAATATTTTTAGTTCCGGAATGGTAACTATCAAATTTGTCAACTTGAATTTGAATTAGTTAATTTGCAAATTTTGGTGATTCTTCTTTGTAAAAATTGTTAATCACAATCACTTCAAAATTTTTTAATACAAATTTGTTAAATTTAGATTGATATTCTGATGTTTATTCATTTTCAATTTTATTTTTGATAGTCTGAGGTTCTAGAATTCAAAAACTTTAATAGCTGGCTTTAGAAAATGGAATGTAGATTTGAAACTTCCAATTCTCGGTATTTCAACTGTTTAAGAATTCGAGAATAACATCAGGTTTGAGGTATTTTCTAAACTGTAACTTAAACATTCCCAACTATTCTAATTGCAACTTTTTCGATAGTTTAAATTATTAGTTTCAACGTTCACTTTTGAAATTTTAAAATTTCCATAAGATATCATTCAATTATTAAAAATTTGACAACACAAGTTCGAATTTTCTGAAATCGCAAAAATCCAAAGATTAGGAGTAAAAACTTGAAATCCTTCGAATTCAAACACTTCGATTTCGAAAATGAGTATTCTCAAATATTCAAAGCCTTAGGACCGTTAAGATCCAAATATGCCACTAAAAATTTCAAAATGAAAAAAAAATTAACTCAAATACTTCAATTGTAAGTTCATGAATATTTAATACCTGAATTTGCGAATGCATATATTTCTAAAAGTATTCAATTAAAAACTTGTGCTTGCTATCACCAACAATTTTGCATAAAAAAAAGTAAATAAATAAAATTTTCAGTGCAATATAATAATTGAAGATTTTTCCATTTGAATTATCAAAAGATAAGTTCAACATTGCGAATGTTTCCATCGAATCGAAGTTTAAAAATTTAAATTGACGATTACATAAATTCATTTAGTGAAAAGAATAATTAAAAATTACAGCATTTCCGAAATTCAATACTTTTTTTAGTATGTTTTAAATTGAAAAACTTTATTCAAAAATTCCATAATTTGCAGATATAAATTTCAGAGCCTTGTGAATTTTAACTCTGAAAAAAACCCAGTTATTTCAACAATCGAATCAAAGACTCAAAAACAATATGTTAAAATTCAAGTAATTATTTTTTTTTTATTACGAATATAGCGAAATTTATGAATGTATTCGTAATTTTGCCATCCATTCATTCTGAAAATAGATAAAAACCTGAAAACGCTTTGATGTATTTCATCAACATTTTAAAAAAACACTTGGTTTTTTTTTCATAAAAATGGACCTACGAGCCGTATAATTTGAATTTAAAAAAAAACACATTATTGCCCCATTAACGTCACAATTTTTACTTTCTTTCCTCACTTTTCAACTCTCGTTACTCTGTAATTAGCTCCCTCCCCCCCTCTCACCCCTCCACCTTCAAACTTCATAACTCTCACTGCAAAGTAAGTAAAGTACACAAAAAACTGTCGCAAAATGTAAATAATCCCGTGGCGTGCGCTCCACGAAAAGAAAACCCAGCTTGATTTGTAACTCGAATTATGCGTGCCAAGTGTTCGGTGCAACAAAAAACAAGCAAAAAAAAAATAATAATACCTAAACTTTCAAGGATAAAATATTCCAGCTCAATTTTCTCAGAACAAAAACCAAAATGACTTACCTATACAACTTTTTCCAAAAAAAAAAAAAAATAAAAACAGTCGAAAATATTCCAGCAATCAATCTAGACCAATCTCTTTTCGGAAAAATGATAATTTATTTTTGTACGTTGAGATGGAAATAAAACGAGGAAAAAAAAAAAGTGAGAAGATGGAATTTCGAATTCACCGAAACTGTGACACGTGTTATGAGCATTATTTGTAACGAATATTGCGCGTTGATTAGACGTCCGAAAGTGGCGATTAGGTAAAAAAAAGCTACATGTGATTTTTAATCTACAAGTTGAAGTAACCGATTAGCGTGATATTGTGACGAATTCTTTGTTGAGGAACAAGTGGCGAAACATGGTTTATTCTGTCGTAAGGGCGTTTAGCGAAAATCTTTTTGATAAAACCAATAAAAAGATGAAAAAAAGGTGTAGAAAAAATATATACTTAACGTTATTTTAACGAAGCATAACAATACGAGGAACTTCTGGCTATTGCCGATTAAACGATAAAATTATATATAAAGGTTTTTTCAATATTCGAAAAATGTATCTTGTATTATAATAGAGGAATGTGTAAATACATAAAGTGTAAACATTGACTTATTCATTACCGGTAAAATGAGTTGTGCTTTTACATTTTTTGTATCGCCTTTTTGCACGTTTTTTACTTTTTGTTGGTTTTTTATTTGTTCCAAGTTTTTGGGTATTTTGAATAGCGATTTTTTTAATACTATTTGGTTTTTGCAGTCAATGTATTTGTTTTGGACCTGTTTTTTTGGGAAAGGATTTCATCTTGATAAAAAAATATTTTGTACCCTGTTAGGAAAAATATTCTAAAAATTACTAAAATCTACTTTTTTCTACTTGTTAATTAGTTTATTGGAATTCGAACTTATATTCTGAGTTATGGGTAAAACTACTGATTTTTTTTTTTAGTTATCGAAGTTTTGAGTTCCTTATTTACGTTTATTTATCGCAAAACGTGCTTGGAAATGCAACGATGGTTTTTTTCATCGATGGATGTTTTTCTTCTTTAGAAAGAATTGGTAAGTATGTTATCATCTTTGAATATTGGATGTTTATCAAAATGTGAGGTAAGTGGAATTTTTTTAATTCATTTTTGTTATGCCTTAAAAAATGTTCTCGAACAAAATTCATGAATTTAGTGACATTAATTTATTTATTTTTAGTGACAAAATCGTTTCTTGGGCAAAGGGATCCTTTGTGGTCCTTGAAAAAAAGTCGAGAGAGTGAATAAACCTTATTGATATTTCGAATATTAGCCGTCATGGGTTGATCCATGATTCTGGGAAACAATTTTTTCGCATAAAAATTGAATTTCATATTTGAGATCTACGGAAAAAATTGAACAACACATTTTTTTGCACGATCCAAAAGCGTGAAAACTGAAGAAGGTACAAATTTTATTTTATCAAATCTTTAAAAAATTATTACTCGCTAATGTGACGTGATGGAGAAAAAACATTTAGGATAATAGGATCAGGGGGTCATTAAGTACATGTTTTATGCGAAACTTTCTTTGGGTTTTTTCTTTTTTGTTCTGCTGTGTAATTTTTGTATAGTATGAAAAATTTCGAAGTACATATCTTTGATGCAGTATCTTTTATACATTCCAAATCATCAAAACGATTCCAGGAGCTAAATGAATTTTTAAACAATAAGGAGCAATCGAATTCTTCATAAATCTTTCATCCAGATTCTCAGTATTCTTTTTCTTATTTTTCCAGTATTCATACGATTGAAATAATTTTCTAGTTTTTCTAAGGTTTTATATACACTCGGACGAATTGCCATTTACGCATGAAACGGAAAGAATTTCAAAGTAATCAAGCCATCTCCTTTCAAAATGAAACGTTAACCCGTTAATTTCGTCAATAATAATTATAATAATTTTAAAGCATTATTCTGTATCATTTCCATTTAAAATATTTATTCTTACGTCTTTTTCTTATTGTTAGATAAAATTCTAATTAACTTTTCCCGAATTTCATGAGGAGTTCATCTTCCCAACACCTCTTTCTACCTACTTCCCTGAACAACTCCGTACTAAAATGAAAATATCCCGCACCACCTTCAATCAGTGGCGTAGGTAGAGGGGAGATCAATGCCCCCCTGAATGTAGTAGTAAAATTCCAAAATTTATTATCTATAATAATTGAATATCACAGAAACCTATATTATAGAAATTCATATTTTCAGGATACCATCTCTCTAATTTTTAGTCTTCTATTTCCTATTAGTTCATATTTTTAGAAATGTATTTAAGGTCCTATTAAACTTAAATTCTATAAAGTGGAAATCGTAACTCTCAAAATTTGACGTTTTAGAGTTAAAAAATAACGATTGTGTAAAAATAACAATTGTATATAAATACCAGAATTGTAGAGTTCTACATAGTAAGATTTGAAACTCTGCAATCCCATACTAAAAAATTTGGAATCATTAGAGTCTTTAATGTAAAAGTTTATTTTTGAAATCATTCACTGTAGAATCTTAATTCTTTTAATTCCTTATCAAAAATTCATATAATAGAAATTAAAAATTAAAGTTACATGCATTCTATAATTTTGAATTCCAGACTATATTTTAAAATCTGAAACTCCTATTTTTTGATAATTTTTGAAATTCATTGAAAATAAAATTAATCGAGAATAATAATCTAAAAGGTATCAAGAAGAATCCTTGAACTCTCCAGCATAGATTTCTGGAATTTAATACAGTAGGATAGAAAATTTCATCTTATGTGTATCTCAAAAATTGATAAGATTCAAAGATATCAGTATTATTAAAGTCTAAATGACGGAATGTGAAGAAGTAGAATTTAAAATTTTAGAATTGCAGACTCTGTAATTAGGAATTTTGTAGTTTTCTATACTGTCGTCCAAAGTATAACTATAGTTAAGTACATTCGACGGTAAGGTTCTTTTTCCTCGATATTTCGGGACAAAAGAACCTCTATCGTCGAATGTAGTTGACGACACGTATGCTTTGGATGGCAGTATACTGCTTGAATGGCCAATCTTGAATTTTTATTTCATTCATCGTAAGCCTGACATTCTATATTATAGAATGTTATACTTTGTAACTTTTTATTTTATTAAGATTTTAACAAATTTGTATTCGAAACTTAAGAATCTTATAAATTGCAAACGTATTATCTTGAATTCCCGAACTATATACCATAAAATTCGGAGCTCTTAAATTTTTTGTCACATTATGAACGATTCTATTCTCCTTTCAAAAATTTGAAATTCTGGGGTTTTGGGTTCCATCATTTTAAATTCTAGTGATTCTAGTGCTTGATATCACGTGCAAAATTCCAGAAATGTGTATTCTAGAATTTAGAGTATTTAAGTACGATGTTGTTAATATTGGCACCATGCAAATTTGTGTATTTCGAGAACATCTCCGTACGATAAAAAGATGACTTTGACGATACTTCAATGACTCACTGAAACTTAATTTTTGGTTCATGAAATTGTGTCAAAATGTTGAGAAACATTGGGGTACATACTCGATTTAAGCGTTTATAATATGGAAACATGAGAAATGAGTTCTAGCTCTTTTTGAGCATAAGAAGAGGACTTTGAGGAAAATTTTTTCAAGACCCAGTTTTTCTACTGAGTATTACAATAATATCCTATCTCATCCCGCATATCGCTTAATGTAGTTCTTGCACTTGAAAGAAATTGAATTTAGCCACAGAGTCTTGCGTGGCCAACTTCATTCAGCTCCGCAATTTGAATTCGTAGATTTGGCAACATCGCAACTGTTTTTTTATACCTCGCCCAGCGTATGTAAATATGTAAATGTATGTAAACATGTTTGCATGCGCAGCCGTAGATGTAGTTCATGCACGTAGTGTTTTTTGTGAATTTATTTCAAATTTTTAAATAATATAAATATGTCGGAAGTATTATCATTGCGTTTTTTAAAATGCGACGTTGCCAAGCGTACCTATAGTCTGTACAAAAGTGATAGTCATAGGTGTTTTTTGTGCATTTCTCAAAAAATAGTTCGGTAAGCCTTGTTGAACTTTTGCAAGGTTGATATTCATGATAAAAGTGATTTTCAGTAATTTTTTCAGAATTAATTATAGAAAAGTTCTTGACATATAAGCGGAAATGCACGATTCCCCAAATACGCGCATGTTAATTTCGAAAAATTATTACTCAAAAATCAGTGCGGTAAGCAATTATGAAATTTTTACCATAGATTATATACAATATCAAGATCAAATTCTGAAATTTGCAGGAAAATCTATAGAAAATTGCCCAAGTGCAAGAACTACCTTAAAGCTACCTACGCCACTGCCCTCAATCGAAACATAACTGCGCCCTTGCTTCATAAAAAGCTCCCCGATAAGAAACTTGCCCTTATCTCCCCGGGAGATGTCGCCACCGCGCCTCTCGCGAAACGCCCTCGGAAGCTCGCGTTTACGCGGAACACCGGGTAGCTCGACACCCCCCACAAAGCTCCCCGGGTTCCCCCTCGGGCACGAACTCGGGGGATCGATCGATGCGTCGACGGCGTCGTCGGGCGGGGCGAGAGGGCGCTCCCGTCTTCGGGAAACGCCGCCAGTGTGCGTTCAGATCTCCAGGTCGTCGCTGCTGAAATTCCCCCGGTCAAGTTTCGCGCGATACGCCGCGAAAATAAGAAAAAAAAACCCTCCTCCCCCCTCCCTCGAATCGCGGCTCGGAAAATCGTCGATCCGATCCCATTTCCCTGTGAAATCGCTCCCGGAAAACGGGTGTTTTCGTGTTTTCCCCAGTGCCTAGTCTCGCTCGTCACCCCCTGAAATTCCCTACGTCTCTCAACCCTCCTTTTTCTCCATCTATCTCTCTCTCTCTCTCTCTCCCTCAATCCCCCGCGAGCATCTCGCGTCCTTGTTTCTCCCCCGGGAAAACGAGGGAGAGAGGAAAACGCCGGTTTCGCCGAAATATCGATCAAATCAAATAGGGCTGGGGGGTTCGTGGAAAAGTGCCGGCCAGGATTTTCCGGGTGTTTTTCAAGTGCATGTACCAGACCGGGGACACCGCCGACCAACCTGGCACCTAACACAGGTAATAAATCCCAAGATCGAGGGGTGGATTTTCGACCCTCCCCAACCCCCCCCCCCTCCCCCTCGCAAAAGTAACGGTTTTTTCTACCCGGAATTTAAATTATGAGTTTAAGATATTCGTAATGACGAGCAAGATAATAGATTTCATTGATAGAGAATTTGTTCAGTTTTCGATATTTATATCTAATTTTCAATTTCTCATGCTCTTTGTTCCAAAATTTGTGTTTTTTTTTTCGATTTTGCGGAATGGAATTCTTTTTCCTGGGGTGCCGATATGGCAAGTGGAAAGGACGGATTTCGCAGGGGAAAAGTTCACGGAATGCTATGAAATTGAATCAATAAACGTTTATTGACATGGAGTACGGTTTGAGGGTGTTTTTGCTGGGAAATTTTGTTGATGGGATTTTTGGAAAATCGTCTTATGGGATTCATTCAGAGAGGAAATCTTGGCCAATCAGAGGTCGACTTTTCGCGCCCCTTCGACTTCTTCCCCTCCAACCCTTGCTTCCCCTTTCCCCTCCCCTCTGTCTCTTTTTTTCCTCGTTTTACGCACGATCTGACCCGAACTGACCGCTGGATACGAATCGAGAGAAAAATCTTTCCCTCTCGTTTGTGGATGATGAAAAACGTAGGAGGAGGCCTTTTGTACGTTGTATTGAACCGCGGGGCTTTTCACCGGAGGAGGGGTTTTGGAAACGGGGAGGGGGAGGGGTTAATTGAGCTTTTTGAGATTTTTTTGGAGCATAGGAATGAATGAAAAGGAGGGGGTCTTTGAAACTGTTTTCTTTGGAAATTGGAAACAAGACCTTGTGGTTCGTTTATGGAAATTGTGGTAAATGTTGTTTTTTGGGAATGAAGATGAAATGGTAATTTTTGTGTAAAGCTTTTGGAGACGAGTCGTGGAATTTGTGTGAAATAGGGAAAGAAGCTTTTTGGAGACAGTCTTTGAAGATTTCATGGTTCAGGAAAATTGAGTAGGGTGTCTGCTGTACAGTAAAAGTGGGAATTGTACGGGAATTCTCTGCAATGCACGAGAATTCGTTAATGTAGAAATTTTTAGTAATCAATAAAAAATAAAGTATGTATTTTGTATTTCAGCTTGTAAAAATTGCTCTACGAGGATTTTTAAAAATAAATTTACTTCAACAATATAAAATAAATCATAAATTCGAAATGTAAAACCAACTTTACTGCACTCTGGGAAAAAAATCATGTTAAGAAAGATAATTCAAACTAAACGATTCGCGAATAATAAACTTCATCGTCAAATTTGTGAATAGTTTCTCAACCAGGATCTTATAATATTTTATTCACATCAATATAAAATGAATCAGAAATTTGTAATGGAAAAACAAATAAAAAGAATTTTAAATTTCACGATTTCCGAATTAAAAGTTAATTGAAAAATTTGTAAATGAAATGAAAATTTTTAATAATCAATTCACTACAATGTGAAATGAATCGTAAATATTTATTGTAAAACCAAATTTCCTGCATTTTTGAAAAGCTATCATTGTAAAAAAGAGAATTTCAAAATTCACGATTTCTGAATTAAAACTTAATCGCAAAATCTGTACATAGTTGCTCTAAGACGACTTTTTCAAAATATATTCACTTTCAACATGAAATTAATCGTATATTTGTATTGAAAAACCGAATTTACTGCATTTTGGAAAAGCTATCATTACGATAAAGAGAATTTCATGATTTCTAATTCAAAAACTCCGTGGCAGAATTTGTGAACAGTTGCTCTATGAGGATTTTGAAAAGGAAAATTTACTTGAACATTATATTGATCGCAAATTTGTATCAAAAAACGAAATTTACTGCATTTTTGAAAAATCTATGACTGCAATACAGATGAGTACATATTTAAAATTTTACGATTTCTTAATTTAACACTTTATTGCAAAATTTGTGAATAGTTGCTTATTAAAGATTCAAAAATAATAAATTCACTTCAGTATATAATACATCCTAAATTTTTATTGAAAAACCAAATATACTGCATTTTTGAAAAGCCATCATTTAAATAAAGAGAATTTCAAATTTTACGATTTCTAAATTAAAAACTTAATCGCAAAATTTGTAAACAGTTGCTTTATGACGATTTATTAAAATGGATTCAACGTCAATATAAAATTTTTCGTAAATTTGCATTGAAAAAACAAATTTACTGCATTTTTGAAAAACCACCATTTCAATGCCGAAAATTTCAAGTTTTACGATTTCTATCTGAATTAAAAACTTCATCGTTAAATTTCTAAGCAGTCGCTCTTAGAGGATTTTTAACAATAATATTTACGTCAATATGAAATAAATCGTGAATTTATATTGAAAAACCAAATTTACTGCGTTTTTAAAAAACTATAATTTTAATATAGAGAATTTCAAATTTTACGATTTCCGAATCAAAAACTTTATAGCAAAATTTCTAAGCAGTCGCTCTTTTATAAGGATTTTTCAAAAGTGAATTTAGCTCAATATAAAATTAATCGTTAATTTATATTGAAAAAACAAATTTACTGCATTTTGAGAAGCTATTATTTCAATACAAGGAATTTTAAATTTTACGATTTGCGAATTAAAAACTTCATCGCAAAATTTATAAACAGTTGCTCTATGGCGATTCGTTAAAATTAAATTCACGTCAATACAAAATGAATTATAAATTTGTATTGAAAAACCGAATTTACTGCATTATTGAAAAAACTATCACTGCAATAAAGAGAATCTCAAAATTCACGATATCTGGATTAGTAATTTGATCGCAAAATTTGTGAATAGTTGAAAAATATCAATTTTTCTTTTTAAAATTTACCACTTTCATGAATAAAAAAATCAATGTTTGAGTAATAAAGTTGTGTCTTATACTTTTAAATAAAAAAATACACCTCACCGATATCGATATCGAATAAAACCAATACCAAAGTTAATGGATCCAATCAATGACAAATAAAAATTTTGAAATCAAGATAATTTATTATTCTGATATTTTTTGGATGAGACAGTTCCAAAATCGTAAATATTTTCCGCACCCAAAAACCGAATTGACTGCAATCTCAAAAATCTGAGTTGATGAATGAAGACATTTCTTCTTAAAATTATTCAATGCTCTAAATTCATAAATTTTAGATGAAATTTCTCATATCTCATTAAAAAATAGCGAAACAAACGAATGGAGAATGTTTATGGGTATAGACTCAATTTAAGAAATTTAGAAATTTTTGATTAAAGAAGATTTGTGATCTGGATATTTTGGATGAGGAATTGTAGGAGGTACTTTTTTGTGGAGCTGTCATTTTATTCAATAGGAGTGTTTGGTCGGGCAAACAAGCTTAACACGTGGTTGACATTAGAATTTCGGTTGCACGATCGTATAGCGATTGTTACGCCCGACGTATAAGGAAAGCTTTGGAACACGCGGCCGACTTGGCAGATTGCCCAGGAGACTCGCGAACTCCAAGGGTGCATCAAATCTCAGCTCCATTCACTGCACCTCTCCCCTAACCCCGTTCTCCTCTCTCGATAATGTGTGAAAACAATTTGGAATGTTTCCGGGACATGAAAGTGCGCTTCACGACATCCTAAAGATGTGTACTTGGGCGCGTGTACAGAGTGTCTTACGGACCCAGCAAACTTGGGAAACATGTTGCATTTTTTGAAAACTAGGAGTTTTTTTAGTACACAAAGAATATTTTTGTTTGTTATTGAGTTTTCTGTAACAATGGATGTATATTATTGTTCAATTTTTAGGTGAAAAGCTTATTTTCAAAGTGTCTACTTGTTAGCGAGAATTGTATGGGAATTTGTTATTGTGAAATTTTACTAATCGATAAAAAGAAATTATTGAGTATTTCAGATTGTATAATTGCTCTATGAAGATTTTTTAAAATTAAATCCACGTCAAATTTAAATAAGCCATTAATTTTTATAGGTATCGAAAAACCAAATATACTGCATTTCTCTACAATCTTCTACAGGATTTCGAATTTTATGACTTCTGAATTAAGGACCTGGTTGGAAAATTTGTGGATAGTTAAAAAATTTCGGATTTTCTACTGAACAATTATTACACAATAAAAAAATACACGTCACCGATATGTAACGACATTTATGATCAATCATTCCGATTTTTAGATCTCCTGAATTTTTTATGATGATATTTTTACAATCGGACTTAAATAAAATAGTTACTAAAGTTAGGATTATGAATTCGATAACTTTAAATTTCGAGATCAGAACAATTTGTAATTTTAATATTTTGGATGAGAAATTTTCAATATCATTATTTTGCAGCTGAAAGCTGAATCGACTGTAATCATGATAAAATTTTTTCTTACGATTATAATTCAGTGCTTTGAATTCAGAAATTTCCAATCAAAATTTTTGGTGAAATAAACTGCAAAGTAAAAGAGTTGAAAAAAATAATAAATAGAAAATAGTTATAGGTATAGACTCAACAAATGAAATATAAAAGTTTTCAATCTAAAAAGACTTGTCATCTCGATATTTTCGATAAGGAATTTTCGAAATCGTAAATTATTATATACATCGAATTTTAAGAGTGAAATTCCCCCTCCCCCCTCACCAACGATTGAAATAATTGTATTATTTGATGCCCTTTGAAACTTTGGCTCAAAATTCATCTATATTTTTTGTATCAAAATCAGAATTCAAAATTTTAGCAATATTATTAAGTGTTAGAATTTTTAAAATCTTGTATGCAAAAACTGGAAAATGTAATGTAAATGTATGGGATTGTTCAGCCCATTTAGTAGACACCCTTAATTTTCGAAAAGGAATATCATTGCAGTAGAGAATTTCAAATTTCACGATTTTTTAATTAAAAAGTCCATCGCAAAATTTGTGAATAGTTGGAAAATTTTAAGTTAACTTGTGAAAAATGAACCAAATAAACAATAAAAAATAAAATGAAATCGTTACCTTACATTTGAAATAAAAAAAAAAAAAAACATCTCACTCATATCGACTTCTTGATGATTACTTATTACGATTTTTCATCCTCATAAAATTATTATGACGACTTTTTTCATCGTATTTGCTACAAAATAAGAGTTTAAAACAAAAGCAAGAATTAAAAAAAAAAAACAAAGTTATGTTTGTATGTCTAATTGATGACAAATGAAAATTTCGTGTTCAGAAAAATTTGTGATTTTGATATTTTGGACGAACAATTAAAAAACGTTGCATCCGAAAACCGGATTGACTACAATTTCATACATTTTTGTTGATAAATGATAAATTTCTTTTACCATTATTATTCAGTGCTTGAAATTAATAAATTTGCGATGAATATTTTTTTTATCGAATCCACAGTTAACTAAAACAGTTGAAAAATTGAGGAATAAGTAAATGGATGAAAGTTAAGATTTTAGACTCAACCGATAAAAATATAGCAATTTTCGATCGAAGAAGATTCATGAAATTGATATTTTGGTTGAGGAATTTTCGAAATTGTCAATTATAAAATCGATTATAAAGAATGTAATTTCATATGCCACAAATTACGGCAGCATTATCAAGTGTTAGAATTTTCCACAACCGTGTACAAGAAAACTGAAAAATATACGCGAAATGTTCTAGAATTTTTTCAATCCATTCAGTAGGCACACTGATTAATAAGCAAATAAAATAACCCACCCAAGAAAATAAAAAAATAAAAAAAAAACATGAAAATCTTCAATCTTCACAAAGATTCGTCACCTTCAAAGAATGAGTCTCTCGTTATTATATCATTATATCATCTTAAATAAATTTTGTTTTCTTTAAGAACTTGTAAACTTGATGATGTTACATTTATTCGTTATAATTTCAACTCCACAAGAATCAAAGTTACGAGGCAGCGGAGTGACTTGAAGTCAGAGGGGCAGAGAGGAGGTCTAAAATACCCAACAAAAGTTACATACATCGAAGTTACGTGGGTACAGAAGGAAATAAAAAGCCTTATCGTTGCACTCGGCAGAAAGTACACAAAAACAGCGGGCAATTTGGACGGCAAAAAGTGTGTCAAAGCGCGAGCGCTTAGTCGTCGACGTGTACGTTTTATCTTTTTCTCGTTTTTTTTTCTCTCTTTTGCCTTTTCTCTCAGGGGCGTCAACCCGCTCCGGAAATCATAGGCTGGCTTTCAAAATCATGGCAACGAGTCCCTGTTCGAATAAAGTTAGACATTCCAGGCTGCGTTTCGAGCGTGCTTAATATAACGCGCGAGTTTGCTCGCACAAATACTCTAAAAATTCATGATACGGCATTTGAAGAGTCGATACAGTTGCTTGAAAAGGAAATAGTTGTTCAAACTGCACAGTAAAATGAAAGTTTTTTTTTTTTTTTTTTTTTTTTTTTTTTTTTTTTTCTAGTTGATGCGTGAGTCGAGTGTAAAAATATACAGTAGACTTTGTTTACAACAGAAAGTTTGGGAGATTTTTTTCTGCAACATACGAATTCTAGAACTCGCAGCAGATTATCGTGATGAGCGTGAAGTCGGATCGCGGCAGTTAAATTCTATAGAGGAAGTGAAAGTTTTGAAAGACGCAGCCATGGATTCCCGAAAAATAACATACGAACAATATCTTGTTATAAATGAAGAGGCCGTTCATAAATCTCGTGTGCCTACTTTAAAATGGTAATTCTGTGCCGAAAAATTCCACGACCTCGGCCGACTGCCGAGCATCTCCGAGTGCGACTCTCGTTTACCTGCGAGACCTTCCGTTACTGACCGAAAAATTCTGTTATTCCCAATTCTGTTAAATACAGAGTCTACTGTATTGAGATTGGTACGAAAATCAAAAACCTTCGAAATATTTGAAAAAGGTAGAGCTTGGTCAGAAATTATTTATGGCCAGGTTATTAGAATTCCTAATGCTGTTATTTTCTGAGGTTATTAGATCTCTTGAAGAGAGTCAGATTCAGGCCAAAATATATAGAAAAACTATGAAAGAGGTATAGGTTTTTATTCATGGATTTATTTAATGGGTTCCGAGGGATCAATTAGTGATGAGGATATAATTTCAATGTGAATTTAGTAACTATTCGTATAAATTTCAATTGTTTAAAAAAACTTTTCCAGTATTCTGAGAAACTGAGAAATCGGAAAGTTATAGACTGTATATGAATCGAAGACACTTTGAGTACACTGTCAGAAAATTTTCTATTAAATTTAAGAGATTGTCTTTGAAGCAGATTTCCCAAACCGTCCATTAAATTGTCTATGAAAGTTATGGACGCATCTATGAAAAAATATCAACACTGTCCATGAAAATAATAAATATATTATGAAATTGAATTGTTAATGTAGTATGTAGCAGACATTAAAATCATTTTAACTTCAAATGTTTCGTCAATGAAAATGGATGATAAAATATTTTGATATTTAGGTGGATTTTCATGAAATTCATTGAATTTCATAGACGAATTTTTAAATAGTGTCCTTCAAGAATCACCTTTTTTGATGAATAAAAAAATGTATTTGTATATTCAATATAAAAACAATTATTTTAATATAAATTTTTTAAAAATCCTTTTCATATACGTATGTCCATCAAATTTCGATTTTTTTTGACAGTGTATCTTAAAAATTTTTTAAGCGTTACTAATGGGTAAAGTTTTCTCAAGTGGGCCACCCAAAATCGACTTTTGAGATTTTTTGTTACTTGAGGCGTTTTTTTATAGTTCATGAGGTACCTACTGCAGTCTCCAAAGCGTTTTTCGAACTTTCGATTTTTTTAACAATTATGTAATAACAAAGTATTTTTGTAACTTTTCTTTCAGACTCAATATTTCAGCGGCTACTTGATAGAATTGAAAAATCTTTTTTTTCCCTCGCAAGAAAATAATAAACGAACAAGAAAAAAGGTAATTTGTTATTTAAAAAATTTTTTTGTTCATAAAAAAAGTTATTTGCAATAAACAATTAGGTTTTTTTCAACTTTCTCTAGCAAATTTAAAAAAATTTTTTGGTAAAATAGATGCGGAAATTAATCTTCTTTCTGAAGAAAAAAAAAATTTTAGTACAATTCATAAATGACCAAAAAATGGAAGTGTTTGTCTAAGCGCGCGCCGGGACGGCGCGCTCGATTCCGTCTCCACAGACCGAGGCGTTGTACCATGATAGGGGTAAAATTATAAAAGAATTGAGAAATCGGTTTTGCTTTATTCGTGTTTGATAAATTGTTGTACAACGTAATGAACATCATCCGAAAAAACTTTGCATTGAATCGTTTGGTCGTCAACATACTTGAAACAGTGATATCGCCGAGTATGTTGAATTGCTTTCGTCATTTCAAATCGTGATTCCTACTTTTTTTTTGTGTTTTTCAGCTGCCGCAATCGTCGAGTAGGCAAAATGTATCTTACTTAAGTAATTTCATGACCATTCGTACAATGATTTTGTCGTAGTTATTTGACAATCGCTTTCTTTTTGCAAAGTCGCACGGTACGCATTTCTTTTTATACAACCCCCAATGCCATCACAGGCCCCTTTCCCGTGAGAGGTCGCAAAGAAATGCCACTCAGCCTCAATCCCAAAATCTTTTTTATGATGAAGCAGATTTGAAAAATTAAATCGATTTTTGTATTGAGATGCCGCCCCATCAGAAAAATAAATCAATTTTCTATATTATTAGATCCGAATTTTTTTTTAAAAAAGAAATCAATTTCCCGTTGTATAAATGAACTGTAGTTGAATCATGAATAACACAGTCGGATAAAACAACAAAACTCAAATGTTGTCTTACATTGTTTTTCTTGAAGTACACTACATAAATGTGCAAAGTTGCTTGGTTTTTAGAAAAATGTTGCGATTGGACAGTGTCTTGAATGTCAAAAGAATAATTTTCTGAAAAGTCCAAGGTCACAATAAAATCACCATCTTCGATGTTGTCCTTTATCTTCTTCAGGTATGATGCTTGTGATGTAGCGATGAAATCGTGCTTTAACACAGTGGGAAGTTCTTCTTCCAAACTTTTGATAAAACTGCTACTGGCCTTAGTCTGCGTTTGTAGCTGGCACCTGCAGAAAATTCAAAACGATTATATATATAAAAGAATTCGAAACGCTCCGCAATAGTACAATTTATTAAATATATAATAAATGATTATATATATAATTAAAAAATTTTTTCCAATTAACTGTACCTGTCAGTTGTTAGCCATTGATTGAATGTGATTTTCTGGATGTCCAATTTTTCGAGATTCGATCGCATTGTTTCCAGAACGTTTTTTGTTCCCGGACAGTTTGTACAATCGCCTAGGTAGCATTCGGGACTCGGCTGTGCACAGATCATCTCTCCAAAGATTTCGCGTTAGGTTGACGGAAAATCAAAATTTTTTTTGGAAAAGTCGTTTTTCAAACCAACGAACATTAGTCTCAGATTTTCATGAATCTTACACACACAAACATTGTGAGTCCCTTTGGGACCAGCGTATATACATTGCAGAGGCCGCAAATTTTTGAATGACGTAAGTGATATGGTGCAGTCTTCATGTTCGGCCAAAAATTTTGTATGCAAATCTTCTAGGTTCCCCAAAAGCAAACGTTTCTAAAAAAAATTTCGTAAAAATTTCAATTTTTAAAATGTCTTTCTAGTATGAAATATGTAACGACACTTTCGAAATATGTACCGTCTTGTGTACTCGTTTGCCGTCTATAATGACAGATTTTTAGTCTTTTGCTGCCGGCATCACTCTACTGACTTCGTCTGATAGGTAAAACTGCCTCACTTTCGCGATGACCATTGGATTCGAAGGGTGTCCTTTTTTCGATTCAGATCGAACCCCGTACCCCTCGACAGTTCGCAAGTGTTTGGCGCGACCGGCCATGCGCCGTGAAACACCGAAGGTTTTGGCTATTTTCCTAGTGCTCCAGATAGTCGGACACGTTGTCAAGAGACAAATCTTTTCTCCTTGAGTTGACGCATGCGAAAGTGCGAAGATCGACGATCCACGTTTCTAGTTCCTCGCTATTGGACAGGCTTCTGTTGAATGATTTCTCGATGGATTTGATAATGAAGTCTTGGTCCTCGATTGTCAAGTTTAGCGAAGATGTAGATGAGTTGACTCTAATTTCTTTCAAAGGTTCGAAAAGTTTACGCCTTTTGCACTCATCATCGATGTTCGTACACACGTAATCAGGATCTCTTGCAGTGGAATCGGTTGCATCTTCTTGATTTTCTTCAGGCACAACGTCGTTGCATGGATGTGATGGTTGCTGGTCATTTATTGAGTTGTCTGGATCAGTTGAAGTTAGGTTGTCTTTTTCTCTGTACAACTGAGTTTTGCACTTAGAACACACGTGTAAGCCAAAAAAAGCACACAATTTCGGGTCACAATTTTAAGAAATCACTGACAACTTTTCACGGTAGTTATTATGGCCTTTTTTTTAAAAGGATTGCAACATTTAGGAGCTGCCGGCATTTTCGTGTGTAATAATTTACTTATAAAACGACTGAATTTCACGACGACACTATTCAACGTGAAAGCCCAACGAAAACTGACGAAAAATTTCTTGGCATGGCTTTGCAAAAAAATATATATTTAATCTGTGTCTTGAAATAGATTACGGATACCTTAATGATTGCAACAGGAAATCTCCAAAATGCACCACATTCTTCCACGAACTATTATAATATTATCAGATGTGAAATAAAAGCGGCTCGACAACCTGTGAAAACGGAACCGAGCGCGCCGTCCCGGCGCGCGCTTAGACAAACACTTCCATTTTTTGGTCATTTATGAATTGTACTAAAATTTTTTTTTTCTTTAGAAAGAAGATTAATTTCCGCATCTATTTTACCAAAAATTTTTTTTAAATTTGCTAGAGAAAGTTGAAAAAAACCTAATTGTTTATTGCAAATAACTTTTTTTATGAACAAAAAAATTTTTTAAATAACAAAGTACCTTTTTTCTTGTTCGTTTATTATTTTCTTGCGAGTGAAAAAAAAGATTGTTCAATTCTATCAAGTAGCCGCTGAAATATTGAGTCTGAAAGAAAAGTTACAAAAATACTTTGTTATTACATAATTGTTGAAAAAATCGAAAGTTCGAAATACGCTTTGGAGACTGCAGTAGGTACCTCATGAACTATAAAAAAACGCCTCAAGTAACAAAAAATCTCAAAAGTCGATTTTGGGTGGCCCACTTGAGAAAACTTTACCCTAATAATTTCTATGAATGCTAGAGTATTTCATAAAACCATACGTAAATTATTAGATTCCATGCAACCTTACAAAATTTCCATTTTTTTAATTTCATTTAACCTAATAAATTTAGGGATCGAACCCATTTCAAAAGAACTTTGAGTATATTTTATGGCCCTGAAGAATTATTCTAGAATGAAGAAAATGTTCTTGAATCGTAAGCTTTGTGTTCGTTTTTGAACATTTCAATATAAATTTCTAGAAAATTAATTCATAAACAATTTTTTCCGCTTGAAATATAAACAGATAATTTTTAAATAACTTTCACAAATCTATTCAAACATGACAACTTTTTTGGATGAGACATCAGAAAATGTGTTGATTTCAAAAAATGTATGACTGATCTCGAGTCATTGTGAAATCCCTGGAAATTCATCAAGAAACTAAGGTTCAATGCTTATAAATCATCATTTATAATTCGAGTAAACCTTAGAAAAAGAGTGTGAAGTACAAAATTTCTCTAGGAAGAAATGTTAAAAGTTCATACACAATAAAAGTTCATAGTATGAAAAAGTATTTATGAAATCTTCACTCTTAATTTTAATATTTTAATAACTCATCACATTATTCACATCATTATGTTGTATAAACTTTATGAATCTAATAGATTTTTCATGTATCTTAAAAAATTTTAAACCGTTGTTAGGAATTACTGTGAATAATAGAACAATATTTAATAAAATCTAGATTTAGTTGAATTTTGTAGTTTTACAACTTCAATAATTTCGAAAAATTTGCCTACACTTTTTCAATTACTACTCTATATAATTATGACCTTAAATTACTCTTTTATCGTTAATTCAGCGTAATGTTCACATTTTAGAGATTCTTTAAAATTTTAGATTCATTGTTCTAGTTGCAATTATGAAAAATCGATTGCTTTACTGTTTTTTTCAACTTGCTTGGGTTATTTGTCGAGGTATTACACGATTATTGAGAATTTCGGTGTGTAATAAATGAACTGCTGAGCGTTTCGTGATTTTTATTCGTGGCAGTTGGCGATTATTCTGGAGAAACACATAGCGTGCTGTCGTTAGTTTTCTGTGAAAATTATAGCGCGTGGGTAAGGTAGTACTTCAGGTCACGATACATAAACGAAACCCTGCAAAAAATGTAAGCTGTTCAATTGCTGCACGTCATTTATTCTTAGAACAATTAACTTTGTCGCATTTTTATTTTGGCTCTATTCAAAAGATGCAATTATAATCCAAAAATTATGATAAAATAATCCAGAATCGTAATGACTTAAATCGACAGTTTTAATCTAATCAATGACGTTATTAACATTTTGAAAATTAAGTATTTCTGACTATTTTTGGACAATCATCCAAATTGCTTAAAAAGTAAAAGGTTGATCGTTAAAAAGTATGAAAGTTTTGAATTCGCCAGTAGTCATTTAATTCTTTATTCACGATTCTAAAATAATTCGACTTATTTTGAGAATTATGTATTAAGTTCATGTCAAATCGATTCCTATTTCTTAACTCGCTCTTGAGATTTTTTCATTTTAATTTTTAAAGCTTCATAAATCTTCAGAACTAGTTGTAATCAGGGCAACAAAATTTCTATAAAATGTCTGGAAAATCTTAGATAGTATACAGGTTTTTTCATATTTACTGCCGAATAAAAAAACACCTCGAATCGATGTAACGCAGAAGTTTTATAACTCATAAATCTTTTCGTAAGTCGCCTTAGATGCGTTTTTTACTGAGCATGAAAAATAAGAAAATACTCTTGTAAGTACGATGTTCTACAATTTTATTTAAAAATTTTCAAATTTCCAGATTCGCTTCAAAATTAACCCAACTGCGTATCCAAAAATGTGGCAAAATGATGTAAATTTATTTTCGGAAAATGAGGAATATTCAAAAAAAGCTGCATTTTCGTCATTTTTCGAAAATGTCGGAAAAGACAGTTACAAATTACCCAACGTCGCAGCATGAACAATGTTTATTTTTATATTTTTATCTCTTGTCCATCTCGTACACTTGTTTTTCCAAAAAAAGGTAGATCTTTGGATGTATGAATTTTTCGTAGATATTCCGTGCATTGAATGAGTAAAAAATTAGTGCATGTAATGTTTATATTATTCTAGTGCGCGAAGCTTTTATTAAAAGATGATGTGTTGATTCGAGCCCAATGATTTTTCATGTGACTGACATTCATTGACGTCAGGAAACAAAAAGCCGAGCAGCTGGATACAATAACGAGCGTAGGGAATCTAAGAATAAAATCGGCCACGTTTTCATGCTCATGACAAATTTTCCATTGCTTCTTGCAGATGAACGAATCTAGAGGAATTTTTTATGAATCTATATTTGTGGTTTAATCATAAGAAAATGGAAAATCGATTGAATGTGGAATAAATTTTTAATTTTACGTCTTTTCTTGTACTTAGTTGTCTTATATATTTTATTTGAAAAGGATTTCTGATGTTTCTCACTGAGATTTGATGAAATCATTGAAAAAAAGGAAATTTTATAGGTGAATGTAATGTTACTAGCTTATACTGTAAAAAGTTCAGAATTAATGAGATATACACGGAGAATATGGTCTGTATAAAAATACAGCGAGCTACGAAAAATCCCGAAAAGATACTGAAGTGCCACAAAAAATGAAATTCTAACTATATTAATAAGAGACAATAGAAGTTTTAAAAAATTAAAAAAAAAGCATGAATAAAGAAAATAATGCATATTGAAAAAATTTACAAATCTCACTGAATAAGTACTCTACTAATAGATTCTGAAATTCGTATTATTTCTCTAGAAAGAAAACTTTTTTCAAAAATCTTTTGCGATTCTTCTTACTTTTTTCTTTATTATTTTGATTTGGGAACTTCTGAAATTCGTATATTCATTAGATTATGAAAAAAATGTTCCAATAAGATGCCTATTACATTACGCAGATTTTCACATGATCTTATTAACATATAGGTTACGTATTCATATTTGCTAGAAGATATTGATTTTTCGTGAAAATAGCGATAAAAAAAAAGACTTCAAATTTTGCTCTAGTTCTTGTCACGGCATTGTCACCCCATTCGTGAAATTAATGGGAAATTCCTGTGATTGGAAATTTAATTAGAGGCAATCTCGTAGAGCTTGACGAACATTTTCTTCATAGTTGGAATTCAGTTCATTGAAATACCCATGTTTGTTAGATTGTACACATCAAATTCAAAATTGGATTTGTCAAACCAGTGTATAAAATTATTTGCTAGTCTTGAAAACTTTGTTTCTGTAAATGGAGTAAAAAGAAAAGTTTTCGTGGTTGAATGTCTAGGTATATAATGTATAGTTGTTTTTGTATTTTTCAAAACTTTTGGTGTCATTTTTTACATTTTAGAACATGCGAATTTTAAATGTAACTGTTGTTGATTGTTATAAGATTATGATAAATTATTAATAAAAAAATAGATTTTAAAATTTTTGGAGATATTACACTAAAGTTTTCGTAAAGTTTGTGTCGAAAACAACAATAAAAACTATGACTGTTAAAGCATGTGGTAATATAATAAAGGAAAATTCAAATGAAGCAGAAAACTTTCAATTCACAAAGTTTTGCGTTAACGTATTACATTTTTTTCATTGAGAATTATATCCAAGTATTCTGAGTGTATATTCGATTTTTCAATGCTTGAATTTCATAAATTTAGGTTTCAAAGAGTATAAGTTCAGAAATTTTGAAATTTCCACATTGAATTCCTAGTGCAGAATTTTCACATTCTTATAGCCATAAGATTTTAAGAATCAAAAATTCTCAATCCATAAATTTTTCTTGTTCTTACATTCGAATTCCGAAAAAATAAAAAAAAAATTTCGAAATTTGACGCTAGTTTCAAATGAAAAAGTAATTTTAAAAAATTTTGTTACAACTTAGTGACTGTCACCTGTCAGATGCAAATCATAAAAATACGTGCGACAATTTGAAATTGTTAAACTATTGGAATGATGATCATTCATTGAAAAAACTAATGTTTTAAACTTTACCTCATATTTAAATTGACTTTTTTACACTATAACATTCGGGACTTTGGATAAATTAACAAATCAAAGAATCGTGAAGAAGTTTTTGGATTTTAGAAATTTTAATCAGAATTTATTTTTGTGATGTTACACTTAAGGATTTTAATTTTGAAACTTAAATAATATGTTTACGTCACAGCTGTAAAGTTTTGACATACGAATCAATAAAATTTTAATCCAGAGTCAAGACTTGGGGGATTGTGATGATTTTGACATTGATACTGTAACTTTGAAATTTTTCTATAAAATTATTTTTGATTGTAAAGTATAATGATGCTGGAACTCGAAATATTCAAAGCTGGAAACAATTTCAAAAGGATGTCAAATTTTCGAAAGATTTTAAAAATATTAATAGATTATAATTTACTAAATTCGACTAAAACCTCATTTTTTCATTTTTATCAATGATCATCCTTATTTGCAAGTTATGCATGAACCTTTTTTTTTGGAAATTTCGAATTATTTGACGTTGTAGACAAACTTTTGGTTTTTTTATATTTCGAAAGCAATTTTTCACATGAATTTCGGACTAAAGTACTGAAAAGTTAAATAATATTAACAGAACTATAAAATATTAGAAAAAAATTATTTGCAAAAATATATTGCAGCAGGAGAAATGACTTAATGTAAAAAAATAATAAAATAATTTATAAGGAAAATGTTTTCTGTTGTCCTCGAAACTGTTTGAATTATTCATAAGATTTCGGTATTTGTTGCAAACTAAAAAAAATGTATTATTTTGATTTTCAGATCTGAGACGGGCTTGAAAATCGCCGAGGACCGAGAAAAGTGGAACGGGGGTGGCGGGGGCGAGAGCGAGGAGGTAGTCTTACGGGTCCGGCGGGACCGCGTGGGTCCGGGCCCCGCTTGGGAAAACGAGGAGGAAAGGTCGGGAAAAGTGCGCGTTACTTGTGCGAGGTAACGCTTTAGTTTGTCAGGGAATTTGCCGCGGTGTGGTTTTATTTTCCGTTGGTGCGCGTAATAATCGTTCGCGGTGCCGTCGAGGCATCGTCGACCCGGTTGTGGCGTTCGTCAAAGCGACGTGTAGCAAAATGGGCTGCGCCATGTCCGCGGAGGAGCGGGCCGCTCTGGCCCGCAGCAAACAGATCGAGAAAAATCTCAAGGAGGACGGGATCCAAGCTGCGAAGGACATCAAACTCCTACTTCTCGGTAATTTCTTTTTCCCTTATGGTTTTCGGAAATTGAAGATTTAGAATTTCAGGTATTTGAAGATGTCATGGTATGTAGTACATGGAGAGAAAACATTTGGCTGATGTAGAAATAAATGACTCGATAAAATATGGATCCAACAAAGATTTGAGTATGATAACAAGACGTTCAATAACCGGGCGTTTGAGAGAAAAAAGGTTTTGGAGGTTGAAACCAATTCAAACCACTTTTGAAATTTGGATAAATTTGATTGTTATTTGATTTGAAAGAAAATTATACTATGAGATAATAAAAGTAATAGTTATTAATAATTGAATAAGTAAAAATAATTAGAAATGTATTTACTGAAATCTAGAGGACAGAGAGCGCATAAATAATGGTTTCATGCGAGTTCTCAAAGTTGAATAAAATCTAGGATTTCCTATTTTAATAACTTATAAATAAAAATAATCCTAGCTTTAGAAGAATTTTCGCTCAAACTAAATTCTAATTATAAATGTTTGGCTAAGATAAAGTGAAATATAAACATTTTGAGTCATTTTCTGAACACAGTGGATTATAAATAAATATAGAAAACTACGAAAATAGCCAAAACTCTAAAAAACTTTGAATCCTGGAGCATCAAATTCTAGAAATTTACCTAGAAATTTATGAAAATACCAGGAATTCTTTTTAAATATGCAAACTCTGGAGTAATACTAATAAGAATTATATTATAGAATCGCTTTTTTAAAAATTTAAACAAACACCTACAAATTTAAAAATTTTTAATTCTAGAGAACATCTAATTCTGTAAAAAGTATGTATTTAACAATCCAGAGAAATACTATTAATCTATTAAAATACTAAAAAGCACTACAAAATCGTAGAAATATTACAAAAATACAAGAAATCTATAAAATACTCATATTTAATGTACGTGTAATCTTCTCAGAAATTAGTGAAACTTTTGAAAATCCATTGAAATTTCATTTACGGATAGTCGAATTCTAAATTTCTACGTAGCAATCTACCAAATACTAGAAAATTATAAACAAAACTAAAGAATCTTTCGAAGTTTTATTAATACTCATATAAATGAAGATATAATTTCCTCAAAAATTTATGAAACATGAATCCTAAAGAACATAAAGAATTCTAGAATTCTATTTAGGAAACCATAAAAATAGCAGAAAATTCTATGAATGTTAGAAAAATACTGAAAATCTATTGAAATTTGATTTCTAGATCATAGAGTTCTAGATTTCTGTATAACAATCTACAAGAGTACTAGAAATCTACGAAAAAAACCAAAAAATCTTTTTAAGTTTTACAGAAATAATAAAAATATGCGAGAAATACTCTTAGGGAAGAGCTTACTGAATTTTATTAAATCTTTAGTTGAATATGAACCAAAAAAAAATTTTGTCTCCAATTAACCTCAACATTAAGTTGTATCGTCTACATTTAGTAACTCGACTAAGTATTTTAGTAGACATGAGTAAAAAATTTTTCAGGTTCGTATTCAACTAAGGCTTTAGTTAATAGAAGTAAACTTTTGTCTGAGTGTACTAAAAGTAATTAAAATATCAAAAGTCATAAAGATATGATTTTCTCAAAAGTTTATAAAACTTTGGATCGCATGACAACATACGTCATAAAAAATTCTATAAATCTATACAGAAAACCATACAAATATTAATAATCTTTAAACTGCGTACATTCTAAGAAATACGAGAAAAGTACAGAAAATCTACATTAATTAAACTGTTTTCTGAAAAATCAATTTGAATACTCAAATATTCAAAATTCTTGAAATTTCCAATACTACAGCATCGAATTCCAGAAATTTATAGAGCTATCCATAGAGTTACTAGAAATCTATAAAAAATACCAGAAAATAATACACAATTTTCTAAATAACATACAATACGGAAGTTACAGAAATCCATGAAAAACTTAAAACTTTTGCAAAAAATCTATATAAATATTCAAATCTTTCGGAGCATTGATCCCTTAGAGCATCGAATTCTAAAAGCCAGAAAACCCTTCAAATTGTATTATTACAAAAGAAATCTTAACGTTAAAATCGTATAGATTTTTTTATAACAAATTCTTAATTTTTCATAATATTGGACTAATAATATTTGATTATAATTTGTTTATGAAATTCCTTTAATTTGCAGTGTCTCAAACTCTCAATTTATGAATTTTCAAGTTTTAAGTTCCGTATTATTGAAATTTTCTAAAAAGCCAAATAATAAAATTATGGAAATATATTGTATTCCTGAGAATTTAATTCATGAATGTTAAAAATTTGTATGTCAAAAAATTACAAATATTTCAGGTATTCGGAAATTGAAGAATCAGTCTTCACACATATTCTTTACTGAAATATTTTTAACTCATAATTTTATATTTTTCTGAATTTCGGAATTATCGAATACTATAACTCCTGAAAATTTATTTTCATGTTCTATGTATAAAAATTTCTATCGATTATCTGGAACTTCTATTTGAGTTCCGTTGAGTCCACAAGGTGAGTGGTTGAATTTTAAAATAATCTTGAAAACTAGGGCGTACCCCTGAAAAATTGAGAGAAATTAAGGTGAAAGAATATTACAAAGCTTTTGTTCAACCTTCAAAATTCAAGAATGAAGTTGGGGTTGAACCCTTCAGCTTGATATCAAATCCTCCAAATTTTATTACATTTCAACACACATAGGATAATTTAATTCCAATGAAAATCACTCGTAAAATGGAAAGCTCCAGCATCAGAAAATCCTGACGCATTTGGATGACAAAACGTTGCGAGAAAATGAGCGAAACACTTCCATAATTTCACCCTACGTTTTATTCGAAATGACACGTCCGCTGCGGTATTTGGTATACTCGGCATTTCCACTGACTTTTCGTCACGAATTACGAAAGCGCCGCTTTTATTCATACGCTTTTTCCTTTCTCTCGAGTTATTCCGCAATAACGTGAATTTTTTTCCATTTAAAAATAGCACCGGTCGCAAAAAAAGCCGAGAAATTTTACGAGCTCTCCACCGAAACGTTCAGTCCTGTTTCGAGACAAAAAATGTAAAACGTTGGAACGGTGAAAAAATTTTCAATTACCGGATGAAAATAAATTCCTATTTTTGTACGTTCATGGTGTTATGCGTGCAGAATTTTTTTACAAGAATTCAACAACATAAATTTTGCGTTTTTTACTCTTTGTACAAAAAAATACAACGAAAATGAAAGATTCAATATGTTTTTGAAGTGGTTTTAGCGGCCGAAAAAAAAGGAGTTGAGAAAAAATGTTTTCTAATCTAAACATATTTTGTATCAAGTTTAAAACAATATTGGAAAATTCATTGAAAAACATTATCCTTCGGACCGCACGTAAAAAACATTCTTGTGAACCATCCACCCCATACGCATCAAGTGGTACACATATGCGAAACGCTGAGAGCGATAAGAAGTGCATTACGAACGAATGCACGTAAAACACTCAGCTTGTAGAACACTCAATTAAGTCGTTGGCAGATTCGACGGCACTTCCGATTGCCGCCGCTAAAACTGCACCTCGTTTCATTCATATTCATTTCGCGAAGCTCACGAAAACCCCGCGAATACGTATACGTGGTAGGGATTGTCGATATCGATAATGATAACGATAGAAACACTCTTTTCAAGAAGATTAATCAAATCTAAAAGCTTCTGATGAATTTTCATTTCGTATGGAAAATATTCCAGATCTATTTCTGGTAAAAGTCACATATAGAATATGGGTAAAAAACTTCCAACACTTTTATGGGAAATTCGCCAAGTTTTTTTTAACAATGAAGTTTCTTTCACGAATTCAATAATTTCTGAATTTCCACAAATATTCACAATATTCCCAAAATATAGTTATAAATTTTATTCATATTCGTTTTTCAAAATAATATTTTCATGCCTAGGCGTATTGTCAGATATCCAAAACCTTCCCCTGGCTCCATGCAAATCGTGAACGTAGCGCAATCGTACATGCAAAAACCTGACTATATAAATGTTCATTTTTTTCCTCCCTCGTTTTTATTTTTCACGCGGACGTGAAAATGTCATTGGGAATTCGGTTAGAATGCGGGTATGCAAAGTTTATCGATTTCGTAATTGGATTGAATTAAGCTCCCGTTGTTCGCGTCGGCTGCAGAGGGTTATTGAATGCTTCTTTGGATTCACACGCGATCTGGCGCCGGCTCACGTGGAACGTACGTAGAAGCCAAAGAATCCGCGTTTAACCAGGATTTTCTTTGCGATACATTGTAGTTTTATTTCGGTTTTGTTTAATGAGTGATCAACTCTTAAATAAGGCGATCGGAAATCATAAATAAAGCTGAAAGGTGTTGAATGTCATCCAAGCAAAAGTATTTCGTGTGTTGAACATTTTGAGAATCATTATTTGGTACAGCATGAATAATCAAACATCAGTTGCACAAGTATTTTTGATGCAATGATGATTCGTTCAGACGTTTTTTCAGAGAAAATTATTCGTATGTCACATCCATGTTAGGGCGCATGGTCGTCATTTTTACGCCAGTTTTTATGGACGGTCGGCTCATCGATTCGGTAATCCTGTCTCAGGATTACAGCACGAAAACAACGAAAACACTTAGTAATATTCTCGATAAAAAAGCACAGTTCATACCATGGGGAATACTTGCGTTTTTACTTATGCGATTTGCTGACTCGCTTCGCTCGTTAGCAAAACTTGGCAATCGTAAAAACGCTCGTTTCTGTCCCCTGATATGGCATTCGCTATTATACACCTCAGGGAAATGAACTGTGGTTTATCTCTATGTCCCAGCAGGGAAAACCGTTTGATTTTCTTTTGGTTTAGAAAGTATATGCATTATTTGCGATCGTTTTTTTTTTTCATTATGAATCAATATATTAGTATTGGTATTATCATTAGTAAAAATTCTAACTCTCATTGACTAAATGTAGATATTGATTTGGTTATGTGGATCAAAAATATGATTTCATTGTATCATTGGTTTTTTGCACCCATAAAAGCTTCTTTTGCACAATTTCTATTAATATTCTTTTTTTATAGAATGGCGATAACGTTTATTGAAAATTTGAAAGAAATTATAAGCATCGGAACATTGATTTCCACCTTTCGAAGCACTTGAGTCGGGCCTCGGGTGATCGAAGCTCAGTCGGCTGACCGAGCTAAAGTTATAACTACCACTCACCTGTTGGTCTTCATGCTTACCTTTCCACTCCTTAAGTCAAGTAGTGCAATCGGCTTTAAATCCGACCTAGTCAATCGGTTTGACATTACCAATCGACGCGATCATCAAGATTTGCCTTTCAAGTATTCTTTCCACTTCATTTTTATGGGGAATATCTGCAAAAAGAGCTATGGCTGAGTGTCATTTGAGAAAACGTTTTTCATGCATTGAAGAGTTTGAAAATCTTCCTCTGGCGCAGAATATCTGTATACGTAATAAATCTTGTAAAAAACTGTTAAACATTTGTAAGTTTAAAAGATAAGGAACTGCAAAAATGTATCATTTTCGATAACGATGTCTCAATTCGCAGATATCCGGTGCAAATTCTGCACTTAAAAATAATATAATCGTTCATTCGACGAAACATAAAAGAATAAATTTTGCTTTCGCTGGCGATTTCTGTTTATCACCTGCGCACGTGGAGCGATAAGGCATGCTTTTTTTTTCGAAAGTTTGTTGGAACGTGGGCGATATTCTTGGTGTACTTTTGTCACGTCAAATACGCTCCGGTTTTATCTCCCGTTGAAGCGCTGCTTCCCTCATTTGTTTCTTGAGATAAAAAAGTAGATTAAACGCAAACTTTGTGCAATTACGAAGATACGGATAATTTCATTACGGTAGTTCTCGGGCGTACGGGAAATTCAGGGGCAGGGAATTGGAGTTGGAGTTGTTTTTGAAATTGGAGTTCACGTTGTCTTGAATTCGATGTTCTCTCGATGCATTGAATATGGTAGAGAATTAATTAGGAATTTGAATGTAGCGGTTATTTCGCATGAAGAAAAATGATGTTTACAAATAAAACTTTAAAAATTGAATTAACTTCGATATGAAATGAATCGTTAATTTTCTATACCTATTGTATTTTTTATTATTTCGTACTTTTTTAGTCATCTATAATGAATGTATCGAAAAACCGAATGTACTGCATTTTTGAAAAGCTATCATTGCAATAAGGAGAATTCAAAATTTTACAAATTCTGTATCCAAAACTTCATAGAAAAATGTGTATTTGTGGATGGCTGAAAAATTTCGAATTTTTTCTTGAATAAATCAACTATTTAACAACAAACAAAAATGTTTGAGCACTCCAACCGTGATTTAGATCTTTAAATAAAAAAATACACGTCACAGATGTCAAAAACGTTAAGATCAATTCTTTCGATTTTAAGTTTTCATAAATTTTTTATTCACGACTTTCGTCATCGAGTTTGATGCTAAATAAGAGTCAAAAAAAAAGGCAAGAAACAACAAAAATTATCATAGTTCATGTATTTGATTGATGACGAATGAAAATTTTGAGATCAGAAAAATTTGTGATTTTGATATTTTGGATGAGATATTTTCAAAATAATATATATTTTTTATCTAAAATCCAAATTGACTGCGAATTTACATATTTTTGTTGATTACTGAATTTTCTTCTTACTATTATTATTCAGTGATTTCTATTGATGAATTTCCGATAACGATTTCTTCATCAAATTTACTGCAAAGTAAAAGAGTTTAAAAATTTTGAGGAATAAATGAATGTAATTATTTAAATGTATATACTTAATTAATCAAATATAGAAATTTTTGACTAAAAAGATTTGTCATCCCGATATTTTTTATGAGTAATTTGAGTAATTGTAAGTAGCAAAATTGATTATCAGATGTCGAATTTTTCACAGCAGAAATAATTGCAACAATCGCATTATTTGATGTGCTTCGTAACTTTGAGTGGTAATTCATATATTCAATTAGTGCATCGACATAAAAAAAAAGTATAGCCACATTAACTGCTAGAATTTCCTAAAACCAAAAAAAAATACATACCTACAGGGTTCTTCTTTATTCCAGGATTGTTCTGAAGTTGAGACATTGTTATGATTAAGAATAGCCTGAATTTTGAGAGTTATCCCTAATTTTCGTTTTATTATTTAATGAACTACTAAATTTTGAGAGTTATTCTTCTCAATTTGAAGATATAACTGTAAAATAATGAATTAAAGTTTAATTATGCAACAACTATGCCCATACAAAATACATTTATACTAGCGATATTTTAATAAATAATAATATGTTACTGTTCTTACGATAAATCATTAATATATCTAAATGATGTTTAAAATTGGTTAAAAAAGAAGAAATTTGCTTTTTACTCTCAATAATATTCCTTTCTTTATATTTTTGTCCTCAAATCTCACGATTTAAAAATTCATTGACTCAAATCCTCATATTTCAAAAATAATTTTAATTCGAATAATAAATATTATATTTTTTATATAAATCTTATACATTTTTGATCTATCTAAGATTTGTTAAAGTAAGTGTTTTTTAATTTTATTTTTTCTTTCTGGATTTTGTTCATAAAGGTTTCAAGTTTAAATTTCCACCATTATAAACTCGAATATTTTGTTTATTTAAACACAAAACTGATAATATAACCTTAAAATTACTATCCAAACCCAATAAGAAATTCGTTTTCGAACCATTTATTCTTTTCTCAAAAAATGCATCGATTTACGGTCAATCAATCGTCAACAACTCCATGAATCATGTATACGTACTTTGAAGATTAAATACCTATACCAAAATCCATAATCTTCAATAATCTTTGAAGAGTTTCATATATAAAATTCATAAGCTTAAACTCAAATTTTTCTTACGAATCAACAAATAATTCATAACTAATTTACACAATCAATTTCACAAAAACGCTTGTAAAATTGATGTATAGGTCACTTAATGATTCAGTGTAATTCAATGTAATTAATTCATTACGTTACATGATGAAAACGACGATAGTGAATTCTCATTGAATAATAATCTACAGCGAATCAATAAACTGCTCGGTTGTGTACTATTACTAATCATCAAATTTTTTCCTCCCACATTTCGCTGATCTCGTGCTTTTGTAGCTGTGTATCCACGCAATATCTGATCGGGATAAGCAATATCCATAGAGAGTCATTTAATAGAAAATTATTGGAAAAGGGGGGGAAGACCCTCGCTGTAAGCAGGAAAGCATGTCCTAACCATACGTCATATCCGGCCACGCAATAAAGCATTTTAAGGGGCGAACGAGAGATAACGCTTTTCTATGTACGTTCTATATTTCGAGCCACTATTATCGACTCGGATCAATGAAATCTCTTTCATTTCGAAACAACGCTCGCTTTTCCTAAATGATCTCATTGTTCTAATGTACTTTTGTTTTTCCAGGTGCCGGAGAGTCGGGGAAAAGTACCATTGTTAAACAAATGAAGTGAGTGCAATAACGATTATTTCCATTTCCTGCGTTACTCTTTTTATCGTGCTTTTGATAAATGATTTGATCTCTTTATGAGGAAAGTAATCTTTTTTGTTTCTTGTCAATGTGATGATTCGATGATTTGTGGAAAGAAAGACGATATATGGAAAAAATGCTTTTTATCGTGTTATACAAAGTAAGGTAATATACCATGTACGAATGGAATAATCCTTTTGAAAAAAACACTTTTATTCAAAAAATCAAATTTAAAAAAATATATTGTGATTATAAATGTAGAGATGTATATATACAGGATTCTCTTGAATAAGTTAATAGAAGCTTAAAAATTTCCGTCTCATTTTTTTTCGATATATGTAAAAATTTGTGAAATTGAAAGTGGAAATCTGTTAGAAATCTGACTTTATCATGGTAATCATTGAATCTACGTTTTTCCAAAATCCTCGTGATGGGAATTTTTTGAAATTTATGTGAATTTTTGGAAGAAATTGAAATACTGAATAGACGTGTATTTTATAGTCTGAAACATGATGTATTTTTAAGTTTAATGTAAATTTTGAAAGTAAAAAACTGTGAAATCACAATTTTGATAGAATAAATTGTTTTATTGAAGTATAAAGCATCATTCTTACCGTAAAATATTGTAGTAAAACTTCAAAATTTTGAATGCTGAGTAGTTCTTGTGCATATTCAGTGTCAATTTTTAAGGAGAGAAACTTTATAGTTTTATTTTTTATCGGATTAAAGTTCCAAGTATTGAAATAAAAAATTGTATAGCGTAAGAAATAAATCATTTGTAAATAAAAAATACATAGAACTTAATTATCAAATCTTATAAAATATTCGTGAGTTTGAAAAAGAAGAAGAAATGAATGATCTTTTAGTTCGTGTGAGTAATCAATAATAAAATTTTCAGTTATTTTAGTGACTTTGAAATGAAATAAGTGAATTATTGAACAGAGGAATTATTAATTTTCCGATTTAATAGTTACACATTCGATATTATACAAATTTCAATCTGTTATAGAATTTAAAAAAATTCACTGGATAATTTTAAGATGTTTCTATAATTCAGTGATGTTAGCTACCTATAGTTTTTAATGTGAATTTTTCGTGAACTTTTTAATTGCATTTTCTTGGAGGAAAAAACAAAAATATAATTTTTTGAAAAAATTGTGTAAATAGAAGCTGATAAGTAAAATCAATTATTAATTTGACTTTGGCCTGGTGTTCATGAATCGATAATTTTCAAGAACAATATACTGAAATTTAGAACTCGATATTCTGAAAGTCAAAAATTTTGAGAATCATCAATCTGAAAATTAAGAATCAGTGCTTTTGAAAATTGACATTTTTTAAAAACCAGATAACAAAAAAAATTAGTTACTACAAAATTTTTTCTACAAGAGTTTATGCAAACGTGAAAATAAAATTATAATTTTAATAAATCATTTCGTTTTATTATACTTAAATTTTTTTAACTTTGAAACAAGTTTCAATTCACTTTCAGTGAATAAAGAAGTGATAAAACAGGTAATGAAAAATTCATTAATTTGTTTATCTTTGCAATAAAGTATGGGTACGAAATGCGCAGAAGTCTCTGCTTAAAAAATTCTTAGTTTTAAATGCCGGAATTCTTATTTGAAGTCAACTTTTCGAAACTTTGTGATTTTTAGAAAACTAAACACATCTTTCTCAGATGGCTTTTTTTGTATAAATTTTTTAGTAACGTCGTTTTTTGTATAAGTTGTGTGGATTTTTTGTAACTTGGAATTTATCGGTGTTGATAACACGTGGTACATTTTCTGGAGATCTTCCGGAAGAGAGAAACGGATACCCGACCATCTTTGCTCGCGTATTGATTTTTTTATCTAAAAATATGTTGCTTTGTAACGCTTCAGACTCTTGTCTATGTTTGCGGAATTGTCTCCAGAAAGCTTGTACGACCTTACGAACAATAAATACGTGCCCGTAAGATTGTCAGATATATTTTTAGAATTCAAAAGACTTTGTAGTTGGATTCGTGAAATGTGCGTTTCTTGGATTTTTGTATTACAATTTGTAAGCATACAATTCTTTTAAAAAACTCTTATTTTCAACATACATATTACTGTCTTAACAAAGAATCGATCAGAATATTTGTAATATAGAATTTATGGAAATTGAAGAATTCAAGATATTTTAAAATATGTGATACATTTTAAAATTTCAAATTATTAATCTAGAGAAATTTGGAATCCAATTACGAAATGAAATTCGAGAAAACTCATTCGCAGTATAGTTTGTAACTATAATCATGTAGTTCCTTACCCTGATGGAAACGGGGTAAGCATTGATTTTGATTGACGGGACCATTATTGCTTTGTTTTCAGAATTATTCACGAAAGTGGATTCACGCCAGAAGATTTCAAACAATACAGGCCTGTCGTGTACAGCAACACGATACAGTCCTTAGTCGCTATTCTTAGGGCAATGCCAAATTTGAACATAAACTTTTCGACCAATGAGAGAGAGGTGAGTTTTATTTAAACAACTTTGTTGTAATTTAAAGTATAAATTTCATATGTCTAATATTATTCTTCTTCTCCTATATCTTCGGTTTGAATTTTCTTTTAGTTTCATATAAATAAACCACGTCAGAATCATTACATTAAATTTCATTGACTATTTCTTCACAGTCGTATTTTTTGTTTTCTTTACTTTTCGAACAACACTGTGAACTATGAGGTACTTTTGATTCCCTGATAAAATGCCACATACGTTATTGTTCGGTTCATCAGATCCAACCTCGAACCGAATTGCACAAAGGAGCATTCCGGTTGTAATTGGTACACACGAATGCCACTGATATCAAGATGGCAACAGGTGCAGCGGCAATTACCATGAAAGCTAATCGGGCGCGTGTTTGATAAGCCCGATGCGACTCACTTGATTGCGAATATAAATTAAAGCTCGATGAAAACTGCGATCCCGCGGTTTTTCTTCCTCCCATTGTCGTTCATCTAGCTATAATCCAGCCTGATCTAGACTGACAACAAGGGCGAGCGAACCCTTTCACAGTGCCATTCGATTGATCACCTTCACGAGGGCTCTCATTTTTCCAACTGGCATTATACTCTTTGAACCTTTCTCGATTATTCACAAAATAAGACGTTTAAAATCCTTCAAATGAAATTGTTAAATAGAACGTCATGCGTCTAAAGTTATACGAGTTAATGTAATGATGGAAAAAGTTCTTCTACGCTTCAGTGAACATTCAGTAAAAGCAGGTGGGCACACTGAGAAAGTTTACGGGAGGGGTTTTCCAATAATATATTTTTTGCGTCTTAGAGTATAAGTGGTGAAGTAATTTGAAGGATTGACGAATCCTCAATTTTTTTATGTAATAAATTCTTCTGAATTTCAAACTTTAGGGTTACACATGTCTAAGTTCCATACTTTGTGAATTTAGCATTTTGATTTGAAGGACGGATTTTGTCATTACGTAATTCTTTAGTTTTTCAGGCGTTGAAATTGATAATCATCAATTTTTTTTAGCCATAGAATTTAGATCATATCGCCAGAATTTTTAAGTTCAGTTTACTCAACTCATTAAATCGTCAAATTCGAGTAGTAATTTTTTTAGGAATGATATTTTTTTCAGATAATAACTATGTGTAACTTTTTTCTACTGAATTTTTTACCTTGAAAAATTACGGAGCATTATTGCAATTGGGAAAAATTGTAATAAGTCTTCGAGATTTTAAAGTGTAATTTTTAATATCTTTCATACATAAATTTTTACTATTTCAATCGCGATGTTCATTCAGCAATAAGTTTTTTGCAGTACTTCAAAATTTTACTGTAACATACTGAGTAACTTTCGGTCTTTGAAGTATTGAATTTTCCAAATTATGCAGGTTCTCTTTTTTTTTCGCCTTTTGTATTTATGAATGCTTCTTTCAAAAAAAATGTTTATTTATCGAGAATCGTACTTTTAAATTCCTTATTTTTAAAACTTGCCTTGAGTAGCTGAAATCATTATTTCGAAAAAATTAAAATCTTCGAATTTAAAAAATCCTTTTTACTATTCTTGAAATACATGGATTCTTTGCTGCTTCTGATTACAATAAATTATCATCTGAAAAATCGACTCTTCAAAATTCACAATTCATGTAATTTTTTCAACCATAGGTTAAAGAATATATTTTATACTACATAAACTAGCAAGCTATTAGTTAATTTTCGTTTTGGTAAAATGAAAGTTTATTAGTGAGACTAGTTTATAATTCTATTTTATTTCACCCCGAAATTCACGTCCGAACATCCAATTTCGAGTTTAGGATAAAATAAATATAATTTATTGCTCATAATAATTATTTAAAGATGAAATTGATCAATTGTGCCTAATATGAATATAATAAATTACATGAATGATTTTTCCTCATAGCAAACTAAGTAATTTTGTAATTAGATACATACATTATTTTTTAATAGCATGTACTAAGGTAACTTTTCCTTTTTTTTTTTTCAAAATTCACTTATGATAGTTAAAACTGTTGATTCGAGAAAATAGAATTCTTCAAATTACATGGAAAATATATATCTTTTATCGTTTTTGATACATGGAAATTCTTCCCTGTTTCTAATAATAATAAATTATTACCTAACACATTATGCTGTAAAATGTTTTTAAAAAATAATATACAGCTCATTATAATATTTGAAATGTTTCATTCTTTTGTAGCTTGATCTATATTCGTTAATTAATCTAAATATATGTTATTCTATAATCATATAAACGCAGAAAGAAGAATGGATGTCACGTTAATGCAAATGGACAATTTTGGACAATCCTTGAGAGAAGGATTCGATGTCCATTTTACGGATGAAGTGCAATCACAGCTTATCACAACAACAATATGTATGTTTCTACTGTCGAATTCAACTGTGTGGTAGCTTTTTCTAATGGATGAGACATCCTTTTTTAAGGATTGTCCAAAATCGTTTATTTTCATGGACGTATTATCCATTGTTTTTACAATCAAATAATATAAAATATAGTTATGTGCCAATCAATTTAGGTGAAAAGTATAATTTAATTACAGGGATAATTCAAAAGTAAATGGACAATGAGGTATTTTTGATATTGGCACGATATTTATTTCTTCTTGTTGTGTAATAATGAAAATTCTTAGTTAATGTCTATTCCACTGAGAATATTGGCTATCAACTATTTGTTTCAAAGTCTGATTGTTTTCGAATTTTTTATGCAACTGTTAAAACTTTTGTTTCAAAACTAGTAAATAGGTAAATTTTAGTTCTGCAGTTAGTATCATTCATTTTTGACTAAGCTCAATTTGACATTATTCTTCAATAGAAGTGTTAATACTTAATTGTTCAAAATATAAATTAATTTTTATTTTTATGAAAAAAAAAGGAATTTTGACTGTGAAAATAAAACACGTACATTTTGATATCAAGTTTCATTTTTGAAGCGTAAGAATTTTGGCTTGAAAAAACTGATTTTTTTGAACTTCGGAAAAGTAAAAACTCCTAAACCTCCCTTTTGGATTCGCCATTGAAAGATAAATTTTTCAAATTTCTCAAAATTACGCAGCACACTACCAAAGGCTCTCATTTTTCCAGACTCTTTCACACAAATCGCAATGAACCATAAATTTTCCAATAACTGAAAATAAAACCTCTTTCACACACAGCATAAAATCCTCCGTCGGAAATGAAAAATTTTGAACAGTCATTTATTTGCCTATACTTTTCGAACGTGAATCGAGGATGAAGTTGGACGGATAAAAACTTGGAGAACTTTTATATTCCTGTTTCGCGGAGAATAGATGAGTGTTTGTTCAAACGCGAATCGATGAATTTGAAATGAACTAGCTAGGATTTTACGAGCATTCAAATGGTATCTTGCATAACTCGATAATCGTTAAATATGTATCTAGTCGTATTCAATGTAAACGCACAGAATGTGCTATAGTTGCAGCATATCGGAACCTAGCGATTGCATATTCGGAACGTGATCTTGGGTGCGATAATGACAGGCTCGTTATTTTACTGTAAACGTGATTTTGAAATGATACTGACAAATGACTCATGTTTGAATGGTTTTTAGAGAATGATATGACTTGGAAAAAATGTAAGAAATTCCAACGAAACTTATGAATCTTGTTTTTTTGTGTAATATTCTTCATTCATATCAAAATAAAAAAAGATTTCGAGAAAGTTAAGAAAGTTCTCAAAAATAACATCTTAAATTTTTATTCCCAATTTCGATATTCTGAAAATTTTGATTCTCAGTCTCGTCATTGTACGTATGAAAGTTATCTTAGAAATTTTTTTTAGTCAAAAAGACAAGAGTAAATAACTGCGAAAGGATATAAACTCAATATACAAAGAACAATAGAATTATATTGCCATAAAAGCTCTGTTAATTTCTGAAAGAGGCTGAAAATTTCCTATGGTATTTTTTTACTTTTTTTAAAAGAAAGTTTGAAATTTCCATGAAAAATCTACTTTAAATGTTTCAAAAATTCATTTCGGGATTTCACTGAATATATTTTGTTACGCTTTCAACCTGTTTTCAACGGTCAATGATTAATGAAATTTCAAATAGATCCCTTTGCTACTGACAATGAAACATATTCTATGTCTGACTATTTTCGAAATTTTCGCTGAAACTCGAACGTTAATAGACAATTCCATCCTACCAAATTATTCACCATGTCTGACTATTTCCAAAATTTTCACTGAAGATTAATCCTCTGTTAAATTCAAACTTATTCAAAAAATTTTTGATAAAATTTTTGCGTCTCACATAACCAACATGGATTATTTGTTTTTCTCATCTTGAAAAAAACTTGGAAAAGCCCAACATTAATCAAAATTTGCGTGAAACATTTGTTTAAAATTTTCTCAAAAATTTTCATCTTTGTATTAAAAATGGTTAAAATGCGACGACATCTCCCTAGATTTGCCAAAATATTTACTAAGTCTGACTATTTTCGAAATTTTCACTGACAACTTTTCCCTACTTAAATTCAAACTTAAGAACCTTTTTGATAAATTTTTTATGTCCCACATAACCAACATTGATTATTTGTTAAAAAAACTGAGATATACCTTTATATTAATTCAAATTTTCCAAATTTTCATGAAACATTAAATTGTCTACAATTTCCTCAAAAAATTGATCAATTAATCAACCATTTTCATATTGAAAATGGTTGAAATGTGACGAAATCTCTCTAAATCTCAACACTTACTTTCACCAGTAGAAAAATTCTTGTATTGATGCCAATATTACAAAAATATTTATCATTTCTGACTATTTTCGAAATTTTCACTGAAAAATTTTCTTTCAGTTTAATCGAAACTTTAAAACTTTTTTTATGCATTTTTTGTGCCCTTTATAACCAACTCTAATTATTGGTTTTCCTCATCCTCAAAAAACTTGGAAAAGCCCTTAACATTTGTCAAAATTTTCCAAAATTTTGGTAAAACATTTGTCTACAATTTTCACAAAAAATTTCATCTTCGTATCGAAAATGATAAAAATGTGACAAAATTTTCCTAAATCCTAACACTAACATTCACCAGTAAAAATATTGTGATTCTAATATTACCAAAAAATTAATCATGTCTGACTATTTTAGAAATTTTCACTAAAAAATTTTTTTTCAGTTTAATTGAAACCTTACAACCTTTTTGATGCATATTTTATGACCTTTAACCAACTTTGATTACTTGTTTTCCTCATTCTAAAAAACTTGGCAAAGCTCTTAAAATTTATCTAAATTACTTTTTAAAATTTTTGTGCAACATTGATCCACAATTTTGTCAAAAAATTTTATCATCATATTGAAAATTCTTAAAATGTGACCAAATCTCCCTGAATTCCAACACTTACATTCACCAGTGGAAAAAATTTTTGTCTTGATTCTAAATTCTAATACCACCAAAAATTTATCATGTCTGACTATTTTCGAAATTTTCACTGAAAAATTTTCTTTTAGTTTAATTGAAACCTTACAACCTTTTTGATGCATTTTTTGTGACCTCTATAACCAACATGTTTTCCTCATCCCGAAAAAACTCGGAATAGCTCTTAAAATTTATTGAAGTTTTCCAGATTTTCGTAAAACATTTGTCCACAATTTTCTCGAATAATTTCATCTTCGTATTGAAAATAGTTAAACTGTAACAAAATCTTCCTCAATCCTAACACTTACATTCAACAGTAGAAAAACTTCTTAACTCGATCCTTTACTACCAAAATAATTGCCATGTCCGACTATTTTCAAAATTTTCCCTGATAATCTCTACATAAATTTTTATTTTTAAAATCTGTTACATCAGAAAAAAACCAATTGTTTTCTGTCTTGCTGATAAAGTTTTTAAAAGATCTGATAGACAAATAGATTTTTAAGAGAGTTGAAAAATTATTGGTTAATAACATCATGTTGATTACTATGAAATGAATAATAAGAAACGTAAATATTAGAAAAAAAAGGTGAAACTTGAAATTTTGAGAGGCGAGGGAAAAAAGAATCAGAAAGAAATTTAGTTCTACTATATGTTGAGAATTCACATGTCCCAATTTTTCATCTTATTTAAAAAATATGGGTTTGGTATTATTTATATGACAAGTAACAAATTGAATGAAAAAAATTTTTAAAAAGTTAAAGATAGTTACTCTTTTAATCTAAATTTGATGAATTCAACAGATTGTATTTGTGTAATACAACAAAAAATCTGCTACAAAAAATAGACAATCTGTTGAATTTTACAAATATATATGTTTTAAGTACTGATTTTTTAGTGAAAATGTTTTACAGATTCAGATTAAGAGAGTAGGAAATATGGGTTAGCAAATGTTGTTTATAGAATGGAGTGTAATAAATAATTGTGATTTTGAATACATATGACAGATGTGAGTTTCTGATATAAAAGACATTAGTCATTTAGCCAAAAATCATTATGTCCTCACTCAACATAGACTTTTAAATGGTCATGATTTTTCATGGAATATTGTTAGAATTTTAGACAAAGAGAGTAATTAATTATACGAATAGATTAGCCTGAAAAATGATTTTTATGAAAAAAAAAAAAAAAAAAAAAAAAACGAAAAACATGCCAATAAACAGGAAGATACCAAAATCTTAAGTCCTGTTTATGATAAATATTTTGAGGGATTTGAAAACATGATTATCAATCCGTTAAATAGTTATGACTTTTTATAACTCGGATTTTACAAATTTTGATCGTCGAAGAGTATGTGATTCTTATTATAAATTTGACTAAAAAATGGAACTTTCTTTGACTAGATCATTTTGTATGCCTGTATGGATTATTGGAATGACATTTTTATAAATCGATAGGATGAAACTTCTGGATATTTTTGTAAGTGATGAAATGAAGATTTATTTTTGTAATCATGAAGAATCATTTATAATTTTTTATATTTGTTAACATAACTCCTGAGGAGGGCTCTGTCAAAGCTGTAAGCTTGAGATATATTGAAGGATTAAGTAATCATCCCCAAAAAATGATTTCTCCCAAATATCGTTAATTTTTACTCATTGGAATAAAGGAAGTGTTTTTACAATCACTTAATCTCTTCCAAGATTAATTTTTCATTATAATATAAAAACTTTTGAATACAGTTTTATTACTTTCAGTATTTTTTTCGAGATTTTAGAATTCGCGAAACTTGAGGATATTGAATTTCTTGATTCACACTCTCAAAAGGTTAAAAATACTGCATTGAAATGTTTCAGACGGACGCGAAAATGGTGTTCGACGTTATACAGCGAATGGAAGACACAGAGCCCTTTAGCGAAGAACTTCTGGCCGCCATGAAAAGGCTTTGGGCGGATAGCGGGGTTCAAGCGTGCTTTGGTAGAAGTAACGAATACCAACTCAATGACTCTGCAAAATAGTAAGCCCACTGTTAATTTTCCGCGCAAAGTTACACTGACGAAATTCCGCCGTGACACAGCGGTATTTGCCGAGTTATTTCGCTCGTTCTCCAAATACCCCCAGCGTGTTTCGCATTGATTCCCAAATCGGGCCAAGTTTTTCAAAAACCAAACTTTGTTAATTAGGGAGAGAAAACACGATTTCAAGTTTGTTTGGTCACGACTCAAGGATAATTTTCACTCTTCTTATTTCGAACGCGGAAAGGAAGAGAAAGTAATTATTTTTGCAGGATGGGGAAGTTCTGGAAACCCACAATTTTGGCGTGGAAAAAATATCGGGAAGTTGGGGTTATATGAAGTTCGGCTAGCAATATTATTAGGTGTTAGAATTTTTTCTAAAATATGTGCAGAAAAACTGCAAAATGTACGGGAATTTTCGTCAGCTTATTCAGTAGACACCCTGAAATTTCTTTTCGCTGAAGAATCGAGTCTGACGATCTGCCAAGTATATCAGGACGTAACGTCCGCCCCCAGGCGGCAAATCGTTCGGTCGCATCTAAAGTTGATCCACTCAAGGCGACAATAACGTCAAGTACTGTCGCAGACAAAACAGCCCTCGATAACTATCCGTCGTTTAAGGATGATACAGGAAGTTGGCCGTTGCTTTAAAGCCCGTGCTTGCGATTTCCAACTGACGTGGCGCTGACAGCTCCCGCGATTCGAAGCTGTCGGCTTCATTCTTGTTGACCTTGTTTCGCTCGTTCGTTGCTGCTGCCGACGAGCTTTCTTTCTCCCTCGCTTTCGCTCTCTCTTTCTCTCTCCCCCAGAGTTCCTGTTGCACTTCATATTTCAAGCAACTGACACAACTAATAAAGATTTGCTCGGGCGCAATTTCACGAGCTTCCATCCAGCCAGCCGCTTTCAGCATCGCGGATCAATTTCGAGATGAGGCACGAATGCGGATTCTGTCGCTGCTTTTGTCGGGATCGCCGTGGCGTTCGCAACGTGCAGGGCGATGGAATAGTTGATTATGCGACGAGTTAAAAAAAACGGTATATTTTGCACTGGGAAAAAAATATAGTAATTATTACAGTTATGTATTGTACAGTGGAATCAGGCTGAAATATTGTACACTTTAAAAAAAAAATTTGTGGTAATTTTACTGTACCTGTACGAAAGTCATTAACCATTACTTTCTGGTGAAATTTTACTAGCATTTCACTATACACAGTTGGAATTGTCCAGTTTATTTATACTAATATTCCACATTTAAATGAAATTTTCCTATTCAAGTATGTGAAACATGAAAGAATAGTTAGTTTATAGTACCGTGGTATAAGAAATTTCCGTATTTTTTTTACAGTGCACCTTTTGGTGAATATTTATAGCAGTTTTTGTAAGAATATGAAGTAAATATCGTCACATTATATTGTAGAATATTTATTTTCTTGTAAAAACTTCTGTATATGTTTCATTACCTACTTCACTTTTTTTTTGCAATATCATATTGTATTTCCTATTAATCCAGGTTTCAGAAAATGCCATACAGTTTTGCCAGTGTCTTCTTGACATATTTTTGTGTACTTCTTAGTATGCATATTGTAAATGATGCAATATCGGAAATATTTTGTAAATTTTACAATATGATATGAATTTTTGAAATGCATATACTTACATGTACAATAGTTTCTCTTACTACATGAAATATATTATACGAACTGAAAATTAAAGAATAAAAGGTAAAATATTTCACATGATGTTTTACTATACACGTACCTTTGTACTGGTATAGTAAAAATTACAATATTTGTATAATAGGCACCTACTATGGTATTTGTATCCTGTAGATATTGAATTTTCTGAAATTATTAGGTAGAAAATAACATAGATATTGTAATTTGTACAATAAATCAATTTTTGCTGTGTACAATATTGTAATAAGTTAAAAAAAAGACGAAATGTGCAAGAATATTTTAAAACCTGCAATATTATACTCCGAAAATTCTGGGATCAAAAGAAAACATTTTTTAGTGAATAAGTCTTATGAGTCAATTGATTACAGATAGTAATCTGCTGCATTTCATTGCATAAAATTATTGGTGAAATCAATTCGAAAGAAGGAAATCGACCTTTCACATTCCAGAAAGTAAATTCTCTATCATTCGTTTTACGATATAACATATTGATTTTTAGATTCAGTACACTGATAAAAAATGTAGTAATTATCACAAAACTGTATTGTACTGTGAAATTAGTCTCAAATATTGTGCTTTTTGCTAGATATTTATAGCAGTTTTTTGTTATAATGTATAGTAAACATTCACAAATGATACTGGAGTAGTAGACATATTTTGTTGTAAAAACTCCTATATGTATATATTTTGTATTCTTCCATACTTTTTTTGTACGAATAGCAACATCATATCGTAAATGCCATACAGTTTTGCCACTATTCAGACGTGTATAGTTCCTTTTGCTATTTTTTTGAGTACATTTTAGTATATCATATTGCGATTGATACAATATTGGAAAAAGTCAGAAACATATTGTAGATTTTACAATATGATATTAATTTTTGAGATGCATATACGAGGGGGGACCCAAAAGTAACGGGAATTGTGTTACAACTTTTTTATTGACAAATTTTTTCACACACAATTTTTATCACCTTCAAAGTAACCCCCATTGACTGTAATACACTTGTTCAATCTTTTTTTCCAGTGTTCAAAACAGTTCTGAAATTCATTTTTTTCAATGTTTTTTAAACCTTCCAGCGATTTTTGTTTCACCTCTTCTACAGTCCCAAAAAATTTTCCTTTCATGTCCCTTTTGAGTCTAGGGAACAAAAAAAAGTCACAGGGGGCAAGGTCCGGTGAATAGGGGGGGTGAGCAATCGGTGTCATGCCGTTTTTGGTCAAAAATTTCTTCACGGACAACGCTGTGTGGGCAGGTGCATTGTCGTGGTGGAAGAACCAATCTCCTGTGCGCCAAAGATCCGCTCTTTTCTTCCGGATGTTCTCCCTCAACCTTTTCAAAACCTCCAAGTAGAAGTGTTGGTTGACCGTTTGGCCTGGAGGAACAAATTCTGCGTGCACAATACCTCTGCAATCAATCGAAGAAACAAATGAGCAATGTCTTGATGTTGGACTTCACTTGGCGTGCCTTTTTTGGACGAGGCGAGAGAGGTGTCTTCCATTGGCTTGATTGCTGCTTTGTTTCGGGGTCGTAGCCATAGCACCATGATTCATCGCCAGTTATAACCTTGAGAAAAAAATCTGGGTCTTCATCCAACTGATTTTGCAGCTCAAGACAGGCCTGAAGTCGACGCTCCTTTTGATCGTCGGAGAGAAGGCGAGGAACAAATTTGGCTGCAATCCTCCTCATGCTCAAATCTTCAGTTAAAATCCTCTGAATTGAACTCCATGACAATCCAGACATCTCACAAAGTTGATCGATGGTTCGGCGACGGTCTTCATGAACAAGAGTGTTGATTTTTTCAATGTTTTCGTCCGTTCTTGAAGTCGAGGGGCGCCCAGAACGAGATTGGTCTTCTATTGACATCTCCCCATTCTTGAAACGCGAAAACCAGTCGTACACACGCATTTTACTCAAAGCATTATCCCCATAAGCTGTTTTCAGCATCACAAGGGTTTCCGCGGGTGTTTTTCCTAACAAAAAACAAAATTTTACAGCCGCGCGTTGCTCTCCGCACTCAGCCATTTCACGTTTTCGCCGAAACGGAAAAAGTCGTTTCACTAGAAAAATTCTTACGGACGAACAAATGCACTCACAGCAAATGAACTTTGCACACTGACTTGGGAGAGTAGCAGCTTGGAAGAGAACCAGTGGAGAACCCGATTCCCCCCTCCGCGGTCCCCCCACCACCTAATTCCCGTTACTTTTGGGTCCCCCCTCGTACTTACACGTACAATATTTTCTCTTAGTAGGTGAAATTTATTATACGAACTGAAAACCAAAAGATGAAAAGTAAAATATTTCATTTGAAATTACACTATACACGGGTATGAATCCTGTTAACTAGTAAAGTCAAAGTTACTATTTATATAGTACAATTTTCGTTCTGTAGGTTTTAAATATTTTTAAATTATCTAGTAAAAACTGGCATACAACCTGCACAATGTAACGATTTGTACTATAAGTTTCATAATTAGGTTGTACAACCCGTAAATTTTTTGCGAAATTCCAATGAATTTTTGTAAGAGTAATCACAATTTTTTACGTAATGTGAAACTTGATTTTTCCTCCGACAAAATAGCCTCTGAATAAGATAATTTATTTACTACAGGTCGATATAACATGATTGATATTATTTTGAATATATTATATCGATTAATTCTCATTACTTGAGTAATGTAAAAAAAATGAATTTTTAGAAATCAAATGGCTTATCTTGGAAGTCGTTAGTAAAAAATGTGGTCTACGTAGATAATAGAATGAAAATGATAAAAATAAATTGGGAAAGAATAGACGAATTAAGAATAAAATCTGAGAATATATTGAAAATTGAAAACTTCACATCTTATATCTGAATTTAGCAACTAGTAATTTTCAAAATTTCGTGTTCCGAGATAATAATTGTGGATCCCCTAAAATGACATGATTCTAGGAATTTCACATGAAACATGTTTTTTCGAAAGTTCATTACTCTGAATTCAAATAAAAATGAAGTGCAAATTTATCTTACTCATAAACGCAAGGGAAGAGAAAACAGGAAATTTAAAAATCCAGAAATCGCAACAAATTTGGTATTGTTAGACAAACGATTCTGTGAAAAAGTGCAGGGCTATCATGTATTACATTGTAAAAACTTGGGATGTCGCTTTTTGTGAAGTTGAGTTTCAGATTGGCCGTAAAAACGTTGTCGATGTGCTGAAATAGCGATGAATTAGTCAGCGCGTGCGCTTGGGAATACGCGTCACAAGTTACATTTGGCTGTGTCAGCGGCTTGAACGTGGATCCCAGCATTTTTTTTATTGATGCTCGGCATTGACAGGATCAGATTTATTTTTTAACAGTCCAAAAACGCTCTGCGAAAGATTAAAACTTGAAAATAAATCGTTATTGCATGACAACCAATTTCAGAGACAGAATTTTATTTATTTTTGAGAAGTAGAACAGTTTTGAAGATCTATTCCTGAGAAAAATTAGAAAACTTTGAACTTTGAACTAAAAGAAATTTTTCAATGAATATTTTCAAAATCTTGCGTTTTGAATTCGTTTTTATGAAATAATTCCGAAAACATACAAATAATAGAAAGAAGTGATACTTTTTCAGTAAAATATTCCATAAAATCTTAAACTTTATCTTCGAAGTTCGAATCATCCGTTGTTAGGTAACTTATTACAATTCCTCTCAAGATATAGAATCTTTGAATATTCAATAAAACTTTTTGCAAGAGATATTAAGTTTCCTAATCAAATTTACGTGTTATTGTGGAATAAGGTGATTTGAAAAGTATCAATTTCCGTTGGTATTTTTTATTGTTAATGGGAATGAGAATCTGAGAGTAAACCTGAACTCGAGAAAAGCCAAAATCCTATAATGGCATCAAAGTCAAAGGCTGAAAAAGGTGGTTTCAATTTTCGCGGAAAGGTCGTAAACGAGATTAACTCAAGCAGATGAAAACTCCCGTCTCGAATATCTAAGAGTAGCCACATACTTTACCGCCTTGAAGCTCTCGGAGTCCAATAAAATCCTATCTCATTGCAAAAAAAAAAAAAAAAAAAAAAAACTCGATAACCAATTTTAGTAAAAGTTACGAGAAGTACTTTATGTAGACAATAAATATTGAAATTCTTTATTCGTCAAAAATTACGAATTCCTCTTGATTTTTTAGTTTGGAACCACTGATAATATTTAATAAAATAAAAACTTTTTTTAGTTATTGTTTTATTGAATTCCAGACGGCTTAATGTTATTCGAACTAAATTTTTTATGCATTGGTTCATCATTATTTGGTAAGGTATATTTTTAATCCCTTAATTCTTAGTGTGAATTTTCGCTTTATATCGATTTATAATACTAAAATGGAGAAGAAATTCGTTGTCATAGAGTGAAAATTCACTCTCAAAGAGTAAATAATATGTTACTTTCAGAGAAGTTGAATTTCATCACATTCTATTGCATCAAATTCTAGAAATACATGTTGAATTTCTCAAAAGAACTAGAAAATCGTGCAAAATTTTATATGTGCTTAATAATGCAACAAGTCTATAAATACATGAAATGTATACAGATAAAACTTTTTCAATAATCCATTTATTCACAAAAAATCTATAGAAATTTAAAAAGAATCTAGAAAACTTTGGTGCCTAGAGTATTAAACTCTTGATATATTACATATCAATCTGCTATAAAAATTGAAATCTAAAAGAATACGAGAAAATACTACGAAATTTCATAAAATGCTGGTAAATATTAGAAAGATTCAAAATAACTAGAATCTATAAAACATTTCATCTCTATATAGATATTATTTTCTCAAAAATGTATGGAATTTTCAATCATGAAGTATCTAGATCTGAAAATCTACACAGATATTCCTCGAAATCCAAGAAAATTCAATCAAATTCATAAATATCGAAAAATTATAAAATAAATTAAAAGTTTTCGAAAACTGTTAAGTACTTGGAACCTATGAAGATACTTTCTTAAAATAATGATAATAAATACTGAAAATTTTGGATTCTAGAGTATCAAATTCTAGAAATCTACATGTATTACAATTTAAAAAAATACATACTAGACATCAGCAGAGAACGTAGGAAATTTTACTTAATTGAAATAATTCTGAAAAGTATAAAATAATTAAAAATACTAGAAATCAAAAAATACTTAAATTCCAGGGAGATGTCATTTTCTTGAAAAACTATAAAATTAATATATGTATATCTATAAAAACGTGAATCCTTGAGCATTGAATTCTAAAAGTCTATATGCAAATTCCAAAAAATCGTCCAAACTATAAAAATATTGAAAAAATGCAGTAAATACTAAAATTAATGGTAATCTATGGAATGCCAGTTATCTTTGGTAATACTTTTTCCTGAAACATTCCTTAAAATATTGAAAGTCCAATAATTTTTGACTTCTAGATCATCGAATTCTCAAAACTCATATGATGACATTTAAAAAAATGCCAAGAGTAAATAAACAAAAAAATAGAATGTCCTTAAAATTTTATAAATAAGAAAAATTCTAAACATACCAGCTTTCTATGAAATATACTACCCTTAAAAGGAAGTACAGAGTTTATGAAATACCTCAAATGTATGCAAATACATAATTTCCTCCAAAATCTAGGAAAATCTCAAAAATCTGTAAAACTTTGAGTCCTAGAGTATCGAATTCTAGAAATGAATGTAGAAAATTCCTACAAATACAAGAGAATCCTTTCAATAGTAAACATATTGAAAAAATAAGTACCGAGAGAATAGAAATGAAATGTACTTTTATATGGAAATAAGTGATATATTTTAAAAAGTAAAACCTCGAGTTTGCAAACCGATCTTCAAGACGTTTAATGTTAGAATAAATTTTAATATTATTTGATACGACGAAATAAAAATAATTGACTTTTTTGAAATTCAACTCTGCCTCTTCATCTACAATTTCTTAGCTCTGCTACTAGAATTTTGTGTTTATCTTGTATCCTGATCGAAAAATATTCACAATATCAGAGATATATGCAAATTTTTTTCCACCTTTAAAAAAACTGCATACCTGTATAACTTTTGTGATTTCTAGAGGATCAAAATACAGTAATTTAAGAAAGAAACTGATTTTTTTTTTGTTAATTTTCACGCTTCTCGCACATCTATTCAAAAAACCTACCTGTTAGAAACAGAGGTTATATTCAAAAGAAAAAAAATGTCGACGGTTGGAATCAAACTAAAAATCTTCTCAATACCATCATTGCACTTTAACCTTTCGGCTGGTGCAATGCATCACACGGATTTCAACGTAATGCCTAAATTTTGTAATAATATTCTCAATCAACGATAGGAGCATTTTGGCAAGAATGGTTTTAGGGTTTTATGAAGGGTATTTAAAAGAATACGATTAGAGATTTTTATGAAAATCGGTGAGGACAAGGTCAGACTCTCCCCTTATTGCCAGCCTACTGATGTCGAAAAATGACCAAGGCTCAGTGTTGGCAGTATACAATATTTCAGTAGGCACGAAAACGAAGGCGAATATATATCCGGGGACAATTAAGGGCGAATGTAGCGCAGGGAAAAGGAGCATTGGAGTAGGGCAGAAAAGCCGAGTTCTTTGATACTACGCATTCTCTCCCACGTGTGTTGGCGGGGGTGGGAGAAAAGGACGAGTGTTACGAGCTCGCAAGAAGGGAAAACAAGGGACGGAAAATATGTGGAGCGTTTGAGCGTACAGTCTGTGTCGTATTGATCGACGGTGACGTCACGCCACGCCCGTGTCACGTGGAAAATGGCCGGCACAAGCTCCTGAACCCCTTTTTTCGAGGATATACTAACCTAAAAGGGCTACTCAGGATCCGTCACCGAGGAAGCCTTTTTTTCGTTGAGGAAAGAAAGACTACTAAACGTGCTGATTTTTCGGGACATGTCCCGATTTTTGGGAAATTTAAGAATCTGTGGATTTTTTAACACTGTAAAAAAAATACGGAAATTTCCTATAACATGGTACTGCATATTTACTATTCTTTTATGATTCACACACTTGAGTAGGAAAATTTCATTAAAATATGGAATATATATTAGCATAAATAAACTGGAAAAATCCATTATAGTATAATTTCAACACAAGGTAATAGTTAATGACTTTCTTATCAGTACAGTAAAATTGCCATAAATTTTTTTTAGAGTGTACTTTGAGTCGCAATTTTGAGGGCAACATCACTGTTTTGAGACTTCAAATCGAAATGATGGGCTTAGAAAGAAGAAATTTTCGGGAAAGGTTTTTTGGAAAAATATGTTTCCTTTAAGATTTTATAATTTTTCAATTTTATAGGTTCTGGTTACAGGGAGTACGATGTTTTCATTCTTTGAATTTTTGTATTTTGAAGTTGGAGAACTTTTGGAGCCCAAAGTCACACTTTTTTCATCTACGTATTTTATATAATGGAGTTCGATTTTTATGGTTTTTAAGTCATTGATGTTTTAATTTTTTTTTCTAATGCTTATTTTAGTATTTTCAATATTTCTATATGTTTTATCCAATATCTTAAAAAATTGAAAAATTTCTTGAAAAATTTCTTATATTTATATAGATTTTTGAAGAAATTATATATCTACAAAGACTTAAAGCATTTCATAGATTACTAGAATTATTTTATTGTGTGTTTATTATAAAATTGCGTCATATTTTCCGGCACTTTAGATTTATAGTATTTCTATGGATTGCTCTATAGATTTTTAGGATCTGATGCAATGATATTGAAAGTTGTAAAGATTTTGAGTCTTTTATATGATTTTACAGAAAACAGTAAGCTGTTAAAAATGTTCGTGAATTCATTAACTGCACAGTATCCTTTAAAAGTACTTAGTAAGTGTATTTACATGCTTTCAAACGTCATCTTACGAATAAGCAACTCAAATTTACAGAACGCACGAAAAGTTTACAGGACGAACCCTAAATAGATTATAATACTTCACAAACCAAGTTTTGTAAATTTACAGTACAATTTTCTTAAACTCATGGTATACGCAAATTAACGTACTGATACTTCCGGGTAATTACCCTAAAATCGGAATAAACATTTTTAGAGATCACTCTAAAAATCTTATTAACGTATTGGACATCTTTTATGCAGAATTCCAATACGTTTCGGTTTTTTTTTTCGTATTTTTTTTTGTTGCTTTTTCTAAACTTTAAAGAACTTTCTTGTATATATGTTAATGGGATTTTAAAGTTTCATGAATTTTTGATAAAATTGTATCTACGTAGTCTCATCTACTTAAATCTACTTGTATCTACTTGTCTCAAAAAGACAAGAGTACAAGTATTTCTTACATTTTTTTTAGTATTAGCGAAACTTGGGAGGATTTTTCAGTTTTTAATAGATGTTTAGTATTTTCGTAGATGGCTCTATAGATGTCTAAAACTGTTGTATAAATTTCAGTCATTTTATGGATTTCTAGAAAAGTTGTATAAAGTATAAAACAATATGAAAATTATATAAAATAAATATTAAAAAAAATAAAGCTATTGGTCTAAATGTTTTATAGGTTTTTTTGTTTTTTCATATTTTTAGATTTTCCGTATTTTTCTAAATTGTTATCTACGCTTTGAAGAATTTGACGCTCTAAAATTCAAAGTTTTATAGATCGTAAGTATTCGTCTAAATTTTTCAGAAAACAGTTATTACATATCGAATTCTATTATTGTAAGTATTTATTTAGAGCTTCTATAATTCGAAAATTTTGTGGTGTTTGTTTGGGTTTCTATGTAAATTTTCAGGGTTTGATGCTCCAGGCTTCAAAGTTTTAGAGTTTTTTAGCATTTTCGTGGATTTTTTTTTTCTGTACTTGATGCACTTGGTAGAAACAATTTTTGTAACTTTCGTTTTCGACCTTATCCTAGCTACTTATACATTTATAATAAGAATTTCGTTTGAGAAAAAATTTAAGAAAGTTAGTAGAATTGAGAATTCTGAATATTGTTCAACTTTGAGTTTAAATTTACATGAAACCATTTGTTACGTCCTCTAGATTCCAGTGTGTAAGTATATTCTTTATAATTTTTATATACTTTATTATTTATTATGAATAATGTTTGTGATTCGTATTTTTATTATTTATTGTTAAAACGTTTTTTTTTATTTCCGAACGAAACGATGTTTCATTTTAATCGAAAAAATCATAAGAATTATAGATTTTGCAGTTATTTTTACTCTAAAAATTGGATAAACCGAAAAATGAAACATACTCAAAATTTCCAATTCTAAAATTGAAGAATGTTCTTTTGGAAATCGCGAGAGGTTTTAGAATTTTGAGCATTGATTGAAGAATAGTGTCATTCCTCAATTCATGAATGATGTTCCAAGTCAATTTTACTACTGTATCAAAAAAAAATTATGATCTAGATTCAAAATAGGAGTTTTCAAAGATGGAAATATCTTCAAAATACATATACAGAAAACCATATTTTACTTTCTCCAAAACAAGTATTTTGAACATGTAAAAATTAAGCTGTTTAAGTCAGCAAACTCGATATTGATGTATGAATTTTTTTTGCTACGCCATCAATGTAAATTTAATAATAAAAGTAGAATCCCTCTTTAGAAAATTCGATCGATTTTGATTCACGCCGATAATAGAAAATCGATCAAACCGTTTCCTAGCGAATATTGTTGATTAAAAAATTTCCCCTTTGCGGAAAAATTGAAATTCATGTTCCAAACTAGCAAGACGAAAAAATTTCCATCCTCGATAGAATTACCTAACAGAACCGCTGAATCTGGGGTTGGTGACTCCAGGGATTGGCACTTTCGAGATTATTTCCTTTCTATCTTTTCCTCTTCTTTTCAGCTTCTTCTTCGCCTTTTTTGAAGTTGAAAGTATTTGATTTCAATCTCTGCTCTTTCTCTAAAATTTAACGTTCTTCTGAATGTCGCATTTTTCTTCCGATGAAATGATGAAATTCACATTCACATGAAAATTTGAATTGTAAGTATGCGGATTTTTGCAGGATAATAATAAAAATAAATTAGATTGCAGGCTTCATTAAAATATTTCCTTAATTCATAATTTTTGAGCAATGACTTTCAAATTCTGCAGATTGCAATTCCGAAGGTTGGAAATTACCAATTCATGAATGGATATTCGTGTTTCTGAAAATTTTTAAATTACATTTATTGTGTTGATATGTTAATTACAATGACTAAACTTCCGCATATGTTATAATTTATAATCTTACGTGAAATCAAATTCTCAATATTTAAAATTTTCAATTAACGCAGTTGAAAATCAATACCAAATAAGTTCAAACTTTCATTTAATATTCATAAATAATTCTCATCATAACAAATCGCGTGGAATTCATAATAACTTAAACAATGTCGGTTTATTTAGACTAATTATTGATGTTTACCTCGTTTACGAAAAATTTCGAATAAGTAGAGATTAAAGGTAGCAGTAGCTCGTGAAACGAGTTCATGTATTATTAGAAAATATTGAAATAAGGTTTCTAATTTACCATGCAAAATAACTGTTTTCGCAAAATGTTCATGGGTTCTTTTGCCGACGTCTCTCGAGCACCCTGAACGTTGTAATTTACGTTAATCGATAATACGCGAGCTATAAATACAACAAAAATACGTAATGAAATGAGTTTACTGAACATCCAGTACAACCTATGATGAGAAAAATTATATTGTAGGAAAAAACGTTGAATGTTATGTACAAGTTTTTTATAAGGGAGGAATTACTTGAATACGTAATTGACAGGGCCGGATTTGTATCAGAGCAACAATAATAGATTCTTAAACGCAGTTTTTATTTTATTTTATTTATTGGGCACGTAAAAATAAAAAACTTTGTGATGTTCACAATATTTTTTGTTTATTCAAGCATTTTTCTAAAATGTTTTAAAAAACCGAATAATTTCATGAAATAGTGTTATTTTGAAGCAATTTGTTTTTTCTTCAATGCAACAAATAAAATAAACAATCAAATTTTTTCATTATAATTTCCATTTCGCTATATAAAGCAATGTACAAAGAAAGTATAAATAATAATAATCAGAAAATTTTGTACATTACAAAATATTTCGTTCGAAACTTTAATTGTTCTTTCATTGTTGGAAAAACAAGTTTAGTCTTGTACTTGCTTCTTTAGAATCAGCTGTACTTTAATTAAGGTCAGTAATCAATTTCCCTAAGATTATTCAAATTTATGAACATGAAATAATGAATGTCATAATCAGCTGTAATTTGTTGCCTCAGTTTGCTCATTTTTGCAGATTCATTATCTATCGAGCACACAAAAGCCAAATTAAGCTCGTGGATGAAGCTCGTGATTCATGATGTCGATAATGAACGGAAAAAATTTATCTCGTGAACAAAGTTGCAAGACTGGATGATTAATTGGGAAATTTTGAATCGGAAATTTGCACAAGTTGGAAAAACGAAGAGCTTTTCATGAAAAAGATAACAATGAGAGTTGTATTAATAGAGTGTAGGAACCCAACATCCCTTTTTTTACTGTAAATTTTTTGTTAATATTTATAAAAACTTTGATAAATCAGGTTAAACAAGAATTCTGTAAGTAGAATATTTTCGGGAAATTGGGTTTTTTTTTGTTAATTTTTGATTATTTTGAGAGACTAGAATTGTTTGCAACTTTTAAATTTCATAGAATTTTTCTAAACTTGGAAAATTCATGGAAATTTGTTGGGTCCTCTACCAAATCAAATTTTCTGGCCATTCTGGAATTTCATAAAAATGTAGAATTTCACAGAGTATCAGAGTTACAAGGGACAAAAAGCTACATAAGTTTTCATGTGGAAATTAATTTTCGTTGGAGCAGCAGAAAATTTTATGGCCCTGCTTGATGCAGTTTTTTTCTAGAGGTACTGACAATCGATAAAGTTATTACACTATTCAACTCAGCAAATGGAACTTCGTCAGTGTATGTTTTCTCTCTGCAAGATGATTTCCGGAAATGAACAGAAAATTGTCTTCTCTTACAGTTTCCTCGACGATTTAGATCGATTAGGAGCAAAGGATTATCAACCTACGGAACAAGATATTCTTAGGACTCGAGTGAAAACGACTGGTATCGTAGAGGTTCACTTTTCCTTCAAAAACCTTAATTTCAAGTAAGTTTTTCAGATTTTTTTGTTCCTAGTTATAATTTTGGAGAGAGTAATATCTATGAAAGTATTATCTACACTCAAACCTCGATTTAATTGGAGGCATTTTCCATTGAAATTCATTAAAGTCGAGGTTTGAGTGTTTCATTTTTGAAACACCCTAAGACAATATTGTGAATTTTATTGAACCGTTTACTGCGATTAAATTATTGAAAATTTTTCAAACGAAATCAGAATGAGAATTGTTTCGAAAATTCTGGATCGATGATAGCCTATATTGGAAATTAAAGATCTCTTATTTGGCAAAATAGTAATTATAAATCTGTGGCTTCCCAGCATAACCGAAAAAGTTATTTCTGTCATTAGGCTCATTTTACATGATATTCTGATAAAATTCTAAACCTTATGGCAGAAGTAACTTTTTCAGTTATGCCGGGAAGCCACAGAAATATTTTGAGAATCTGATATACAAATATTAGAATCTTCGAAAACTATTTATAGTTTGTTTTACTTTGTTTTGAAAATTAGGAATTTTCAGCATAACAGAAAAAATTTTGGCTAAACCTTTCTTAAGATTTGATGTATTTCGAAGATTGTTGAAAATCTTGACATTCAAATAAAATGAAACACTTTTCTACCAGAATAACAATCAAAAACTGAAATTAGGTAATCTTTGAAATATTTTTTGACTCAAAATAAATAGAAATATGATATTGCTACCATATTATTTAGATTGCCCATTAGCATCATTACTTGTCGACAGTTACGAAATCGTTTCATTTTCAACAAATCAATGTACATCATTATTACAATATTATTATAATATTATAATATGTTCAATTCACAAATTATTGTGGTCTCTTTGAGGAATATTTCAAAATGAAATATGCCGTTCAATATTAGTGTAACTGTAGTGATTAATGATGTAATATATTGAAGGAAATTAATTTCTTCTTTCACTGTGTTATTATTCATAAAGGTATTATTTATAATAAGTTTATTTCATTAACTATATTGTGATTTTTCTGAATAATATTCAACCTGTACATCCTATATGAATTATAATTTATGCATTTTTGTTTATTAGTAAATAATTTTGAAATTCTCAAAACATTGATCATTCATAGCCAAATTTTGTTGTTGAAATCCTTATGTACAAGATGAAATGTTGGGAATCATAATAAATAGTTACAATAAAAAAATTGAGATTCTCGAGTCTTATGGTTTACAATTTTTGATGATTTGCAGACTTTTCGACGTTGGCGGTCAAAGAAGCGAACGTAAAAAATGGATACATTGTTTCGAAGACGTGACGGCAATCATTTTTTGCGTAGCCATGTCAGAATACGATCAAGTATTGCACGAAGACGAGACTACGGTGAGTGAGAAAATTTCAAACCCTTAAAATTCTGGTCCTTATTCGATTCTGTCAAATCCACATAGAAATCTGTGTAATCCTCGTGATAAATATACCTCAAATTTTTTGTAATTTTCGAGAATTATTTTGGATATTTTCAAGTTTTATAAAAGTGTCTCAAAGTTTTCTGAAATGATTAAATTAAAACAGTTGGAAAAAGCAGAGTTAATAATGAATTAGAAAATATATTTATTTTTTCATCATTTTTTTGGGCTGTGCAGAATCGTAAAACTCCTCAACATTTTGGGGATATTTTTGGGAAAACATCGTAAAATCGTTTTTAGAAACAGTGTGATTTAAAGAAAATTTTACAAAGTTCCGAGGAAATTCAATCACAAGATCGATGAAAAATTTACGTGAGAAAATATTTTTGAAAAATTTCAGGTCCTTTTCTGTACATCAATATGATATTTTAAATTTGCAGGATTATAAAATGAAAAGTGATTTTCAATGGAATTTTTCATTGTTTTGGTACACAAGCTGTGAAAATAACTGTATAGTTTTTCCTTGAAATTATAGAGAATTCATTTTTTATAAATATTTTAATTATATTTTGAGGAAAACCTGTATAACATACAAAATTTATAATAATATATAACTAACTTTTTACATAGTACATCAACTGTATAATATATAGACTGTATATACAATTTACTATTTTGTGGGAAAATCTATGAAGTTTATTATATACAGCACTATTTTATTATAAGAACAGTTATAACATTTCCTCAACTTTTATAGAGATTTCACGTATCACAAAAATTTTTTAAAGATTTTATGAAATGATTTTGCAAAGCAAAAACTGCCTTAAAAAAATTTCATGAAATCCCTTCATCAAAATGAATAATTTTATAAGGATTTCATTACGAGTTGAACAAAGTTAAAATCATAAGGGAAAAGATAAATGCCCAGTCAAAAGTTGCATTTTTTTCCCTACATTTTTATTGCACAAATCATCAATTTGCATTAAAAATACTTGCACATTTCCTTTTCATTCATTCATGTGATATACAAAGATATTCTGCACCAAATAAAAATTCTCAAAATACTCGATGTACAAAAAAATTTTACTCAAAGACATTCAACTAATTTTGTTTTTGGATGTGGTCCATTTCGATGGCAGGAGAAGAAAAAATTCACTCGACTTTTATCGATCGTCCATAACAGCGGTCAACGGAAAAATTTTCCCGGGGTCCTCAACCTCTTTCGACGATCGTATTTTCCTTCTGCATTATTTCCGGTTCTCTCTCGTGCTTTCATTTTTCCAACCCCATGGAACTTTTTTTCCCTGCGTTTTCTGCCAAGGAAACGCCGACTTGAGCCTCATCTTTGTCTTCTGTTTCCTCGAGTTGATTCAGCTTGTGTACCTTTTCGCTATAATTAGGGATTTGCTCAGAAATGTTGGAGTTGATAAAACATGGCAGTTATTAGGAAAGATATTCATTTTCTTTGATTTCGGAAGTTTTTCAATAATGAAAATGAATTAAATTGGAGCATGATTGTATAAATTAGTGTTTGTAGTTTTTGGAATTTCAGTGTTAGGTTTTTTTGATATATAATAATTTTTTAGAATGGTAACAGATTTTCAGAAAATTCACGTAAATTTTGAAAATCTGTAGGGGTTTGAGGTTTTGTTCGAAATTTGAAAAAGTTGCAGGAATAAAATTGTAGAGAAATTTTTTAAATAGTTTTAAGCTTAAAGGCAAGAAATACAAAAATTATTTAAGTTTGATTTAAGTTTAAGTATGATTATGGCTTTAATTAATGACTAATAAAATTTTCGAGATCTTAAGAGTTTGAGATTTTTATATTTTTTTGAGAATTTTTAAAATATTATATAATTGTCCATCAAAAAACCGAGTTGACTGCAACTGCGTAAATTTGTGTTAATAAATGATGAAATAGTGTTCTTACAATTATCATTCAGAGCTTTGAATTAATAAATTTTCGTTGAAAATTTTTTTATTCGAATTTACTGCAAAGTAAAGGGGTTTTTGAGTAGTATGAGAACGTCTGCAAAGTTCATGTATTTTTTAATTTTATTTTACTTATATGACACATATTTTCTTAAAAATAATGATAAGTTTTCCTGGAAAATTGTTATCCAAGCCCTGGAAAACTGGTATTTTGAAAATTGAGGAATCCCTGCAATCCTTTCGGAATTAGGTAAAAATTTACAGAGAGTTCTGAAGTGAAAGAATTTTTTTATGTAGAACGAATTCTAAAACAACTTATTACATAAAACATCAATATATTGAGTGTATATATTATGAAATATTTGCAGAATAAAAAATAAAATTTCTATATGTATATCGTAATTCGAACATGAGAAAAACTGAGGAACAATTAGTAAGTTAAGTTTTGTTTCAAAATTTTGTAACTTCCAGAAATTCAGGATATTTTAATTTTTAAAAATACTCTTTTCATTTTCAAAAATTAGAAGAAAATATTCTAGGAAAATCATAATTTTTTAAAAAATATAACAAACAATATATATATATATATATATATATATATATATATATATATATATATATGATGACGCAGGTGTTTCTGAAGAGAGCAAATAACAATTTAGGATTTCCGAAAAATAATTGAAGTACTATAAAATTTTGATATATTGGAAAAAATATTTTTTCTTGAAGTCGACGAAATTTTCAAGAAATTTTCAAGTTTCCAAAAAACGTTTTGTGATCATTCAAAATAAAAAGATCAATGACTTGGAAGTTTCTTTTCTAAAGATTTGCCAAGAAAACTTTGTGAAAAAAAATGATCTTGATTCTACAGATAATTATTACGAAATTCCAGAAATCTGAAAAGGATCATAATAACAAAAATAATATTCGTGCAGTTGTATTTTTCTATAGTTGTGTCACAATTTTCATCTGTTTTCATTATATTTTTTGGGTTGAGGTTTGAAACAAGAAATTTTTTTTTAATTTCCTCTGGAACAAAATCCAAAAATGGAATATATTAATGCTCTCATCGATAATTCAGCCAGCGATGTACGTGACATTCTGGGGGAAAGACAGAATTGAATGAGCACTTCCCACGTCAAATGCCCCCGACAATTGATCTCTTTGTACAGCGAAATCCACGGCATTCTTTCCCTCGTTAATTCACGCGAGATCCATTCAAGCCTCGAACGCAAAAAAGTCAATGAAATTTTATAACCTGATGTGCAAAAAAATGCAGTTTTGTGAATGGGAACACAAGAAATCCATGGGTTGTCTTGAATATGCTAACAATACTTTCGAAAGGCGTAGGAAAATGGACAGTGAAACATATCGTGTGAAAAAGGGGTTTAATCAAAAAGGAAAATTGGTATTTTTCCAGTTTCTGTTTGTTTAGAAATGATTAGACTGATTTTACATATTTACCAGAATTAAGTTTTTATCAAATAAGTGTCGATAAATTTCAAAAGTGATTTCAACGATTTGTTTAGTACCTTTTTGAATAAAAAAGTGATTAAATGGAGATTTCGGATGATTTTTAGAAAATTTCTTTGTAATTCTGAGATTTTTGTTTGGTCATTAGAAATGAATTTGCGGACATTATAAGACACTGTGTGAAGATTTTGAGAAAATAGAAGAAATTCTCGGTTACTACTTTCTGAAATGAAAGATTGTTTAGAATCATGAATTTTTTGTCACTTTCAAAACAAAAATTTTATTTTTACAATGATTTGGAATTTTCTCAAATATCTCAAAATTGTTCTAATCACATACGAAAGGCACACGATTTTCCCAAAAAGAAAAGAGTTTTAAAAAGTTTTTCGAATATTTGGAAGTTCTTTTGAATTTTCATGAATTGTGAATACCTAAAATTATACAAGGATTTCAAAAGATTTCTTTTATTTAAAATATTGCAAGTGGGATTTGTGAGAATTTCGTGCATAAATGATGTTGCTAAATCGAAGTTTGCATAACAATAACATAATGTTTATTATATGTATGTACAAAAAGAACAATATGGTCATCACAACTATAAAAATGATCAGATTTGCTCTCCCTATATTTATAGTTGGTGGAGCCATACTTGAAAGTTTTGACTCGCATAACTGTATTGAAACAAGACCATTTTCTTATGTCTCATCCTTATCAAAAAACGAATCATAATAATAATAAAAATACGTCCGGGATTCGCAGGAATTTTATCAAAATTTTTATTTGTGAAAATTTTACTAATCAATAAAAAATGAACTTTTTCAGATGATAAATCTATAAAAATTTTGTTGTTAATAAAATTTACTTACATATGAAATAAATCGTATATTTATACGGAAAAACTTAATTTACTGAATTTTTGAAAAAACTATCATTGCGATTGATAGAACTTCAAAATTTACGATCTCTGAATCAAAAACTCAATCGTAAAGTTTGTGAATTTTTTAAATATTTTAAATTTTTTATAGAACAATGAAGCAATCGAACGAATAAAAAATTAATGAAATCGTGACTTCGATTTTAAAATGAAAAAATTTACCTCACCGATATTGACGACTTTGAGATAAACTATTTCTATTTTCAGATATATCTCATGAATTTTTCATGGCGATTTTTTTAATCATATATACAACAAAATAAGAATCAAAAACAAAGGCAAGATATACAAAAAATTACTAAAGTTAATGGATTCAATTAATCACGAATAAACATTTTAAAAACAGAAAAATTTGTGATTTTTATATTCTTGATGAGAAGTTTTCAAAATCATAAATATTTTGCATCCAAAAACCGAATTGAACCTATTTCATGAATTTGTGTTGATGAATGAAGAAATTTATTCTTACTATTGTTTTATACAGTGCTTTGAATTCATAAGTTTGGAATGCAAACTTTTTTATTGAATTTACTGCAAACTAGAAAAGCTGAGAAAATTGAGAGACATAACTGGAAAGTAATTAGAGACGTAGACTCAACAAATAAAATATAAAAATGCTTGATTGAAAACGATTTGTGATATCGATATTTTAGGAAAGGAACATACGAAATCATAAATTATAAAATTGAATTTCGAGAGTATAATTTTCTATACCAGAAATAATAGCAATAATCGCATTATTCGACGCACTCTGTAACTTTAGCTGGTAATTTATCTATTTAATGCATCGACATATGTATAAAAAACGGATTATGTATATCTATAGATAGATGCACAGTCAGAAGCTGCAGTTTTTTACCTGCACAACGTTATATTAATACAACATTTTTTGGACAACAATTTTCTGTAAAAAAACCGATGCAGTATCATCATTTTATCAAAATTGTTCGTTAATGTTATGCATGAAGATTAGGGTGGTCCTTAAAATTGCTTTGGTGGAATTTTAACCGTGACGCCCCCTAAATCAGCTCCAAATAATTCAAAAACTATGGTCAAATTTTTTCAGATTTTTATCTCAACTTTAACCCGTGCCTATAGATCCCTATTTTTTCCCATTTAAATAACATGGGAGTTCGTCTTTATTTGGGTCTCTAATTTTTCGTGAGTGTATAAGACGTTTTAAAAATCGGTTTGACACGTCAAATTATAGGCAAGCGTTGCAGTAAACTGTAAAAAAAATTTCAAAACCGTACACCAGTATTTTGCACGTTAGCGATTACTAAGAAAATTGAGTCTTATGCGCATTATTAGTATTTTTCGAGAAAATTGATGTTTTTCGAGAATTTTCGACTGATCTTCCCATTCACAGTGCAAATTCATCTCAATTACGAACTTTTTGATAGTTGAGAATATTATTAGAGTGGAATTTACAAATTCACAATTATTCTCAGAAACTGTAGCCAACTTTTCATACAAAAAAATCATTCATATCGAATTATTCACAACATGTCCAAATAATTTATTTTTCCTTAATATCTGAACTCTGAACAATACAAATGGTACCAAAAGATTTAAATTCATTATCAAGGTAAATAAGAATGCTGCTATGCTGTTGAATTGTGATGAGATTGAAATTGAAAATTGTAGCAACAACAAAAACAAGGAACAAAATAATGAGACGGATATATATATAATTTTTTAATAATTTTATAGTCTTCTCAATGTACTGTATCTTACTTATTTTTACATTTTTCTTACGTATTATTACAATGAACATGTTAGTTTTACATACAATACTATACTTCTCATGTCAATATATTTTGTTTATTCATGGAATATATTAGTTTCGTGCAATGAGTCAGTGTGTTCTAATATTCATCTTTTTTTTCATAAACAGTAGGCTATAGTTTGTGAGAACAATTTATTGTGAAAGTAAATTCCACTCAAATGATATTCCCAACTATCAACAAGTTTGTAATTGAGATAAATTTGCACTGTGAATGGGAAGATCAGTCGAAAATTCTCGAAAAACATCAATTTTCTTAGTGATGGCTAACGTGCAAAATACTGGTGTACGGTTTTGAAATTTTTTTACAGTTTACTGCAACACTTGCCTATAATTTGACGTGTCAAGCCGATTCTTAAGACGTCTTACACACCCACGAAAAATTAGAGACCTAAATAAAGACGAAATCCCATGTTATTTAAATGGGAAAAAAGAGGAATCTATAGGCACGGGTTAAAGTTGAGATAAAAATCTGAAAAAATTTGACGATAGTTTTTGAATTATATAGAGCTGATTTAGGGGGCGTCACGGTTAAAATTCCACCAAAGCAATTTTAAGGACCACTCTAATGAAGATATAAATAATAAATAAATGTCAATATATGAAAATGAATATTAAAAAAAATAATTGCCAATTAATATTAAATACTGCACCGGATAATGGTTCTCAAATGTTCAATATACACGAAAAACTTTTGCTCGAATGACACCAAGCCACAAAGTACAATGTAATTGGCTCTAGCTCTACGCATTTCTTGTTTTTCTCGAATAAAAAAATGGCACAGAAAGTTAGCACGATCACGGGGCAGTTGAACAATTCTTAGGTATCGTTCTGCTGACGAGCGTTGTCATAACAACAACAGTCGTCTGCATTTGGTACGTCAAGATCCTCGTTAGCGCGTGTGGGAATGCTCTTAAACGGGGCTGCCCCGGGAAATGACGAAGTTGCGTTTTTTTTTTTATGTTCCGGAATGTTTTCGCGTTTCAAACGCAAACAATGCAGTCATTTTGCGCAATCTTAACTTAAGAAGGGAAATGAAAAAATAAAGGGCGAGCAAAGTTTATGATTTTCAAAGGCCAACAAACATTTTTTCGGGTTTACGAATTCGTGTAGAAATATTTTATCTTCCAACGATTTAAATCATTTATTTATTGGAAATATTTTCGATGATTGTAAGGATATTGATTATTCGATATTTTAATAATAAAAAATGTAATCGTTTGCATTGCAGAACCGAATGCAAGAGAGTTTGAAGCTGTTCGACTCGATTTGCAATAACAAATGGTTCACGGATACCTCGATTATTCTATTTTTAAATAAAAAGGATCTGTTCGAAGAGAAAATCCGCAAGTCACCGCTCACGATTTGCTTTCCCGAATACGCGGGTGAGTATATTTCGAACGGCGTAATTGATTGAATTGAAACTTGGAGCTGGTTCACTCGGAGGTTATTAATAGCAACACTGATTATCGTTAAGTTTTGATAAACGCCAAGACTTTTTGACCAGCTCGGGAGATGATAAGTCCTTTTGTTTCTCGCGCTCCGGGTTTTTATCGCTTGTTGCTCGTCAAAATAAACGTGCATTCGAGATGAATGGTTCGAAAATTGAAAAAAAATATAGCAGTAAATAATGGAGTGATGGGTATAAACTTGATTTTTGAATTTTGATAAGTGCCAGGTTGAATGGCTATCTATGAACTTGGAATATAAATTTTAGCTTTGAAACAAAGCGATTTTATGGATGGTGTAGGAAGTTATTGTTTAAATTCAATGTGGAAAGGGTAAACAATACTTATCATGAAATGTTTCGCAAATGTTTTATCTTATCAAAATTTAAGAGAAATCACTGTTGTGTCTATGGTTTGATATTTTTTCGAGGGTTGAAAGTACACTGATTTGGATTGAAAAATTTTCTCTTGTAGTCTTTTAATAGAATATGATTGTTTCAAATTGAATATTTACCTAAAAATTGATGTTGTTTTAAGTTATATTCAGATAATTGAATTATGGTGAATGTATCAGGAAAATTATTGTAAAATTAAAATATAAGAATTTGCAATCCTTCAAAGGAAATTGCGATTCCTTATGAGGAAATTTTAACCTTATTAAAGGACTTGTTTTCTCATAATTAAATTTCAATTCCCTACACGAAAAACGCTAATTCTTATAAGGAAATCTTGAATCTTTTTAAGGAATGAAAATCCTTGGAAGGAAATTAAAATTTTACAAAAAATTTATTCCATATAAGGATCTAGAGATTTCATAGTCACCATAAAAAACAGCGAAATTTCATAAAAAATTTTAGTATTTTTTTAGACACTCTATAATAACCAGTTACTGAAATTCTTTAGAAAACTGGAATTTCAAATTTTTATAAGGAACTACACAATTGAAAACCTTATAAGGATTTTTTACCTCGTAACGTTTTTTATAAGGTCACCTTATAAGAAATTGATAATTCCATAAGGAAATTTGAATCCTTACAAGGTTTATATAAGGTTCGCAGTTACTGACGTATATTATAGAGATTGATCCTTTTTGTAAGGATAATTTTTCATAAAATAAAAATTGTATGCAAGTTTTTTAAAGATTTCAAAAAGTTACAATAAAAAACAGCAGAATTTCATAAAAATTTTGTTATTTTTGTAGACACGATAAAAACTAAAATTATTGGAAGAAATCAAATAGTTGAAATTTCTTTATAATGAAATCGCAGATCCTTATAAAGGGCTGTAAAATTGAGAAACTTATGAGGAAATTTCAATGTACGCTATGGAACTATAAGAGCTGTATATAAAAATTGAAAACCTCATGAGGATTTTGTTTTTTAAAAGGTTTTTATAAGTTCACCTTATAAGGACATTGAATAATAATAAGGATATTATGAGGTCATCTTATAAAGAATTGAAATTCTTTTAAGGAAATTCTTATAAGATTCGCACTTACTAGTTAATATATAGAGATTAAGCCTTTTCATTAAAATGATTTTTCATTAAAAAAAAGTTTCGTATAAGTTTCTTTAAGACTTGGTAAAGTCACGATGAAAAAAGCGGAATTTTATAAAAGTTTGAGTATTTTTTTAGACACTTTATACAAACTAAAGTTACTGTAATTCATAAGAAAATTAAAGTTTCATTTTAAGGAAATTTTAAATCCTTATGAGGAAATTGCAAATCCTCATGAGGAACTGTGAAACTGAGAACCTTATAAAGTCATTCCAATTTCTTAGGAGGAACTGTAAAATCTGTACATAGAAATTGAAATAAACCTTATAAAGTTTTTATTGAAGAACCTTATGAGGATACTTTTGTTCCTCTTAAGGTTTTTTCAAGGTCACCATATAAGGAATCGAAAATCATACAAGGAAATTCGATTCCTTACAAGGTTCGTATAAGGTTCCGAGTTAAAGTTATTACTAATGTAAATATTGAGTCTTTTTATGGAAATAATTTTTCACAGAATGAAAGTTACATAAAAGTTTCATATATTTCATGAAATTATTATAAAAAACTGCGGAATTTTATACAGATTTGGGTATTTTTGTGTGACAGCTTATTAATATCAAATTAGTGGGACTCAAAAATTGAAATTCCCGTATGAGAAAATTTTAAATCCCTATAAAAAAATTGCAAATCCTTATAAGGAAACTTCAATTTCTCATAAGGAACCTTAAAATCTCTACGTACTCTCTTAATCTAAACCTGTTCAATTCAACAGATTGTTCTACAGATTGCCATGTTGAAAATTTTTACAATGTAATCTGTGAAAAATTAACAGATGGAATTTGTAAAATAGAACAGAAAATCTGTTAAAAACAACAATCTGTAGAATTTGACAGAAACATCTGCTTAAAGTAAAGATTTTTCAGTGAGAATTTTGAACAGATTCAGCTTAAGAGAGTAGAAATCGAAAACATGAGGATTTTGTTCCTCATAAGGTTTTTATAAGGTCACCTTATAAGGAATCGAAAATCATACAAGGAAAGTCGAATCCTTACAAGGTTCGTATAAGGTTTGCAGTTGCTAATATAAATATTCAACCTTTTGCTAAGAATGATTTTTAACAAAATAAAATTTACATAAAAGTTTTATAGATTTCATAAAATGACTATAAGAAACAGTGGAATTTTATACAAATTTGGGTATTTTTGTAGGCACCTTATAAAAATCAATTTGGTGGGACTTGAAAGAAAACTAAAATTTTCTTTCAACAAAATCCTAAATCATGAGGAAATTTTAAATTCCTATAAACAAATTGCGTATCCTTATAAGAAACTGTAAAATCGAGAACCTTGTATGAAAATTTAAATTCCTTATGAGGAAATTTTAGTTACTCATAAGGAACTGTAACATCTGTACTTAGGAATCGAAAACCTTACAAGGATTACATACCTCATAAGATAAGGTTTCTATAAGGCCACTTTCTAAAGAACCAAAAATCCTACAACGAAATTTGAATCCTTGTAAGGTTCGCATAATGTTCTCATTAGGTTCAGGGTTAACAGGAAGATGCTCACGGGGTTTTGTTAGGTCTTTCACCCTGATTCTTTCGAAAAACTCACTTAAACCTTTTCTTGAAGGCGCGCAAGAGTACGGCGAAGCGGCGGCGTACATCCAGGCGCAGTTCGAGGCGAAGAACAAGTCGACCACGAAGGAGATCTACTGCCACATGACCTGCGCCACCGACACGAACAACATCCAGTTCGTGTTCGACGCCGTGACAGACGTCATAATCGCCAACAATTTGCGCGGATGCGGTCTCTATTAGGTTAAAACGCGACAAACGTCCCTCTCATGTATTACCGAGAGCGGAACCGACAAAACGGCGACACTGCCCAACACGACGCGACCTTTTCTCAGCTATATCAGAGGCTTGTTTTTCATTCGCGCGGAAAACAAACAGAAACCACGTTGAAATAATTTCATTGAACATAACGGAAAAAACATATTACTATGTCGTAAACGTACCTCGTGGACTGGCGCCACGTGACCGCACCCTCGACGGGCTCGCGAGAACAAAAAGCAAGTCTTCGACAGCCGCCGAAAGCGAGGAAACGCGGAATCACGCTTTTCCCCGTTTTTATTTTCCTCCTCGTCCTTTTCCTTCGCTGAATAATACACGAATAAGGGAAAATCGGCTCCGCCCTTTCTACCTGGGAATTTTTTTACATGTGGTGAAGCGATGGCGTTTTTTGATAGGCCACCAACATTTTCGTACCTTGTGATTTTGATTTTTCGCACGCACGAGGGGACAATTTTCCCGCAGTTTTCTTTGAGTTGGGAAAATGTTGCACCAGGTGTGGGAAATTCTGATGAGGGAACTTGGTTTCGTCTCGTGAGAACGTTGGGGTGTTCGGGGGAAACTTTTTGGCAGTCGGTCCAAGGATCCTATGAGGGATTCTGTTTCTTGTGGGGTTTTTTCATCAGGTCGTTTCTTATAATGGGAAAGTGGGGATGATGATGATTATGAATTAGAAATTTTGTGAGATTCAAAGTTACAAAGTTTGGGGGGGGGGGTGTGAATGCATGGGGTGGAGGAAGGACTGTGTGGATTTTTCAAATTAGGATAATATGTGTTTTACTGTGTATCGCAGTTTTTTTTTTTTAGGAGTTGAGGTGGTTGTCAGGGCAACTAGATATATTTTGAAAAAAAAATTGTCTTTTTGGGATCTTTGATTTATTTTTGGTGAAACTAAATAAAGACCATGAGAATCTTTATAACATTTTGGATGGTAGAATTTAAATCAGTATATTGAAATGTTTGGATTTTTTGAATTGTAGAATCGGTGAATGGTTTTGGTAAGGGGTTTAAGAACTCTGGGATCAAAAAGAAAAAATGTTTTTAAGGTATTATGTGCAGTGAAATACTCTGAATATGGCTCCAAGTCGTGAAAGCTGTCTGTCACCCCATCAAAAGTTTTTTGATATGGAAATTGACTTGTTTAAGTATATAAGTATTCCATTCACAACAGCAACTGCGTACGGCAGTATTCAACATTGCTAAATGTCAAATCAAGCAATGACAGTTATCCAAAAATGATGTTTGTAAATATTTTTTAGAAAAACTAAATAGTAGAAATTCGTTTAGTAAATTTCAACTTAATTGTAAACATCTAATTTGAAGTCTGGAAAAAATTTAGAAAAGTTTTCTTATTCCTTCCTAAATTATGCACGAAATTACGAATTATTCTTTAAGAACACATGTAAATCGGCTCATATTTTGGAATTTTTTTTCTCAAAAACTTAGTAGACAAAACACTTATAATTTAGTGTACACATTTTTTTGGGTTTAATTGACAAATTTTAATTTTTTCAGAAACATTCCCTTATTTTTGTTTGCACGCTCATAATACCTCAATTAATATCTTTTATCAGTGGATAGATTGCAGATTATAATCTGTTGAATTTAATTGCATACAATTATTTATAAAGTTAGAGTAGAAGGAAAAATCAACTACTTAAACAGTTCAGTTAACCTTTAATTATATTGGATATTGTATTTCTGAAACTTTCTATCATTCGTCTATTTCTAAACATCGATTTTTCAAAACAATATACAGAAAAAATATAGTAATAATCACAATACTGTGGAATCAGTATGAAATGTTGTTCTTTTTGCTAGATATTTATTGCAGTTTTTGTCATAATATAAAGTAAATATTGTCCAATGATATTGTAATAGTAAATATATTTTCTTGTTAACACTTATATAATTATTTTGTTTTCTACTATACTTTTTTTGTACTTTTTTCAAAATCATATTGTATAATTCCTACTAATCCAGATTTAAAAAAAAGCTATGCAGTTTTTTCAGTATTCAGACCTGTATAGTTATTTTTGATATATTTTGTGTACTTTCAAGTAAATCATATTGTAATTGATACAATATTTGAAAAAGTCGAAAATTTATTATAGATTTTACAATAAAATGTGATGAATTTATATGTATAATATTTTCTCTTGGTACAAAAGAAATATCATATATAAACTAAAAAACAAATTATATAAAGGTAAAATATTTCAGTTCATGTTTCACTATACATGAATATGAAATCCTGTGTACTAAGCAAAAATTACAATTTATACAGCACAATTTGCACTCTGTAAATTTCAAATCTACCAAATCTATTTAGTTAAAACTGGCATACATATTGTAATTTGCACAATACAAATTTTTTACTGTACAATATTTAAAATATAAATATAAATTAAAAATAACAATTTTTGCAATATTACTGTCAAACCTCCAATACTATTGTAAAACTTACAATATTTTATTACTTTTTACCATATATGTATTGGAAAGTACATACTAGATTTTTTTCTCAGTGCAGGAAGATTATTTATTGGAATCATCGAATTCACTTTTTCTACTTAATCCTTATTTCCCTAGTATAACTTTGTAAATTAGATTTAACTTTATTAGTTAATTTATCAATATAAATTACTTCAAAAGATTGAAAAAGTGGACCCCAATAACAAAAATCGGACGATTGAGCAAAATTTCTAAAAAAATTTTTATCATTCTTTTTTATTAATTACGATCATCAAATTCAGTAGTAACATTATTTATTTGAATCATCAAATTCACTTTTTTCACTCATGATAAAAAAATTGCGATTTCTCTGTTTAACTTCACTAAATGACATTCAAACTTTTGAGCTTATGGATTCTTTCTCATTATTCTTTCTCACAATTCTAAAATTCGGAAATCTAATCATTTGTTTCAATCGTCAAACTCAGTTTATTTTCTTTTATGAAAAAAAAAGCGAAGATTTCTCCATTTAAACATTTCCAATCAAATTCACATTTCTTACTTCATGAATGAATTGAAACTACTTTCAAGGATAATAATAAAAATTGAAAAATGGACTTTAACCACAAAAAATTGACGAGTATGAAAATAACTATTTTTGTTTCAAAAAAACTGTGACATACCTATATTTTTTACGCACAAAAAACTATATTTCGTTGCCCTGATAACAACAATGAATCACGCTATATTTCTCCACATTCACACTCTAAATTTTTCCAATACGAATAAATAAAACATTCGACCTGGCGAAAATTTGTTGCGGTACAGCTTGACCTTCGAGAAAAACTCAACATTTTGGGAGTTCCTAACAGCCAGCATCTACTGTAATTTTCATTCCAAAGATTTTTTCCCCAGGGAAAAAATTACGATTTCCTGCATTTTCTTTTTCATTTTATTTTCCTTAAGGGTGACCAAGTGACCTTAATAACTATGACAAAAGAATTTCGTTTCCTAAAAAAGTTCATTAAAAATGATAAATCTTGACAAAAGGGTCATTTAAAATTCTGAAATTCGTATAAAAGTTTGAGAAATTGCAATTATCTGAATTAGAAGTTCAAAATTTTAAGATTGAATGTCTCAATGTAAAGTTTAGCACAGAAAGAATGTAAAAAATAACAAAAATTTGACTATTTTTACAATTCGGTGAAAACCAGGACTTATCGAAATCTTGGTCGCCCTATTTTCTAGGTATCTTAGAACGTAGAAAGAAAACCCTTGTAGTCCTGATCCATATAAAAAGCTGTGTTCGCCAATTCGAAATTTCCTCATAGAATTCTTAGTTCCCTTCAGGCGACCTCGTAAAATGAGGGATTTGTCCTCACGAAATGATTTCACAGGATTTTATAAGCATCAGAGTTGCAAGGGAGAGACGAAGATGACGTAGATAACAATCACCAAGACCGCGAGAAACGTGCGACCATTGTGTAAAGGAGATGAAAAACAAAAAACAAACAAACAAAGGGAAATGTTTATACAAAAAAGCGAGCAAGGGACACAAAGAATAGTACCAAATATTTCGTGCCAACAATGCACGATCACGATTTAGTCGAAAATTTAGCCGAGGTTTTACGGATAAGAAGCATCGATCAAACGTGTTTTGCGAACATTTTCGAATCTCAGGTGAAGTAGGGATTCTAGATTAGTTTAATTTTTTAAGATTTAGTCGTGGTCAAGTGCTTTTGTTTCCTAGTAAAAAGTTGTTGTTTAATGATATTTACACTAAGGGTAATCGTAATCGTAACTGTAAATGTGTGAAGTGGGAAACATTCGAAAATTCATCAAGAACGAGAGCTTGAAAAATAATTGTACTTGTTTTACGTGAAAACGAATGATGGCATTTGCGATCGTTATTCTTTTGATGTCTGCTCTTTATTTTTGTCAGCCTCTTATCTAAATGAAACTGTAGGGGACAAAGAGCGAGAGTGGACAATAAGAGAGGTTCGACTGTACGGAAATCAGGCGGATGTTGAAGACGAAGCTTTTAGAACACTTGATACACACGAAATTTTGTCCTAGCTCAAAGAAACTACGATTGCACATTTTCATTTTTGCATCGAATTATCGCGTGATAAAAGGGGGAGCTTTTTTTTGGGACGAATGATTTTTTTTTTTATTTATTGACCCAAAGTTGAGAATGTGAGATTTTTATTTGTTTGTTGCTTTTTTTGTTGCAGAGTTCGTTTTCGGGCGTGGCTTTTCAGGGTTGTTGGATTTTTTGAGAAACGTTTATTTTCAAATAATGAGAATAAATTTTTGGGGTTTTTAGAAGTTGAAAAAATATTTGGAATATTTTTGAGGTTTTTCAGTATTTATTGAGATCTAAACAATATTTATAATTTTTGAGGAATTCCATAAAATTTTTCGAGATTCAAAAAGGGTTTTTTTTTGCTCTAGAAGATTTTTGAATCGGTACATATCTCTCATATTTTTTATGGTTTTTGAATTTCGTTGGTATCAAGCTTTGAAAAACTAGTAAAATAATTTTTTTTACCTATTGTGATTTTTAGGATTACAAAATTTTTTGTACTTGACTGAAAATATAACGAAAATCGTACGAATTTTTCGAAAAGATATTCAAAATGTTAAGAAAATATTGAATTTTTCATGGTTTTTCAGATTTTTCGTAAACTACGAAAGATGTCCATAAATTCATCTGCCATTTAGAAAGTTATATGAAACGTAATATACTTTCAAAAATTATTTGTGATTCATGGAGAAAGGTTGTCTGTTATTTTAATTTTTCTTAATACACTCCATAATTTTTCATTAACTTCTGTATTTATTTCCTTCAATTTTGAGATTTTTCCAGACATATCATAAAATTTGTAATTGATTGAAGAATACGAAATTTTCAAAAATTGTTTGACTTGTACATCTCTTTATATCTTGGTAAATATTTATGAAGTTGCTCACAATTGAAAAAAAAGAGTTCTCTAAAAGTCTTGGAATTACTAAAAGATTTAAGAAAACTACGGAATGGTCTATAAAAATTTGTGCAAATTTTTTATACTCTCAGAGTATACTGAAAAAATATCTGGGAATTACAATAGGCTACAATTTTTTGTTTTTTCTCGTCTTGAAACGCTTTCCAAAAGCTGGAAAAAAAGGCATAAAAAAAGCATGAAATCTTACAAAAATTTTTTTTAATCACGACTCCAAATCTTTTTAAATCTTAGAAATTTTCGAATGTTTCTCGAAATTTTTTTAATATTTCTGTAAGATCTAACGAATACTGGAAATCTTTCCTAGAAATATTCTCAATCATTAAGACTTCTTGAAAATCCAGGAACATGATACCAAAAAATGATCTTAATAAAAATCGTGAAAAATTGCGAAACCGCAACAACCCTGAATTTGCACTCTCCATTTCTATTAAAAAAATCCAAAATTAGGTTCACCGGCGAAAATTGAACCCGATCTCAAATTTTCCAAAAATCACCAAAACTATTTCACTTTACTAAATCCGTAATTTACAGACTTTACAAGTTCGGATCTTGATTTTTTTAGAGGCGGCCTCTAACGCGAATTTTTTCTCTGATTCCAAGTTTTTCATCTTAGACATTACGAGAAAATTTACAAAAAGTAATATAACCGCTGCGAATGTTTAAAAAAAAAAAAAATCGTACAAAACGCATCTTCGTCACTCCACAAAACGCTCGCATATTTAGCTGTTTTTCCGCCCGTTTTTTCATCGACATTGGAAATTTCATTTTTTCACTCGCGAGGCTGAAAAAAAGGAGGACGTTTTTCCGCAACTTTACGTACAAATTACTACAAATTTACGGTTAAGTTGAAAAGCGTGCTTTCATTTAATGCGTTATTGTGATAAACGTTGCATTTTGCGTTTTTTTTAACGTACATATCCATTGAGGAATTTATTTGATGGTAAATAACAGTACAAATTTATTGAGGAAACGGAGAGGTTTTTTGTGATAATTTTTGTTTCGTGTGTATGCAAAGAAAATATTTATTTCCACCCAATTCAGTGATGGGTTTATGCCAAATTTTCACCAAAAATTTTTTTCAGTTTGGGTAATATATAGGTACGTAGGTAAAAAATATATTTGTCTGAAGGGTTGAAGTTTTTACATTTTGACGTGAGAAATAAATTATCACAAATTTTTTCAATTTGAATATTAATTCCTATGAAATGGGGGGATTTGCAAATTGGATTGTTTCAAATTTTAATGTCAAAAATGGATGAGAAAGAATTTGAATGTTGGAATAATAATAAATGATCGCAGGGATCAAAAAATTTTTCATTGCAGAGAACTTGATTCGGCAATGTAAAATTAGAACTAGAAAATTGAGAATTTTATAACATTTTTGATTTCCATAATTGACGTTTGAGATTGAAGAAATTTTAATTTTTTTATCTTAGCAGTTGATTATTTGACATTTTAGTGGAATGGTTGAAAATTTTTAAATTGAAATGAGGAAATTCAGTTTCCTAGTGTTCGACCTGTGAATTTAAATATTTTAGGATAAGAAGAGAATAGTAGATAGCTTTTTTTTCAGCTTATCATCATGCATTAATTACTCAGTTCGAAATATAAAATTTTCTTAATAATTAAATCGGAGTTTCAAGTTCGAAAATTTATCTATGTCAATCCAATATTTTTTATAAGTTGATATTTAATAGCTCTAAGGTATAGCAATTTTCAAATTCAAAAAGTTTTTAAATTCAAAAATTCAATACATAACAGCAGATATAAATTCTTAAAATGTAGACATTCATTGAATTTCACGATTCTTGATAGTTTTTCGAAATTCAGATTTTAGGATTCTAAAACATTGAAAATTTGAAACGAGAGAATTAACTTTACTTAAAAAATTTACCAATTTCATAATGAAATTTTCAAAGCTAGAAAATTGTAGTCCGAAATTTCGACTCTAATTTTTATATTTTTAAAATTTCAATCTAAAAAAATTGACAATTAATCGATCTAAACGCATAAAATTGGTAGTTATTGAAAATTTCAATTAAAAACACTTTTTCAATGAAAAATCCCAAGATTTTTTAAATAACTGCCAATTGAAGAAATTTTTGAAAAATCATTGTTCTAGATTTTTTTTAAATTTTACAGCATTGCATTAGCAGAATTTGATTTTATGCCAGAAAAGAAAATCAGTATTTGCAATTTTTCAAATCCATCACTGAAAAAATCGCACAATTTTCACTACTCCCGTTTCCTGGATCTTCTATTTTTGATACAAACCCAAACTTTTCTTTCAATTTGATGCCCTCAAAATCGAAAACTACAATCAGTGCAGGATTTACACGCATTTTTTTTGTAAAATGAAGGGTGAGGGGGTTCGATAAGGACACTGAAAAATTATGAAGTATAAAATCTTTACAGCATTTAAACTAATACAAAATTTACAATATACAATTTCATTAAAAATTAGGTTAACTTATGTAACAAAAAACAATATTCTAAATAATCATAATCGAATTTGAAATTAAAATCTTCAGATGACAATAAAACTTTGACAAATTCAAGACTTTTATTTTTGGATTTCATTGCTTAAGTTGATGAAATGAAACATTTTTAACTCAAAATTTTGAGTTCAGAATGAAATCATAGAATCTAAAAATGCAATTTTTATTATAGAATTGAACAAATTTCAAATCTAATCAAATTCCGTCAACAAAAGTATACAAAATTAGGGAACGATTTCTTCATTAACTTATTGCAAATCCTGTACTGAACACATTTTTCGATTCCACCTTTTAGTCAATTATTTAACTGCATTCCAAAAAAAAAGAAAAAAAGAAAAAAAAACACGCGCAATGTGAGAATGAATAATTTTCTCCGGACAATCACGCAACTTAAAAATAATTACCAATTTTTCTATTCACTTTCATATCCATAAAAAACCCTATTAAGCACTTGAAGCACAAAAATTTTGTTTAAGGAATACAACTCAATCGCAATTTCAATTTATCACACCAATAAAAAAATCCAAACCTAATAATTTTCATTGGACAATCACATATACCGCAAATTACGCCTTTTTCTCTACGTATTTGCAGTAGACCCTGTGATAAAAAAAATTCAAAAACTGCGTTTTCCATTTTTGAGATAAACACGAAAAAATCGCGACCCTCATTCATAATCTCGTTTCTAATCGCCGTCATTAGAATTAGATCAAATCCGCTATTTTTACTCCCGAAGAAAATACTGAAAGTACTCTTAGAATTGTTCCCGTTGTTTTACCGAACGCGACGCGAATAAACAAATTCTAACTTATAATTATTATCGAAAGGGAAACATTTCGTAGAGATAAAACGAGGGGGAAAAAAACTACATGTGTAATTTATTACATCTTAGTCATGTAAACGTGTTTCTAGTCAAATAGTCGAGACAATTTTCACGTTCGCGCACATTCTTTAATTATTGTGATTAACGCAATTACGCATTAGGGCCCGAAAAATTGGGCCCCATTTCCCGAATTCGTTAAAATCGCCCTCAAACGCATATTTCTTTTGGACCTTATTTTTTTTCGGTACGTGATTAAAAAAAAAAAAAAAGAAAACTGTAGAACAATATGCAAACGCAATACAAGGGGAAAATATTTTTTTTGGGTTTCGCGATAATCGCGATTTGCCAAAAAAAACATGACATTAAGGATTTCGACGAATTTTCGAATATTTTGACATGGAAAAAAATGACTCTTCGTGTCTTGTCGCGCGAGTAATAATAATAATAAAAAAAAAAAAACATTGCGCGAATGTTCACTAATACACTGCATTGTAATGTACTTTCTATCATTAATGAATGAATTAATAAATTGTTAAGCGAAGAATAAGGGAAAAAAACTATAGCGTTATATCACACTTATAATGTAATGGTAACGTAATGGTTATATATAATAATGAATACGATTTGAATTAAAGGGAATAATGTTTCATTGGAGGGTTGATAATCGAGAGCACACGTATTTCATGATTCTTTCATAGTTTAACGAGTAACTGATTTCGATGGGTATTGAGCCTTTTTTTTTCTCGTGGAAGAGTGTTTGTGTACGACGATTCTAGTGAAATGATTAATATTTCGGGAGAAGGGTGAGGGGGGGGGCTAAAAAACAATTGTGGGAACTTTACAAATTACCACCGAAAGAAATGTCATAAAATTATTATGTAATAATTGTCCATACGTCTTAAAATGTCGAAATAAACTAATATTGAAAATATTGTGGCGTTCGACTGTTTTATTTCTTCCTTGGAGAAGTTCATGTCGATTTTTTCAACTTGCCTATTAGAGGCAAATTTTTTTCACCTCTGAAAATAATCACAAGTTGTTTAAACTAATATATTGTATCGTATAAAAAAATTGTATTGGCAAACCAAAAAATTTCTACTAATAAATTAAAAATTAATCATGAGATTTCAAAAAACAAAACGAAAAACTAAAAGGAAACGTGGCTCCTCACTAAAAATTCAACACAGTTTCACTTTTTCTAGTTGGTATATTTTCATACTATACAGTTTTTTTCCTTGTACCTATGCTTTTATTTTTCTCCTCTTGTCCCGATATTACAGTAATTTACAAAAACACGCGTCAAATTTACAAAACAATAGCCCGCCGTGTCAATGTACTTGCCGCTTTCTGATAAATAATTATCAAAATCATAGAAAGTAATGCATAAAAACAAACATGTCATTGAAAAGGACACTTTAATAAATACATGCAAATAAATGTACAAGTCACGTCCAATGGAGAAAAAACTTTCAAAATGCGTTTTAGAACTAAATCATTTTGCACGTTCTCCATGAAAAACATAAAGCTTTACAATTTTAAATAAATGGTCACAGAAAACATACGTAAAAAATTCAAAACTCATTCGACTCTTTGCACGCGAAAATCATTTTGTTCGACAACTCGTTAATGATTGATTGATTTCACAACCACAGCGCCGAACTTCGCAATGAAGATCAGATTGGCGGAATATTATTAATGTGTCGTACAATTTTGAACGTGAAAATTCGGCGCTTTGCAAGTGAAATTCAATTAACTTGTGATATTTTACATCAATTTTTACAAAAATAAAGAATTCGTCTTTCAGCGGGGTGTCTTACTATAATTTTTTAACTTAAACTTAAGTTAGTGAACATTTTATCTAAAAATTGGGATAATTGAACTATAAATTTTATTCAACTGTACCAAAAAATATTCAACTAATTTCCAAAAAATGTCAAACATATTCAAAATTTTCAAAAAATTATTGGAAAACTACGGTAAGTGTCAGCCTTTCTAAAATTCATCGTCTATGTGCCTGAAGTTCGAAGCGTTGAAAATTAAACGAAAAAAATGTACAAGTTAATATAGAACAAAAATCTCTAGCTCCTTTTGAACACTGTTTAATCATAACAACAAACATGATGCTCCCCAAAAAAATATTCGTCACACTTCTTATCACAATAAAAAATCGAAAAATTCTCATATTTTTTATTTTCTTTTAATTTTAAACGTTTTTAACTTCAGGTACATTATCGTCTTGTAAGTAGTGAAATTTATTGGAAGATGCTTTCAAAAATATTCTCACACATTTCTCAGAATACAAAAATCTCAACCATTGCAACATGAGAATTCAGGGACGAAAAATGGGTTTGGAAAAATATATTCGGATTACTTCGAAACGCTCAAATCGCATTTAGTCAATTTCTATTATTTTGGATCATGAAATTTACCTCAATCAGAAGAAGAAATGTAATTGAAAAAGTTAACAGTAAATCATTTTCAACCCTTCAAAAATATGTTGGGATAGATTTACTCTATTCATAGTGAAATTTAATGATTACTAACATTAATCTGCGAGTAACAAAATTTTTTTCAGATTTTTCCAATCTCACGACTTTCCAGTTCCTATAAAAAACAACTCAATATAGTTACAAATCATGTTCTTTGATTTCAGAAATAAGTGACTTTAATAATTTATTATTTATTAAATCAGGTTTTTCAAAACCCGACATCCAAATTTTTCTAATGCATTCTATCCCACTCCAACAAAAATAAAAAAACTGTAAATACGAATCGGTTCCTAAACAAATGCTCTCACAAAATTCAAATTGACGTCTTAATTTTGTAAGTGGGGGAATCAGTGGTGCTCACGCAAATTTCTCAAGCCCAAAATTTTTTTTAAAGGAATTTAATAATATAACAATAATCTATGAAAATACTTGCGAATTTGATAACAATAAAGAAATATTTCAAATACTAAAAATATATACTAGTAGTCCATTAAATACTGGAATTATTTGCTGACACAATTTTTTTCAAGCATTCATAAAAATACTCAAAAAATCATAAAATTTCGCATCTTTAAGTATTGAATTCTATGGATCTTTATAAAAATCAATTATTTCATTTTATTTTATTTTTTTTTAAACTTTACAAAATCATTATATAGTAAAATATTTGAATTGTATAAATACTGAAGATACAAAAATTACTCAAAGAACTAGAAAACTGTAAAATACCATAAATCTAAAAGAATATCGTTTTCTGCAAAATCAATTTAAAAATCTAACATACTTCAAATTCTAGAGAATCAAATTCTAGAAATCTATATGGATATACATAAAAAAATTCAAAATCTTTACAAATATCGGAAAAATTTACAAATTTTTATGATTACTAAAAAATACTGAATTTGCAACGAAGTTTTTTATTGCGAGGAGAGGGAACTGAAACATCAAAATAATCGATAATTGAAAATGTAAAATGTATTTTTTGCCTCTCACACATTAAAAATGAGCGTATTTAAACTCGTTTCGACATACAAAAATGAAGTATTTCAGGCCAACACGCAGGCTGTCGACAAGTGACAGTCGGCAGGGAAAGGGGGGGTCCTTTTAACCCGCCGAGTTAAACCCGGTGGGCTAAATGGACCCCCCCTTACCCCTGCCGACTGTCACTTTCTCCAGCCTCCGTGTTAACCTTCAATACTTCATTTTTCATGTCGAAACAATTTTAATACGCTCATTTTTACTTCGTTCGAGGCAAAAAGTATCGTTTGTACCTTGAAGCAATAACAGCTGATTAGAACGAGTGTGAGGTTTGCCCCTAGCTACAAAATATACTATATTTGAATTTATAAATGAATGATTAACCCAGAATCATATCTTAAAAATCAACTAGCATCACTCAACTCGTGTTTTTTTTTTAATGTCGATACAAATTGTTAGAACATAATTCTATAGGATTCGAAATTTTAGAAATTATTAGTATTAATATTTTGATGGATTTAATTTCAATAAAATTATGTATATATTAATCTATAGTACTTCTTTGATTTTTCGTATTTTTTAGTACCTTTAAAACTTGAAGGATTCTCCGGTGTTTTTTATAGAGTTTTATATAGATTTCTGGAATTGAAGCTCCATAATATCGTTCTCTATATAATTAATATTCTATGCGATTTATCAATTACCAGTAACTATAGATTTCTTGTATTTTATAATTTTTTTAGTACTGTTAGTATTTTTATGTTCATTTAGTTTTCACCAACACAACTTAATGGGTTTTGTGTTATGTTTTATGCATTACTATATAGTTTTTAAAAATTCGATATTCCGGGAGTAAACAGTTCATAGATTTTTATTAGTCTTACAGAATTTTGAACGAAATTATATCGAAATAGATTCTGAAAATTTATATAGTTTTAGCATTTTCAGTAATTTTTTTAAAGTATTTATTAGATTCTGGAAGAATTTTTAGTATTGTCAAAGATTTCTAGAATTTCTATGTTTATTAATATAGATTTCCAAAATTCGATGCTCTAGAATTCAAAATCCCATATATTCCCAGTATATTTTTAGATTTTTCAGGACTTCATATATTTATAGTTTTCCAAAAAATTCTGCTAATTTTAGAAAATTTTCGTGAATTCGAGTCTTCCGTATTTTTTTTTTATTTTGCAAAATTATCTAGTAGTTGCATAGATTTCTGTTCGAACGTAATTCTGTAGAATTCAAAATTTTATAGATTAATAGTATTTGGATGATTCAATTTTGAGAAAATTAGAGCTACATATACATGTGTAATATTTTATAGATTTTTCCTGTTTTTTCCTATTTTTCAGTAATTTTCAAATATGAAGGATTTTCTGTTGTCTTTATGGAGTTTTGAATGTATATATGAAATTGAAACTCCACAAACTCAAGTTTTCTAAATAATTAATATTCTATCCCATTTGTGAATAAACAGCAGCTCCATTTTATAATTTTCTAGTACTGGTAATATTTTTTTAGTATTTATCAAAATTATTTAATAGATCTGATAGTATTTTTATGTATTACTATACAACTATTTGAAATTCGATGCTTTAAGGGGACACAGAGGCTGCTGAAGTGCGAGAAAGATGCATAGAACGGAAAACAAATAAGTGGAAGAAGGAGGCGGATAAAACGGCCTCTGTGCCACCTTAAGATTGAAAGGTTCATAACTTAATATTAAATATGTATGTAGAATTTTGAGAAAATCATATTCTTATAGACTTGGAGTATCTATAAAGTTTTGGTATTTTCGGTATTTTTTTAGTATATATCAAATTTTGTAAAAACTTTTAGTATTTTTATAGTTATTATTATAGTTGTCTAGAATTCAAAATTTCATGTATTTCCAATATTTGTTCAGATTTTTCAGAAACCTTCATGTATTTCTAGTAATCTAAAAAATTAGGTAATTAGACATTTTGTTCACTTCATAATTTTCACGCCTTTCTTTCTACTGGACATTTTTTCGACTACACCCCGAGTACAATAAAAAAAATTCTAGTACCTACACAGAAAAAGATTCCAAGCTATCATTAGTTGGAGCATCGCACGCTATCGTTGAATGGGAGATTCCAAGCTTCTAACGTATGAATCCATAGGCCACGCCCATGGTATCCAGGCGTCACGTCTTTGTTTTAATTTCAAAATTTCTTTGATTTCACCCTCTGAGTCAATGGAGCTCTCACATTACGATAGCTTGGGATTTCTCTCCATGTACCACAAAATTGTTATAAATATAAATATTCTCAGTATTTGTAAGTTTTCATAAAATTTTTCTCTTTACAAAAATGTCCAATATTCTACTGGACTGCTTTTTATATTTCTCCACATTTTGGAAATTCGCGTGAGTACCACTTATACCCCCCCCCCCCATCAAAATTTAGACACTATTTTCAAAAAGTATTCGTTTCAAAACCGATTTATATCCTCAAAAAAACCCTACAAACCTCCAAATTATAAATGCCTCCAACTCAGTCACTTTTCAAAGCAAAATTGCATAAAAAATAAAAAAATCTCACCATCCAAAACGAAAGACGATCCCTTATACCTTCACACGTCCCTCTCCATCCTATTCACCTGGATTCCCATTTCAAGAAACGAATTTCGCCAGACACCCCGCTATCATACGAAAGCACCAACTTCCGGAAAACCAACCTCCCCACATTTTTAATTTTTTGTTTATTATTATTATTCCTGATCACTTTGCAACGTTTCGCCGTTCGTGAGAACCAACGCGTCGTCCTCGTTATAATCGATCGAAAGAACGCTCTCACGTCTTTTCTTCTTGACGACTTTCTCGTCGCCGCTACCACTTTTCTCCCGTTTCGTCCTTTCCCTACCCCTCGTTGTCCTTGTCAACACTTCCTCCCCATTAGCCTTCGCACTGCTCTTATTATTATTACTTTTAGTCCTCAACGTCCTCCTACGAAAATTGTCATCGTCGTCGTTTTTCTCCTCCTTCTTTATATCGTCCTTTTTATCCTTGCTGTCCCCTCCTTTGTCAACTTCCTCGTCCTCTTCTTTATCACTGAGCTCCTCGTTTTCGACCTTGATAATTAAAGCCGCCGAGTCACTGGAGCTCTCGTCGTGATGTTCCGTTGCCGGGCACGTCCTTTCGACGCCCGATGAAGATTCCTTGTCGTCGACTTCACCGGTAGTTTTCCCCGTGGCGAATGCTTCCTCGGCGTCTGGCTCCTCCTTTTTCGGCTCCAACATCGGCGGCGTGTGTGGACTGGACAGACCGTTGGTAAGGCTGGAAGATGCCTCAGTCGCGGGATTCTTCAAGGCAGCGTTTTCCTGCTGCAGCAGGATCACCGACTCGCGGGCCTTGCGCAGCTCTTGCTGCACGAAGTAAATTGTGCTCTGCATACCTTCAACGTCTTCGTCGATGTCCTGGATGAATTCGTCCAGTTCTGGAATCAAGAGTAATTTTGGAGTATTAATAAAATTTCAAACTGTTACTCCATTCACCTCAAACCTCGATATTCGTGGATTTTAATGGGAAATGCCTCTAATATAATCGAGGTTTGAGTGTATAATCGACTTACTTCGTTTCAATTCATTTCAATTAAATCCCATTCAATTCAATTCAATTCAATGAAAAATCATTTTATCGAGTGTCTGCTTTACATGATGTATAGGAATTTTTCGCAATGTACGGGGATCATTAATTATTGTAGAAGTTATATAATGAATTAAATAATAAACTGTCCAGTATTTCAGATTAAATAACTGTTCTATGGGGATTTTTCAAAATAAAAATCACTAGAGTATGAAATGAATCGTATATTTTCATTGAAAAACCAAATTTACTGCATTTTTGAAAAGCTATCATTGCAAGGTAGGGAATGTCAAAAAATACCATTCTTGAATTACAAACTTTGTCGAAAAATTTGTCAATATTTGAAAAATTTCATATTAAATTTTATTCATGATGAAAAAATAAAATGAATCGTATATTTATATGGAAAAACTAAATTAACTGCATTTTTGAAAAGCTGTCATTGCAAAAAAGATAATTTCAAATTATACGATTCCTGAATTGTAAACTTCATTGTCAAATTCATAAATAGTTGAAAAGCTATTATTGCAACAAAGAGAATTACAAAAAATAACTTTTCTGAATTGAAAACTTCGTCGAAGAGTGTGAATATTTTGAAAATTGAATTTTAATATAATTAAATTTGAAACGAATTGTAAATCTGCATTTAAAAACTAAGTATACTTCGTTTGAAAAGCTTTCATTGCAAAAAAGATAATTTCAAATTATACGATTTCTGAATTAGAAACTTCATCGCTAAATTTTTAAATAGCTAAAAAATTTAAAGTTAATTCACTTCAATATAAAACTAATCCTAAATTTGTATCGTAAAACTAAATTTATTGCATTTTTGAAAAGATGTTACTGCGATAAAGAGAATTTCAAATAATATTATTTCTAAATTAAAAACTTCGTCATAAAATTTGTAAGTATTTGAAAAACTAAAACGAATTCTCTTCAATATGAAATGAATCCTAAATTTATATCAGGAAACTTAATTTTTCTTTATTTTTGAAAAGCTGTTAATGCGATGAAGAGAATTTCGAATTTCACTATTTCTGGTTTAAAAAATCACTAAATTTGTAAAAAGTTGAAAAATTTTGAAAACATTTATTTTAATATAAAGTAAATTGCAAATGTGTATTAAAAAATTGAATTTACTGCATTTTTGAAAATTTTTTACTTCACTTTTTCTAAATTAAAAATTTAATAGCGAAATTTGTGAATAGTTGAAAAATTTCAAACTTTCTTTCTAAAAATTGTAAAAATAAAACGAAAAAAATATCAATGTTTGAGTAATAGAATTGTAACGTAAACTATAAATAGAAAAATACACTTCACTAATATTGATTCTATAAAGATCAATTATTATTATTTTCAAACATCATGCATTTTTTTCACAATTTTTTTCTGTTTTGCAATGGAATTAAAGTAAAAAACAAAGGTGATAAATAAAAAAATTACCAAAGCTATAGTTATCGAGTAAATTATTGATAAATAAAAATTTCAAGGTCAGAAGAATTTGTATTTTGATATTTTAGACGAGAAATTTTCAAAATTATACATAATTTGCATCCAAAAACTGAATCGACTCAAATTTGTGTTGATGAATGAAGAAATTCTATTTTACTATCATAATTTTGAATTCAGAAATTTTCGATAAAAATTTTCTTATCGAATTTACTGCGAAATAAGAGTTGAAAAAAATGGAAAAATAAATAAATGAAAAATAGTTATAGGTATGGACTCAATAAATGAAGCATAGGAATTTTTGTAAAAGTACAATCGATTATCAAAAGTGGAATTTATCGCACCTGAAATAATTGCAGTAATCGCACTTGAACTTTTTGACTTTCCCTAGTAATTCATCTATTTAATTCGATGAAAAAAATGTTAAATTCTATTTTACATGGATTTTTAACGCTAATTTTTTTTTTCATCGAATTTGGTACGAAACAAAAGTTTAAAACAAATACAAGAAATAAAAGAATCAATAATAATTATTTTCATGGATTCAATTAATGAAACTAAGAAATTTCGAAACCATAAAAATTTTCTAATTATATTTCAGGTGAGTTTCATTGAAATCTATATTATAACAGTTAATTATTAATCAAAATGTCTAATATTTCAACACATAGCTACTTTCCTTATTTATTACTTTCCTTCAAAATATTAAAACTATTTTCCGGGTACTTTGATAAATTTTCTATGCACTGAAAACTTTAAAGGTAAATTTCATATATGAAAATTACTCCTAATTGTAATTTTTCCAAGCCCGCAAAAATCCTCTTCATATATGTTAAAAATCGAAAGTTCAAGATTATTCATTCGAAATTCTCTAATAAGAAGGTCACAATTATTATACATTTTTGCATTAAAGGGGGCATTAAATTTCACTCTATTGAATGGTTCTAAAAAAATCCATAAATATGTATGGCTATCGTTTCGATAGCCATACATCCTGAAACAAGTTATTTTTTTTAAGAGAAATAATTTATTCACCTGATTGCGATTTTTTCACTTCCTCGCTAAAACTCTTCTGCAAGGCCAGTTCACCTTCAAGTTTTGCTATCCTTCCACTTGCGATCATCCTTCCCAACTCTTCGTTTTCTTGATAAAGGAGTCTGCATTTAGCCATTAATCTTTTCCCAGTGTTGCTGAAATATAAATTTAAAAACATTTCCATTACAAATTATTAACTAGCAATTCTTCAATTATTTACTCTCTCATTATTTATATATTTTTTGGAGTTGAAATTTTTAAAAATCATATTTTCTGATTTCAAATCATTTTGTCTTCCTTTTTCATAGATTTTAAAATTCAATCATGTTTCAATATTTATAATTCGTATCATTTGCTTAAAAAAAAAAGGATTTATTTTCTTTTAAATTCATGGAATATACCTGTCAGGTGTAAATTTCCACGCGCTTAGCTCATTTTGTGTGTCTTCCAGTTTAGCTTTTGTCGATATTAACTCTTGCCTCAACTTTTGAATGAGTATATTCACTGCTGGATCTAACAACGTGGATCTTAGCGCTGAAGCGGACGGTGCGTGAGCGGCTCTCATTTCGGTTATTTGATTCTGAAAATTAAAAAAAAAATCACACACATTTTTAACAAAACGATGATCCAATTATATCTTACTATTCCTATTCAAAAAACTCGTGATTCTCGTGGAAAAAAAATATGATATTGAAGGTGGGTTGCTTTAGAAATTAAGCATTTGATAAATAAAATTATTAAATATTAGGTATTTGATAAATATAAATATAATTATTAAACAATATTTATATATTTAATCAATTTAAAATATATTTCTCTTATTATATTTTGAAATCATTTTTTATTACATATTAACATGAACAATTACATAATATTGCATGAAAACAAATTTGAAAATATCATTATTTGAAATTTAAATTATTCAAATCAGGACTCAGTACTAGTTCATAGTCATTAACTTAACTTACTCAGTTGTAAAGTTCGATTGGGTATGTCTAAATAACTTGAAGTAAATGATTTTTAATGAAGTAAATCGTACTGTCAAACTTTTTTCATTAATTAATGTAACAATGAAAATGAGTATATTGATGATTGTTCGCAATTATTTAATCATTGCGAATTGTGGGACTTATAAATTTAAAATATCAAAATTTGTGTGATTCTACGAGTTCTTACAACTCAAACATTTTGAAATTCATATTTTGGCCAATCGAAAGTTTGCAAAAAAGGAAATTTTGTCACGTTAAATTGAAAAATCACAGATTTAATATGAAGTAGTGGGCGAATTTCGTAAATATTTGATTTTTTTAAATTTCTGATCTAGATTTTATTAAAATTTTATTCATCTGCCATTTTTACAATCTATGGAGTACGAAAATTTCCATGGTTTTTGGTTATCGATGAAAATAAATTGAATTATTTATTGAAAGTTCTAACAATTCTTCAAAATGCCAGACAAGCTGATCAATTTCACGTTCATTGCGATTAATTATCAAAATGGTATAATGCAAATCTTCAATAATTATTATAAATGTTTAAAAAGAAAATGAAAATTATGTTAATATACTTATTTTACAAAATTTGTTCACATCTTGGTAAATCTTTGAAATTAGCAGTGGAAAAATTTTATAGTGAAATTGAAATTTACAATGGAAAAAAGTGGATTTAAAATATTTACAAAATCTGTCGTGCAATAATTTAGAAAAAAAAAACAAACAAACAAACAAATAAACAATATGAATAAATTACGAATTTTCTACAATGTTTCATTTCCCTAAACTCAAGGCATCTTGTACATGCAGAGGAAATTTAAAAAGAACAAACAAAAAATGATGGATAATCCAACAATAATACAATTTCTGGATGAAATAGGGATTTACAAATAACTAACCAAATATTCCTGCAATTCCTGCTCCTTGGAAGCCAACCTTCTAGCCAAAAGTTTTTCTTTATGGGAAGCCTCGGCATACTGTTGCCTATATTTTTCTTCTGAATTCCTCACCGAAGAAATTTCTCCTGTAACACCATAAATATGCCCATTCATGCCAAACCCGTCATATCCCTAAAAACCAATAACTATTTTATTTTTAAAACGAGTTACGAATAGATTCAAGTATTCCAAAAACAGAGAAGCATTAAAAGTTAATCTCATACAATTTTTTGACCATGAAAAACTGCTAAATTAAAAAAAAAAAAAAACTCTCTCCTCCCAAACATACACACAAAAATTGCATGTAATAACAATGTCAATTTGTGCGAAAGTCGACCATCATCTTTTACTTGACGCATACTTTGTTGTTCTTTTTGTCGTTTCGGCGTCCAAAAGTTGTTCCCCGTGTGATCTTGCCCCGACGAAATGGCCATTTTCGAGTTTCAGGCCAAGAAGTCTAAGGGCGTTTATCCTCTGAGAACACGAGCAAGATTTGCCACTCGAACTCGAAAATTTCAAATTTTTGAAATTTCTTTTCGCACAAATCACAGCACAATTTTTCTCTCCGCGCCTTTCACAATTTCACTGCAATATTTGCAACTTTTTGGCTGGAGTCACAACACTTTTTTGGGAGTATCTCGGAAAATTGGGTTTAGAAGATTTGGGGAGCTTGTTTGGTTGATTTGAATTTGGAATGAATTTTTTTTTTTTTCAAGAATACTTTAAAGACTATACAAAGCTAAATTTCGGTTTACTACTACTAGAAAAATTTTTAACATTTGTTTAAATATTGGGCAAGTAAAAAAGAGATGACAAATTTTCCAGCATCTCTTATAACAGAATTTTAAGAAATGAAGTACCATACTGGAAAAATGTATAACTTATAAAAATCTTTAAACTATATCTTCAATCCAAACCAACTCATCCAAAGTTACCCTCCTCATTTTCCACTATCTTAATTCTTTGGAGTGAATTTTTACTCTCCATTGAGTCAAAATACTAAAACTTAAACTTGGAGTGATTTTCCACTTTTCTTAAGTGAATTATCATGTAAAAGTTATAAAATTTTACTCTTCTTAGAATGAAATTCAAATTCTGTAAGAGTGAAATTCAACTTCTTTAAGAGTGAAATTCAACTTCTTTAAAAGTGAAATTCAGCTTTTTCGTAAGTGAAATTAAATTTCTGTGAAAGTGAACTTCAACTTTTTCTAGAGTGACATTCAACTTCTTTAGGAATGGCATTCAACTTCTTAAAGAGTAAAATTCAACTTCCTTAAGACTGAAATTCAGCTTCTTCATAAGTAAAATTCAACTTCTTTAAGACAGAAATTCAACTTCTTTAAGACAGAAATTCAACTTCTTCGTAAGAGAAATTCAACTTCTTCTAGAGTGAAATTTGACTTCTCGAAGATTGAAATTCAACTTGTTAAAAAGTGAAATTCAATTTCCTTAAGAGTGAAATTCAGCTTCTTCATAAGTGAAATTCACCTTCTGTAAGAGTGAACTATAACTTCTTTAAGAGTGAAATTCAACTTTTTCTAGAATGATATTCAACTTCTTTAAAACTGAAATTCAACTCCTCTAAGCCTGAAGCTCACATTCTTTAAGAGTGACAATTCATTTTTCTTGAGCAAATGTCCACTCCCTGTTCAGATGGCAAATATTTTGACTCAACATAGAGTGAAATTTACTCGAAGAAATCAAGGAAAGCGCCGGATGACTCATATTCTTCTCTATCAGCTCCGCAAAAACTTGACACCAGGAAAGAAAATTACCTCCCCACGAAATCACTCCCTCCTCCCCCCCAATCCTTTTTCTCCACTCCACTTTTCATGGCCCGAAAGTGCGACATTTTCGCCCTGTCGGACAACCATCGTACATGATATAATAATTCGATAATGGATCGCACACGATATCTCAGTACCTTCCTGAGCAGTCGAACGTGCTTCGAGAGATTCCACGTACGAATCCAGTTCGCGCCATTTGGCGGCGAGTTCGTCTTTCCCGATGGCGTCTAATTGTTGGTCTGTCAATTTGACGCGACGCGGCTGCTTCAGGGAGTGCGGGCTGCTAGGCTGCTGCTGTTTGGCGCCGTTTCGAGGACTGCGTGGCGACGACGCCCCGGTTGAGGACTTCACGTCGCCCATCTCCTCGGCCATAGCACGCCGGTTCTCCCTGGGCTTCCGATTTCGGTGTCCTCGCTTGGACTCCAAGTTGGCGGAGGGTTAATCACCTTATTCAGGAAACATTCACTGAAAAACAAAGCCAATGGAATCATGTTAGCTTGAGTTTTTATAGGCGTGAACTTCCAAATTTATATAATTCTTAAGTTCCAAACGTTTAAAGACGAACGTAAATAAAAAAATTCTTTTATTACCTCTAATGGAATAACAAATAATTATTCATGTTCAAAAAATACTATTCAATGTTACTTTATACTTTTCCTTCTTGTCTTGGATGGGAATGGAAAACAAAACATCAACAAACACAGAAAACGAATTTTTTTATTGTTTCCGAAAACTTTGCATAGTTATAGTAGTAATTAATTATTTATATTGAACAATTTTTTTCGCCTTAATTGTAAAAGGAAACAAACACATATTTTTATAAATCAACGAAAATAGAGTTTTTGTCAAATCTATCAAAATATTAAAAATATGTAAAATTTCAAGTTCAACATAATCGATTTCTGAAAATTCATATATATGGATCTATAAATTTAAAAAAACCAGAAAATCCTAGAAAATATACTGGTTACACAAAAATATGAAAAATACCAAGAATACTTGCAATCTGCGTGATATTAAAAGTTCAAGTTTTTAAGTGCAATTGTTTCAAAACTCTATGGGAGTAATACAAATTAGCAAAACTTTGTATCCTAGATCATTTGTTAGTGCAGTTTCAAATGTTGAAAAATAAACGAAAATAAAGAAATTGTTTCTATTCCCTCTAATAACTCTAATAACTATAATGATTTGTATTCATAAGATGCTACGCAATATAACTTATACTTTTCTTTTTTATTTTTGAGTGGAAATAAAAAACCAATTATTTCCCGTTTTCGTTTTTTTTTTAATGTTGAGATCTTTAGGCACATTCGATACGTGGAATTTTAAAATGTGGGAATATTATTATTAATTTAATTGTTCAAGTTATTACAAATGATATTCACGATAATTCGAGAAATTCCATCTAAAAATATCAATGCCTAAAGACTTAAATCTCCAAAAATACAACACTGCAAGAATATTTTGATAAAAATTCAGAAACTTTAAATTTTAAATAAGATTTGAATACTAGGATCTTAAAACTAAACAAGTTAAGCCTTATAATTCAAGTTAGAAAAATTTTAAAATCAACTCTAATAACAACGAATCTTGGTAATTGAATTTAAATATTCAGAAACTAATTTAAATTCAAAGTAAAGAAAATTTTATTTTATTTTTGAGTAGTTAAAACAATTATTAATTTTAACAATTGCAATATAAATCTACTATTGACTTATATAAATTTAAATATTGAAACTCATTTAAATAATTTTATACAATTAATGTAATAATTTAAAGCAATGCAAATTGAAATCGATGAAAAAGTAAATTCAACAATACTACAAATAATGTGAAACTGATTCAAAATTATTCAAAAATTTTTTTAATAGCATAAACGTGAGTACAAAAATGATGAAATTTTTTTGATAAGCTCAAGAATTCCAGAATTTTCATATTAACGAGTACTTATACTTTCAAGAAACTATCAAGATTATAATAAATCTTCAGTTTCGAATCCAGCAACTTTATAATTAGAAAACCTGAAAACTCCAAAATATTTATTGTTTTTTTTTGCTGTAGATTGAATATATCATTTTTTTTTGCCCAAATTTTGAAAATGAGACATTGAATATCAATAAATGTGCCTCAAGTTCGGAAAAATAATATTTGTATAATAATATTTGCTTAATTTCAATAACTATTTATTACTTTAATTGTAAAAGGTAACAAGAACATCTTTCTATTTTTTTTTACTTTGAAACGTTTGGAAATTTAAGAATATGAATATTAGAAAACTTACAAGTTTGTGACCGAGCTATTAAAATTTACGTTGATAAGGATTTACATTCATATGTATTTATTTAATGTTCACTTTACCACTTTTGCGAAAATCGGCTCAAGGAAATTTGATAATATTTTAAAATGATATATTTTCTATCACAAACCCGTCTGTGACTTACTAAAATGATGACAATTAATATTGTTGTCAGTAAAAATAGAGTTAAACTTTCCTTTTTTCACGAAAATATGTTTGGTACATTTTTTCATAATGACATTATGTTATAATTTTATCCTGTATATTATCGTAGTATATTGTTGTATTAATGATAAAATATTTATTATCTTCTTTATATATACATTTTCGTTATTAATCTTATCATAATACATTATGTATTATATATATGAATATATAGTATTAATTTAATAACTTAGTTATGTGTGTAACATTATTGATTTATATGATTATTATTGTTATACATTATTGATTATATGATTTATTTGTTACTTTAAATTCGTTTCTATATTGTATGTACAATATAGTCTCTCTATATAATAAAAAGAAGTTGATCACCCCCCCCCCACCCCCGCCCTCGCCGTGTCAGCAACTCCACTCTTAATTTCCATTGACTTCTATTAACTTCCAAATTTTTCCTATTCCTTCCATTAACCGCCATTACCTTATATTATCTCCCATTAACTACCATTACTTTTTATTAACTACTTCTGACTTCCATTGACTGTCATTCTCTCCCACCAACTACCATGAACTTATATTACCCCTTGATAATTCCTATTTAATCCCATTAATTCCCATGAACTTCTATTCACTTTCATCAATTTAAATTTAAAACTTTCGACTTGACTGTTTAACATTCGACAAACAGTTCAAATTTCTCCTTATAAATTTTCAAATTTTTGCTACTACAAAATTTCCATTATCTTCTATTAATTACCATTTACTGCTATAAACTACCAAATATTTCCTATTACTTCCATTAAACCCCATTATCTTACATTAACTCCCATTAACTATTGTATAAAATTCGATAACAAATATAAAAGATGACAAAATAAGATAATTAAGATGAGATAACAATATAAAATAAGCGAGAAAAGATACAAACATAAAATAATCGAGATGTAATGACCAATATGAGATCATCAATATTACTTATTTTAGATAATATAATCGAGACATATTGATTTATATCACTCTGTATTATATTATAAAAAAACTTGATCCCCCGCTGCCGCCGTCGCCATGTCAGCTGAAGCTCTTCGACTAAGCCGAGAAGCATACATAGGAAGTCGCACATTATGAAACTTCTTATGTACAACAGTGGTACTCTGGCAAAACATGAGAAGTTTCACAATGTGACACTTATTTAATTCTTTTAATGTGAGAATTCTTATTTAATTATATATATTCATTCATAATTTTTTATTGCTATATTCATCCATTTTGTTATTATTTCTATTATATATATATATATTTGTTACTATATTTCCATGTATATATATATATGATTATTGTTATTATTCCTTATATTTTTTTTAGTAAGGTGTAAGCAGATTCCTAGTCTTTATCGAAAGTAGGTCATTTATAAATATTTTGTTAATTTTATAAGATTATTTTTGACAAATATGGTAAAAGTAGATATTTATCATATATTTCATGTCTACAAAATAGAAATATTCATATATATTAGAGTGTCACGTATTTCGGTAAATGGCAATGCTGGAATCTTCTGCATGCTGAGCCTTCAAACAATCAAGATGCTAAAAAAAATTTTCCCTAAAGTTTGAAGCGAATCAGACATGAATACATGATTAATCCGTGCCACAAAGCAACTGAAGTTTTAAATGAAAATTACGTTTAATTTTTAATACATTTTGCTCCAATATTCATAGTTCTTGCAAAACTTATGATATGCTCAAAACTTGGCATAGTTTAAGTACATAATATAACGTGCAAAACCACATTTTTCTGAATTTTTTTATCAGTTTAAATCTATATTTTACAAGCAATAAAAAGTACATGTCTGCCTTAATTTCCTGTATTTCTTAATAAATTTCCATTACATGCGTGTAACTTCTAAAAAACTTATGATAGACTCTTGAAATCTGGCAGAGTTTGAGTTCATAACGTTAAGTTCAAAATCAAAATTTTCGTGATATTATATTATATCCTTCTCAGTAGTTTGTTAGAATTTTTTACATTGAAAACAAAAAAAAAATATTGATTGATAGACTCTTGATTTCGACAGATAAAGGTTAAAAAAATATTCGACATTATTTTACTTTTTTTCTCACAAAATCACACGAACCTCTTTCTTAGTTCATGTGAATAAATAAATGATGGTTTTTCACATAAGCATGAACCTTTTTTCTTCTATTTTGCACATAATACATTATGCTTTGATAAAAAGTACAACTGAAATTAAAGAAAAAGATAATAGCATAATTTGTATTATTTTGCTATTTCTCTACACGCAACTTTTTTTACGAAGTTTTCTATTCTGTTATTTATTGAAAGAGCTTCTTGTTTCCAACTTATTGCACTATAGTATACGTTAAGTTTCGTTAGATAATTTTAATAGTGCTTTAAAAAGTGCAACGTAAGTGCAATACTACAGTGTTATGCATACTTTGCCAGGGAGATTACAGCTATTTTTGTTTATAAGAATATAAATTGTTATTATTTCGCTAAGGTGCTGGTAGATTCATGCTCTACGTTAAAAAGAAGACCATTTTCGTATATTTTTCAAATATTTTCAGCTTTTAATAAAAGTTTGCATTTTATCAGAAAATTTTCAACATTTTCAAAATCAGTGACACAATATACACTGTTGCATATATATCGGTGGCTTCCCACCATAACAGAGATAGTCACATCTGCTATAAGGCTCATTTTACATGATATTCTGATAAAATATTAAACGTTATGGCAATAGTGACTTTCTCTGTTATGGTGGGAAGTGACAGATATATATATTATATTTACATATTAAATATTGTAACAGTTAAGATCAAAAAATTTTAAGCAGAAAGAATATAAATAATATAAATGCATAACATCAACAAAAATATTTTTTATTTCTCGTTTTCAATGTTCTTTTCATAAATTCGATCATACAAAGTACACAAAATATACAGATATACAAAGTACAAAACTGTATGAAGTATCCGACAAAACAAAAAATGTTTTCAAACACTACTATTACTTTTTCAAAAATCCAAAAGTTAACAATTCATCATATCGACTTCTCAAAAAACACTAAAACAATCTCAAATCGTGCAAAGTTTGGTTTGGCTCACGCCGAAAAATTGCGACCAGCGAATTGTCACCTTCGCGTTGTTGTTGACAATTTTTCCAAACAACCAAATCTCTTCGACCCTGATAACTTTCAATCTCGATACAGCTCGAGACGCAAAATACCATACGCAACATTGGAATTAACGATATAAAATGAAAAATGGGGGAACTTACAAAGGTGACATAAGCTGAGAGGGCAAGTAACGCGAATCCGCGATCCAAACGCTTGCGAATCACGGTACGCGCATTAGAATTTCGTGAAAACGTTCTTAACTCGATGCAATTGTGACTTTCGGAATGATAACTTTGAGAATCCAACAACATAAACATTTAAAACTATTTATTTAATATACGCGAACGCCATTATATTTTTCTTTCGCACTGTTTTTTTTTCGCCATGAAACATGATGTGCACTGATGGAACACACAACATTTCAAAGAGAAGGGTGGAGAAAGGAATATCGAATACCGATTTTAAGAATCGATTGACGTCATTAGCGCCTCTCACGGATGTTTTTGAAACTTGGAAAAGTTTCAAATTTAAATTTGGATTTATTTGAACATTCTCTCTACACTTAAATCTCAGTTTTATTTGAGGCATATGCCAATAAAAATCGAGGTTTGGGTGTATATCTGTATATTTTTATTTTTTTCATAAAATATTTTGATGTCCACTGAGTCGTGATTATTTGCAAGAATATCTTCAAAGTAAAAAATATTTGTTTTGTTTATATTATTCAATATTTAAACTGCAGGATATTAACTGAAATAATTTGTTACAAAATATGTTGGATATTTCCTTTTATAATATCTACATATTAATTTTTCTTGAGATCTGCATTGAACGTTTTGAAATTTTCACAGTTTTTGTAGTTTTATTGAATTTTGAAAGTTTTAAGTAGAATCTATACAGACTGTATCATCATTTTCTAAATTATAACAATTTTTCACATTTTTAAGGACTGTACGCTATTTTTGGACTGGTATAATTTTTTGAAATTCTCTCGATATTTTAATTTCAAATTTCGTATACGACTTACTTTTTTTTGCAATTTTGAATAATAAAAAAAGATAAAACAGTTTTTTTAATTTTACAAACTTTCCAAAGTTTTCCACGATCTAACTAAATTTATCAATATTTTCTGAAATTCCACATATTTTTTCAACCATTTAGAATTATTTACAATTCAAAAAATTTTCAATGTTTCTCAATTTCTCAAAATTTTTGGAATTTCTAGATTTGTATTAAAATTTTCAAAATCAGAAACAATCTCTGAATGAAAAAACGTTTTTTGATTTCGATTTCTAAAAATTTTCAGTATATATTATACATCAGTACCATCAGTACCCTGGCAATCGTGTGGTGCGACGTTAAACGTCGCCTGAACGTCGCCAACGAACGTCGCCTACAAAAATGACCTAAAAAAGCCTTTTCAAACCAAAATATGATATGGAAGACTTATGTTGTGATATTTCAAGAGATATTTAGCAAAAAAAACGAAGGATTTGCCTTAATTTGTAATTTCGGATAGTTAACAACGATTTTTTCTTAACTTGCTATTCAATAATTTAGGCGTGTAAAAGCAGTTTGAAGGGAAAAAATATCTATCATGTCATAAAAGACATTTATTTTATAACTTGCAAAAGTTTTACAATGCCTAATTACGTTTGTTAATAGTTAAGGAATTGCAGCATTTCCGTGTATAATATCAATTGACTCATACCGGTCGACAAATATTTCAGAATTAGATCACCGCGTTACCGGCCTACGGAACAAGACCGAGCCCGGGGCCCGGGCCCCGATGCAAAGTCTGTTTGGTAACGAGTGACGCCAGAGATGGCGCTAGTGAGAACTGAAGTATTGGACGTCAAAGCTTATCTTTCAGGTTTATATACAAATATCCCTAGTCGTGAATCTCTTCTGGGGGTGAAAGAAATAGGTATGTATATAAAATGATAGACAGTGAAAGATGAGCTTTGGCGTCCAATATTTCAGTTTTCACTAGCGCCACCTCTGGCGTCACTCGTTACCAAACAGACTTTGCATCGGGGCCCGGGCCCCGGGCTCGGCCTTGTTCCGTAGGCCGGTAACGCGGCGATCTAATTCCGAAATATTTGTTGGCCGGTATGAGTCAATTGATATTATACACGGAAATGCTGCAATTCCTTAACTATTAACAAACCTAATTAGGTATTGTATAACTTTTGCAAGTTATAAAATAAATGTCTTTTATGATATGATAGATATTTTTTGCCTTCAAACTGCTTTCATACGCCTAAATTATGAAATAGCAAGTTGAGAAAAAATCGTTTTTAACTATCCAAAATTACAAATTAAGGCAAATCCTTTCGTTTTTTTGCTAAATATCTCTCCAAATATCACAACACAACTCTTCCATATCATGTTTTGGTTTAAAAAGACTTTTTTAGGTCATTTTCGTAGGCGACGTTCGTGGCGACGTTCAGGTGACGTTTAACGTTGCGTCACGATTGCCAGGGTACCTAAACTGACCTATTTAGATGTTTCACAAAATTTTTGAAGTTTTACTAGATATAGAGAATGAGTAGTTTTCTGAAAGTCTGAAAATTATTATTCGAATTATTAATAAATAAAAATTGCAGAAAAAAAAGTAGAAATGATTTTTAAAATTGTTAACTTGAAAAATATATTTTCCTCATTTCCAGATTTTCATCATAATTTTTAAAATCATTGACGATTGCTGTACGACTTAACATTTTCGTAATTTTCAAAACTTTTGAAAATTCTAGTTTTTACGGTTTTACAGAATTTTCAAAGTTCACAATGATTTACTAGATTTATCAACATTTTCTGGGATCCCACAATTTTTACGGATCATTTTCTACTTGAAAATTTTCGTTTTCAACTTTCTCAAAATTTCTGGAACTTTTAGAATTAAATCAAAATTTTTCAAATCATAGACTACGTCCGTTGAGTAAAAAAATTTATTATATTTGAAAATTTTCAATATTTTTACACAGTTTTTGTATTTTCCATAGAGTTTTAAAAAAATTCATAATCCAAAAAGTTTATCAACATATTCTATAATTAATAACTTTGGAGTTATTATATTCTATAATTCTACACATTTTTCGAATATGTTTCAGGATTATTCACAACCTTTGAAATTTTCTGTTTTTTGATTTTTTAATATTTTTACAATTTTTAACTTAATTAGTTCCATTTTTTTTGCCATTATTTCTTCTAGAATTATTCATGCAAAAATTTTTTTTGATCGGAAAATTTGTGTACCCTTCATCAATTTTTTAGAAAAGAACAATTTTAAATTCTTTCAAGTTATTCGTAGCACTGGTGTGAAATGTTTAATAATGTCAAATTTCTCGATTTTACCAGTCAATTTATTTTGCCATTAATTTTGCCGACGTTTCGACCCCATTTGGATCCTTTTCAAGGCCTGTATCACAATCAATCACAATTTCCTTATTTTAAAAAACCATCAATAAATCATAATTCATCACAACATATCAAAAACAAGTAATTAACTCACGTCGTAAATTGCAAACTCGCTCAAAATATTGCCAATAGTCAACATGATCAAAGGTCCTGTCACTTTGTTAATTTACAAATGAAAAAGAGTAATCGTCGTAATGCATATCGTCGACTTTTCAAAAATTATCTCATACTCTTTACAAAGCAACGCGTTGAGAGTCAGGGCAATACTGATAGTTATGAAACGTTTTTAAAATAAGGAAATTGTGATTTATTGTGATACAGGCCTTGAAAAGGACCCAAATGGGGTCGAAACGTCGGCAAAATTAATGGCAAAATAAATTGACTGGTGAAATCGAGAAATTTGACATTATTAAACATTTCACACCAGTGCTAAGAATAACTTGAAAGAATTGATTATTGGATACTAATACTACGATGACATCAGTAGACAAATTTTATGAGCTCATCGCAATCAATTATGAAATGGAACAAGTTTGGCTTCTCAAACAATGGCAGAACACGAAGTGGAACATACCAAAGGCAGAGAATCAACTCAAATTCTTATTAAGATGTCGATCGGAGGACATTTTACCCAGCAATATAGATAATATAAAATTTGGGAATTTGCACTTCAAAAGTAGAACTGGCCGAGAGAAATACAAAATTCATACTTCAAAATTTGAAAGATTTTTACTTAATATTGAGATTGAAGATTGTAATATTGATTTGGATTATCAGAGTGAAAAATTAAATAGATTGGAGAGGAGATTAGGCACTGTTATTCCCAGGGAGTTGTTATTGGAATTCTACGATATTAACGTAAACAAATTGATTTTATCTTCTTATAGAGACAGAGTTCGATTGAGAAATAATTTTTTGAATTTAAACACTGATCAGAGTAATGAGATTGATGTATTTTTTAATGAAGATACTAATGATAAATGGGTAATAAATTTGACAGAGAAGGAACTCCCCCCACAGGTCAAAAAAGTATTAGGTTTAGGAAAAAGTTTTATATTTCCAATGACACGTCCGAAAGCTGATATACCGACTGTAGAATTAATGAAAGATTTTGAAAATGTTACTTGGAAAATGGAATCTAATGAATTACCAAGAATTAGAAATGAATTTGTTAATTTGATTGATCAGGCTAATAATAGTAAGATCCGTTTGAAGAAGTTTGATAAGAGACTGAATTCAATGGTAAATGATACGAAGAGATTTTTAAATGTAAATAAGGAATTATTGGTAACAGAGGCAGATAAGGGACAAATAACAGTGGTTATGGATATTGATGATTATAAAAATAAGATGAGAAATTTACTTGATGATAATAATACGTATCAGAAAGTCAACAGAGACCCTTTAAGGAAGATGAAAAATTCTGTAAATTCACTAATTAAACGTTGGAAGAATGATGAGTACATTGATATAGATGAATATAAGCTTTTACGTTCTCCGGAAGATAATCATCATGTACCGAGGTGTTATGGACTCCCGAAGATTCATAAAAAGAACAACCCCTTACGGATTATTATTTCTTTAATTGACAGTCCACTTTATAATTTATCGAAATGTATTACAGATATTTTGTGTCAATCCGTTCCGAAGCCGAAGTTTTATATAAAGGATAGTTGGATGTTTGCAAAGCTAACGAATGACCTGGTGGTTCCTGAGAGACATGTCTTGGTATCCTTTGATGTGATTTCACTTTTTGATAATGTCTCAAAGGAATTAGTAGTGAGTTCAATAGAAAGGAGATGGAATTGTATTTCTCGAAACACGAACCTTCCATTGAAGGAATTTATTTTAGCAATAGAGGTGTTATTTGATAATACCTTTTTTAGTTTTGATAATGAGTTTTACTCACAGACACATGGTTGTCCAATGGGGTCACCATCTTCCCCGAAATTCGCGGATATGGTGATGGAAGATTTGGAGGTTTCGTGTTTTAGGAAATTGAGTTATCAACCATTTAGATATCATAGATTTGTTGATGACTGTTATTTGGTTATTCCTGATGTTAGAACTGAGGAAACATTGAGTGTTTTCAATTCTTACAGTGATAGGTTGCAATTTACTGTTGAGTGGGAGACTGCTAATTGTTTGAATTTTTTGGATATAACTGTAATCAGGGGATGTGATCTTAAATTAAGGACGAAGTGGTATCAGAAACCAACGGCGTCTAATAGATGATTGAATTATTTATCGTCACATCCTAGGAATTATAAAATTAATGTTATGATTAATTTGATAGACAGGGCTTTGGTATTGACTGATAAAGAATTTCATAAGGAAACTATATGTAAAGTGAAGGACATTTTGATGTTGAACAATTATCCTCCATCACTTATTGAACAGATAATCAATCGTAGGATCAGGCAATTGGAAATTAAAGAGAAAATTGGTTATGGCATGGAAAAAGAAAAAGATGAGAGAATAATTATATCGTTGCCATATATAAAGAATGTTTCAGAGAGGATCGGGAAGAAATTTAAGAGATTTGGAATTAAGATAATAGATAAAATTAACATGAATAGGTTGAATGGATTTGTGAAATTAGGAAAAGATTTAATAGAGAAAGATAGACAAACGAACGTGGTTTATAAAATAGAATGTGATTCATGTGATAAATTATACATTGGTCAGACACGAAGATATATAAAAAAGAGAATTAATGAACATAAGAATGATATAAATAGGAATGATATAGAACCGAATGTGATAAGTGAACATAGGATAAAATTTGATCATGAGATGAAATGGGGAGAGATTGAAATTTTGAATAAAGAACCATTTTAATATAAGAGATTGTTTCCTGAGATGATTTATATTAAGAAATTTGGTGATAGGGTTCTGAATAGACAGAGAGATTTAGAGAAGTGGAATGATACGTATGATGTTTTAATTAAATATTGTTGATGTTATTTGGAACCAAGATAAGTAAAGAATTTATGTATTTCTTAAGGACCACGATATTGGGGAAATTTGGTGTAATGGTGGGAACGTTGCGTGATATGTTATCATATAATACGCGACTGACGTTTCATGACAGTATCGCCCTGACTCTCAACGCGTTGCTTTGTAAAGAGTATGAGATAATTTTTGAAAAGTCGACGATATGCATTACGATTACTCTTTTTCATTAGTAAATTAACAAAGTGACAGGACCTTTGATCATGTTGACTATTGGCAATATTTTGAGCGAGTTTGCAATTTACGACGTGAGTTAATTACTTGTTTTTGATATGTTGTGATGAGTTATGATCTATTGATAGTTTTTTAAAATAAGGAAATTGTGATTTATTGTGATACAGGCCTTGAAAAGGATCCAAATGGGGTCGAAACGTCGGCAAAATTAATGGCAAAATAAATTGACTGGTGAAATCGAGAAATTTGACATTATTAAACAATTTTAAACTTGCTAATTTGAATTTTACACTGAAAATGCAGGCATCTCCTAAAAAATAAAGTTAATGTTGAAAAGCAAACTTCAGATTAGTGATATTTTATTCGTGATGTGATTGGCTGATTGGAAAGTTAAGTGGCGGTGGAGTAAAATTTGAACTTTGAATGAGAACAAATAAGAAATTCGCGACATGTACAGTCTGTTACATTAATGCCTTCACTTGTATTGCATTTGATTACATGGGTACAAAGTGAAATCATTAATGAGAAAGACTGTACCGATATTATCGAAGTGAGCCGTAATTCGCAAAAAATTAAAATTTGCATGAAATTTTCGAGTTGAAGTGTTTTTATGTTGAAATTTTTGTGTGAAAAACAAAATATTATAAAAGTAAAAGTTGACAGCTGAGAGAGAGAGAGAGGAGATACACATTTAAACAAAACAGTCTAATGTTATTGTCAGGCGCGTAAGCAGAGGTTGGTTTTGGGGGTTCAAACCATTCCCGAAATTCCGATAAAATTAATTATGTTCTTGTGTAAAAACAATGATATTTTCATATTAAAATATAATTAAAACACGAGTTATACAAATAATGCATGAAAACGTAAGTGCTATTTATTCGATGAAAAAGTAAAAATTATTATAACGTAGGATTACGTAGAAAGTAACAATTTGAAAAATTGCTTCAACGCAGTGAATAATATAGAGAAAAGTAAAAATCTTCGAACATGCTGAACATCTGAAAATCTATTAACCTGTGATTAAGAAATGATAGAAATCTATGTAGAATACTTATTAAAGTATTATAAAATCATTCGAATCATAATAATTCCGGAGTTATACAAAAAGTAATATGAGGCACTTAGAACAAAAAAAAGAAAGTTATCAATGCCTAGGTAGAGTAAAATTTTTTCTTCCTCTTCCACCAACTGTTTTTCAATCGTACTCTACCTAGGCATTGATAACTTTCTTTCTCTTGTTCTAAGTGCCTCATATAGGAATCTACGAAAAAAGTGTTTTCTGAAAAATCTCAACAAATTCCTACGATTTTTAATATTTTGAATTCCAGAGCGTCTAATTCTAAGAAACGTATAGAGAAACACATGGTTATTTATAAATCTAGAAAATTTCTAGAGAACGCGACAATATCTCTAAAGTACTTCAGAAATATGAAAAAACAAGAACTTCAGAAAATACAAAAAATCTATATAAATGTGATTTTTTTATAAATCTTTGAAATAACCGAGAATAGATCGAAATTCGTATTTCAGACTCTAGAGCATTGAATTTTTTAAATATATGTAGCAATCAACAAGAGCATTAGAAACGTATCAGAATATCTGAGAAATTCTTCAAGGTTGCGTACAGCAGAAAAATGCGTAGAATACTAGAAATCTTTTGATACATGAAAACTATGTTGATATTATGTTTTTGAAAATTTAATTATCTTGGAATTCTATAGAATATACATATGTGTATTGGATTCATTATCATATATATTTAGCTAATGATAAAAATTATTTTATAAATTCATAATATGAATATTTAAGAAAACATTGGAAATACGTTCTGTTCAATTTATATAATTCGACATTCTTTCAACTATATGAATACCAATAAAATATCAAATAAGAGTATAGACAAATTACATGACAGATATCTTCCTCAGGAAATTAATTTAAACACACAAAGTTGTTGAAAATTTCAATATTATAGCATCAATTTCTAGAAATCTATAACAATACCAGACAATGCTGCAAAATTTCATAAATAACATACAATAACGAAATTTTCAAAAAATATGACATGTAATACTTCATATCTGGTGTGCTTAAAATTACCTAAAAAAAAACATAAAAAGATAAAAAATTTTTAGAACTTTAATTCCTGAAGCATCGAATTCTAGGTAGCTACATAGAAATTTGTAATAATATCAGAAAATCCTTCAAGTCTTGTAAATACCAAAAGTATATATATCCGAAAATTTTGAATAATGATAGTTGTAATTGAAAGAATCGTGAGCCTGTGTGAAGGATGAAGAATTACAAAGTTGATTCTACTTTTTTTTATGTCTAATTGTATACTGTGTTTCTAAATAAAATGTATAGTTATCCCAACTATTTATTCTGAATATCAGATTTTTGTAAATAACCCTTGATAATCTTCAAAACATCTGCTTTTACAAGTATATGTGTACATTATCGAAAATGTTTTTTTTTTTTTTTTTAATGAATTCAAATTTATGGAATATTGCATATCACAAACTGTATATAATAGTATAAAAAAAATGAGTTTAATTATTAACGTCAGCTTCGTGATGCAGGATTGGAATTGTATCATTTATGTAATTTCATCTCAAGTTAGTATTTCAACTAAAAAAAAGGTTGAGTTAAAAAGAAACCTACTTGCAAGTGTTACATAGTGATAGTCACAAAGAAACGGAAGAATCGAGAGTGGATCACTAAATTCGTGATTAAATTGAAGCACGATATATGAACCTATGGAAGGGTGTTGGCGAATATTCGAAAAAAAAAATGAAAGAAAAGTAATTCCAGCTATACAATCACTACTCGCAAGAACAAACTTTTGAGAACATCGGCATTTATTAAAAAAAAACATGTTTTCAATTATGGTTAATAATTGTCTGTTGCTTTTTCCAGGGTAAAGTTTTAGAAATCGCTAGCAGTTTGCATGCATGACAATAAAGAAATAAATGAATGATAGATAATAAGGATAATGTATTAAAGAAGGATAGAAATGCATATTTTAGAGCCAAGAATCATGAATTCGCTGAATTATTATCATAATGGTCATTAAACTAAAAACGTGAACTCAAATAATAAACATTCTGCACAGTACAACACGATTGAAAAGACATCGAACTCTAAAAATTATAATTAAAAAATAGTTGAAAGGTCCACAGTTATTGTAGAATAAATATTAAAATTACAAACAAATGGAGACACCACAATTGAAAATAGTTTGCATAAATTAATGATTTGAACATGGGACTTGAGATTATGAATATCAAAATTAATAAAAAATTCAAAAAAATGGGGTTGGGGGGGCTCAGAACAATAAATAATAAGTAAACATACAAAATTTTAAAATAGAGTAATTAGAATGTGTAGTATAAAAATTAGGTAAAATTAAAATCACATGAAAGTATCAAAAGAACGTCATTGAATATCGACTGTACATGATAAGATGGAAGACAGGAAAAACAGATGAAATATATATTTATGTTTATATATATAATGAAAATTGCATGGTGATGTAAATTTAAGTGAGAGTAGAAGATGAAGCAAAGACTAGAATGCGGCGCGCGTAGCGCGCCAGCGTTCTAGTTTATTAAAATAATAATTGGAAGAAGTGAGATGATTTGTTTTTTCCTTGGAATTTATAAATAAATGTGACAGGATTTTATGTACCTGGTTTCTCTTATTTGTGGTGAAAAGGCTTTTTTTTATTCCAAATTACAAATATTAAAAAAAAAACAAACAAACAAACAAACAAACAAACAACTAACGAATATTGGCCTCCAATTCTTTAACAATCTTCAATTTTTCTTCGATGCTGACTATTTTGTCAGCCAAAAGAGGCTGCCCCCCCCACAATTTTTGATTCCCTATGACCACCACTTTTTGCAGAAGTGACCTCACAGTAAAAAGTAAATCTTTCTTAGCGATTCCTGAATGTTCTTTAACACAAGTTTCGACATCTTCGCCTAATTTACAGCACATGTCGAGAGCTTTTGATATTGCATCCATTGTTTGAGAATTTAAAATAGCAACATTGCAGCCTTTCGCCAAAAATCTGATAGCAGATTCTTGATCGCCTTTGAATTTCGCAATAGCTGCATAAAAAGTCCAAATTTCGTGTTTGTTTGTTGACGTGGCGGTCAAATGACCGAACAATTTCACGACTCTGTCGATGAATTTCGTGGATATTTCTCCTTTTGCGTCAGGAATTTCGTTTACGATGGCGTTCGTCAAAATTTCAAGGACTTGGATATCTTCGTGTTTTCTATCTTTACCTTTTATTTCCAGAATTCTTTCATAGCAATGAAGTGCCTGGAGAAAAACGTAGAAAAATTTTAGGAGGGTTTTTCTTAAATTCATGCAAATCTTTGAACTTTTAAATCTGAAAGTCTATCGAATATAGAATTTTGAACTCCAAATTGATGGATGTTCCAGATTCTGTTTCAGAGTTATATTCCCAATTTTCCAAGTAACTGAATTATCATTTATTAGTTTTATCTTCTCTGATTTTTGAAATTCTGAATGTTTATTTTCAGAACAGTTCCTTAGTTAAAAATTCTAAAAATTAGTACGATATTGATTTATCCTTGAAGGTTTGTTAGGAAATTAATTTACCCTGTTAAATTTCGACATTAATTTACCTCCGAAAAATATCCCAAATCGATGCTGACAACCATCAAATTGTCCCAAACTTCCCAGCAGTTGAATTCGAATTTCACAGCATCATGTAAACAATGCCAAGCTCTTTTCTTGTCTCCCATTTTTATATACGCTTTTGCTAAATTGTTCCAAACTTCGAAGCTCTGGCAAGAAGAAAATTAGAAATTAATCGAATATCCAGCATAAACATCGAAATGAAGAAAAAAAAAAAAAAATTAACAATAATTTACTAATCAAGCTATAATCTGAATCGAAAACATACATTAATCCTAAAGAAAAAAATTACTCGTTTAGGTTTCAATATTTAACTATCGAAATAAGTCAATAGCGTAATAATATTAAATTTATGAAAAAATATACTAAAATTAACAAAAAATGAAGTAATTACCGTTTGTTCCAGAAAACAATATTGTCGGTAGGCAGTTGCTGCAAGTGCCCAATTTTCAACTTGCAAGGCTGCGTAACCAAGTTTTGACCACACATTTTCTTGAATATTGTTCAGTTTTACTGACAGTTCCAAATGCGGTATTGCTTCCGCATACTTAAAAGCACACAAAAAATGAAATCAGTGACATATCTCCTTCAAATGTCAGAAAAACTTACTTTGAAACTCAAGTTATCAAAGTTGAAAAAAATTATTATAGGCCTAAAATTTTTTCAAAGTTCAATTTAAACTTCTAGAATTCTATATTCTGAAAATAAAAATGTGTAAATGAAGAATTTCAGTTCGAGAATTGAATCCATTAATTACAATTTTTTCCATCAAGACAATCCATTATAAATTTGAAATTTACAAATGTTGTACATCCGCTATTTTAGTGAACGGATCGAATAACCCGTCGAGACGCGTGACTCCTCGCAGCAGTAGGAAGAATGGTCAGAGAAACAGCATGAAAGCGCAAGGATTAGATTCGTATCGCTCCGCGGGTCGAATTTTTTATCTTGTTCAACTTGCTATTACTCTGCTTGTTATCATCCGATTTAGTTAATTTTTACTTCAAAATGCTCGTAATACTTCAGTGCTTCCGTATGTAAAGTTCAGTTGCGTTTCGAGAAGTTAGTTCATTTAAAAGTGATCGATAAAGAAGGTAGATGTTTTTTGGAACTAGAAAATCATACTTTTAACTATTCTATTTGTAGAAAAATAATTACAGCCTGATATTATATCATAAAAAATAGGAAAATCCGAAAAAGTTTGTTGCTGTTTGCAAAAAAGGGTAAATAAACAAACGCTAGGCCTAGTTTCAAGCATTGATACAAAATAGGTAATATTGGGCTCGTACAGTAAATGTAGTTGCGAGCTCGCGTTTCAAAATTTTCATAGCAAAGAACAAATCGTGAATTTTTTTGCAAATTACTATACTTTATTGACAAAAAGTGACGGAATTTCGGACGAAAAATAACAGATGTTGAAAAATTCTGATCATAAGTCCAGGAGGACAAACTTTTTATAATAATTTAATCAAATAATTTATTTAAAAAAAAGTAGACCTCTGGAAATCAGCGAACGTCTAGTCGAAAAAGTGTGTTCTATTTTAGTATCTAAAAATATTTTTACCTAAGTTATTCTGAAAAAAAAATTATATATGTTGATGAGGACGATACATGTTTTTACTAAGTTAAAAAATAATAAACCAAACGTGACTAAGAAGCAGCTCATTGAACTTGATGAAACACATTCACGATTTGTTTTTTGCTATAAAAATTTCGAAACCGCAAGCTCGCAACTACATTTATTCTACGAGCCCAATATTACCTATTTTGTATCAATGCTCGAAACTAGGCCTAGCGTTTGTTCAGTTATCCCGTTTTTGCAAGTAGCAACAAACGTTTTCGGATTTCCCTATTTTTTATGATATAATATCAGTCTGTAATTATTTTTCTACAAATATAACAGTTGAAAGTATGATTTTCTAGTTCCAAAAAACATATACTTTCTTTATCGATCACTTTTAAATGAACTAACTTCTCGAAACGCAACTGAACTTTATATACGGAAGCACTGACGTATTACGAGCATTTTGAAGTAAAAATTAACTAAATCGGATGATAACAAGCCGAGTAACAGCAAGTTGAACAAGATGAAAAATTCGACCCGCGGAGCGATACGAATCTAATCCTTGCGCTTTCATGCAATTTCTCTAACCATTCTTCATATTGCTGCGAAGGGTCACGCGTCTCGACCGGTTATTCGATCCGTTCACTGATTTTTGGATTAAAAAATCTATATCTATTTTTGAAAAATATGCTAAAATTTTTTCATACCTCCAGAATCAAGAAAATTTTTAATTAAATTCCATATATTTTCGAATTCCCAGTCAAAAAATATACAAATTTTTCTTATATACATATATATTTGATTGATATGAAATAAATTGGTATATTTCTTGACTAGGAAATCGATGAAATTTTATTTACTCATGTACCTAGTTATAAAACTAAAATATTGGAATCATATATTTTCATTGTTGGCAATTTTTCAGAACTACTAATTTTCAACTTTATACATCTTAATTATTAAAGCCGGCGACAAACATAGACTAAAAATTCAAAAATACTTTCAGAAATTACATTCATAACTTTAAAAGAGTTATATAAAAATCTTACTTTTGCCTTCGAATAATAATGCAATCCCCAATGCCTTTGAGCTCTGCTACTTTTTTCTCTAGAGAATTCCCAAGCTGTTTTATAATATTCAACTATTCCTGTAAAGTCACCCAACAAACACCACAATTTGACTGTTGGATTCTTTGATAACTCTTGTTCAATAACTTCGGTTGCCTGAAAAAATATGTGTAAAATGATACATTCAATTAATAAAAAAAATTCAAATTTCTAAACAATATTTTAAATTAATTCGATTCTTCGACAAAATTTTTCAATCTTTCTAAAAATTTCTCGTTTGACAAAATTTGTACTACAATGTCGTCAATCTTAAGAAAAATTCTAAAAAACCTTGTGTTTAAGCTGCAAGATCGTGTAGCAAACAATGACGTCCTCATAAAGTCGAAGATTCAAGTACAAATCCAAGGCACATTTGGTTTCTCCAAGACTCAAATGAACATCTGCAAGAGCTTTCTTTATTAACCAAATGGGCTTCATACCACTTGAGAAAAAAAGGTCAATCCTTTCAGAAAATTTTGGTTCTGGGTTTTTCATTTGGTCAATCAAAACTTCCAATTGCATTCGAGTTCGTTCGACTGTTCTACGATGATTCGATTCTAAAATGCATCTTTGATAAAGCGCAGACGTTTTTAATGACCAATTTCGAGTTATCTCTAGAACCGTCTGAAAAAAAAAAGTAATTAATGTTTATTGTTTCATGTGATTTGAAGATATGAATAAATCTTTTTGTTAAAATTTCTCACGGTTAAATAAGGCTTGATTTCTTCTACCACCAAATTGTCCTTTGGTTGAGAAAGTTTCAGGTGGAAACTGGGAATAAAATAAATATAAAAATATTTTTAATATCTTTCAAATTTCAAAATAACCAAGATTCATAATGTTGAAATTTTTCAAACTTTGATTTCTTAAATTAAAAAAAATACGGACAACTCTTGAAAATAGAATTTTTAGAATGTGAAAACTTGTTTGAAAATTTTGAATGTGAAACTTTAAAACTTTGATTGGAAACTGGGGGTTGCACTCCCATGTTAAAAAATTGGTCCTCAAAGAGTTCACCGACCTCCATGCCATCTCTCGGTGGGGTCCTGGCAAAATTTGTTGTTTTACCGACAACATTAAATTGATTCTAATACACTCAAACACAAACGTACACATGTATTAACACACATGCCTCATAATTGGTGAGTCAGATTTATTATAGAAGTGGCGACATCTTTGGATGGATCCGGAGCTAAAAAAATGATGACAAATTTTTTCAATAAGCGTGCAACCCCTCTGATTTGAAGTCTTGAAGTTTCCAAGACCTTTTTTTTTACTTTTAATTGCTTTGATTTAGAAGTTTCAACAATTTGATCATTGAAATTCATTAGTGAGGATTTTAATCTTCTTGAATAGGCATTCTACTCAGAAAAATCATATACTTACTATCTCGTCAGAAGAGCCGATTCTTCCAAAGCCCCCAATTCCATATTCTCCCTTCCCTCCAAAAAATCAATCTTTTCCAATCTCATTTCATCATTCAAAGGCAGATCTTTTGGCAAATGATGACAATCTTTCGAAGGAAATTTACTTTTTCCAAGCTCAACGCTCACAAAAAGTTGAGCTTTAGCCTCTGTTTGAAACTTGGTTCTTTTTCCCAAACCTCCCTTCAACTCAACATTCATCATCATACAATTTTCCGACATTCTCAAATACTTTTCCGAAGACTGTGGCCTTTTGAAGTACATATAGAAATGTGCCAATTCAAGATAAAATATAGCCTTTGATTCCCTGTTTTCCAAAACATTCAAATCGCTGATTATCTCAATCAAGTTTTCCGAACTATTAAAAAGTGCAGAGCAAGGTTCATCAAGAATTTGTTGATGCAAAAAATTTGCTCTGAAAGACCACCAATGCGATGCTGGGAAAAAAGAACGGATTTTTTCATTGGAAAAAATGAGTTTGGCGAAATACAAAAATTCTGGAGTAGAGACATTTTCGTTTCTGTCAGTGTTGGCAAATAGGGCTTTTATCGATTTTTCATTTAAAGATGAAAGATGGTTTGTTTCGTTTTCTGTTGAAATTGTTAGACCAGTAAAATTGCTTTGTATGAAAAGCATTAGAGAAGCTATTCCTGCATTAAAATGTTTGACGAGGGATTCTGATTCTTCAGTTGCAACGAAGTCGATGATTTCGACATCATTTGTTGAATCAAGCAGTTTTTGAAATGTCTTTTGAACAATTTCATCCTTTAAAATGTTGTGGTCTACAAAAGATTTCATGTTTGTATAATTGCAGGAACTGATTCAATCTGAAATAAGAAGTTGATTGGATATTGACAACAAATATTTATTCGTCATTTTTGGCAAATGATCAATGATTTGGAATCTATTAAAGTTTTGAGTTCTAAGTTTGAAAATTTTCAAATACTGTAGTAAAAAATGTATAAATGTTAATTAAAGATTTAGAATTTGTACTGTTTAAGTGTCAGATCAAACATGTATTTTGACACTTGCTCAAATTTAGAATGATGATTATATAAATGTTCCTAAAATTAGTATTATTATTATTAACCCAATGTATACATATACAATGTAAAAAATAATACGAATATAAATGTATATTAATTAACTATAAATAAATATGTAAATATCACTATTATCAATTACAGATACACATGAATATATATTTATTAATGATAATGAATATATACATATAAATATAATTTATCAAATTATAAATAAATGTGCAATATATATGGATTAAAAATAAAAAATATACAGTTTCTGTTTTTACAATATTGAAATTACTACTTGATCCATTGCAAATCTAAATAATGTTTTTATTTATATTTTGTGTCAAACTTTTTTATAATTGATGGGTAAAGAAAAAAGATTCCACAATTTTTTGGCAAAAATAATTTCAGCATTCAATTTGCTGACATTTGCCAGTGCCCTATCTCTGGCTACATTTTCTTATATGTTAATAACTTTTATGTACCTCTGGCATAGAAAACTCGTTTCTCGTCAAGTTAAAAATCTCTCAACTTGTTTTCCAGCCCTCGGTACATAAAACATCCTACATAACTAGGACATAAATTTTATATTCACTCTTATGATTGTAAGCCTCGGCTTCGCCTGGGTCTACAAACTTCACTCTCATAAATATAAAATTTCAGTCCTAGGTACGTAATATACTATTTTTTAATGACACGGGATGATTTATCCAATTTTAAAATTTCTCGTTATCGTTTTAACTTCTAAACGAGACACAAAACTTGAGTAATTTGAAATTTAGATAAAAGTTATGGAGCAAAGTTGAAAAGTGTCCTAACCCTGACAACATTTCTTAAAGGTATTATGAGCAGTGAATTACTCTGAACATGGCTCCAAGTTGTGACAGCCGTCTGCTATCCCATCAAAAATATCAAAATTACACATTATTCATGTCCATGTTTTAATATTAAAACATGGACATTTCCAGATAAAAAAATATATAAATATAAAAAAAATATGAAAAAATATATAAATCTATACTCCATATATAACAGCAACTGCGTACAGCCATATTCAATATTGGTAAATGTCAAATTAATGAATGGCAGTTATTGAAAAGTGATTCTTGTGGCTATTCTTTAAAAAACTAAATACTAGAAATTCGTTTCATTAAGTGAAACTCAATTGTAAATGTTTATTTTAGAGTCTTAACAAGTTTTACAAAAATCCCCTTATTATTTCTTGAATTATGCACAAAAATACAATTCGCTCCATAGGAACTCATGTAAATCGATGCGTGTTTTGGAATTTTTTTTCTCTCAAAAACTAAGTAGACAAAATACTTCTACATAATTTAGCGTACACATTCTTTTGAGTTTAATTAAAAAATTGTAATTTTTTCAGAAACATTCCCTTTATTTTGTTTACGTGTTTATAATGCATTGAATTGTTCAGTCATAATTAAATTTATGATTTAAGAATGTAGATTGGTAACAATTAGAACTTGAATAAATAATTATTTATGATTCATTATTATATTTATACTTTAATATCAGCTCATATAATATAAAATATTCAGGTCTACTATAACTGTATTTTAATTAAATATTAGTATACTTATATTATTAACTATTCATACTTATAAGTAATAAATTAACAATAATAATTTAAATTAGATTATTATTATATTCATTCAATTCAATTAAATCATTATAGGGATATTAATATTCACTTTGTATTATTCATAATAATTTATTATTATTAAATGACATCATGAAAAATTTCAATACTATTTAAGGTATTATGAGCACGTAAAGAAAAATATGAGAATGTTTCTGAAAACATTTTCATTTGTCGATTGCACTCAAAAGAATGTGTACACTAAATTATAAGATTTTGTCACTTAGTTTTAGCAAGTAAAATGTCAAAACATGCCTCGATTTACAGGTATTCTTATTAAGCGGATCGTATTTTCTTGCATAATTCAAGAGCAAATAAGGGAATTTTTATAAAACTTTGCCAGACTTCAAATTAAACATTCGAAAACAAGTTTCAATTTACTAAACGATTTTCTACTATTTAGTTTTTCTGAAAAATAGTAAAAAGTATCACTTTCGGACAGCTGTCATTGCTGAATTTGACATTTAGCAATGTTTAATACTACCGTACGTAGTTGCTGTGTATGGAGTATATAAATAATAAAACATTGCAATATCTAGATCAAAAAAATGCGTAATTTAGATTTTTTATAAATATCTTATTATATCATAATAAATACATAATTTTATAAATAAAACCTTAATATTAAATTGATTATTGAACATACAATATTGATAATTAATAATAGTTTACCAAGTTCTATATTTTTGGGAATTCAAAAAAATTTTCTGCTTAACAAAATGTTTGCTTTTTATCCTGAAATTGAAAATTTGTCTGCGAAAGGTCAATTTCAGGCCTAAATAGAATTAGAGAATTGAAAAACAATACGTGAAAAAAATGTTCAATTCTGACCGGTTTTAATGATTAATGTTTTTTTAAAAAGTAGGTAAAAAACTTACCCTAAGAACTGAAGAAACTCATCTAATGCGATTTTTAAGGGTGATTGAATTATTATTCATAAACTGTTGAAAACGTAAAAAATAAACAACAACAAAAGTGAATGAAAGGAAAGTTGATGAGAGGTTATTTAATGTTATTGAATGCATATATGCATATCAGGGGGGGGGGGGGGCTCACTGTGATCAGGAAGTGGACGAGACTTTATGAACAGGACTACTGCGCATTGCGCATGCTCTAAACGTTTTCAGCCACAGGGCTGCCAGGAAAAGTTTGCGAGATACCGCCACCTGGATGTCAAAAATCGCCAAAAATCGCCATCTCATATCGCCACCAAAATAGCCAATCAGCGCTCTACTTGAGCATGCATAATTCAAGCGGGAAATTTGAATCAATGATAATTTATCATAAATTGGACAATCTTTGTAATCCGTAAAGATACTCATTAAACATTTAATATCAATGAGAACACTAAAAGACAATGTTGGATAATAAATTTCACCATTCTTTTGTGACTCATTTTAAAAAACGGAGTAAATGCTACGGTCAAGCAATAAAATGAATGCACAGATTACAATTATATGTTCAATATTTTATTCAGTTCAAACTTTTTACGCTTTACATAACGTTTGTCGCGCTTAATCTTCTAAAAATATATAAAATCTCTTAAAGTGTATTTTTGCACCCTGTAATTCAGTCTTTTGTCAAGTATCTTTCAAAATTAGTGGAAAACATATTTTCATACATAAATATAATTTTTCAAATATTTTAACTACACATTTAGTTACTCTTCGAACAAAAATAATTATTTAGTTGTAAATAATAATACTTTGTTCACTTTCCAGGCATAAAATATGTCAACTACTTTTATTTATAAAGCTCTCTCTCTTGTAACTGAATACTTTAATTGTTTTAGGTACATAAGAATTTGTTTCCTACATTATGTGCACATTCCCCGATACAAAAATTTGTCTTAATTTTACATACTCGAACATATAATCTAATCAGGTAACAAAAAGAATTCTTTGGGCCACAGTGTTATACTATAAATCATGTGTACAGTAATTATACATAATTATTCATCATCATCATCGGGTATTCAAATACAAGGAAAGTCAATTTCACTTACAGCAATAAGGGTTTCGTCGCTTTCTCTTTGAACTTTTTCTTCATCAGTACCAACTTTTAGGTAAACTATGTGATAATTAAAATTTTTAATCATTTCTTTCGACGGTTCGAAGGTTTTGCAACACACGGTCCATTCATAGAAAAAGAGACGAATGTGAAGTATTGAATTAAGCATTTTCGATTGTAAAGCGTTGCGTGCTTTGCTCTTGATTGCATTCATCACTGAGAATACTCTCTCTACGTGAGCATTGCTTGTAGGTACAGTCAAAATTTCTAAAACAAAAAGTGACAACTCTTTGAAAACTTGAACGCCACCTGCATTTGCAAATTTGTTGACCATTGGCCAAAAATCGTGACTATTTTGCAAATTTTCCTTTTTATCAGTAATAGTTTCCCACTTAACGCTCAACAATTTAAGCCATTGATTTTCCATTGAGCTTAAATCTTTGTCTATAACATGTTTATGAACAAAAGGTAAATCTTTGAATGAAAGACGATTAGAACTCAAGCAAAGTTGAGGTGAGAAATTCTGAATTTTTGTCAAGTTTGACAAACTATTCGGAAGTCTTTTTGCCACTTCTTTGCAAAGCGTTTTTAAATATTCGAAAGCCTTCGATTCAACTAACATTTGTTGTTCTTTGGTGATTGGAAATGAGGAACTTTTTGCTTTGTGATAAGCAATGCCAAAATCTGAATTTTCAGGTAACAAGAACGCAAGATCATTATCAGTAGCTTTGATCAAAACTTCGGTGTTTTTTGTGGTAATAAAAGCTGGTTTCATAACTTTTCGGCACAAAAAATCGAATAATCTTTCCAAATCCTGAAGAGCTTTTCCCGCGTCAAAATTTTGTTTTTGAAAACACAAGTTTGTTTGATTCATTTCAAAAAGAACTGGTTCGATTATTGTCAAAAACAAATAATTAGAATTATCATTGAACATTTCACACAGTTGTCGCGCTGTGTAACATTTTTCTTTTTTGACAACAATTGTAAAATGAGTTTTTAACTCAAACCAGTTCTCATGGATTCGTTGAATAACACTATGCATGCACAGCCATCTGGTTCGGCACAATTTTACAAATTTTTAAAATTTTTTTCTGTCTTTTTTAGGAACATTTAACATTTTAAATATTCGCTTATACTCGGCCTGGCGTAAAGTACTATGTTTAAACCATCCATAAACTTCCCGGCATAAAAATTCAACATTAGCAGGCAAATCTTCTGAAGCTTCGGAACAGGCGTTATCAAGTGAATGACAAGTACAACGTATGAGCAGCAAATCAGGACAATGTTGTTTCAGTTTCGTGTACAATGAGTAGTGTTTGCCACACAAATTATTTGCACCATCAGTGCCAATGGCGAATAAATTTTTGATATTCAACTCTATCTCTTGCAAAAATGAAGTAAAACAATTATAGAGTGCATCGGCTGTTGTACTTTCAACAGGAACTATTCCTAAGAATGATGTGGTTATCTTGCCTTTTGACTGATTGAAATATTTAACACAAAAGCATAAATATTTGAAATCAGAAACATCAGTCGACTCGTCAATAATAATAGAATATGGAGAATCACCTATTTCCTTGACTAAATCTTTAAGCATGCATGGCCCGATGACGTTTTTTATTAAATTACTGCATTTTGTTCGATGTAATTGCAGCTTTCCAAATGAAGAGTTTTTATCAAGTTTTTTTATCAAATCGGCAAGATGATCAATAGATTGAATTGAACAATGAGCAGCTATAAATGTTGTCAAAGTTAAATCTTCAACTTTGTTCTTCTCTGACTCTAAGAAGCCAAAAGACTGCGAAAGCTGCCGTTGACTGCGAGGTGGAATGACGGACATTTTGTTTGCTTGGTGTTTCGGAGTTGAAGCATGCACTTTTAAGTCCGTAGCATGTGCTCTCAAAGGGGTATGGCACCATTTGCAAAAAGCCCCTTTCGTTCCACCACTTGTATCATCTTTCAACCAATCTGTAAATATAAAACAAAATTTTTATTCAGCCTTTAATACCTCATTTAGACCCTTGATTTCATGATTTTTTTTTTCAAATTAAAGTATTGCATATTTTTTCCCAATTTTTTTTTTGAGATTCATCAAATATATTTTTGCTATTATTTTCACATTTTATTATACTTTACAGTATTATATTTTATGAATTTTATGCAAAATACAATAAAATGAAGGGAGCAACCATAAAAAAATGTGGAAAAATTTCACGTTAATGTTAAATATAGTACAAATGTATGTGCAAATTTACATACCTTTTGCCCATTCTTGATTTTCCCACTCTACCTTATATTGACAGTTTTTTTCATTGTCCAATTTAATTTTTTTGGGTGGCGCCATAATGGTAATTATGGCAGGACGAACACGGTTTGGAAAACAAGAACTGGAAATGGGAAAATAATGTCAACAATTTCAAAAAGTGCCAAGAAGTATGAATTTCTGAACATCAAATAATGACAAATGACATGCTTACCCGACCTGAGTCCTCCAGACGTTTTTTTTTCAAACTACTAAGAAATATTATTTACACATATTTACATTGGTCACTAAATGTACAATATGTACAACTTATTATCCTTTATTCATCTTTTTCCATGATGAATTTATGATTATGGACAATTTTGATGATTGATGGTAATAATCATATGATATTTATTAACTTATTATCATTATCAATCATTATATTGAAAAATGAGTTTTACCAACTCGTGAACAACTAACGCCCTAAGAAGTTACTAAAACATATGTGATTCCCCAGGACTATGAATAAATCGAAAAAATCGATATTTTAGTCGATTTTTTGACTATCATTGTTGGAACTAGGCACGAACCAGAAAAAATTTAAAATTTTTTATAGGATTAGAAAAAATAACCAACAAATCGCGAATACTGTGGAAAATCGCCAAAAAAATCCGCCATAGCCAAACCATCATTTTTTCCCGCCATGGTCAGCAGAAAATAGCCAAAATGGCGAGAAATCGCCAATGTTGGCAGCCCTGCTCAGCCAATAATGAATACGATTTGGTCGGGGGGCATGCGCATACGATCGAGTCCCGTTCAGAAATCTCGCGTAGCCTTAACACGGCAGGGTCCACAGATTCCACCCGTCGGGATGGCTCGGGCTACTCACACACTTGCAAGCGCTCGTACTTGTCGTAGAAAAAGATGGAACGAAGAGGTTGTCCTCTTCCCATGCGGAATGAATGGTATTATACGATCGCAACGGTTAATGCCACCGGCCGAGCCAGCGGGCCTGAGCGGGCCTGCGGTGCAGTAGCGCAGTGCGCCTTCGAAATTTCGATCACTTTCGATTTCGGTTTGAGAATACTCATTTCAGGAACTCAGGCGATTCCGAGTTAAGTGCGAAATGGAAAAAGAAATACAAACCATTCGATTTCGTGCTGCACCTGTAGCACTGAAAATTTCGAAAATTATGTACTTTATAATTGGATTTCAATGAAAATATTTACCTTTTTCTTAAAAAAGCATCAAATTTCAATTTAATTCTATCGATTGATTTTTGCTTCCTCAGTTTCCGAAAGTTTTTATAGGATCAATTTTTATTCGTAGATCTTGCAATTTGAACAATAAGATCTGGAATACAGAAGTTTTTATTATGACAAAAAAAAATTATTTTCGTCGACCCTTGTGATTCAAACATTTAAGTAATTTTCATAAAATCCCTTAAAAAATCACGAAGTTCTGTATAAAATTAACAGAAATTAATTAGATATTTTCAAAAACTTTTCAAGCAGTCCGTGCTTTATATAATGTTTTGCTCGATCTTTGAAAAGATTCTTGAAAGTGATTTTGCAAAGCACAGACCTCATTATCAAAATTTTCATCTCTTCGTAAAAAACGATAATTTTATAGGTGATTGGCGATCTTACATGGGATTAAGTGATAATTACATGACTGTATAAAAGTTGGAACAGCAAGTGTTATCGTAATAATTTTTCTTATATCATTTATTATGTTTTCAAATGTAAATGAAATTTGTGTTATAAATATCGAATAGATCGCGAATAGATATCGGGAAATGTAACAATCACAAATAATAATTCATATAATGGAAATTAACACGAAAAAAGTTACACATGTTTACATTCGAAATAGTATATGATAAGACGTGCTAATTCTTTATATTTATACTATATCATACAAATTAAATTATTGTATATTACAAGTATTTCAACTATGACATAAGAATTCTATTCAGAATAGACTATGTACGTATCAGATTGTAATAATCAGATTGTAATAAATACTTTCGGGTAGTCAGGTGATTCCGAGTTAAGAGCGATAACGAAAAAAAATAAAACTCCTTTAAGTCAAATTCACACGTTTTATTTATTCGAAAAATTGCTATAGACGCTTCCGAAACGAAGAAAAAAAAAAAAAACTAACGACAGTACGTATCATCACAAACTTATGAGTGCGTTTCTAGAAGTAACTTGTACAATTTTACGATGGGAAATAATAATTTTACATAATAATGATCATTTTCTCAAGTAGATTGTTTGGTTTTTTTATGGGATTCTTCGTTGGATTCAATGAGGACCCATTTTTGTTTATTTGGGCCATACAAGACTTCATAATTTACTCTGGAAAAATGGTCGCTCGTGACAGAAAATTTCGTTGTTTCGTCCCTATTCAAAACAGCATAATTAGTGACGCAAATAGCATTAATTGATTCTTCTGTCAAATTCGCTTTTGATTTTGTCACAGCGGCTGTCAAAATCGAAAACGCCCTTTCAGCGTCCGCGTTGCTGTGAGGAAGGATTCTTATGCTATTTACGACACTCGTCAAATTCGCATATTTGGCAGTCCCATAAAAATTTTTCAAATAACATACTTTTCTCCAAAAGCTGTCGAATTCTTCATCTTCAAATCCTTCTTCAAAATCCGCAAAAACCAAATCCGTCTCGTTTGGGGCGGATTTACGTTGATCACCACGGTTTTCGTAGATTCTCATAAAAATTCTTACAGATTTTTGTACATACAGTCACATGGATTTGCGTGAATTAAAATTTATTTCGTGGATTTTTGTAGATTTTCGTAAATTAGCCTTTTTTATCACCTATTTTATTGTAATTGAAGAATGAATCGTGAATACATGAAAAATTTTATTTTTTTTGTCGGTTTTCATAACTTTTAATAAATAAATATTTGTCAATTTCACTGAATATTATTTGATTTTTATGGAGTTTCGTAAATTTCTGTCGATAGTCATGGATTATAATACATTTCTGATTTTTTGTAGATTTCTATATTTTTGTGGATTTTCGCAAGTTTCTGTGAATTTTAATGAATTTCTTTGGATTATAATGAATATTTCTTGATTTTATGTTACCATGAACTTTTATAAATTTTATGTTTTTTCGTAGAATTTAATAAAGCTTCGAGTCTTCATAAATTTTTGTGAATTTTCATATGGATTTTCGTTTATTTTCATGGATAACGGTAGAAATTTACGGTCTTATGCGAACATGAATGTATTGTTATAGATTCTTATAAATTTTTAGTAGTGTTTTTGGATTTTCGTGAATTTTTACGAATTTTTGTGTTTTATTATGGTTCCAGAACTTTATCGAAGATGACGAGGAAAACTCTACAGTAAAAAGAAAACGAACGCCACAAGTTTTCCAAAAAAAGTGGTTGAGCGATCCACAATTCCGGGACTGGCTTCAAGAAATTCCCGAGGATGCATCGCGTTTCCGCTGTTCAGCTTGCAGTACCGATGCAGAACCTCTGGAATTAACGTGCCACCAAGGACGACACAGCGTGTATCGTCATCACGTTAGTGTACGTCACCAAGACAAATGTCTCCAAAGAAAAATTAAGTAGGTGAGTGATCTCGATACCGAAACGATTCGCGAAAATGAAGGATCGAGCGATTTAACAAAAACGGGAATGGAGATCGAATTCGCTGAGTTAGTAGCGAAGCTGCATTTGTCGTATAGCGCGGCTGCAGAAATCTTTCGATTTCGTCAGGAAAAAGCAGCTACGAATCCTGTAGAGTTTCAAAATATGACGTGTTGCGCTACAAAACTTTCTTGTTTGACGCGAAATGTTGTAGCGCCAGTAGAAACGAATCGATTAGCGGGTTTTGTGTTTTGCGTGAGACGCCGTTTTCAATTCACATTGATGAAACAACTCTGCAAATGAAAAAACAGTCATATATGGCAATTTTAACTCTTTACGTCGATCCACTATCATTCGAAGTAAAAATTGAACTTTTGAAAATGGCTTTGCTAGACCCAACAAAAACTGATAACATTGGATTATTTAATACTTTTCAGAACGTTTTGCACGAAGAAAAAATAAATATTAAAAACGTAAAAGGCTTCTCATCCGATAATGCGAGTGTGATGATCGGAAACAAGAACTCATTTAAAACCAATCTCGCGAAATACACAACTTTTTATGAAGCAAATTGCGCGAGCCACAAATCCAGTCTCATTGCCGGGGATGCTTGCAAGCCATTTTCAAAAAATACTGAAGAGTTCGTGCGAGATTTAGTAACATTCGTGAACGCAAGCAATCCGCGAATTCGTATGTTTGATGAAATAATGATGCGTCGCGAAAATATTATAGTTAAGCTGGCGAGCTATTGTGTGACTCGATGGTTGAGTCGTCGACCGTCCATCAAAAAAGTTCTTTTTTCTTGGGATGTTCTGATCGAATTTATGGAAATGTTAGCAGGTTCAAAAAACAACGAAAAAGCTGATTTTTTACTTAGCAAATTACGTGACCCCGTTATGAAAGCAGAGCTTGCGTTTTTGGAATATGTTCTTTGTTTCTTTGATGATTTTAACAAATTTTTCCAGTCAAAAAAAACTCGCGTGCAACTTCTTTTCAGCCAATCTTTTTTTTTCTTGTTAAAAATATGCACTCATTTTTTGCATCCGGCTTCAATGAAATGTTAGGATTTTCACGAATCCGAAACGAACGAAAAGTTGCTTGAAAAGTTTTTGAAAATATCTAATTAATTTCTGTTAATTTTATACAGAACTTCGTGATTTTTTAAGGGATTTTATGAAAATTACTTAAATGTTTGAATCACAAGGGTCGACGAAAATAATTTTTTTTTGACATAATAAAAACTTCTGTATTCCAGATCTTATTGTTCAAATTGCAAGATCTACGAATAAAAATTGATCCTATAAAAACTTTCGGAAACTGAGGAAGCAAAAATCAATCGATAGAATTAAATTGAAATTTGATGCTTTTTTAAGAAAAAGGTAAATATTTTCATTGAAATCCAATTATAAAGTACATAATTTTCGAAATTTTCAGTGCTACAGGTGCAGCACGAAATCGAATGGTTTGTATTTCTTTTTCCATTTCGCACTTAACTCGGAATCGCCTGAGTTCCTGAAATGAGTATTCTCAAACCGAAATCGAAAGTGATCGAAATTTCGAAGGCGCACTGCGCTATTGCACCGCAGGCCCGCTCAGGCCCGCTGGCTCGGCCGGTGGCATTAACCGTTGCGATCGTATAATACCATTCATTCCGCATGGGAAGAGGACAACCTCTTCGTTCCATCTTTTTCTACGACAAGTACGAGCGCTTGCAAGTGTGTAAGTAGCCCGAGCCATCCCGACGGGGGGAAATCTGTGGACCCTATAACACGGTAGTGAGCCCCCCCGGCATATATGTAATACTTCTATATGGCCAGCGTCCTATCTTCGGAGGGTGGAAAAAGACACTAACTGCTAAAGTCCCGAATGCCTGAAAATCCCGATTCCTAAAGTCCCGAACAAGCTTTAATCCCGAGAACGAATATACCCGATCGACTATTCCCCGACATTCAAAAATCCCGATGTATAAATGACCCTCCGTTGTAAAGTCCCGTTTGTTGGTCGCCCCGATATTGATAATCCAGAACGCTCATTGACCCGTTGTTTGAAAGTCACAAAGCTTGAAAGTCCCGAAGCTGCAAAACCCGACAGCCAATGAGAGCTCTCGTCTCTGAAAGACATCACCTCTCAACGAGCCATTTTTCAGCTCATCAGAGCCACGAAAAAGGGGAACAAACAGTAAGTGTTTGACTTTTTTCGTTTTCATATTTAATTGGTTAGAATATCTCGGTGCCAGCGTGGATATAGAAAAAGAGATTTTTGTAATAAATTACTTTTCCTTTTTTTCCAGTGATTCCTGAGGCCAGGGTTTTGGAGGCAAGAATCGCTGGGGTGGCCCGAGTTCATGGGCTCCGAGTGAACGCCCTCGCTGGCCAGTACAACGCCAGGGAACTGGGAGCTCTGTGGGTCCAGTTGCAGTGGACAATTCGCCGACTGGCCATCCAACGCCCGGGACGATCCCGAGGACGTCGTTTACCGGTATTTGACATCAGCCTATGGGGTCCCCGTTCACCGGCACCCGGATCGTATCAGGGTATTTTGCCAACACTGCGGCCAGAACTACACCTGCGGCCAGAACTACACCTGCGGCCGGAACCAGCATCCTCCCCAGTACCACTCCCGCTTCCGGCCCACTCAACCGGATCACCGCCAGGTACAGCCACGAGCACCCAGGCCCCCGGAACGGGAGGAGCAGCCAGTTATTGTCTCCCAAGGGACCCACCCCAGAGATTCGCCTCCTGAAGGGTTCCTCTTCCCAGAGGACGCCCTGAGCCTCTCCCCAGAACCCCTCCAAACCATCCCTGAACCCCAGCCCCCTACTCCAACCGCTCTACTCATACCACCCCCATCTCTTCCTGAGATAAGGGTTCCCTCTCCAAGTCCTCCGTCCCCGCCGCAACTTCGCCCCGTAGTCCGGAGCATCCGGAAGTACAAGGGTAAGTTGCGGATCCGCCCCTATCGCCCCCCATCTACCTTCCAAGCCCCCATGACTGACCTCCACCCCCCCCCCCCAAAAAAAGCACCCGGCGTTCTAATTGACGAATGATCACGAATTGTAAAAAGGGCGATGGTAATATAAGTGAATACGTATGTAAAATAAGTGTATATTTTTGTTAAATTTTTAAAAATGCGTCTTCAAAAAGTGAATAGACCAAATTAGGAGAGGTTAATTCAAGAATCTCTGATGTTAGTGAATGGATTTATTTTATAATAATGCGCTGCCCGCTCTATTCACATGGCCTTTATATATCCTCAAAATTATCTCTTAATTCATTTCTACAATTACTTCGATTACAATTCGGCAAAAGTGATTTTACAAATAGTGTGATAAGCAAAAATATAGTGATTTAACAAATAGTCGTACGTTTTACAGATGGATTGAACAGATAAATCGTAGCATACGAACTATCACTAAAAATGATGATTTAGTAAAGTGGCATGATAAGTTCGAATGTTTCTAATCGTAGGCAGACAGAAAATGAGCCGATTGTAGTAAATTACTTAGAGATAAAATATGAAAGTGTAAAATTTAACATGATGAAAATGAAATCCTATTTCTAAATCCAGAGAATTTACAATAATAAATTTTTCCTAACACCTCCCGGCGAAGATTGATGCCATGGTTCAAATAACCTTGGCTTCACTCAACATCTGGTTTGATGAGGATATCCATTGGGACGGACGTCGATCTCCTACGAGCAGGATATTTCAATATCGGTTTTTCTTGCGTAAGAGTACCAGGATGAGACTGATAAGGGATTTCTTCCTCGATTTCGTCAATAGCATCGGGCGGAGAGAAATGTCGGCTTAAACTCTTGCTTCTTCGATTGGAGTGGCATTGGTTGTATATTGCAACCATACATCCTGTTGCATTTTTACTATTGTCTTCGGTTTCCTTTCTATAACATAGCAATTTCATTAAATTGAAAAAACCAAGGTAACTCAGGAGTCTGTAGACCACATAGAGTCCGAAGGAACTTCCAATAATGCTTATGGCGATGGAATACCACTTTGCGTGAGCAATCAAATGCGGTTGGTTCATTTGCCTATCAATTCTCTCGTTGAGATCGTCTAAACGATGTGAAGCAACTCGTAGTTCGTCATCTTTTATGTTCGTAAATTGAACAGGGTCGAGTTGGATTTTTCCAATGATATTTTCGATTTTCTTTTCGTTACAGCAGTCGTCCTCGAGGATTGGAAAGGATGGTACGATATCGTGGTATTCTGTCTTGATTGTTCCAGTAGAAATAAGTTGGACGTCTCCTGCGAAAGCCTGACAACCTTGTTGAAGGGACACAATTCCTGTGCCTACAATTTTCCGGTCTTCAGGAGGGTGGTTAGGGCATGTACAAGTTAGAATTTCAGGCTCTTCAAGTAGAAAAATCCAATTGTTTCCAACAAGTCTATGCCAAATATGGCCTGAACCTTTTACTATTTTCGTAGTACAAATGTTAGGTATTGAATTCTTGGTTGAGGTGATTAGCAGCGTCTCGCAAATCTTGTTATTAAAAGTGGAGTATATAATTTGATTTTTACATAGGTATTCGTCGAATGTTATTTCTTTACAGTGACCAAAATTTTGTAATAGAGCATAATTGACTTTGTTATCGGACATGGCAAGATATTTTGTAGTTGGTTCTATATATACGTATGTCTGTAAATTCCTATGGGCAACTGGTAGTGGTATAATATTATAAAGGTTGAATGTATCATCACGAGTAATAGGGATATTTATGACGAAAATGACTCTATTATTTTTTCCGTATACTATCAGTTCGGAAATGTCGATTAATAAAGGCGCATTCTCGTCAGTTAACTTGAAAGGAAAATTCTTTCCGTTTGATAGCAATTGCACATTTTCCCTAATAGCTTTCATGAGTTTAGTAGGTGTTATGACTGACGGATGAATGATGTTCTGTTTAGCGAATAACACTGTGTCTATTAAAGTCTCATAAGTTCTTTCGAGTTGATTTGCTAGATAAGTCATCTGAGTTAAATGAATTTCTGAATCGGTTATAGTTTTTAACGTTTGTATTTCATCGGCGACTGAATTTGCGAAATGGTTAAATTTCTCTATATTTCCGTTAAAAATTTGTTCGTTCAATTTGAGTTTGGAAATCGAATCATTAAAGTTACTTATGGTACTTTTGACAACTTGAACCTGATCTTTCATTAACAATTGAATGTCGTGATGTTCTTGATCTGATTCGCTAATGACCCTGTCGTAATATTCGGCGTCATCAGCATCTAAAGACCCAGTTATCCATTTCCACACAGTTCCTAGTCCATTAAAAATTCCACGTTTGATGCGATTATTAGCAATTAACATTTTCAACGAAGATTGTTGTGAATGAATCCGTATAATTTGTTGATTGAGGAAATTCAAGATATTATTACACGATTTAGTCACACCAGATCTTTCAAAATCTGATAACTGACACATATGTTTAGATCTCTCGTAGTTTCTCGATAAAAATTCCAGTTCCATGTCCGGTATAGATAAGTTAATGTACGTTAGAACTGTCCATGAATCAGAATAGAATTTAACGCGTCCTAAATGTTCAAAGTAGATCCCGCTGGCATTTCTTATTGGCGTGACCTCAAACCCTCGCGTTTCGGGAGTGCAGGCGAATCTGCAACAAAGTGGGCAAGTTTCAAACGATTGAAATGAACCCGTGTCTTTCGTTTCTTACTCATTTCGATAGTGGCGTTTGAGTTATCATGAATGTCAAGAATCTTATAAGGCCCAAGCCAGTCAGCCTGTAACTTCTTTGAAAGCCCCTTTTTTTGGCCTTCATTTTTCAAATATACTTTGTCATTTATTGAAAATTTTTCTGGAACCGTTTTCTCGTCGTACCTTTCCTTGGATTTCAATTTTGATTCAATCAGGTTTTTGCGACCTAGTTGGTGTGCCCTATTGAATTTGTATTTCAATTGATCAAAATAGTCCTCGTAAGTATATTTGAATTCTGGATCTTGTTTCAATTTGTTTGGCAAAATCGGTTTATAACCAAACAACAATTCGTAAGGAATCATTTTTGTGGCGCTGTGTATCGAAGTATTGTGGACGTACATTGCAAATCTTAATAGTTCGTCCCAATCAGTCTGCTTGTCATTAACGTAATGTCTTAGGTAATCCTTCAGGGTCGAATGACTTCTTTCAAGAGCACCGTTAGTCTCAGGGTGATAAGCAGTAGTAATTAAATGCTTAACATCGAACAGTTTCGTAAGTCGTTTGATCAATTGAGAATTGAACTCCGTACCCTGATCCGTTAGAATACTCTTGGGGACCCCAAACATAGTAATAACGTCAATGAGCTTATTAGCCACGGTTTCGGACTCATGATTCTGAATAGGAAAGGCGAAAGAATATTTAGTCAATTCGTCCTGCATGGTGAGAATAAATCTAAACCCATTCTCGGTGATCGGCAAAGGCCCTACAACATCTAGGCATAATTTTTCGAATGGCTGGGAAGCCGTTGATGTTAATTCCATTGGTACCTTTTGCGTTTTTCGCGAAGTTTTGTTCCTCTGGCAGTCATCGCAAACCCTAATGTAATTTTTTATGTCCGTTGACATATTAGTCCATCTGTACTTCGTTTTGATTCTGTTGTACATCCTATGAAATCCAGCGTGTCCCGAAATCTTTGAATCGTGGAAATCATGTAGGATTCGTTTGATTTCGTCATTGTTCGGTTCAATAGGTGAACTTGTAATTAAATTGATTTCAATTTCAACATTCCGGAATACATAATTTATTATTTTGCGTATTTTCTCGGAAGAAAATTTGGAGAATTCATCTTCTGGCGGATACATGAAGATTTCTTTTTCATTGTTCTTTTCTAACTGAATTCTCAGATTTTGCAAGGTATAGAAGAAGTCGGAATAAGAAGCTTTATCGTGATGTCTCTGCTTTATAAAGCAGTGATAGGAACGTTTATTTTTTCTTTCGTGCTTGAAAACTGAGTGAATTTCGGGTGAATCCATTCCAGAAAAAATATGATCACTTGTGTCATACTCGTCAACTTCCATCGAGATGAAGTTTGCAGTGGTCGAGTTTGATTTTACCTCGGATTCAGAAGTTTCATTCAAATTGATATTTTCTGGCTTTTCGCCTGAACGATGAAATTCGTGGAAGTCTTCATACGTATTAGTTTCTTTGAGCAAAAGGACTTTATCCAAAGCTTTTTCTGGATTTAAGCGTGACAAGCAATCAGCATTTGAATTTAATCGCCCAGGTTTGAAAAGTATATCATAATCGAACTCTTGCAACTTCAAACGCCATCTTATGAGGCGTGATCCTGGATCTTTGACGGAAAAAAGCCATGTGAGAGGTCTATGATCAGTAACGATCTTGAATTTTCGCCCGAATAAATATGGACGATAATGTTTTACTGCCCAAACAATAGCGAGTAATTCTCGTTCAATTGTTGAGTAGTTGGTTTCAGCTTGGTTCAAAGTTCGCGAAGCGTATGCTATCGGAAGGTCCTTGCCTATTTCTCCTTGGGATAGGACGGCACCGATTGCGAATTTTGAAGCATCGGTCGTCAAAACGAATTCTTTCGAGAAATCTGGATACTGGAGAATTGGATCAGAAATCAATTTTGTTCTTAAATTCTCGAAGGCTTCTTGTTGATTGTAGTTCCAGATGAAAGGAACATCTTTTTTCAAAAGGCAAGTCAGCGGTTTTGTTATTTTAGCGAAATTTGGAATGAACCTTCTGTAGTAGCCCACGAGACCCAGAAAAGATTTTATTTCCTTCGGGGATGAAGGTGCCGCAAAATTTTCAATGACCCGAACCTTTTCAGGATTCGGCTTCACACCGTCGTTAGTTATAATGTGACCAAGATAAGCCACTTCTTTTCGCATGAATTCGCACTTGCTAGGTTGCAATTTCAAGTTATTAGAGCGCAACCTCTCAAAAACGGCGCGTAGTTTTGCATCGTGGTCATTGATGGAATTGGCATAGATGACGATATCATCTAAATATACGAAACATTGAAGTCCTTGTAAACCGGTCAAAACGTTATTCATAAGTCTTTGAAACGTCGCCGGGGCATTCTTAAGCCCAAATGGCATTCTATTGAATTCATAATGACCAAGAGGTGTGCTAAATGCGGTTTTACTGCGATCCTCTGGTTTGTTCAAAATCTGATGAAACCCGCTAGCTAAGTCGAGGGTGGTAAAATATTGTGAATGACTCAACTGATCAAGTATATCGGATATATTTGGAAGAGGATAGGCATCGCCGATTGTGACATTATTGAGCTTGCGATAATCGACTACTATCCTCCATTTTGCTTCACCTGTAGCATCCGGTTTCTTGGGCACAACCCACAAAGGAGAAGACCAAGGTGAAACTGAAGGCCTAATGATTCCTTGAGCAAGCATTTTCGACATTTGTCTATTTACTTCTTCCTTATGAATCTGAGGGAACCTATAATTCTTTGTAGCAATTGGAACCTCAGTTGATGTGGTTATTTCATGAACAACGGAATCAGTGTGAGACAGGGTGTCTCCTTCCAAATGAAAAATGTCATCAAATTCGAGACAGGTTTCTAACAAACGTTCTTTTTCCTCGGGATTCAAATGTTCGAGGCGGAGATTATCAAACAATCTAGTTTTCCTATCCTGGATTACAGGCTTATCTGTTTCTTTTCTCAAATGAAGTAAAAAGGCGTTTTTTGGAATCGGTTCTAATTGAAGTTTCATCTCTTTGATTTTCATTACCTTATTGGTAGTATTCAAGATTGTCACGAAAACTTTCGAATCTTTTTGGACTTTAACCATTGCTTTGGATAAGTAGACTCCTGTATGTAAATTTAACTCGGGTATGATACCCTCCTTGATTTCAGGATTCAAAACTTCTGCTTTTATAACAGTTTCGCTACGTGGAGTAAGACGAATGACCTCTTCAGTGGTACTTAAATTAAAAATTGGAACTTGAATCATTTTATTGCTCAGTGTTTTCTTTTCAAAATCTATTATCGTCCCTGTTGATTTGAAATAATCAGTACCTATGATTCCATCGTAAGGAATATTAGTCTCTGCGGCAATAACGTGAAATTTGTGGTTGAAATTTTCAAGGTTTATGTTCGTTGAACCGATTGTCTTATCTGTCCCTTGTTTGTTCACGCCCTGGATACTAATGATACCGCTTTTATCGAGAGTGAAATTTTTCAGTTTTTCAATTTTGATAATGGAAACATCTGCTCCCGTGTCAATTAGCAGTTTGAAAAATCCATTTTTGGAATTTGAGCTTGGAAATTTAACGCAGTTATCACTACCTTTCAAAGCTAAAACTGATTTGTCGTCTTCGTCGGACGATATTGAAGTCTTACTGCTATCTGTCCTGGCTACAGGGAATATTTTGGAATTGGAACCCTTTGAACTAGCGCGATGGTTCGTATTTTCTTCCCGTTTTTTCTTGTTATTCTGAAGTTTATAACATTCCTCGATAACGTGACCCTTAGTCTTACAATAACGACAAAATTTCTCGGAAAGTTCATTTGATCCAGAAGCTTGAGGTTTTCCGCTAGAATACGCGTGAACATTTTTAGTACTTCTATTCTTGTAGCATGATTCGGTATCATGTCTATTTTTTTTGCAATTTTTACAGTATCGGTCATTGTTGCGTTTGTAAGGATTGGAGCGATACATTTGTTGGATTTGTTCCTCCGCCAAAGCTGAATTAATACCCTCATTCAAAGTCTTTATGTCGCGACCTCGCAATTGAGCGGAAATTTCGGGAATGGAATAATAGACGATTCGATACATTGCTATTTGTTGTAACATACGTAATTTTCCGTTCAAGTCTGATGGATCATCATTATTTTGATGTGTGGCGTTTACCGCTCGTTTCAAGCATGTTTCGAGACGAACCGCGTATTGTTGTACTGTCTCGTGTTGAAGTTGTTGCATAGCAGTTAATTCATTGATAATTTGAGCGTAATGTTTCTTGTCTTGATACATGCTTTTGAGAAATTCGCGTAACTCGGCCCAAGATGAGAATTCTCGATTTGTGCAAGCAGCCTTGGCTCTACCACGTAATTGAGTATGGATAAAATCAAGCAAAAATTCTGCTTGCTGTGCCGTAGCTAGCTTAAATGCGCGATTGCAATCACTGACGAAAGAGCTAAGTTCCTCGCGGGAACCATCAAAAATAGGTATGAATTTGATAAGAACATTTATTGGAATGTTATTAATAGAACCATTTTCGTCTCCTACGGGGGAACTCTCCGAATTTGTTCCTCCAGAGTCGGGGTTTTGGGGAGTAGTATTGCTAGTTGCCATTTTCTTTTCACAATGGAAGTCCGATAACAAAATATGCTCGATTACTTACAAAAATAACCAGAATATGGTGCTCCACATTTTGAAGATTGACGGGATCGTTCTCGTTTTTAGCGATTAGAATCGGCCCTCGAACTGTCCTGTTCCTTGGATGTAATTCCTCGTTGACAGGCTCTTCTGCGAGGTTGGTTGAGGAGATCCCACTTCTGACACCAATGTTAAATTTTTAAAAATGCGTCTTCAAAAAGTGAATAGACCAAATTAGGAGAGGTTAATTCAAGAATCTCTGATGTTAGTGAATGGATTTATTTTATAATAATGCGCTGCCCGCTCTATTCACATGGCCTTTATATATCCTCAAAATTATCTCTTAATTCATTTCTACAATTACTTCGATTACAATTCGGCAAAAGTGATTTTACAAATAGTGTGATAAGCAAAAATATAGTGATTTAACAAATAGTCGTACGTTTTACAGATGGATTGAACAGATAAATCGTAGCATACGAACTATCACTAAAAATGATGATTTAGTAAAGTGGCATGATAAGTTCGAATGTTTCTAATCGTAGGCAGACAGAAAATGAGCCGATTGTAGTAAATTACTTAGAGATAAAATATGAAAGTGTAAAATTTAACATGATGAAAATGAAATCCTATTTCTAAATCCAGAGAATTTACAATAATAAATTTTTCCTAACATTTTAGAGTTAAGGATTGAATAAATATTAAAGTTTCTATTGGACACGGGTTCCCGTTTATTTGTTTCCCCATACACCTCGATCCTTTACTAAACGGATTTGAGACGGCTCCGTGCTGCGCTCAAGTTCGTTTGCCGCGAACTACTCCAGTAGTTCGTGACACTATATAAAAAAAACTTTTTGGAAAATGTGAGTTTTTTTTGTTCTGTAGACAGTCGCAACGCCAAATGATAATAAAAAAGGATTCATTATTACGATACGTATGCAAGTTCACTGCGCTCCTTTTTTGAAAGATGATAAAATTTCCTACTAAAAACCATTCAAACTTTTTTTTCTAGCAATATGAGAAGTTTGGAAAATTTTTGATCGTTTATGAAAAAATTATATTGTTATGAATAAAAAAATTCATTTTTACTAGAACTTGTGATGACCCTGGAAAACACGAGTTGTTTTTTCGGGTCATATAGAGGGAAACCGTGGAATACTTTCAACCTCGAGATTCGCTCGAGATTAGTAGATGATATAATTTGGGTTTTTCTATTTTTATATTTTTCTGTTATCCCGTGCCACCGCGTTATCACGCGTCGTGACGCCACACTCCGAAGGTTTCTCTCAGTTTCTCTCTCCGCCTTCTCCTCTCACCGCGCCGCCCGATAAGTGCCGCACGTACTAGGTAAGTGCTAAGGCGGCGAGGGAGGATTCGAATACCGGTGAAATTAGGCGTGAAGGACGGCGGGCGCTATTTTTTTCCGATTTAATCAATGTAGCAAATAAAGCGCTGACCTTATAATTTTTGGGGGAATAGATTCTGGGAAACGCGAATCTATCCCTCCTAAAAAAAAGAATAGTATAAAAACCGGGCGAAAAAGCCTAGTTTTTGTCAGAAGCTCTCCGGGCTTCGAGACCCTTTCTGCCCTCTGGAGCCAAATAAAATCACTTTAAGCTCTTTCGAGCCATAACAAGTATTTACGCTCATTAGAGCCATTAAAAAATATTCATAAGCTCTTCCGAGCCCGTTTTTTCGACATCAGCTTTCCAGGGGCCATATCCAGAAATCCAGCTCCCCAAGAGCCATATCAGAAATTCAGCTCTACAGGAGCCGCTTTCATGACGAAATGTTGAGAAATACATTCCTTAGTTCAATATCTTTAAAAAATGCCAAACTGCAAATAAATCGATGGATTCATTGGTAAAATATCAAATTAAAAATAAATCATTGTTAAAACTGTTTGTTCACTAACCAATGATAAACATATAAATCTCGAAAAATGCTTTTTGGATGGCTTTCAGGACATCATTAACTATTGAAAAAAGTTAACAAGAAGTTAAAGATCAATGGTTCAGTTCTAGGTGCTCCGCTTGGGAAAACTTGACTAAGTAACAAGTAGTTAATTTGTTTGTAAAAATTGTAGGTAAAAGATAAATTAATAATAATATTCAACAATAACTTCCCCAGCCGAATTCATTTCTGGGAAGAAAAACAGTTGGATAGTTTTCGCCTCAGCCAGGAGGGCAGATTTGTTTATGCCTGTATTACAAAATGTCGAACTATCTGTTTAAGGATGTTCATGAATCAAAAAAAAAAAAAAAAAAAAAAAAAAAACATGAGGCACATTCACTGAATGTCCGAACACGGGGCGTCAAGCAACTCCGAGCCAAAGCCATAAGTATATCTATATATATTTTATATATATCTATAGATATACTAATGGCTTTGGCTCGAAGTGGTTTGGCGCGCCGTGTAACCGGGCCATAAGCCAAGATGATGACTTGGAATTTTGTCCGAGCCGAGGCCGGAAGCGGGCAAACAATTTTGTGTGTGTAGTCATGGCTATTTTTGTGATCAATCCCTTCAATTATTGTCTGTTCGAAATCGCGAACGGGCAGGTAAGACTTCGACAAATCCATTGTAATGGACAGGAATTTTTTTTATCCAGCGCTTTGGCGCTCATATAATCGGCGCGCCGTTCACTTTGATTTTCGGATTTTTTCGGGTAGTTCGGATTTTTCGGGTTTTTCGGGACCCGATGCAGACCAGTGTGGGCCAGTCTCCATAAGAAGCAATGCTGGAAGTAATGTAGTTCCTTTCGATAGGTAGAAAATCTCAGGTGGCGCTGACGATGCAGAGAAGGAGAACTGAGGGGAACAGAGGGGAAATTGCGAAATTTTCTCGAAAAAATCTGCCAGTAAGTTTTTATTGCGCTTCAAAAATGTCGAATTTTGTACCGAATTTTGAGCATATGCGCCATGCATTGCTTTTCATGTTCAATCAGGGGAAAAAAGTGTCCGAGAGCCACTGTGCGCTTGTGGAAGTTTATGGTGATCGTGCATTAACACTTCGAACATGTGAAACGTGGTTTCGACAGTTCAAAAATGGAGATTTCGACTTGAACGACGCCGCACGCTCCGGCAAGCGAAAATCGTTCGATGACGCCGAATTGCAAGAATTATTAGATGAAAACAGCACGCAAACGCAACGATAGCTTGCAGATGCGTTGGGAGTTCAACAGCAAACAATTTCGAAACGTCTGCGAGCCATGGGAAAAATTCAGAAGTGTTGAAAGTGGGTGCCCCATGAACTGATCGAGAGACAAATGGAGAATCGAAAAGTGACCTGTGAAATGCTGCTTCAACGATACAAAAGAAAGTCTTTCCTGCATCGTATTGTTACTGGTGATGAAAAGTGGATTTTCCTGGAGAACCCTAAGCGCAACAAATCGTGGGTGAGTCCAGGTGAAGCATCGACATGGACGGCTCGGCCAAATCGTTACGGTCGGAAGGTCATGCTGTGTGTGTGGTGGGACCAGTCCGGTGTTATATACTTTGAACTGCTGAAACCTGGTGAAACTGTGAATGCCGTTCGCTACAAACAGCAAATGAAAGATTTGAGCCGAGCCATTTTGGAAAACCGACCAGAATATCAACAACGACAGAAGAAGGTGATTTTGCTCCACGACAATGCGCCGTCGCATAAGTCGAAAGTCGTTCGTGACACGCTGGAAAGGCTCAAGTGGGAAGTGCTTGATCATGCGGCTTACTCACCAGACCTGGCGCCATCCGACTACCACCTCTTTGCCTCGTTGGGCCATGCCCTTTCTGAGCAGCGCTTCGACTCGTACGAAAATGTACGAAAATGGCTCACCGAGTGGTTCACCTCCAAAGGCAATGATTTTTACTGGCGTGGTATCCACAATTTACCAGAAAAGTGGGAAAAATGTGTAGAAAGCGATGGAAAATACTTTGAATAAAATAAAGGTTACGGTTTTTTTGGAATTATGTGTTTTATTTGCAAAAAAACCGGAAATTAATTAGGAGTACACCTGGTACATATTTATGAAAATAAGATGGTTGTTTTCATTTTGACATTTGTTTATATTAAATGTCAAATATTTTTATTTGCGTAGTGAGCGCCACCTGAGATTTCCTACCTATCGAAAGGTACTACATTTCTTCCTGAAGAAATCGGCTTTTCTGGCCCACACTGATGCAGACCTCTACTCCGCATGCGCGACCCTCATAAAGACTAAGGAGCCATGTGAGTAGCGACCCCCTCCACCGGCACATTTACCACTGACCCAGCTCCTATGTGGGCATCAGCTCTTACCAGGGCTCGTACTCCTCTTATGAAGAAGTATCCGACGAACAGCGCCAACTCGTTAAGGATTGGAACTAAAAATTTATATGTAAAATATATCTATATATACTGTGTATCTATATATACTACCCTGTACATTTTAAATCTAATCCTTAACGAGTTGGCGCTTTTCGACGGACACTCATATAATACGGAAGAGTACGAGCCCTGGCTCTTACTATAGGCGAGATATGCGGACGCGCAGTTCATACTCTAAATGGTCTAAGGTTACAGGCACGGGTTACAATCACTGGACTGGTGGACAGCGCTCAACACAACTCAACACAGCTCAACAACGAACCCGTGCCTGTAACTTCTGTAACGACAGGAATTCGCCGCGCCATCTACCCGAGTGGAAAAAAAGTCGGGGAATAATATCTACATATGGGAGCGACATCATATGTCAGATATTCTCAGACATTCGTGGCAGAATATCGCGAAATGTTTTTTAGCATATGATTTCTGTATATTTTTAGTAGAATGTCGCGAAGATATTTTTTAGCATATGATTTTTGTACATTTCTGGTAGAATGTCACGAAGATGTTTTTTCACACATGTTTTTGTACATAACAAAAATGGCACTCTCTTTGACAAAAGGTTGGAAAAGAAACGTCCTAGCTCAAATTCTTTGAAGTTCTTCGACTCGTCTACCGCGGTTTTCGCAAGCGAATAATTTATACATGATTTGCGCCCGTTCAAAATTGTTGAATTCATAATAAAATATCATCTAAGACTGTTAAATTTCCGTTTTTTTCCACCTTACACGTTATGTGACAATAATTGAAGTGCCGGATGATATAACTTGGAGCGCACAAAATACCGTGAAACTTTTACCCAAGCTACGATTTCCATATTGAATTATAATTTCACGGCATTTTTTGTTCTCTGAGTTATATATAATCAGGACCTTAATTACCCAACATTTATATTTATATTTACAGTATGACATGAAACATCGCAGAGATATTTATCTAAAAACATCGCAGCTATGTATTTTTGTAAATATTGCATCAACATAGTGAGAAAAACATAGCAGCGATATTATCGAGTGTGACGATTTGATGTCGTGACGATATCACTATAGAGATTATCTCGCGATAATTTAGAATATCGCTACGATATTTCTCCGACCTTTTTTTTCCACTCCCCTGGTGAAAAAAAAAAGTTTTCTGCATATCTTCTGCACATCTTGTACTTGTCCGGGGATAATCTGTATAAAGATATCTGCACGACATTTTTGTGTAAGGTTCGATTTATATGTTCCAGATATTTCGAGAAAGATATCATCTGCATATCAGTTAAAAGATGTTCCCGCGACATACTTTTGCAGATGTTTTGTAAATATATATTTATAAAGATATTTCAAAATGTAATTTCAAATATATCTTGTACATATCTTGTACAAGACTTATGAAAAATATACGATTTTATATTGAATTTTATTTTTTTGATGAAGTTTGCATAAAAATCAAAATCACTATGGCACGATCATTTTTTACACTATATATTGTGTTAAAGTATTAAATAAATTATTTTTAAGTACTACAACATAAATACCTGGTGTTTGATCTTCATTGCGTTCAAGAACCTCCTGCAAAATATTGTCTATTGCCAATTCAGCTTCCACTCTTGCGCGTTTTAAGGCGCGACTTTTGGCAACGTACAATCGATTAAGTTCTCTTTTTGTCTCTATGACGTCGTTTGATTAATGAAATTTATACAATTGCCTTTCAATCACAATTTATGAAACAACATATCATGCGAGTTATTGCAACACCAAAATAAACAATAACAAACAATACATGCATGCATATATATATATCTGCAAGGAAACATCTTCTACATGTCTCACAGATGTAAGAAACACGATATAAACTAAAAGACATGTGTGAAACATCTTAAACATGTACATAATAACATATATTGTAAAAGATATCAGAAAGATATCTTTTATCTTCTGTCGGCCATTGCAAAGATATTTTTTTTCACCAGGGTCGGGTAGAAGTACCCACCGGTACCCCCATACCCGTACCCGTGCATTTCACCGATTTGACTTGATTTGACTTTGCTTGACGTTGTCATAATAAGCAATAATAAGCAACGCAACAACAAGACTCATTTTTTTGCGTCGTGTGTTATTGATTTGTTAGTTGAAAACGGAGATAATTTGTAGCCGATAAGGAACAATTAAAAAAAAAAGCGTATGAGCCTCAGAGCTAACGAGCGATGAAGCTCGTATGCCATGTCCAAATTAGTAATAGGCAAATACCAACAGCGCCGAGGCGAAAACCGCAACGTTGTTGCTTAGCTATCGGCAAAACCTCCCCCAAAGACAGTGAGCCGCAACTTTTGTTGCAGACTCTGCAAAATAAGCAAGGCACAAAATACAAGGTACATATGCGGGTATTTTATTCCTTTGACATTTTTCCCAATGTCATTTTGTTCATTGGGAAAAATCGCTGTATGATTTATGCATTAAACAATAATTATTACTTATTCCATGTCAATTTTTCATTAGTTTAGATTTTATTCAGGGTAATTTGATTTTTTCCATAGCATCTGCATTAATGAATTCGTGATTGCATGATACACATTATTAATGCATAATATGTATACCACTTATTGTTGTTTATTTTCAATTAATCATCATTTCATGATCGTATTTTTATAATTTTTTTTTTTTTTTTAACAATATTTATTATTATTTTGCATGTATGACACTGAGAATATTATTAAGCATAATAGTTTAGATTTATTTATCGTTATATTCTTATATAACATTATATTAAATAATAATTTATATATATTTAAGTTATATACAAAAATTATTTATGAATCAATATACAAAGAATATAGAGTATATTATATATATAATATGGAATAATATGCAGCGTGTATTTTAATCACCGCAACGACCACGAACTATAGATTCCTCATGAAATTCTAAGATAATTTTCCCTTCGCCATTTTTTGAAAAACCCTAAATTAAAGAACTTATTCAAGCCTAAAATTTAAACAATAAATACGCTCTCTTGACAAGTAGGGGTCGACTTCACTGACCAAACTAAACCCAAATTTACTTTATATTTTTGTGAGTTGGAAAGTTTTTTGCCACTTTTCTCAAAACTCAACATGAAAAAAGATCTAAGAGTCACAAGTTTTAACTTATTAAATTAGCTCGTTTTATATCATTAATGTCTATTTGATTTTGAGTTTTATGAAAAGTATCAAAGGACTTTTTGACTCAGAAAAATATGAACAAAATTTGGTCAGTGAAGTTGACCCTCACTTGTTGAAAAAGCTCATTTATTGTTCAAATTTTAGGCTTGGAACAACTTTTTTTACTCGAAGTTTTTCAAAACTGGTGAAGGGAAAATAGTCTTAGAATGTCATAAGGAATTCGTAGTTTTCGTTAGTTGTGTTAATTACATCACATCCTGCATAAAGGCATAAAAATATATATGTGTTGTGATAAATCTATGTAAAACCATATATGTAATACTCCTATATGGCCAGCGTCCTATCTCCCCCTGTTGCAAAGGAGCATCGTGATAGAAAGTGAAAGGAATAAGATGACTCGCGTGGTACTCCGCATATGCGACTCTCGTACATATGCTCAGTTCGTGGTATTGTTGCACGCATACTACAATATGCGTTCACCTATTAACTCCAGTCAACTCCTGTGCGAGAGAGAAACGACTCGTCTACACTCTTCTTTTCCTGACGCGCTTCTCTCTCAAGCTGGCCATATATGTGTAAAACGCAAAAAAAATTTTTAACATTTTAAAATTGTATTGTAGAAACGTTATGCTGAAATAAAAAATTTCAACAAAGATTTCTATAATTTAGAAACTTAAAAATGTGAGAGATTTTGAGTAGTTTATTAAATTTTTTAGAGATCAGAATCACTTAAAATTTTCAATTTTTCACAGATATTGAAAACTTTGAATACAATTTGTATTTTTTTTAATATTCATGAATTTCGCTGAATTGACTAGCACTTTGATAGATTCCCATCTAAATTTTCATAATTATATGCTCAAGGAATGTGAGTTAAATATATTTTTATTATCGCTAGAAATTCTCACAAAATCAAAGCTTATATGGATTTCAAGTATTTTGGAATAAAAATTTTTTTTTTTTTAGTATTTTTTTATATTTTTTAGCATTTAGGAAAGCCAGTTGTATTTTCTGGTATTTTTCTAGATTTTTAATATTAGATGAATTCCCATTAAAATTCTTATACTTGGATGATCTAGAAGTTAAATTAGATAGATATTTATTATAATTTCCAGAAATTTTCATTATTTTTAGTCTTTTTCATGTTTTTCTACGTTTTGGAAATTCCTCAAAAGTATTTTCTGGTATTTTTCTAGATTTATAATATTTTTATGGACTCCTTTGTAAATTTTAAGAGTTTGAAACTCTGTATTTCAAAGTTTTATCTACACTCAAAGAAAAATTCGCTCATGTTAAGCAGACACCGAGTTCAGCCAAATCGGGCCTTCACTTTCTAATTATCAAATTTTTGGGTCCGCTTGGTCCAAGCGGGCCTACCGAGTTGCTTTAGTTGTTTACAATCCGAGTTAACTCAAGCCGCAGTATGCTTATCGATACTCGCAACTGGTTTTTTTATACTGTTGACGGGTGTCCTCAAGTTACAAACTACTAAAAAAATTCGGGAAGGCCGCTTAGGCCAAGCAGGCTTCCGAGTTCTCAAGTTAGAAATCAAATTTTCAGTACCGTGTTGTCTCAACTCGGGATTCATTTCTCTCAAGCCGACAACTTGCATGGCTCAAATCGGTATGTGCTCAAGCCGGAGTTTTGCTTGGCACGGGCAAATTTTTCTCTGAGTGTATTCTCATCATTTCTCATTATTTTCCAGATTTTTTGTCTTTCAAAAAGTCCAAGTTATTTTAGTATTTCTTATATTTTTTGAAGTTACTTGCAAGTTCCATACATTTCAGGTGAATAAATTAAATAAAATTGCTAAGGTTGTTCGCAATTTTTTTTTTATTGACAATTAACAATTGAAATTGATAAAATTCTGGCTTGTTCTCTGATTTTCTAATAGCATTTTACCAAACTTGTTATTTTGGTTATTTTGCAAAAGCCTCCCTTCCAAAATTTTACCATAATTATAATTTATAATTATATAATTGCTATTTGAAATATTATTGTTGGTCAAAGATGTTCAATCATGTGAATTGGAAAAAAGGTCCATTGCCTGATATTTTAATTTCTGAATACATTTGTTCTAGTATGTAACTCATAATCTATCCAAAAGTTTCTTGATAACTATAAATTATGAGAATAAAATTGGAGAATCAAAATTTTTTAATTTTTTCTCCCACAATACAAAAGTAGGTAATTTTAAAATTTAGGCTTACAATTATAACCCATGAATAACTTTAAATTAAATAACTTTTTTTTTAATTAAATAACTTTTCTTCTAATTAAGCAAGCATCAAATTTAAATAGAAAAAAATGCTCAAAATTAAAGGTAAAGGAAAACATCCAGACAATACTCACTAAACTCGTCGATGAAGGAAAAGCTACAATAAGATTTGTGAATCCCCCACACGATTTGGGTCTCCACAGCGAGGACTCGATACAGTTGAAAAGTTTTCTGTTGGCCCTGAAGAAAGCACTCAAGAAAAATGCTGTTTTATCTGCTCTTCCATCGCCTACTTCGACAGTCAAGTTGATAAACAAAGTCACAAAAACAAAAGTTACTGTTAAGCCAACAGACCAGTACCCGACTTTGCAAGGTTTCCCAAGGTGTACAACGCAGTTACATCTTGTGGGCTTAAATCGAAAGTCTTTCGATCGTCAGATTCTCAAGCTTCAGAGTTTGACTGTATTAAACCTTTCGGGGAACAACCTATCTAGTCTGCCCACTGACCTTGGAAATTTGCCTAACCTGCAGGAGCTTCTGCTGGCAAACAACCAGCTTTCTAAGAGCCTACTGACAAAGTGGTCTTGGCTTAGTGGTAGCAAAGTCTCTGTGACTTTAAAATTTTTGGATATCAGCGGTAATCAGGTGGGAAAATGTTAATAAAAAATGTATAAGATCTGAAATTTGAAATGATTGATTTTTAATTACTCACTAGCAAAGAGGTGTATTTTTTTTATCTGAAAGTCTAAGATGGTATTTATTCATTAAAAAATATATTTTTCAATGATTCACATATTATGCAATTAATTTTTTAATCTAGAAATTGTAAATTTCTAATTCTTTTCTATTGTAATTATAAACATTCAAAAATTAATTAAGTAATAAAAGTCAATAAATCAATAGATTTTCAATAAAAATTTTGATATAGCAACCAGTATTTTCTCAACATATTTTGTTTTTCAATAAAAAAATTATTGGTCTCGTGTTCCATATTATTATTTTTTTGATTTTATAGGAATGTTACTAGTTTTTAGAGGTATTTCATGGATTGTTAGTATTTATGAAATTTGTTGTTTATAATAGTATTAATAAAGTGATGTACCTGAAGTTCCAAACGTTTAAAATTAAACGAAAATAAAAAATATGTCAATTTCTTGATTTTTTATCATTATAGGAAGTGTGATGAATATTTTTTTGGGGAGCATCATGTTTATTGTTATGATTAAAAAGTGTTCAAAAGCAGCTAGAGATTTTTGTTCTTCTATATTAGTTTATACATTTTTTTCGTTTAATTTTAAACGTTTGGAACTTCAGGCACATAATAAAGTGTTTAAAGATATGCTGGTTTTTTTTTTTTTATATTTCTAGTATGGTGTAAGAATAAAAGACAAATTAGAATTGCAAGAAAAAGTGCGGTGTAGGATAATGAAAGTTTAAAGTGTAATGATATCTCAAGGTTTTATTAATTATTTCAAGTTGCTGCGGTTGGATAAAAAATCAATAACAATCCATGTTTTTCTTGTCTTGCAGCTGTCACAGTTGCCAAACCAAATTGGAAAACTTGGTGCCTTGGTGACATTGCACTTGTACGAAAATGATTTAAGAACACTACCCCCGAGTATAGGTAGTCTCAATAATTTAAGATTTCTGAATATATCCAAGAATCGACTTATCCAGCTCCCAGGGAGCATGAGGAGTTTGCGACTTGAGTCTTTAGATATTTCACATAATTCTTTTACGTACATGGATTCCAGGGAGGAAATTAATTTTACATTGCCTTCATTAGTTGAAATTGCTGCTCGCACAGTTCTTCGATCAAGGTTCGTTTAGTGATTTATTTAATTGCTAATTGAATAATTATTAATCAGAATTTTAAATAAAAGTGAATTTTCAACGTTTGCATCAATTTCAATTTTGTGAATAAGTTTTCCTAACTTTCCACTGTGAAGTTCCTAGATTCTTTTCCTTTCTTTGATTCTTTTCTTTCTTTGGTTCTTGGATTCCCATATTTTTGAGTTTTGGTTTTTCATGCATTTTTAGAAAACACTACAATGCCAGCATTATACCGTCCACTTTGGTGTTGTACTTGGATGAAGCAATGTACTGCATGTGCGGTAGTGCGTGCTTCGAGTCTCATTATAGGAAAACCGTGTACTTGAGTTTGGCAACAATCGCTCACACTGTGACTTCTACTGCGAGTACTGTTAATCCTTTCGATTGTTATTTTTGTTCGATGAAATGTCTTCGGCGATTTACCAAAGTTTAGAACAATTTGACACTTTGTGGAACATTTGTGGAATACAGATTTTTTACTTTTAACATCCTTTTCTAAATGTTATACATTCTTATTATTATTTATGTTCGTTATAATGTCTTCGACGGTTCATTTTATGTGATAGCAATTTATACCTCATGGAACATCTGTGACTTACAATTCTCTGACTTTTCAACATCCTCGTCTACTTTTTAACGGGATTTCGTAAAGTTATTGTGACATGTAACGATGAACGACAATATATTTTTTATATTTAAGGAATTCTTTTTGTTTATTGATTTAATTAGAAATCAAGGCCCAAAAGTGATGTATAATATGACAGGTTGAGAAGAAAAACCGAACAAGTAGAGACAGAAAACATGGAGTTTCACATTCATCTGTCTCTTACTAGTTCGGTTTTTACTCTCAACCTTTCAATGTATAGTTTTTTTTTGCATAAAGAATATTGGGCATTTTAGAAATAATTTTTGTGGCGATTCAGTAGCCCTTTACATTTTTTAATGAAAAATACTACATTTTATGTGAAATATTGAAATTTTTTTGATTATGTATGTAGTTGAACTTTGGAATAATCGTTTGAAAAACGTATATTTTCTCTTAAATTTGTGACTTAAGGAATTTAGGATTTAAAATTAAGAGATTGAAAATGGAGAAAATTAAAATTAAGACGTAACTTTTGATACTAGATATTAAGAACAATAAAAATATTGCTGTGAAGAATTCTTGTTGAAAAAAAAGAGTTACATGGTTGGGATTAAAGATTGAGAATCTTTTAAAATTTTTAACAGGCGATTTGAATTTAAATTAGAAATTCTGGAATCAAAGATATGAGGAACTTGATATTAACTTGAAGATTTGTAACTCATGTTTTGAATGTTCAAAATATAAGTAACTTTTGTATTCATTGAATTTATTTCAAAACAGGGATAGTTTGATATTAACATTTTTATAGGATGTGTAAGTTTGAAAACTTGAAGATTCAGCAAATTTCTAATTCGAATAGATGATATATAATATAACATTTCATTATATATATATATATATTCATATTAATTTTCTAATTTATTTACACAATATATAAATAAGTAATATATAAACAATAATATAATAATAAAAAAATGCTCTCATGAAAACATTTGTTTTTATATTATTTTTGATTGTAATATTTTATATTAATATAAAAATTAGAATTCCCACATTAATATTCGAATTTGAAAATTCGATGCTTAGGAATTTCAAAACTTCTGAAATTTTTAATTCAGGGATTATAATTTTCTAATATTAGCGATTCTACGTATTTGGCTAAAAGTTTTAATTTTCATGGTATTTTAGTGGTCAGAAATTTGAAAATTCAACTATTTAATTTCTCAGATTTTCCGTGATTCGAAGGTTTCAGAACTTATAATAAACCAAAATACAGAACTCACAAAACTCGAACATTCATTAGGAGTTTGAAGTCATCATCTTTTATTATTTGAATAATGTAGTTACCTATGCCATGAGTGGTGCAATAAATTTTTAAATAACATATTTTGATTCTAAATATTTTATAAATTACTTCATTATAATATTTACTAAAATTTTTGTAAATAATGAAAAAATCTCCTTAGAATTTTATGATTTCAAATATTCCTAATGATCTTCTCTATTTATTCCTAAATTTAATTTTCCATTTTACAAAACAACCCGTTACTTTCTCGCAAATTTTCCCGGGCATTCCATTTATAAGCAGCGCTACCAATCACAGAAAAAAAACGTAAAAAATTGGGGAAAAAAGGTAATTACGACAAATTATGACTGTAAGTACTGTATTTTTAACTTTAGATGTTTTATTTTTAGTTATTTCAATAAAAAAACATCGAGTTTTTTCTATTTTATTGTTTGGTAGATACACAAATTTGAATACCGGAAGTTCACGAACCGCCATTTCGTTTTTTCAGTTGGTGTCTATTGGTATCTCTGCAACTCGATCGATTTAGTCAATCAACTTCCTTTTCGTGAGAAGCTGAAATATCTGTAGGTACGTGTATAATTTTTCTTAAAAAATAATTCTCAAAAGTGTTCATTTTCTCGTTTTTCGTGATTGAGTGAGTACCTTTGTAATTAAGACTATCCTTTTTTTTCCCGTGTTGCGTCTCGATATAATTTTCTGTCCGTACAAACCGCTATTTTTCATCCTGCCAAAACCTCGTGGTCCCAAACGCGTTTTAAAAATTCCCAGTATTTTCGTAATCACATTTATTCGCGTTTCGGGTAACTTTCACATTATTTATTAAACTGCGAATCTGATCCGCTCCAATTCTAGATCACTAATTTATTTTTTTACGTCGGATCGAAATTTTTCAAAATTAATCTTATGTTTCGCATATTGTACATTATTAGACGAAAATAGTAGATTTTCAGTACCTGTAGATCAAGAATAAGTTCATGGAATGAGTTTTAATAAGCAATTGTACTTGGGTGTTTTTTTACTACGTGCATGTTAATTTTGTACAAAAACATTGATCATAACCTCAATGTAGTGACTAAAACGCCATTGTTACTACTGTACCTAAAAATCGATCCGACATAACCTCAAAATTTTCCTCAATATCGGATGGTAGAGTTCGAGTGTGTGTACGACAATCGTTTTGTTATTCAAAACGAACAATATTTGTTGAAATAAAGGTAAGTTTGCAAATGGTCGTACTTATGAATACAATTCATGATTCATTGTTTAAAAATCGCAACTTTTGGCTAAAATTTGTTTATAATTCTTTCAAACACAACATACGTCAATCGTAAAAATTAAAATTAATAAGGCTTAAAATAATATTTCTATTAAGATTTTTCTTTGAAAGAAATGGAATGTTATCATCATCTATATCAGTTACAAAAAATTAAGGTGGGCAAGAGGTGATTTAGAAAAATTCAATTACATCCAATCCAACAATTTTTGTTAGTTGATTTTTTTATCTTGATGTTGACGAGTAACTTTTCAAATTTCCCTCCTTTCACATGGATTACGTGTTGATAAAAAAATTGATTTTTTAGGTTTGAAAAAACTCCTCAATTTTCAGCGTAAAATTTTTGCTCAACTAAAACCTCATTTTTTCTATTGCTATGATTTATTTAGAATGTGTATAGTATGTGAAAATATATTCATTTTTTAGCCAAAGCTGGGATCACAAACAATCACCAATTTTTAATTAAATTTTTTGTGGGTTTATCTTTGTTTTGATGGTATTTTTGAATCAATTTAGAATTTCGTGTCAAGGTGTCTGACACAAATTAACTCTAGTTTTAAATGGAAATTATGCTTAGGTTTAATAAATCAAGAAATATATAAATAATTTAATTTAATTCAGTAGCAAAAAATTTTTGACGGCTTGATTCATTCACAATATCTCTAAAATTTTCTCTATATTCCTCAAAAATGAAACTAGAATTCCACAAAAATGTACAAACCAAACTCCCTACATTTCATTGTTCCAAAGCAAGTGTTTGAACAAAATAATATCAAGGAAATTAAAATCCTCAACATGCCTCAGTGTTATGCTTTGAAAAATGGAGTACTACAAGTTATTGACAACATCGCTTGTTACTCGAGATTTGCGATGGTATCAAAAATACTAAAATCATAAGAGAATAAATTTTACCTACATTTAATTTCGCTATTGTATAGTAAGGTTTAATTTTAGAAATTTGAGGATTTTCCTTGCTCGAAATTTAAAATTTGAATTAAAAATGTTTATTCAAGAGATTAGGTTTTTAAAATAATATAAATTTTTGATTCCATAATTTGCTTTATGTTGAATGTTTCGAAATTTCAAGATTCCCGACATTTTTCGAGATACCCAACATTTTCGAGATTCCCGAAGAAATAAAAAAAAATAAATTTTTACAATGGGTTGAGTAGTTGAGGTATACATCAGTAATTAAATTCAACTGCTAACCTATCAGTAGCAAAAAATTTTTAACTATGAGTGACAAAATCAATAAATTTTTTTGAATTAAGATTTTGAAGTTATAAATATATATCTCTGAATCGAATGAACTAAATTTCTCATGTTCGAATGATTTTGAAAAAATGTTTTTTCAAGCAAAAAAATAGTACAAAGTCAAAGGAATTCATAATATTTCTGATTTTTGGAATTTTGATAAAATGACACAAGATGATATAAATTTTAAAAAAATCTAAAAAATTCTCAACATTGTACTCTAAATCACTATTTTTCGATTGTAATTATTTTCACTTAAGACGACTCGCAAGACCTTTTTTTTTGTCCTTCTTCCTTTCAACTGAATCCCATTCTAAGTATCTCTCTCGCACTACAGTAGGTTGCGAGTCATCTTAAGTTTGCTTTTAGTATTAAAAATAATGAAACATGAAAGTTTTTTTACTTTACTGTATTGTTACTCGTTACATTATTAAGTTGAATTTTGAAGTAGACGTATGCAACATTATAATATTTGAAACAATTATATTGTTGTTTTTTGATTCCTAAACATAAAAGATTCCAAATGCAAAAATATGATATTATGAAACTAAAAAAAAGTGTAAGGTATACATTTAAAACTCAGCGAATTGACTATTTTACCAAATAATCAGAGTAGCAAAAAAATTTTTTAATTCTCCGATTCCTAAATGAATATATAGTGTTACAGTGTGTATCATGGAATTATAACAATTATTATTGCATATTGAACTTCTATCAAAAGTTTTGAAAAAATTCATCATTAAAATAAAAAATTCGTAAAAAACAATTTATATTAAAAAAAATGTTGAAATGAAATTATTAAGAAACAGCTTATCTCAATTTCACTCATGTAGAATTTTGTAACTCATCAGAAATTTTTACCTTTAAGACTTTGGAAACACAACAATTTAAGAAACAAATTCTAATAGTTTTACAAAGACACGAGCATTTGCAAATTGTAAAATTGTGTAGTTGATTCATGTAATTAGTTCTAATTTCGACAGATAGTAAAATATATACAATTCACAAATTTTTGGACAAAATTCACTAAATATTCAAGAAGTCTATATTTACAAGTTAGAACTCTTGTTTTAATCCATTAAAAGTATTATATTGTAATTTTTATGAACACCCACATACAAACACAATAAAGTACATTTAGAATATGTGGAATGAATTATAAAACCACTCGGGCTCTTCCATCTGAAAATTGTTAATTCCAAATTTGACTGATTTAATAAGGAATTCCTAAAAACATATGAACATTGACTTCAAATTTCATAATCTCAGTATTTTTACAAATCAAAGTTTATAACTTTTTTTAACGCTAGACACTTGAGTACAAAACAAAAAACTTTCTGTTAAATGGCAAATTCAAAGGCCTCACTTTCTTCTATACATACCATCTACGCAATGATGAACCCACATGTCATCAAGTTCCATGATTTGTATTATCACTGTTTCAGATAACATTAGCACAAGAAAACATTCAAAATGCCACAGAATGAATATATGGAAAAACATCGCAAGCTCTATGGGCGAAGGCTTGATTATGAAGAAAGGAAGCGAAAACGTGAAGCTCGAGCTCCGAAGAGGCTTGCAAAGCAGGCTCAAAGTCTTCGTGGTATTAAGGCTAAAATATTCAACAAACAGCGTCGCAATGAAAAGATTCAAATGAAAAAGAAAATCAAGGCTCATGAAGAGAAGGCGGGCAAACAAAAAGTCAAAGATACCAGTGACAATGTCAAGCCTGTATATTTGTTAGACCGTGAGACAACTGCTAGAGCTAAAGTTTTGTCCAACATGATCAAACAAAAGCGAAAAGAGAAGGCTGGAAAATGGGACGTGCCTATACCCAAAGTCAAAGCTCAGTCAGATGCAGAAGTTTTCCGTGTGTTGAAAAGTGGGAAGACGAAGAGGAAATCGTGGAAGAGGATGGTCACAAAAGTCACATTTGTGGGGGAAAATTTCACTAGAAAACCACCCAAGTTCGAAAGGTTCATACGACCCATGGCCTTGAGGTTCAAAAAAGCACATGTCACTCATCCAGAATTAAAGGCTACTTTTTGTTTGCCTATCATCGGCGTCAAGAGAAATCCAAGTTCGCCTATGTACACAACGCTTGGAGTCATCACAAAGGGTACAGTCATTGAAGTCAACATTTCCGAGCTAGGTCTTGTCACACAGTCTGGCAAAGTTGTCTGGGGAAAATATGCTCAAGTGACGAATAATCCTGAAAATGACGGTTGTATCAATGCTGTTCTGCTGGTTTAATGAGATTATTGTGTGTTATTTTGTGCAGTAAAAAATGTAATTGTGTTGATGAAATAAACTTTTCCACTGTCTATTATTGAGTTTTTTGATAGTTCCCATAATTACAGATTTTTCTCCAAGTGGACGAAGGTTTTGGCTGGATCATTTTTTGAACTTTTCTTAATAATATCTTTGCTTTGATGAGTTAAACATCTTAATGATTCTGTTATTGGTTTTGAAAAGTTAAAAATTGAATCATAATTTACAAGTTGTTTTAGATCCCTAATTGATTTCGACTTTTTCTATTTTTAATTGAATGGATGTGATAGTTTATTTCCTCAGGAAAATTTAGGCCCACTCAAATATAGTCAGATTTAATGAAATGTAAATTTTGAACTCTTGAATAAATGTTACGTTCCAGGTATCAGCTTTGACCTAGAAATTCAAATTTGCATTTATTACTATTTATAACCTGTATTTGATACTTGATTCAAGCAAAGCTACTGATGTTCCTGTGATTTGGACATCATGATGTAATTTTTTCTTATAATCAGAATTAAATTTTCAAATGTTGATATTTATATTGCAAATTGAATAACTATTCTTGTCAATCTTCCATCATTGTTATTGTATCTTCCTGTCCTCACATTAACACAAAATTGCAATTACAAGTGAGGATAGAGATAGCTGACAAAAGTAGAAGTATCACTAGTTGTGTAATAACTAGTGTTACCAGATAAGCGGTTTTCCCACTAGATCTAGCGGATTTTAAATCATGTCAGCGGTAAGAAAAAGGCGACTGCAGTTGGCGGGATATAAAGACTCATGTTCCAATGCCAAATTTTGCTGAATTTGGCCCAAAAGTGGCCATTTTTTATTTCACGCATAACTTTTGTCTGTTTTTGTTAGTCATAAAACAAAAAAAAATTTTTTTAATATTTTATTTTAATTTTTTACTATCTTTTATTCAAACTGCAATCACGTGATAAATCAATTATAACTGAAAAAAGTATTTAATTGTATTAAAATGGAGATAAATTACTCAAGTAAAATATTGTCACACCTTACACAACCTTACATTAATATTGAAATTTTTAGCTGCAATGGAAACAATTGTGTAGCTTCTTATTTGAATCTAGCCGTTTTTAGCCAGATTTTGAGCACCCCCTTGTGGGATATGAAAAAACTGATCTGGCAACACTGGTAATAACCTATAATTTTCTAACTTTCAAATCTTTAAATTCATGTATTTTCCTATTTAAAAATAAACATGTACAAATTTTCAAATTCTGCAATTGGTAAATAAAAAAACAATTGTTCATTATAAATTTTAACCTAACAAATATTTTTCAATTGTTACAGAAGCTTGGTTACAACTAAGTAGCCATCATGCAGATTTTTGTAAAAACCTTGACGGGGAAGACCATAACCCTAGAAGTTGAAGCGTCTGACACGATCGAGAATGTCAAAACTAAGATCCAGGATAAAGAGGGTGAGCATTTAGCTCTCTAAGTGATTCCAAGTTCTTGTCATTGCTCCCATGGTTTATATTCGATTAAATGGCTTGTTTTAGGAATCCCTCCAGATCAACAGCGATTGATCTTCGCTGGCAAACAATTGGAAGACGGAAGAACCTTGTCTGATTATAATATCCAGAAAGAATCAACATTGCACTTAGTGCTCCGTCTCCGTGGTGGAGCCAAGAAACGCAAGAAGAAGAATTACTCGACCCCCAAGAAAATCAAGCACAAGAAGAAGAAGGTCAAGTTAGCTGTGCTCAAATTTTACAAGGTGCGCAACACAATTTTTTAAAACTTTTTTAGAGAAATCAGTAATTTTTTAGCTGCTAATTTCAGTACTAGGAAAATTTCAAATTTACAAAAGAATTATTGGTTTAACAGGTCGATGAAAATGGTAAGATTCATCGCTTGAGGCGAGAGTGTCCTGCCGAATCTTGCGGAGCTGGCGTTTTCATGGCAGCCATGGATGATCGACACTACTGTGGCAAATGCAAACGTACCCTTGTTTTCAACCAGCCTGAGGAGGCATAAATTTGTCATTTTTATTATGCTGCAATAAAATATATTAAATCTTACCTCGTGACTTGTTTTTTTTTCTGGACTATTTTTCTGGGAATGGAATTAAATTGTAATGAAACAAAAAGCATAAATTTTATTTTAAATGTTTTATTTTGATGAAAAACAAATTTACACATGCCGAAAGTACTGAAAAACAAACAAAATTTTTTGGCCAACACTCTAAAACTGGATCTACGTTGCTGATGTTATTAACGTTACATTAGGTATTAAAAATACAGAATAACTGCTATTTGTTACAAATACTATATTTTGTTTCCTTCGTCATCGAGAGTGATTTTTAAGTACATGCGATAACTTTTCAGTCCATTTGCTGAAGTTGGAATACTTCAGCTGATCAAAAAAAATTTAAGAAATGTGGGCTCTGTTAACTGTCTTTCCGAGCTAACAAATAAACGAATCGCTTTTGTCGAAAGCGAAAGTTGGACAGAACCGAACATATCTCTTCTTGATTTTGTTAACCCTAATACAGACGATTTATTTACAATACATACAATTCCCACCATGTTTACTGTGTCCTATGAATGAAAAAATAACTCTGCTTTGGCCATAAGCAATGAATGAATCGTCTTATATACTACGTTTTTCGTCACTAGCACTTCCTTTTCATTCCATATAAAGTATATGGATAGGTCAATTTTTTCGTTACTTTTCTAGTAATCAGAAGAATAATTTCAAGTCAACTACATACTGCAAACAGATTAATTAATTCTGAGCAGATCACCAGGCAGTGGTTTTGGTACCATCTGAGTACTTTTGAAAACGATATTGATATAATTTTGCATCTGTGGGTGTAATGTTAGTATAATAAATTTTATAAAATTTGAAAAATAATTTAATATAATTAGTCTTTTAAAATATTCACGAGTCAAGGAAATTGATGCAACTTCAGTAATATATCAAGTTTTATTGAAAGTCTGGATTAAATATTGGAAATTGTTAGAAAGAACCTGTTTCATGAAATTCGCCATGAATATAACTTTTTTATTCTATATATTTTATATTATATAATATAATATATTAGCACTTGTGAATTACAATTTGACATTCTAAAAAAACTGGTTAAAACTGCATCTATAAATAATTCTTGAATTATAATTAATCGTCAAATTTTTTACGGTAAAAATTTACTGATTACTATGAAAGCACCAAAGCCGTTATTTGATGGCCTGCTACGTTTTTTGTGAACGAATAATCACAGAAAACAATGCGTGTATTGTAAACAATAAAAATGCATTCACATAAATACAAGTTTTAACGCGGTTGAACAAACGTGTTAACAGCCTGAAAAAGTCAACTTTCGGCGTTGTGTGCAGCCTTTTGATTGGACTTACATTATATTCATTAACATTGAGTATAAGCTCAGAAAATATCTCTCCTGGTGAAAAAAATGCATGGAATAGCTGTCAAATATATGCATTGAAATCTAATTAAAAATATCAAAAAATTTTTTAAATTTTTAATTTTCAAACTGAAGATGATTTTTTATTCTTGAATATATTCCAAGCCTATACTCATATACTATGTCTGTATTGATACGAGCTTAATCTTACCAGCGTATTGAAAGTCATGATAATACTTGAAAACAGTTAACTCAAGATAATAAATAATATCCTATCGCAACTACGAAATACATAATATTTAAATACTCGCGCAAATATATTTCATCTGTAAATTCAAACAGCATACTTTATCGTTTTACAATGTGCAAATTCAACAAGAGGAAGAAAAAACAGCCTGCACTCAGGGTTTGAAAATAAATCACATTCGTAGTTTCTTAAAAAACAATTTCAAATTCAATGTCATTTACGAAGAGGAGTGAATCCAGTTTTGAAAGTTCCCAAGAATTTTTCTGACATTATTAAAGATTAAAGAGTTTACTCTTTTTGCAAATAGTGTTGAAAAAGCCGTCAGCAGTTGTTCATTTTCCATGATATAATGATTAATATTTTATAAAATTTTCAAAAACAGATTTTTCTGGAAGTCAATGAGTTTGAAAATACATCGCATATTTTTTTAATCTTTTTGGAGTTTGATTAAATTTATTTTGATTTTCAGTACTTATTATTTTCCACAAATGAATTTATTTCTGAGCTTTTTTAAAGATTTGCTGATTTTTCAAGTTTACTAAATTTGTCGATTCCAGAAAAAACCATCAAACAAAACCAGTAATTTTTGTGATAATTATTAAATTCTGATTTTTATGAAACTCTCTTCAAGAAAAAGAATTTTATAACTTAATAGTTGTTTTTATTTTCAATCACACGTGTTATTAAAGATAGTCAACATTTTATGATCCTTTTCGTCGACAAATCTAGGTGAATGAATTATTTAAATAATTTCAGGTAACTTCCGATTGTTTTAGAAGATTTCTGGAAGCGAATAATAATTTTCTTAATTTTGAGAGAAAATATTGTACAACAATCATAAATTTTCATTAAAATAAATAGCAAACAAAAATTAATTTCAACATTTTATTATTTTTCACCATAAAAATGTCACAGAGTTCCAAAAACTCTATTTTCCTTCCTTCAATTCTACTCTGGATCCATCCCTCATAAAAAAACCTAATTCATGCAACTAAAGAAACTTACAAAATGTCCATCACTCAAGAAAAATCGAAAATCGAAAGAACATCTCGGAATGTATAGAAAAACTTGGAAAAACTGCAGTTATTATTCCAAGGAATGATTCACATTAAACAAAATCTTCCAAAAAAATCCGTGCCTTCATCTATCAAACCGCCATTTTCTCAAAAAAAAAAGCTACTTGGTACAAGTGCGACATCAACAATGTCTAATAAATAAATTATACATCTGAGTAACGACTCGTAGCGCAAAATTTAATCTAAGGACGGAAAATGATGACTCATTTCGCAGTAGCTTTCACTGAATTCCAAAAAAAAGCTATCAAGAAAAACTTATTAAACTCGACAAAACTAGATACTTTACCGGTAAAAATCTTTGCCAAAAATTGTGCAAATTTTTTACATTCGGATTCGATCATGTGCTAACGATAAATTATAAATGCTCTTTATGGAACGATCGTTCAAAATTTTTTTATCAGTTTTTTGGAAGTTGAGCTCTGAATGCGAGGGCGTAGCCGGAATTTTTATTAGAGTAGGGGAGGGGGTAAAATTGAAAAGATTTTTTTAACGAAAATTGTAAAAATTTTGGATTATTTCTGTTCACCGGGTCCAGAAAAGTTTATGGTATTAAAAAATCTCTAGTTGAACGATTTTCAAAACAAATAAATCATGTTTACGAAATAAAATAGAAAAATATTGTAGGTAAGGGGGGGAGGGGGTGCACTACTTCCTTTTTCAGACAGAAAATAAAAAAATCGTTTCACAGCGTCTTCATTTGTTTCGTGGACTGTCCGGTGGCGTTACTTGGGCAGATTTGTGCTTGGTCCCTGATTTAAAAGACATTTTTTTCACCGGTTTCGGCGAAATGCCATGGATTCCTCCATCTGATACTGAAAAATCAAAGAAAAATAAAGATTCAAAAATTTACAAAAATTGGTTAAAGATAAAAAAAAAGGTAACGAATCTTTTAATATTCAATTTTTTTGTTATGTAAATCATAATTTTGAAAATTCGTAATTTTGCAAAGTTTTACAGATTTTTTTAAAATTTAAAAACTAATGTTTGAACTATAAACTGCAAATTCACAGACACAAGAATTAAAAAAAAAAAAAAACTTTCCAATAAGCTACACAATATTACTGAAGTACTGAAAATCCCGAATCCCTACATAACAAGAATTCATAGAGAAAAGGAAATTTACCTCGTAACAGATTTTGTAAGACTGTCAATAGAAAAAGTGTGCGTAAGAACATTGTGATTGAAAGGTGACTATGAGAATGAGAAGCTTTCTTTGCCAGAACTGTAATTATTTTAAGTCGCTATCATAAACTTTATGTAAACTGCTTTCATAAAGTTTACGCCGAGTTTACAGAAAGAAGCATTTTACTGATGAGAAATTTTTAATTCACTAACACGAAAAAAGCTTACTTGAAAATGAATTGGAATATATCAGTCAAAACTAAGTCAAACGTAACTAAAGACTAACTAACTGAAAAAGATGAGTAAAAATTTAGTAGCTAGATAAATTTAACTTGAAATTGAAAACTTATATTAAAGTTACAATAATTTTCATAAATTTAAATGAAAATGTGAACGAGGTAACTTCAAAATTTCATTTAAAATTGTTACCGCGGTTGGCTCGGTGGTCACTATTAGATGTTGGTGCGTTTCGTAACCCGGCTCTGCCGTGGTACGTATCAATCAAAACTGCTGCCAAATTAGACGATGCCGTTGATTGCACATTCGTTGTTGACCCTGTTTTTAAAATTCAAAATTAACTTTAAAATTCACAAACAAGATGCCTACAGAATAAGCTGAAAAAATTTCTGTTCATTCTTTAGCTTTTCCGTACACGATTTCGGAAAATGCTAATACTTGATAATATTGCTATAATTTTTATTTTTTGACGTTCATGCATTAAATAGACGAATTACTAGCCGAAGTTACAAAACTCATCAAATAATGCGACTGTTGCAATCTTTTCTGGTGTGGGAAATTCCACATTTGGTAATCGATTTTATAATTTACAATTTCAAAGTTCCTCATCAAAAATATCGAGATCAATAGTGTTTTTTTTTTTCATAAAAAATCTCAATATTTATCAGTTGAGTCCATACCTATAACTATTTTCCATTCATTTATTTCTCAATTTTTTTCAACTATTTCATTTTGCAGTAAATTCGATAAAAAAACTTGCATGAAAAATCTGTTAACCTAAAGCACTGAATAGTAACGGTTAGACAAATTTTTTTCATTCACCAACAAGAATTTATGAAATATTTATAATGTTAAAAATTTCTTATCCAAAATATCGAGATCACAAATCTATTTAATCAAGAATTTCTGTATTTTATTGATTAAGTATATACCTGTAGCTATTTTCTATTTATTTATTTCCTAATAATTTAAAACTCTTCTACTTTGCAGTAAATTTGATTTAAAATATTTATCAAGAATTTATGAATTCAAAGCAGTGAAAAATAATGGCTGGAAAAAATTTTTAAATTTATCAACACAAATTTATGACATTATAGTCTATTTTGTTTTTGGATTCCATATATTTATAATTTTATAATATAATTGTCACTCGTACAGTTACAATACTATGACTAATTATGTAATTTAGGTATATGAATCTATCCTAATATTAATACCATATATGATTATGTATTAGTATTATTTATAAATAATAAATATTTTCAATTTTGGATGTAAAGTATTGAGAATGCAATAAATTTCGCATCCGGAATAACGAGATAAAACCTTTTTAACGAACAATTTCTATATGTCATTATTAAAGTCTATAACTATAGCTATTTTTCATTCTTCTATATCTCATTTTTCAACTTTTTTACTTTCCAGTAAATTCAACAAAACAAATTTTCATTAAAAATTGATGATTTCAAGGTACTAAATAATTATGGCAAGTATCATTTATTATTACAAATTTGTAGGATTTCTCTCAATTCGGTTTTTGGATGCAAAATATGTATATCTAATCCTAAAAATTTTTCTTTCAAAATATTAAAATCACAAATGGTTCTGATCTTGAAATTTGCAATAGTTATCGAATGTATACATCAACTTTGGTAATTATGTTATTTCTTGTTTTGTATTTTGATGAGATGTATTTTTTTATTTTACAGTCTAAGTCACGATTTCATTACTCAACATTTTTTAAATTATTTTAAACTTTAGTTGTTCAATAGAAAATTTCAAAATGTTTAACTACTCACAAATTTTTTAATGAAATTTTTCATCCTGGAATGGCATAATCTAAAATTCTTTTTTTTTGCGGTAACTTTTTGGAAAATGCAGTACATTTGGTTTTTTGATACAAATTCACAGTTTATTTTACATTCAAGTGAATTTAATTTGAAAAAATCAACAATGAGCAATTGTACGATTCGAAATACTTAGCAGATCATTTTTTACTTATTAGTAATATTTTTGCATAACAAAGTCCCGTACGTTGTGGAAAATTCCCGTACAGTATACACCCTGAAAAAAAGACAAAAAACACCATTAAAAAACAAAGAACTCGCACACTCACCACGAGTGGAAGAAGCGCTACTGATTGGACTCTCGGGTTGAACCGGGGAGTAAACTTTAGCAGCAAATTGTTCAAAAGTTGTCGCTTCTTTGTGATTTTGCATGATGGTCTTTATTGATTCATCTCTCTCTACGTAACTAGATAATAAAAGAAAAAAAGAAGATTAATTACATATGGAAAAATGTAGCGTTTCTAGCTTTGATTACGATAGAAAAAAATTAACAACTAGAAAAAAAAACAAATAAACAAACTAACAAAACTCAAAACAAAGCCTTATGTAATCACTATCAATGACGATTTTTTTTATAGTTCACTCTAACGCACACGTTCTTAAAGTTTACTTTATTTATTTATGCAAACATTTTTTCATACTCAAAAAGTTCATAAAATAAATATATCACAACCTGCTTAAATCTAGATTCCCTCCTGTTTCAATCAAATTTTTAACCTGTTGAAACTCTGATTTCAAATTGTCATAAAATATAATTGTTTATAATTATGGAGGTTACTCACTATTGCTTCCAGTGAGTAAGAGTCGATCTATTTGCGCGGCTGGCGGCGAGAGCAGTCGCCCTGACGAGACCAGGCAAGACGCACTTCTCGACGATGCATTCGTCGAAGAGGGGCCCGAAGAACGGTACTCCCGGCTTTCTCGAGACTTGTACCCGGTACGTCTTGTTGTGCAAGGGATAAATGACGATTAACACGTCGCCGAATTCCGTAGGGATGATGCCCCTGCGATAGTCACGCCAATGCTCCGACCACACAATGTGAATTTCGTCGTTGCCCAAGTGTTTCGTCTGTTTTATTATAATTCATTAAAAATAAAATTAATAAATTGTACAGTATGTATCATCATTATTTTTTTATGATGGTGGCTAGTGATTGATTTTTTAAATATAATGTATTTTCGAGCGAATTTTTAAAATTTGAATTACTTTATATTCGAATTTTGAAAATTCGCGCGCTTTCCCCAAGCGCTCACCAGATGGCTGCTGGTTTTTTTTTTTCATGTTTCAAGTTTTGTGTAAAATGCTTAAATCAAGTGCATGTCTCATGTTACTGAATAAGATATTTTTTGGCGTTCAACTCTGCAGAAAACGGGATCGATTCCCACTCGGGAGAAAATTTTTTTTCATTAAATAAACGTTTTTACAACTTCATTGTGATTACTTATTTACTGTAAATAATGAATTATCTTTTTATTTTCCTGAAATATATATTAATAATTATCAACGACGGAAGTACTCTGTGAGCTCGTGGCGAGTAGTCTGCGAGTTCGCGGCGTGTTCGAAAAAGAGCGGAAATAATTAAAACGCTGCAAGCTTGCAGCGAGTTTGATTTTCACGCTCGCCGCAAGCACGCTGCGAGCTCACAGGTTCACTGGGAATTGTTTCAACTTACGTCAGTTATAAAGAAAAATAAGAATCTACAAAAATACTGAAAATCTGGAAAACTTTGAACCTTTGAGAATCAAATTCTATTAATATAAATCGAAACACATGAAAATATAAGCCAATCTTACAAATCATACAAATTCTCAAGAAATGATAGAAATAATAAAATTCTACTTGAAAAAGCTGTTTTTCGAAAAATCTATGCAAATACCTATTTCATAAATCAAACTTCGAATTCTTGAGAATGTAATTCTAAAAGAAATCTATAGAAACCAGGGGGGTGACACTCCCGTAGTTCCGCCGGCCATTTAAAGTAGGTGGGATGGCGCTGGCGTACGCCGTGCAGTTTTTGCGAGAAAATTTAAATCGATTTAATTTGGAGACATAGCTAATACTGTTGAAATTTATTTTCATGTATTAAAAAACTTTCCTTTTCATCATGTTTTTTTTTTTATAACAAATTTTGTCATATTTTAGATAATATTGATATATAAAGCAAAAAATAGATTTTGGTTTTAGGAATGAGATAAGGAATGAAGGAGGCAACATTCAAATAATTATTTCATAGATTTATAAACGTTTTTTCAATTACTTTTATTTTTTACACAACATGTCTCGGAAGGATTCAATAGTAAAGGACAATTATTATGCCTAAGTGCGTTTGATGCATCAATGTGAGATAAAGTCGATGTTTTCATCGTGTTCGGATCAAATGATTTTGGCCTGTAGCCTCGACAGATTGGCTTTTTTCAAAATTCAAGAATGAAAGTTTTAAAATTTTCTACATCAGACAAAGCTTTGTCAATATCATAATAATCTACTCGAAATAATTTTGTTCTATTGACTCGAATTTCTAATTCTAGTAGTTCATTAATCATTAACATTTTTCTTATTTTTCTTGAATATCGAATAAATGTGCCATTATATGATTCGGCAACAACCGTTTCAAAAAAAATAATAGCTTTTCTTCCCTTGAATGTGATGACAAATTTGAACCACCCGTATGGCATTTCAAAATATTTTTCCTTAATTTCTTTAGGTGCCAATGGTTTTGTATCTGAAACCGCGTTTACATTGTCCCTCACACTAAAATTTTCATCAACATGGTTTTCATATTCTTTCTCAAGGTGGTACGGCGGTTTTTTGTTTTATCAACAAGCGATTGATAATGGGAGCTTGATGGGGTGACAATTAGCGCTAGTGGCACTGGGTTGTGTTGATCCATGGATGGAGTCGTTGAATGGAATGTCTCATATTCCGAGGGAGATGCTTGGGGTAGTCTTTCATAAAAAAATTTGAAAAGAGTTTAGATTACTTTTTTCTTATTTATTTACATTCGTGTACACATTTCGCAGAATTTAATAAAATTAGTAAATGAAAAAAGGGAGAAGAATTTGATGTGCGTTGTAGGAATTTTGTAATAAATTACATATAAATTTTTGAAATTGAAATGGATGAGGTTCGAGTGAAAGAAATTAAAAGGAAGAAAAATTGGGATGCTCTAATCTGAAGTTTAGCTTCTGCGCAGAACAGAAGCAGGTTTGAAAAAAAAAATAAAAAAAACCCAACCCAGATAAATTAATATGAATATAAATTGTTATAAAAATTATTTTGTAAAAATGAATATAAATTTTTTTTAACTAGTACAAACAGTATCTCTATACATTTCAAAATAGTATTTTTGGGTACTTCAAGAATTTTTGGAAATTAATTCATGTATATAAAACTCAAAAATTTTGATTAATCATGGAAAAATTGCAACAGTCATAGAAATAATAAAGCCTTTAACTTTATGACCAAAATTGCAATAATGGGCATAGATATTTTATTCAGTTCAAGAAATTATATTGGTAATTTAAAAATTTCGACAGTTGTAACAAATAACGCAGAGAACTTGATTATTATCAATGAAACATGGACATTTACAGAACATTGAATGATTTTTTAAAAATGTCTTTTCAAGATTTTTAATGCACGATTTTTAAAAGTAATAATTAAAATTCTATAAACTCAATTGGAATTAGTGATTCATACGAACAGTCATTGAATAGAAATTCTGTATAATTTTCACTTACATTTCGGGTTTTGGGAACGCCATGTAGGAATTTCGACGGGATCGACAGCTTTTTCAGCCGAGCAACTTTATATCGAACCTATGACATTAATTATCACTATTATTATTAACTTATGTTTTGATTTCAATTTTTCTTATGGAAAATACTAAAAAATTGTTTCTAATTTTGTAAAATAAATATACTTCATTAGTACTATTTCAAATCAAAAATTATTTAAATAATTATCAATCATTTATTAAGTTTGAAATAAACTAAATACAAAATATATTGCTAATTGTTTAAGATTAACTGTTTTTTAATCTCATTTTTGTCGAAATGACTTTGACAAAAATAATGATTTGTACTTAACTGCACAACCGGTCCGATGACTTGTTGACATTTTTTATGCTATTTTCGGGATCCGAAGGAACATGGAAACATTTAATATTCACGTATGCATTTTCCCGCTCATAAGTGCAGCATGGAACAACACGTTTAAATTTCCGACTCACTTTTGACATTTAATTGAAAAAATCATAAAAACAAAACGTTACACACTTTGGATATCGTGACGGCAATAACGGGTGACAACAGGTGACAATGTTTCGTAAACAGAGGGATGGATTGCACGGCGAACGCCAGCGCCATGCCACCTACTTTAAGTGGCCGCGAACTACAATGCATTAGGGATAGGAGTGTCACCCCCCTGATAGAAACACTGGAAAACGGTACTGAATTTCATAAATATTGAAAAAATAGGAAAACATAAGAAACCTATATAATAAAATAACTTATACAGATATAATCATTTCTATAAAATCCATGAAATTACTGGAAATCGATCGGAATTTGAATTTTAGAGCATTGATTCTAGAAATCTATATAGATATCTACAAAAATACTGAAAATATTTGAATGCTCAAAAGTGTGTGGATATAATTTTCTCAAAAATTCATAAAACGTAGAATCCTCGAGCAAATAATTTTAGAAATTTATATAGAAAACCATTAAAATATGAGGAAATTTTTTCAAACATTCACACTAAAAAAATACAAGTAAAAACAGTGCTGGAAATATAAATTTAAATACTAAAAATCGTTGAAACTATTAATATTCTAGCATCAAATTCTAGAAATCTACAGCGATCCATAGAAACAATAGAAATCTATAAAAAAAAAACTAGAACATTACTTAAATAACATACAATACAAAAATTCTAGAATCTATGAAATACTTCAAATTGTTGTAGATATTTATGATATAATTTAAAAAATCAATTTAAATACCCATAATTCTCGAGATTTTCAATATCAGAGCATCAAAGTCATAAAATCTATAAAGCGGTCTATAGAAATACTGAAAAACTATGAAAATACTAGAAATTTTACAAATATTTGAGAAAATTTTTTTAAAAACAATAACATCAATAACATACAAAAAGAAAATTTTATAAATCTATGAAATACTTCAAATCTTAGTATGTAGACATTACATACTATAATAGTATATTTCATATCAAGAGGGAGAGCAGCGTTTTTTCGTGCGCGACGGCAACATTCTTGAAACGAGGTAATTCCACGAGTTTCGAGAATTTGTCGTCGCGCGTGGAAAGGCTCTCCCTCGTGACATGAACTACATTTTTCATTGTAGCGCGGAAAATGATACGCGTGTTTTGCTGCGTCACGGATTGAGCGTAGGTGCCCCTTTTCGAGTCGGTGGAATAAATGGTGACCTGTGGAATAATTGATGACCTGGTACCTTTTTTTTCATGGGTCCTTTCACTTCCATTCACCGCTCGAAAAGGGGCATCTTACGCTCAATCCGTGACCAGCAAAACACGATCATTTTGTGTTAATATAGGAGAAAAAAATCCTCTAGCTGCTTTTGAACACTTTATGATTGTAACAACAAACATGCTGCTCCCCAATAAAATATTTGTCAAACTTCCTATCATGATACAAAATCAAAAAATTCACATATTTTTTATTTTCGTTTAATTTTAAACGTTTGGAACTCCAGGTACATGAACAACAATATAAAAATATGTAAATTTTCTAGAGCTTTCATCCCTAAAGGATCAAATTCTGTAAAGCTAAATGGAAATGCATAACAATACCACAAAATTCTCCAAGTTCTATATACAATACTTAAGTATCATGAAAAATGCCAAAAGTATAAGAAAACAAAATCTAAACTTCAGTGACATCAAAATCACAAAAATCGAGTTCCATTATATTACATACCTACATGGAGAACGTCTTCAAAATCCCGAAATAAAAATAAAATAATGAAAAGTTATACTCTCCTTACTAGATCGTGAAAGATGAAACATCAAATCCAAAAGGAAATATGAATTTTCGAAAATCCCCTTTCGAAAATTTTTTCTGCCTACATCCCAGCTTCTATGAGATAGACAAGTTATTTACTGTTTTGATATCACTGACAATAATTTTTCATATTTATATTTCTTACTTTATTAATAAGTCCATGAATTAGGATTCAAAAAATATTATACAAACGTGTTTAAGAAGTGTAATACTATCCTTGTTTAACGAAAATTTCTTAGTCACAAAGCATTTTCCAAATGTTGTTACACAGTGAAATAAATGACATAAAAAAGATAGACCAGTTATTCTGTGTTTTGATATCGTTGATAATAACTTCTCATATTTGTTTTCCTCCTTTTTTTTCATTAATAATCCTATTCATAAAGATTGAAAAAAACACTACAAGTACAAACGTGTTCAAGAGATTTAACTATTTACTTTTGTCGAAAATTTTCCAGTCACAAAACGTTTTCCAAATTTTATTACCCAGTTACATAAACGAAAAAAAATCTGGATTAATACCTTCATATGAAAGTTCTCGGAACTGTCAGATGGCATGCGAGTGGCGGCGTGAAATAAAATTTCGGTGAAGGAAGTGGCGTAGTATGGGGCGGTGGCGCCAGTGGACTTGGCCTTGTCGGGGTTGAGGCCTCCAAGGAAGCCTGTGTGCGACTCAATTTCGACCTCCCAAGCAAGTTGGGCGACAAAGTCTTCGTAATCCTTGCTCGCAGTCATATTGTTCAAGACGGAGTTCTTGTCTTCCTGGCCATGGCTCACATACACCAACGCCATTTTGTGGGTCTCCCGCGAGCGCCGATTGTCCAAATTGCGTATTTCTCGCAGTAGTTGCTCGTTTCTCTTAAGGAGGTGGAGTTTAGGCCTTTGCTCCCAGCCCGACAAACCCAGGTGCGAGAATAACAGGCGGCAATGGTAAAACGGCTCCGGAGGCGAGCTACACGAAGGTGGCTTAACTGCACTCGCGCTCATACTGTATCAAAAATTACAAATTCATAACATAATATCAACAAGACAAACTTGAATTTTAGGCATGTCAACACAACGAAGAATTTTACAAAATTTAGAAAATCTTTGCGCAAAGTTTCTTTGAATTTAATTTGTGTCCAAGTAGTTTTCAAATGTATTTGGTTTCTGAAAAAATCCTTTCAACAGGTTAAGGCTCCCAGATTTTTCCAGTTGTGAAAAAATTCTTAAACAGCAATAAATGAATAACGCCGAACGATCACTTGGAGCCATGATTATTGCAAAATTTATCATGTGATAGATATTTTGGTTCTCATTAGGATCCTTAAAAAAATAAATATCTTTTGCATAAAGAAAAAAAAAATAAATAAATAAATAAATAAATAAAACTCACACACTAACAATATTATAGACTCTTTAAGTCAAAACGACTATTTTTTATATGAAACAATCACTATTATTATATATTATTTATTTACTATCATTAATATAATCTATTATGATCTCTCATCCATTTAATATTATTATCAACTATTTATATATTCTAAAACAAAGAATTATTAGTTTCATTCTAAAACATACCCAAATATTTATCGTAAATATAATTTGAATTCAAAGTATCCTCCTCAATAAAAATCATTTCAGAAACATTCCTTTTTAATATATTATTCTTTTATCCAATATTTCCACATCGTCTCATTAAAAATTGTATCCTGTATCTATTTTATGAATTGTTAAAACATTATGACTAGACGAAATCAATCTAATAATTTTTCTATGTTCTTCAATTCTTGTTTTCAAATTTCTTTTCATCTGTAAGATATAGAAAAATCTACAATCTTTACAATTAACTTTATTAACCACGCTTTAATATAATTTTAGTATATAATTGATTATCAATTTTATTAATAATTTGAACCTTATGTTTTCCAAGAATCTTTTTTAATTTTATATTATTATTTATTACAAAAAGGTAATATCAATTTTGTCTCATCACAATTACTTTAACTTTGACTGTGACTTTAACTTTGACATTCTTTTAAAAATGAATTTTTATCTTAGTATGCTTATCAATAAAACCCTTGGATAGTTTTTCATCCTCAAAACATTCCTAATTTTCATGAGACTCACAATCAGCTAAGTTTATATTTTAATCCACTAAATGGATGATAGTATCTATCTTTTTATGTAACATATGTTTGGAAAATTGATAAATGAATCTTTTTGAGAATGTTGGTTTTTATTTCTTTCTAAAAAATAAATAATTCTATTTCTTTAAGTTCATACGTAAATTTTGATCTGGGATTATAATAATTGAACATTTAAAGAACTTTTGAAATCTTATCCCTTGGTATTAAAGCTAAAATTTCATCTACATAATGTCACAAATAACGATGACCATTTTGACCTTATTTCATTTTCAAACAATTTTTAAAAGAAGACAGTCCATAATTTTGTGTGTTCGATTATAAAATTTTTTATGCAAATGATTTTTAAAATTTATTTTTGTAAGGATCATAATTGAGATCGAAATATTGATCTCATAATTAATTTCGAATTAAGATAATCATGGCTCCAAATGATCATTGAATGATCACCTTATTTTGGCGTTATTCATTTATTCTTGTGATTACAAACAGAGCATTGAAAAAATCAGAAACCTACAAATTCTTTTTCCTGATTTTAAGAAATTCGAGAATAGATAAAATCAGCATTCAAAATTATCAGGCTTTGGGTAGAATAAGGTTTTTCAAAACAAAAGAGATTTTTTTGTTAATTTCCACAAACCTGACGTGTTTATTCGAATTGTTGCCCTGCTCTCGTTCGGTGTTTCGCTGGTTAAGGATAGTCGCGATAGTTTCCTCTTCCAAATACTGAGTTTGTGGTGGATTTGCTGGCGAGTTCAATGATGTTTCCGGGTTCTCCAGCACTTCAGGGCTTGTGTGACCAATGTATCGTAAAAGCTGCAAGCCAATGCAAAACAACAACAAATAACAAAGAGTAACTTTTCTGGAATTTATTCTGGCCACAAACAAAATTTATGTAATCCAGAGTGAAACTGTTGAGATTGAGCTTAAATAAAACAAAAATCTCTTCATCACTTATGCTCGAACTTTTGGAATACTTAAATGTTTAGGAATTCTTTTGCAGTAAAAAATCCTACAAGGTTGACAATTATTGTCATTATTTCAATTACAAGTTTTAAAGTGAATCTTCCAGAAATCTTACATCGTCCAAATTGTCCATGTCACTGGCTGCATTCTCGAAAGTTGGTAGAACGTGGGGCTCTCGATGGCGCATCGTGTGTCTTGGAGGGCAGCTTTGGCTAGGCAGCAAAACACTGCACATACCTTCTTTTTCCGCCTCGGTATCCCAGTCTGATAACACAGATCAATTTGTGTTAGAGAAAACATGAGACCAATTGTCATCACTAAATTTGGAAATCTCTTATTATTTACTAAATTTGTTTTTGAGTATTCTTACTCTTGAAACTTTTGTCTTTTTTCTGACACTATTCACTAAACTTAGAATTTTTTATAACTTTTTTCATACATTGATTACAAAGGACTAAGAAAAAATTTTTTCTGTTTGCTGACTTTAGGGTATTTTGAATTGCAAAAATCTAGAAAAATTTGAACCTTGGAGAATCCAATTCTAGAAATATACGTAGAAACCCATAAAAATAGCAGAAAATTATTCGAATTATTGAAACTCTAAAGAAATACTGTAAGTAAAAGAATTCTGTGTGAAAGAACTGTTTTCTAAAAAATCTAGACCAATACCTACGATCTATAAAACTTCGAATTCTAGAACATCAAATTCTAAAAAAAAAAACGTGATACAATTTTATAAATAGGTATTTAAATATAGGAAAATATAAGAAATCTATAAAATTACTGAAAATCCATTGATACTTAAATTCCAGAGTATCGATTTCTAGAAATTCATACAGGAACTTACAAAGATACTAGGAAATTCTTCAATGTTTAGTAAAAAGTAAAAACATGCGAAAAATACAACAAATCTTGTAATGCTTTAAAATTATGTAGACATGATTTTCTCAAAAATTTCTAAAACTTTGAATCCTAGAGCATATAATCCTAGAAATTTATATAGAAAACCATTATAATACATATCAGGAAAATTTTTTCACTTGTATATGAATAAAAACAGTACTGCAATTCTTTGCAAAAGATTATGTTTTATGAAAAATCAATTAAAAAACTCAAAATAATTGATATATTCGACAGTATGGCTCATTAAATCATAAAAATCTTTAAAGTTATTCATAGAAATACGAGAATCCAATGAAATACTTAAAATTTTAATGGATATAATTTTCTCAAAAACCAATTTCAATACTCAAAATTGCTGAAATTGTCAATATTCCAGCATGATATTCTAAAAATCTCAATATCGATCCATAAATACACACACACACACACACACACACACACACACACACACACACACACACACACACACACACACACACACACACACACACACACACACACAGAGGATGTACCGAACTCCCCGCGCCAAAAAGAAACCCAATAATCCTCATTCAATTTCGAGTCGAAAAGTCCTTCGCCACTTTTTATAAAACTCAAAATTAAAAAAGTTATTCAAGCTAAAATTTTAAACAATAAATGCGCTGTGACGATAAGTAAGGGTAAATTTCACGGACTAAACTTTTCCAAAATTTTCTTCACATTTTTCCGAGTCGAAAAGTCCTTTGCCACTTTTAACAAAACTTAAAATCAAAAAAGATATTCAAGTCACAAGTTTCAACCAATCAGATTTCTTAGATTTTATGCTGGAATATCTTTTTTGATTTTGAGTTTTTTTAAAAGTGGCCAAGGACTTTTCAACTCGGAAAAATATGAAGAAAACTTGATAAAAGTTTGGTCCGTAAAATTTACACCCATTTGTCATGAGAGCGCACTTATTATTTAAATTTTAGGCTTAAATAACTTTTTAAATTTTGAGTTTTAAAAAAAGTTGTAAAGGACTTTTAGACTCGAAATTGGATGAGGAATATTGGGTTTCTTTTTGGCGTGGGGTGTTTAGTACATAAGTTTGGTATAAAATGAAAATCCAAAGTCGACAATCTATATTTTAGTATTTGATAGTTTTCGAAATTCTGAGAAGATTTTCCCTTTGCCATTTTCCGAAAAACTCAAGATTTTAAAAGTTATTTAAGCCAATAACTTAAACAATAAATTCCTTCCTTTGACAAGTGGTAGTACACAGCAATGACCAAACTTGACCCAAATTGTCTTCATATTTTTCTGAGTCGAAAATTCCTTTGCCGCTTTTCACAAAACTCAAAATCAAAAAAGATATTTGGGTCACAAGTTTCAACATCTCAGATTTGTTAGAATTTAGGCTCAGAAAAATATGCAGAAAATTTAGGTAAAGTTTGGTCCGTGAAGCCAAACCCCACTTGTCAAGAGAGCACATTTATTGTTTAAACTTTAGGCTCAAATAACTTATTTAATTTTGAGTTTTGTGAAAAACGGCGAAGGAAAAACAATCCTATAATGTCATGAGAAATCTATATTTTTCAGGTGTCCAGGTCATCTTGGATGACCATAGCATAACATAATATAACAATACTATGTAAAAATGCTAGAAACGCTTACCAGACTTGGGGCAGCAGGAAGGTAGTGGTGCAGGGTCGTTGTTGGCGTTGGGTTGGTTGTATATTATGGTGCTGTCCCAGCAGGCCTTGCCGGCCAGGTCTCGCAGAAGGACGCGCACGGTGGAGGGTGCAGTGGTTAGACCCGCGGTGACACCGCCCCCGGGAGCGTCAAGGGTGTCAAGCTCTATCATCGACATGACGGTCGAGTCCGAGAGCGTGAGCAGCTGGATGTTTGGAGCTTCCAAAATGGACGTCGAGAGCTTGTGGCCGTCGATCCCCGGCACGTCGTCCTGTTCCACGACCAAGGACGAGAGGCTCGACGCCCCGATGCCCATGGGGAAGTGCCCCAAATGGTTCGCCAGGTGCATCATCATTGTTTTCGCCGCAAGACGAATCGCTCCGGACGTCTCATCCATCGTCGTTTCTTTCCCGTAGTAGTTCAAGTTGTCCAGACTTATCTCTACATCGAAATTATCCAACTCCTGTACCTTCTTCTTTTCAGCTTTTTTTTTAACTATGTTGTCAAGCACCTGATGCAAGGAAATTTTCAAACTATGTATCCATCCAGAATTGAGCCATTGAAAAGTTCAATACCATAATAATAATTGTGGGCGTTCAATCATAGTTGTGAAAATATTATTTTTTCAAATATTCCCTTTCATGTTCTAGGATTTTGTAGTAACATTTTCACGTTACTTAATTTTTTCGGTCCCAGTGTTTATCCAAAAGAAATAAATGTTTTTGTATATTAAGATTTGTTATTGATGGATTACCGTGGTAAGTGTCAGGATTAAGGGCTTGCCGGAGAACACTCTTACAAGAAAGTGTGGGCCCAACTGCATTGCCCACTCGCCCAAACAGAATAAAATGGATACTGCCAAACGGTCATTGTTCCCTTGTGCTGTTGTCAGTTCCAATGTTTCCGACAAAATCTTTAGAAGAAAAAAACATGTACCAACTTTAAGAAATTAAACAAAAAAGGGTTTCGAGTAATATTATCATCACTATTTTCACAATATTTTTACAAACTTTTTATTCTGTTACACTCAGAGAAAAAGTAAACTTCTCGAGCATGGCAGTGCTCCGCACGTCCGAAGCGCGCGCTGTGACGACCTTCAAACGTTAGAAAGCATCCCCCCCGAGCACGACACACGCTTCTAAATCAAGCGTCTGCGCGGAGGATGCATCGAATCCATGCTCTCAAGCATCGATGGAGCCATGCCTCGCGCGGCGGACAACATTATGACCGAGAAGTTCATTTTTTTTCTCAGTGCAGACACTAGAGAAACCTTAAATTTACCTGCATAATTTTGGTTGGCACATCAGGGTATAATTCTACAAGAACGTCGGCCTTCTCCCACAGTAGATGAAGACAGTCGCATGCTACTTGAGCCACATTCGCGTGCTTTGTCTGAAAAACAAGACCCACTTTCCAAATGCTTGCCGTGATCGGAGAAAATTGTAAGCAGCATTTTCGTACAGGAACGAATCTTTTGAAAATTTTCATACTTTTTTCATTCAACAATAAAGAGATGTTGAATTAACAAAATCTTTGTTGTGTCCTCTCACATCACAAATCTTGCTTTGGGAGGACACAGGCAAGCTTATGTTCGTGCACAAAACCTCTTTTTCCGCCATTGATGCACAAACTAATATTTTTGACTGGTGAAATTTTTTCTCTAGGAGTAAACAGAAAAGTTAAAAGCAGTTTTGCAAAACTCATGCAAGAGTAAAACAAAAATAGCACAAAAAATGGACAATTGACATGCAATATCTCACGATCGACGCTCGGACGATTTTTTTTCTACCACAAATCAGACACTGAAAAAACAAAGCTGTGGAATGGTCGTCCATAAAAGACGTCTGCGATCTAAATATGAAAAAAAAAAGATGGAGAAAGGTGCGGGGGTTCTAATTTTTCTCCAACTAATACGCGGACGTCTATCATAGTCGACTTTAAAGCTGAAATTCGCGATTTCTACCTACCTTAGCGGTGATGGGAAGATGAAATTTTTTCCTCCGACGAAATCTTTGGCCCTTCAGCTCGTCGTTACTTGCCCCGACGAAGCACTAATTGCACTAATATTTTTTATCCAAGCATACGCAAGTCATATTTAGTTACTTATTTATAACTGTTGCTACCTCATTGTCACCATTGCACTATACTACACATTTTGCTATTGATATTGCCAGTGCAGGATTCATCCTAACAATGAAATTCGGTGAATTCCAAAATATTTAAAGCATTTAAATCAACAGGAATAAAAATTTGCATAGCTTGATTTTCAAAAACTAAAAAATCACACAAATTTTAGGAATATAACAATGGAAAAAGCGAAATACTAAATTATTAGAAAATGTGTAATGTAAAATAAATATTAGAAATAAAATAGTACAAAATGGATATTTCCTTAATTTTCATAAATAGTCATTCCCATCAATGTTAAAGGATTTTCTAAACTAGTTGTGATACATGTGCAACAAATATCTACATTTTTCTAGACTTTTCTAGTACGACCCTGATACGCATAAATTCAAGCAAAAAATATATTATTTCAGAACATGTTAACACTGTTGCAACTTAAAAATGTAACAAAAAAAAGCACAAGCCCTAAATTAATATTTATATTTGAAGATCGACTTACTCTTAGAGCCGCGAGAAGCACAAAAATTGCTTCAGGCACTCGCCGATGTGCTGTCTTGCACGAGAGTTCTCTGTAGGCAAAAATCGCGATGCTTGAAAGTGCGATGCACCTCGCCTCAGCTGTAAGTTCTCGGTGACAACTTTTCAACAACCCTTTTATTATTTGCTCCTGAAAAATATCAATACTTTTTGAATCGAAATATTATAGTCATATATTTATTTTATATTGTAAAAACGTCTTTTTCAAATAAATATCAAAGAAACCTAAAAAATTTTGTTACAAATTCTATGATAGAAAACAATTCACAATTTTTTCCAATCATAACGATTTTTTTCATTCAATTTTCTTATAAAATTTATCAGAGCTTTTTATAATCTGAGTTAGGTATCAAAATTTGAAATGAAAAGCATTATTTTTCAAAAACCATACATACTCTTGTGTGCGGATTTTTGACCATGACAATTTTTGACCCTGTTGGCTGAAAAGCGGGCATTTTTGCTAAAATCGCAGGTAAGGACAGCAACGAGCCGAGTATCGCAATAGCCTCAGTCCTGGGGGCCTAGAATCAAGCATATAAATATTTTCAAAAAAGACAGTAAAATTAAAAATTTCGAAAAATCCCCACCGAAAATTTTTCTGCCTCTGCCCTTTTAAGGTTTTTTAAATTTCCGTAGTACAGTGTGAATTTATAGGAAAATTTATAGAATATTTTTTTTGTCACCTCAAGATCTTGGCTGTTCAAAATGACCTCGGCTGCGTGTATAAAATCAAGGACCAGGAGGTTACACCACGGCAGATTCAAATTGAATAATCTTGGCCCAGTGTGCCGAACGATCGTGTAAAGAATTTGCAAGTCGCCGTTGTGAATGCCACGGCGAATGGCATTATAAAACCAAGTCAAATGTTGCTTTGTTAATTCAATGTCGCGTGGTTGAACGCTCACAAGGCAGATTAGACGATACCCTGCGAGTTTACTAACTTGGTATTCCTCGGACAACCCAATCGCCTGAAAAACCCAAATCAGCGCCAATTTATTCTCAAAGTCGTGACTTTCATTAAGATTTGCAATAATCATCAAAAATTTTTTGTACATATTTTTATGAATCTCAATTAATCTTTCCACTCCAAACGATTCGACTTTTACACGAAACATATAATTAGCAATGAGTCACTTAAATTTTTGATTTGTTTCATCCATGAAAGCAAGTACAACTGACCTTGAAACCCCAAGCAGCTACGATAGTTATAGGTGGAATAAATTGTGGAGGTGGAAGTGTTGCCTGATTGTCCACTGAAACGCCTTGGTTCTGTCGGACCTGAAACAAAATAATGCACGTTACTTCATTGTTTCTATTACCCGTAATAGTGAAAGCATTAAATAATTATTCAAATATAACAAATATTACTCAATTTTCAAAATTGTTATTTTACTTTCATCTATGGTGGACTTGAAAAAATAATTTTTTAAATTGTTTTTGTTTATTTCTTCAACGTTTGGAACTTCAAGCACATTGTAACTGTTACAACTGCTGGAAGTTTTCACTGATGATGAAAATAATGTGAAAGGGGAGCACCATACTTTGACAAATTTTTTTGTCATCTTAATAAGGTACTCCATGACTTGAGCATGGATGGCTGGTTCGCGGATGTCGTTGACGTCACCAAGAACTTTGAGGATCCGCTGCCACAAAGTTAGGGCCACGCTTAGTGTCCAGCCTTGAGCCCCACCACCCGACATCACTGATCTTTTTTCCGCGGCGGCGCTGGCTTCACTCGTATCCGAATTGCAACGTACTTCTATGAAACAGAAAAAACCAACGATTCCGTTCATAAAAATCGCATTCGTAACCCTTCAAAACATAGAATTTCACCACCTCAGACTTCAAACCTCGCAAAAAGAAAAAGAATAAAAAAAAAAAAAAAAAAAAAAATATCCCAACATTTTAAGGATCTCAATAATTAGAACCAAGCCAAACTCAAAAAAAAAAAAAAAAAATCAAAAATTTTCACAAAAGTAAAAATGATGACAAAACATTATTAGTGACATAACGAAGCCATGATACTTGCGCAAATATTATTTATGGAATAAGACAGCAGTTTCTGCATTGGTATAAGAAAGTTGACGATTCGTATTATGTATCGAGTAATAAAAATTTGTCAACTTTGTTATAACTAGAAACGTAACAATGTATTTCTAGAATCTTGGAACAAAAATTGGGCATTCATGGTCTATTTTTTGCATCGAAAAGTAAGTGATGTTTATTTGCCTTGTTTGTAGATTAATAAATTAGAAGAAATGGAATCTACATTATCCCTTAAACTAAAAAAGAAAATTTTTCAATTGGATTCATACAAGGAAAAAATAAATATTGCATAATACAAAAAATATAAGAAATTTATAGGGGGGTGTTGGAACTCGACCCCCCCCCCCTCCCCCTATAAATCCGCCACTGAGGATGATGTTTTATGAAAAATCAAGTTAAATACACGGAATCGTTAAAGTTAGAGCGATCCATGTAAATACTAGAAATCTATAGATACCAAAGAGTGCTAGAAAATCACGTAGTGGTGAATTTAATATGGAAGTCCTTAATATGAGTGCTAGAAAATTTTATCAATAAAACATATACAATACGAAACTGCTGAAGATGAAATACTTCAAACCTTCCTAGATATGATTTCCTCAAAAATCCTAAAAAATTTTCAAGCTAACTTTACGTTGATACCTCGGAACAAAAATAACAATAATTTCTTCTTTCGAAATCTTTCATATTTTCTTACATTCCTTTTCTTATCGGCCCGGAAAAGAAAGATAAGAAAAGGTATGTAAGAAAATATAAAGGATTTCGAGAGAAAAAATCGTTATTCTCCGGAATTCCGATTCCTAGAGTATTGAATTCTAGAGAGCTGAATAATAGTCCATAAAAATATCATAAAATTCTCCAAGCTCTATGCATACACTAAAAAACCATGAAAAAATCTCAACTTCAGTGAATTGAAAATCACAAAAACCCTATTTCATCATGTCATATACTTATATAAAAAAAGACTCCCCGAAAGTCAAAAAAGATCTTCACAGATTGAAGATTGTGAAATCCCAAAGAAAACAAATATTTTCAAAAAAACACACCCGAAAATTTTTTCTGCCAATGTGCTATTTTTCATAGACCTTCAATCAGAAAAATAGACTATGAATTACCCATTTTTGCGCAAGTTCTAGAAAAAAAGCATGACCCGTCAGCGAAGTAATACTTACCGATGTTGTTGCCATCGATATGGTCTATTTGGATGGGGCTATCCTTGCTGCTGTCAACGCCACTGCTAGGAGAGGGGGAGGGGCAGCCAAGGGACGAGGGGGATTCGGTGTCAAGAGCCACCACGCTTTCCAAGGACTTGGAGCGCCCTTTGAAAAGCCGCTTCCAAGCCGTTGATTTCGAAAAATGTGCCATGTTTTCTTCTATAGATAAGGGCAGAACTGCGCGCAAGAAAAATAAGATTGAAGAAATAAATAAGAATAAATAAGATTGTAAAGAACTATACAGTCATTCAAAAATTAACAACTACATATACAAGTCTGTGTCAAAATTCACGTAATTTTCGAATATCGAAAGTTTTTGGATGCTACTGTTGTTTACAGATACTAGAGTCATTTCGCGCGCCCGCTGGGCGCGCCATTGCATAAAGACGGCTGGTTAAATTTCATAATTAATATCGTAACATATTGAAATCGGAAATACTTTTTGATAATGGCTTTGCTAATATATCATGGAAGGTTGACGGTATTTTTGCGTTTCTATGGCTTTCCGCCATAATGACGAAACTCACTTTTTTTCGAAATTCAGTTAATGTGAAATTTGATATCTGTAAATGTTAATCTTTCCATAAAATGTTAATTGACACTCTAATGTCCAACATTCGGTTCGTTATATCAACATTTCATAACTAACAAACTGCATTTTTCTCAGCATAACAATACAACTCAGCGTTTTCCCGGCATAACCCTGGCAAGTTCATGAAACGTGTCTTTTCGATGCTTTGGCGTTTCATTCACGTTTCCGTTGCATGTGCGTTGCATACGCGTTTATTTAGTGTTTTTAAACTCATTTGCAACACTAAAGCAACGAATTTGAAACGTTTAAAATGGCCACTATTAAAATGGCTTTGCAACGCGAGCGAAACGTTTTCTTACCGATGCTGCAACGCTAATGAAACGTTTAATCAGCGTTTCAGGTACTTTATATTTTCTGTCATCAATTGTACCGTGGTGAAAATTGTGGCACAAAATTTTTACATACAAAGTTACCTACCGACATAGCTCAGGTGTTATCGTGTTTGGTTATCACACCGGCTATCCAGGTTCGAATCCCGTCCGTGACAAGGATTTTTTTCAGTTTATTTATGATGATTAGAGCATTTTTCAGGTATCACCATCACCAACATCCTAATTACTACTTAATTTTTTTTTAATCATTGGTTTATTGGGATGTTCCAAAGACGTTTCAAACGCGTTTCATACGTGACCAAAAGAAACGTTTCTTTCGTGTTGCATTCGCGTTTCACGAACTTGCCAGGAAAGGAATCAGTTCATCCATCATTGTTTAAATCAGTTTGATAATGATGTCTGTGGCTTGCCGCCATAACAGAGAAAGTCACTTATGCCATAAGGCTCATTTTACATCATATTCTGATGACATTTTGAACGCTATGAGATGTGTGACTTTTTCTGTTATGAAGAGAAGCCACACAATTTCACGCGGACAAAATAAATAAATAATTCGACTGCATGGTACGATTGTTTATTCAATTTGCCTGTTTTTTGCAATTTTCACGAACACACCCCTTTTTCTCACTTTTTCCGTTTTTTTTTGATGCTAAACACAGCTGAACATCAGCTGACTGCTACGCACACACGTCATAACATCTGTGGCTTCCCGGCTTAATCGACTAAGTCACATTTTTCAATAAAAAAATACTTTCTAGGCATATTTGCGCGCACTCAACTAAAATATTTTCACTTACGCAATGCAATCAATGATTTCGTAAGAGAAAAAGTCACAAAAGTTTGCAAATTTCGAAAAACACTTCAAAAACTTTAAGACTGCTTTTCTCGAAAACAGCTGTTAGTGAGTTTCGTCATTATGGCTGGAAGCCAAAGGTTTAGTTTGCTTCCCCTTTTACTTTGGGGAAATGATACAATACATGTATACCACAAGTTTAATATGCGTGAAATTTTGTGTAAATATAATTTTTTGTGGCTTTTTGATTCACTTTGTTGTCAAGATATATTTCTGAAGAATTCCAAGGTCAAACTCTAGGTGTAGCTACATATACATATAACTCTAGATATATGTTTACGAAGATTGACGCCGATTTTCGCAAATGCTTGCCTTTCAAACATGTTATTAGTCATAGCAAAAACAAGTATTACAGAGAATAGTCTTTTTTGAAAAAATAAAGTATACACGTTTTCACAACTTATTGTTAGAGTCATACGATAGATGAAAGTCATGTTTCTAGCTTAATCTCCTAAGAAAATTTCGAACTTTCAAAAACGATCTCTATAATCAGTCACTAACAGTCTATACAGTCTAGCGCCATTGGAAACTTATTTTTTATTACTTTAACAATATACGAATATTCATTACATTATGAATATTCCTATTCTTACGTTTCTTACTTGTTTTATCATTCATTTCATACAAGTTATTCAAACTCAATGAAAACTGTCCGCTCTTCACGTTTTGCCAGTGTTTTGGATTGATTCATGAATTTCAATATATATTGAAACGTATCATTTTTATATACTTTTTTTTTGCGTGTTCATCAAATTAATGAATTACTGTATTTCGAACAACAATAAAGTTTTTACCACTGAAAAATTTTTCAGCTCATAAAAACATTTTTTACATTTTTAAATACGTTTTCAATCAATACGTATTTTTTTATTTTTTCAATTTGATCCGTGATATTCACCAGCTCTGAGTTTTTTAAAGTTGAAGATAAAAGGATTTCAACTATTTGAAATCGCTTTTTATTTGCAAAGTATTAGATTTAAAAATTAAATATTTTTAGGACGTGACGTAGATGTATACTGTGTACTGACGTAGACAGTATCATTCAAACGAACTCATTACTTTTTAAGGAAACAGAAGTACGGGAAATATGACATATTGAACTTCTAATATATTGACTTTGTTTTGCGTCATTCTTAGAAAAAAGTGAAATCAAAATATCAGAATGATTAGTTATTTATTCATATGTGTATTATTCATAAATAGTGATTATTTCATATTTTCAATAAAACGTTTCAAGCACATGAATTAATAATAATTGTATTTCATTTCAGATCATTTCGGCGATTCAGAATGTTTTTTCTACGTGATAATTTTTTTTATAGCATTTGTGGAAATCAATGAGACACATATTTTTTCTTTTAGCAGGAATTTTAATTGTTTTTTAAGAGGTATTTTTTCTATTATCGGCCAGAAAGTTCATTTGTCTTTACTGCTAGATATCAATTTTCCTTTGTAATTCGAGTTTGAAATTTAGATAATAAATGCTCTCTTTCAACAAGTGACGATAAAACGTTTTGACTAATATGTTACATTTATTACTCGAATACCTATATGATTTTGAGTTTTGTAAAAAGTGATAGAGGATTTTTCGAGTCAAAATAATGTGGGAAAAATTTGGTTGAATATTCGGTCGTGGAATTCAATAAAAATAATTAAATGATTAAATTAAAAATTCAAATATTTTTTGCATTGTGTATTTCTCATGTACATTGTACACAGTACACCTTATGTCTATGACATAAACAATATATCGATAGCAGCGTTGCTTTGTGAGCGTATGAAACTATAAAAACAATAACTTATAACCATAACCGATATCAGCTTGCCTCTTTCCAATTTCAAGATAAACATATTTTGTATACTGCCTTTTTTCCTTTTCTTTATGCAACATACGCAAGCTTCATAGCAGTTTCAATTTTCTTTTAGTAGTAGATTTAAGGATTTCAGTTTATTTCTACTGATAAATAGTATTCGAGTTAGGGATAAACCGTCCCGCCCATCTGGCAACACTGGCGAATCAGTTGATATCGAATACGTAAATATTATGATCGACACATCGACAGCATACGTCAATAACGTACGATCAAAATAATCTCGCGAATTGAGAAGTATCTTATTTTCTCTAAAAAAAAAACGCGAAAGTGAGTTGCAAGTGCGAAATCGCGAGTGAAATCGAGGGATCTGTCGATTCCTTCACATAGTAAACAATTGTAGAGTAAACACGTACTCTCGTATATATGGTATACAGGTACGTACAATACCAAGTGGCTTGTGTCAAAGTATGAGTTTGGCGTTCGATATATTGTAAATGAAGCAAGATATCAAAATTTTTTATTCTTTATAAAATTGTTTTTTTTTGGCCAATTTACCCAAATCCGATCTCAAATCCGGGGGCCACAGGAACTGAAATATCCCCTTCAAGAATTTTTATATCACATCATTCAATGAAAATATTGTTTATTTTCTCCACACATGAAATATACACCTGCACCAATGTGTTAAAGTTACGGCCAAAATCTTCTATCGAAATCGAAGCCCCACGATCTCGGTGCGGGGACTAGGAACTAAAATTAAAGAGAGAAAACTACTCGCATCGCATTCCATCGCGTTCTTCATCTGTCAAATTTTAGTTTCTAGTCCCAGCACCAAGACCGTGGCGCTGCAATTTCTGTCGTGCATAGAAGTGAATAGCAGCTTTAGCACATTGACCTGCACTAGTCACTTGAAAAAGTGAAACTATTTCAAAAAACCGGGCGTTCAAAAAAGAAAAAAAATTTTCTCCACACCAAAGCAGCTGTTAGTATCAAACTTAGCAATTTTCAAATCCAAAAATGTATGAAATCGTCACGTAAATTCTGATTATTTTCCAAATGTTGATACCAATTTGGTTGAAATCTTAAACGCCCAAAAGCACCAGCAGATATTAAAAACCAGAACACAGTAAAAAGACATCACAAATTCATCTTAAGTTCAATTCGACGTTTCCAATTTCACGTCAGAGCACCAAAAAAAGGAAAAAATTTCCTTTCATCCTTTTCAAAAGCTCCAAATATTACCGAGTCAAAACCCAAAACGAAAATTCGAAAAACAATAGGTAAAAATATGCAAAAACATAAGTTAGCAATTCCATTTAGGTTAGCAAACTTACCAAGCATGTCACGGTGCACGATGTGGACCCTGTTTTTAAGACTTTTATGCCGACTCGATTTTCCATGATAAAGGGCATTGTCACTGGCGCTTCTTGGGAGGTTACGAAATTTTCTGAACTCTCGAAGAGGGTAATCTGGAGATCGAAAAAAATTTTCTCAAAGATTGAAATCATCAAGGGCTTTACAAAAATTATCATTCTCCATACGACTATGTATCTATATTATTTAAATAATCTTTTATGTACCCGGTCACTTTCCCAACAACATTTTTATTTATCTTATATTATTTTTTCTCAAATAACCAACATGCATAATCCGTATAAAAAATGATTGCTTAAAAAATGTAAGAAAAAGTGTACCCTAAAAAAGATTAATATATGAAAAAGGTCATAAGAATTATCCCTAAAACAAATCAAATAAAAAAATCAAACTGTCAAGTTTCGAAATGAAATTTGCCTGGAATGATAAACAATTAAAAAAAAAATAAATTCATAATTAAAATAAAAAAGAACTAAAATAAAAGTTATTAATTTATTGCAATATAATTGCATATAATTATTATTAAAAAAAAAAAAATAAAAGTTAAGTAGACCGCTTCTGTAGCCAAGCGTTTATGCCACCTGACTGCAAAAGCGGAGGTTGCAGGTTCGAATCCTGCCTGGGTCCAGGATTTTATTTCTTAGGAAATAACTTCTTGGGAGTCAGGGCGGACTCGAGCTCTCACAACCGCTTGCTTGCCACAGGGTTTTCCATGGTTTCCCCCGTGAGTCGATCAAGTCGACATGAATACCAAGTACAGTAAGAAGTCGGTCCATGGCTCAGGGCATGGGATAAGAAAAAGAAGGAAAACCGGATAAGAAAAAGGAGGCCTTACCACCTTGAGGTGGGCCACGCTCAAAGCCCCAAAGGGAAATTAAAAAAAAAAAAAAAAAATTAATAAAAGATGAGTAAAATTACATAAATGATAATTTTATAACACTTTTCACTGTGAGAAAATTCAAGTCAAAAAACTTTTGTCAAATACGGCCAACTCAGTACAAATTTTAAATCCACGGTCAAACAAGTTGAACAATAAAATTTGTTCTTTAATTCATATTTTCTTTGATTAAAAAGTGAAAAATTTTTATACTTTTGGAAACAGTCTGCCGGGAAAAGTGTTGTCGGGAAACTGCATTTGGGAAAATGGACGGGAATCAATATTTTGAATCACATACTCACAGGTTATTACAAGAATTTTTTCCTTTCACGGTCATTTTCGAACAATTAAATGTAAACTAAGTCAAGATGTCTAATGCAAAAAAAAGTACAAAACAATAAAATATAAAGGGAATTTTAGAAAAATAACAATACAGCAAGTAAAAGTTGTCGAAAATTATAACTTCCATGAAAAAAAGAGAAAAACGTTACATTTTAATCGTAATTTGAGAACGCACTGACAACTTACACAAAATTACATGATATCTTTAAATATTTTGAACACAAAACAACTGAGGTTTCAAATCAAAAGATCATCAAGTTTCTCATAATATTCCAAAATATCTCTTAATAATTTATAATTATACATAGAGAAATGCAAAAGAAAAAATGTAAATACCAATAGCATTATCTTTGGAAGAGCGAATAGATGCCTGGTCTATACTAGGTGGCGATTTTACATTTCCAGTAGACACCGCGCGACTCCCCACGCCTCTGCGTCTTTTGGTCTTCTGCTCACTCAATCTGTCCAACGGTAAATCGTTCAAATCCAGATTGTACACGTGCCTGGCTAAAACTTTCGTCAAGGTGTCCATAGTTTTCTGAAAAAATACCCGATTTGCTAAATCAGTCAGTTTTTCCATGTAATCTATCAGAAATTGCTATTTCACAGAGCAATCCCCTATCATTTTTAATTATCTAATAATTTCATTAAGAATTCCAAGAAAAAAAATGCAAGCACAAACCGTCCATTCACGTATCAGCTCCTCCCAATGTGTCAGAGACGTGAGGACTTCAAGTAATTGATCCCAAAGCTGCGGCGGTATGGTGGCGTGAAGATTCGCTTTTATCCAAGTGACAAGAAGAGTTTGAAAGACATGGCTCGCCAGTTTTTTCCCGATACTTTCCTGTTGCTTGTGCATCTTATTATCTCCACCCATAATGAGCGACGTGATTTGTAACAATACCCTACAAAAGAAACCAGTTAACATTTATGATTCCACACTGCTATCATGTGATGTCATGGCAGACACGCCATGACGTCATATGAAATACATATGCTTCGTCATTAGCAAATCATATGATGTCATGTCACATTTCGATATCATTTGGTATTCAGTTGACATCGCGGCATGACAACTTGATATCATATGGATGCATCATGATACCATATTACACTCAAGTGACATCACCATTTGACATTATGATGTCATTGGAATGTTAAATAATATCATAGTGTGACTTGTCACAGCGTGATCAGAAATGATCAAGAATGATGTCATGAATGTTTAATGGGAAGCAAAAATAAAATAGTGATTTCGTATGCCACATCAACGTGAAAGTCTGTTTTACCTGAGAAGCTGTTCCCATGTTGCGGTCGTCATCCTGGTTTTCATGACGAGCTGACGATAGACATTGAGGACCCTTTTGCAGCTGTCACTCTGTTCTTCATAAAGTTCAGGCGTGGGAAAAATGCTGGGACTTGAAAGGAGAAAAACATTTGACGATTGAGTGATGAACACCTGCAGAACGTTTTGCAAGCCGGCCCTGACGAAGAGATTTTCCCGTGTCATTGCCCCCACGTAAGAGTCGTTTCTCAATCTTCCCAGTCTGTTGTAGCTCTCCTCGTGCTCCAAACGATCATTTTTTTTCATTTCCTCGAGGTCTTTCTCCCGGTAGCCTTCGAGTGGCTCCAGCATAAAAGGCATCATCTCCTGCACAGTCAACATTAAAATAATATTGGTATGACTTGATACCCCTGTTTAATTCTGGCTTCATCTTTCGACTTCATCAAAGCCAAAACCTTGGGATATATTGGTGGATTCATTTACCATCCTCAAAAAATGATTCCTGTCCCAGATCATTAAATTTTATATTACAATCGTCCCCCCGCAAGTGTGGGTCGATAAGTGTCTAATGTACTGTTAAGAAAAATATTTTGAAAAGCTTTCGCTCATCTGGATCATCATTAGGCTGGCGACGCAATGTGCCATGCCGATTATATAGGTATAGTTCAGTATCGCCGTCTTGGCTACACTGGAAAAAAGACGTCTCAATAAGTGTCAGATAAGCCTTGAAGCACTGACACTTACGGGAGGATGAATATATTAAAATATCGTTCTGTCAAGGGGTACTCACGCTCGTTTCTATCCAGTCTTTGTAGGCCCCAATGGCTTTCCTTATGGCTCCTGCGTGAATGAAGTCGAGGAGAAAAGCCTGGCGATAAATTTCGTGAATGAAATTCACGTTGTCGCGATTCCCAAATAAAACCTGACGGACCAGTAATTTGGCTGACTCGACACTATTGTTTAAGCTCTGTTGCTGCGACATGGACGAATCAGAGAAAAAAGAGGTGCAAGTCGAGTTCAAATCTATCTGTATGCTTTGGACCGAGCGATTTGTGTCCGATTCCATGCTTGTCTCCCCAGCATTGCCACTGCTGAAGAAATTTCGTCATTGAAATTGACTACACTATTTTCCGACTTTTCAAAACTCCATCAACAATTAGACTTACCTTTGAGAGAAATATGAAGAAGGCGACGCTTCTATTTTGACGACATGGGTAAAACTGGCGATCCATCTTATGAGAACCACTTTGCAAAGCGTGTTGGTGTCGTTGGGATTCCTTGCTGGCTTCCGCATGCCTGGCAATTCCAAATTCGGTTTGTATAAGGAAAAATTGTCATCGAATTCGGGGCAAATGTAGCGCAAGTACGTTGATTTGAATCGCTCCAGTAAAAACTGTAAGCATTTGTACTGGCACCTTTGCTTGTCAATCCACTCGATTTTTACAACCTGAAAAACAGAAACCAAAGCCAAGGTTAATGAAAGAGTGAACTGTCATGAAATGAATTGTAATTTTGTGGTTCAGGATCACTGTAATCTGCATAAAGAAGGTTAAAAAAATAAATAGTTACTAACCTGGGTCACCATGAACTGAAGCAGAGCTTCGAGAAAGTGTACAGTTTCGTTTTCGAGGGGTTTTTCGCCACTTTGAGGTGGTAAAATGGGGAGATTTTCAACAGGGGTGACACGGCCTTGGGAGGCTTTAGGGTTGTCTAGAAAGATGCTTTCTAGTGAATAGCACTCGTCAGATTCTCGCTTTTCGTCCAAACTCAGCAATTTTCCTGCAGCTGGTTCATTTTTTGTGTCCTTCTTTGCACCTTCTGTAGCAGGGCTTTTTTTCTCTACGTGGCGGGGTTTTACGAGACCCGGAACCAAACATGTGAACATTTGGTGAATATTTTCTGGCGCATTGTCTCCTAAAGCTTGGTACCACAGGATGAAATATCTGTCATTGAAAAAAGATGGTTTCATTGTTCGACTGATATACTAATTTTGGTAACTTTTAAAATCTACAGTGCAGATGACTTGAGGAAACTTGAATTGGAATTTGACTTTGGACTTTTAAAATCAAGAGATGAAATGAATGTAATGGATGTGGTAAATTCGAAAATTTTGATAAATCCGATTGCGAAATAACCATATGTAAATAACGAAGAATGAATGTTTTATCCCATATTGCATAAATTTCCTTGGACGAAACAAATGAAATGCAAGTGTCCTGAACACTTATCTCTACTATAAAAAAAAGAAAATAATTTTGAGTAATTGAGTTTTTACTACACAAATCAGTTTAATACTTCTCTCGAGTTTTATGAATTTTGACTGCAATATGTACTTTATTTTCGAGAGATGAAAATAAATATACCTGATTGCTTGCTTTCGGAGTTTCCAACTGTTTCCTGGATGCATGAGCTTGATTAACATGCATGAAAGACTGTTTATCTGCCATCGTTGATTAAGGTACTCCGGAAGAAGTGTCAAAATTTTTTCCAGCATATACAGCACTTGCTCCAATTCCTCTCTGTGTGCTTTGTGAACTGTTTTACAGTTAAAATCATTGTTTTATAAAACAACTCGTCACTGTGCTGAAATATGAGCGCATGATAAAATGACTGCTAGTTGAAATAACAGCCAATATTAAACAATTAAGGTACATTTTTCTATAAAAAACTATTTAAAAATTAGACTCCTTGAAAGTCATACTTTCATAACTTTTTTGAATAATTACGTGGAAGAAAATGTTTAGATCCGAACCAAAGTTTTGGATACAACAACCAATTTGAAATTTTCGTAACGAAAACTATAATAATTATTGACATAACCAAAACTTTCATCATATTTTATTAAAAGATTTGGTTGCTGGAACCAAATATTTCTTTCTGTGTACGTTCCCAAAATAAATCCTCAATGCATGTAAGTAATTGTTGAAATTTACTACTTAGAATACACTCGTTCATGAATCTTACAAGTGTTTTCGTCTCTTTCCATTTTGATCTGTTAGCATCAGAAAAAAAGACAGATATATGCTTGTACGATTCAGGAAAGAGTGTAACTCAATTATATGTTATCCGCTAATTGCATGTAAATTGTGTAACTGGTGTTCAAAACTGATTTTACATTTTTTTATTCACAGAGCCCCTGAAGAACTTGAAATAAGAAGTTACAGTTATTTATTTTTTGGAGAAACTTGTAAAAAATAGTGCAGAGGATAGAAAATCATTGAAAAATAAAAAAAAATCATAATATGAATAACATTTAGATCATAATCCAAGCATTCGAGATTCGACATTGCAACACAATTATTTACATTAGTTAATGGTATGTAAACAAAAGGGGCTAACCCACAAGTTTTTCAAAATTAATTTTTCTGTTTTTTCGTATTTCGCGGACTGTTAAACGTAACTTACGTAAATAACGAAGTTCGTGGAATCAAACGTTTTATCTTCAATACGTTACATGAAATTCAAGGGTGGATTTTTTCAATTCAATTCCTATGGTTTTCAATTCAACCACGATAAATAAATATCGTGGTTGAGAAATTGGAAAAGTAGTATATGTTTATTGAATAAATTATAATTAGTTCGAATCAAATGTTTATATGCTCCGAAATGTGTAAATTAATCCCTTATATGATCGGAGCTAAGGTTGATAAAAAAGTCATCTCACTCTTGATATGAACATTTTAATATTTCGGCTTAAATAAAGCCCTCTTCAGAATCTACATAAAAAATTCTCCCTTTACTTTTTTCTTTCTTTCTCTCTCATTAATATCATACAATCACATTATATTGGCCAAACGAAAAGGAATTTGAAAACTAGAGTAAGGGAGCATGAGAATAAATTAGCGCTAGTTGCAATCATTCTGTTATTACTAATCATAGGATAAATATGGGACACGATTTCGATTGGAAAAACGTTAAAATTTTGGATAAGGAAGATAATTATTTTAGAAGATGTGTCTCAGAGATGATTTTTATTAAAAAGACTGATAAGACTATTAACAGGCAGGATGATACTAAGAATTTGAACGCAATTTATGATAAATATTTTGGGATGTTTTGAGGTTTGATTATTTGTAGTGGTTTATGATTTGTTTTGATTTTGGTTTCATATCGGGGGGTTTTATATGATTACTGATCACGAGTAGGATTAGTCCTTCTATGATTTTCTCGGGACGACGACGTACTGGTCGTCTCCTTGATTTAACGTCTTTTTTGCATATGACATATATCTATTTAGATTGTGAATAAGTTTTGACGACAAAGTTATGACGTATTTGAGGATTTATATAATTTGACTTGTGTTTTTTTACCACACACAATGAAAGGGATTTCCTTCATGTTTATATTCATTGGAACTCCTTCAGTAAAAAAAATTGTAAGTTGTGACATATTATTAACGATTTTTTGTTTTGTTTATTGTGTACTGTGACTGTATGATATTAATGAGAGAGAAAGAAAGAAAGAAGTAAAGGGAGAATTTCTTATGTAGATTCTGAAGAGGGCTTTATTTAAGCCGAAATATTAAAATGTTCATATCAAGAATGAGATGACTTTTTTATCAACCTTGGCTCCGTGCGATCATATAAGGGACTAATTTATGATTAGTTCGTTTAATTTAATGCTACATAAATTTGAAAATATCGATTTCTTGAGATTCATAATTCTATAATTAATAGTTCTCTAGCAATAAAAAAATCTTTAAACATCAAAATGATTCTGTATCAAAATGATAGCTTCAGGGCTAGCTCCTTTCGATACCCAGACAATTCAACTGAGGGTTATGTTACATCCACGTAATATTATATACAAAGCGTGGGAGAAAAACTACAGCTTTCATTTTACATAAGTGTGATAATCTGATAAAGAAATAGCTCAGAAACACAATTTCTTTGTTTAAAATTAAAATATTGTCCTAAGTTGTTAAGTATTCCGGATAAACGCATAGTTGAAGTATTGTTACAGTTTTTAATACTAATGCCAGTATAAGTTCAATAAACAATTTTTCTTCACGAAACCTGACCGTTTTTTCATATTTTAATTAGTTTCTAATACATAGATTTAATGTTTACGGGGGGTAAATTACAGCAAAAAAGTAATAACACTTACCTAAATGGAATGATAGTTCTGTTGTGATGGCAAGGCGAAAGAAAGCATGAAATGACAATGTTAATACCTCATTAAATAGACGCCAAAAATAAGGATGGGTGATAATGCTTTGAAATATCAGAATAAAAATTGTGAATATTATCAAATATTATTTTTATCATTTTCGTCTACTGTATTGACATCATTTATTCAAAATATTCGTTTGATAACCCAAAGAATTATTAGATACATTCATTTTTTGAAAAGTCATCCAGGAAATAATTATATTTGATCTTCAATAATAAAAAGTGATTATTGAAATCAAATAAAAATTTCACAAAATAAATGAAATAAAAAGAATGGACAAATTTAAATTTTCTAAAAACTTTCACCCATCCCTCACTGGAATGAAATTTAAAAAATTGTTTCCCCATTGTTCGTGGGCATTAATAAAATTTAAAATCTCGTCATGAAATCTTAATAAAGAAATGTTGCATGTACTTCTTGTAACTCGAGCTGTCGAGATCACGCACTACACCGTGCATTTCTCAAATTTCCTTCCAGTGTCTTACTAATAAAAGTGGTTAATAGCGATGCCACGCATTTAATTAGAAAGTGTGAATTGCGAAATCAAAATCAGATTAGTTAAAAATTTCCAATTGCGTGAATGATATTGTTTGTGAATGAAAATTTTTGTTCTTCTGCGAAAATTCATATTTACCTCTTGACCGTAAGTTGCTTTCGGCTGTCCCGAAGCAGTCGTGAAGTATGAAATATATGTGGCTGTAATTGGTTTGGAAGAAGCCTTTGGCCTCGACGATGTCAACATTTTCTGCAAAGCGCAACCACCATTATTATTAGCAACATTGTCTTGACAATTATTGACTATCGTTAAATGCATGATATATTGTTTTTGAAAGTAGTTCAATTTGTGGCGTTGAGTCGGGATTCGTTGCCTCATTATTTATTCTATGTCATGTGTATTGAATAACATTTGAATGAAAAAAGCTGATCATTTTGCAAGATGTTAGTTTATATTTTTCAATGATAGATGGCGATGAAAAAAATTACAGTTTTTTGTTACGATCATGATATTTATATTTCACAGCCTAATCTTTACGTGTAATGCAAAATATTTTCATATCTAAAATATTAGACGTACAAAATATACAGGGGGTCCTAAAGTCACATTTGCACTCTCTCGACAAAGGGGAGGGGGTCGAATTCACAAACCAAACTCTACTGAAAATTTCCTTCTTATTTTTCCGAGTCGAAAAATCCTTTTTCATTTTTCACAAGACTCAAAATCAAAAAAGATATTATACTCTGAAATCTAAGAAATCTGATTGGTTAGAACTTGTCACCCGTATATCTTTCTTGATTTTGAGTTTTGTGTAGTGATGGGATAATCGTTAAAGAATCCTTATCGATAATGATTGATAATTCATATGAGTTATCGATAATTTCCCCCTCCATTATTTCTTTCATAAAAATTTAAAGACAAGGGCACTATATGACGGGAAAAATAAAATTGTCGATAATTTTATTGCACTTTATTTTATTAATCAGTTGAGTTTAAAATTTTTGTATTTCTTTTATTTACATTTCTTGATGATGGCGTAAACAGATGTTTGTGACACGTAGAGATCTTCGTCTTCTGCGAAAACAGAATCAAAATTTTTCAATACTAAAAATCATTTTAAATTTGCTGAAGGATGTCAAAAAATATGAAACTCGTAGTTTTACGAATTGATTTAACAGAGAAAAGTGCAACAATAATATAAAAAAGTTGTAGTAAGTGCACAAAATCATGATTTTGTGAAGATGAGAAAAAAAAATTCGAGGTTCAAAAATACGATTCAAGTATAAAATTTACATACTTTATTGTGACAAAAGTCGTGTTCCAGCGTCTAGACTCGAAATCCTGACAACTTGCATGCTTCCGAAATGTTTGGTTTGGTGTTTTGCTTTGTCACACTTCGACGATTTCACATACACTCAGCCAGTTTTCACAAGTTGGTCGGTACCAACATAATGAGTAAAAAATCTCTTTTAATTGGTCAAAAACTATCGATAATTATCATTAAGCTCAAAAGTTATCGACAACTGAACGACAAAACGCTTATCGATAATTATCGATAGTTCCCCATCCCTAGTTTTGTGAAAAATGGAAAAGGAGTTTCCGACTCAGAAAAATAAGAAAGAAATTTTGAGTAGAGTTTAGTTTGTAAATTCAACCCCTACTTGTCGAGAGAGTGCAATTGTTGTTAAAATTTTAGGCTTAAATAACTTTTTAAATTTTGAGTTATATAAAAAGTGGTAAAGGACTTTTCGACTTGAAATTGAATAAGAAACCCGAGGTGTTTTTTTTTATATGTGACTTTTGGACATCCTGTACATTAAAATATTTTATTTTTAAGGATTTTTTATTGAAATATTTTTCAAATATTTAAAACATTTATATATGTATAAAAATATTTGGTTAGTATGTAAATTCAATTTAACTTTGAAATCAAAATAATCATTGTTTGAGGAAATGCATTTCCAGATAATGTACCTATAAAACTGAACGAAAGTTCTGTAGGAATTTTCCTGAATAAAGAATAGTAAGAATGCAATTATTTTATTATGGCATATATAGAAAGAAAAAACATAAAAGTTTCGTACACAACGAAATTCGAGCTGGAGGTGGAGACCACATTGGACTCATTCAAGTGGCCATGTGCTGATGTTGTTATTGGATATACAATCTTTTACCAACTTAATGCAATTACAAGCCAGATTTTTGTTTTCAAAAGAAAATATTTCGTGTCGAAAAAACATTGACAATCATAAAAGTTTTCTGATTTCCAGAGGAATTTATTCAAAAAATCATGGGCTCGGAAATGCAAAACTTGCAAAATGGACTATTTTTCAAATACCTTCAAATTTTTTTTTTAGTCTAGTATTTTAAAGCTCAAATACAATCATTTCAATTTTAGAGTGCAAAATATTTATTTTTATAATCCCCAATCAAAATTTAGACTTAATTTTCAATTTCCCATCCAAAAATGGCATTTTTTTTCAGACTGTTCAAATTTTGAAGTTCGTAGTATTAAATTGAAAATATTCTATGCTGAAAATTTTGAGTACACTATACACATATGAAGAATAAATATTTACATGAAAAATCAAAGTGAATGAATACAACTGATTATGAGTTCAATTATCTCATAATTTCCTGAGTAAACATTTATAATTTAATTTTTTGCAAGTTCACATTTTTGAAATGGAAATTGCAATTTTCCATCTTAGGATATAACTATTCACGATCTCAAGTAGCCAATAAAAACGTATAAGTTTTCTTTACAAGATTTCAGTATTTCATTGTTGTCTTTTACAGGAAATTATGATACATCGTAAACAAAAATATATCAAATATATACAATATGATTATTGACAATAATATTTATCAATATATTAGATAAATAGTAGTAGTATAACAATTAGTTTTAGAAAATATTTTAGGACTAGAAAGGCACATAATTTTACTTCATAATTATTTTTTAACAATCGTCAAATTACTTTTTTTTCTCATTTTTGTCAGTTTTATATAATTATTATAATCAGATTGGGAAAATTGAAAATTATTTTTTTTGATGTTACATCCGTTAATTTTTTTGTTGAACCGAACCAATGTCAATAAAATTGACGAATACAGTATCATTGAAAATAATGACAGCTAAAAATCATTGAATAATATGTTTTCATTCAAATGATTGTGATTGTTCAAAAATTGACAAATATGAAAAATCAACAAGCAATTTAACAATAATAAAAAAATCCGTTCTTCGGTAATCCCAACAAATAGTTTATTATTAAAAATAAATTGAAGTTCTTGAAACAATGGGATCCAACAAAATTCAGTGTTCAAGTAATGACTAATTATAAAATAAATTTTATTTTTTGTAGCTAAAAAATCACGTCTAGCTCAAGTGTTTCTGTTAAATTCTTGATATCCTAAAAATGTGGTTTTAAGATTAAAAGGAAATAGCAGCCTACAGAATCTTTTTTTTCATTTTCGTTCATTTATTCTAATGTTTCTATGAACTGACTCAACTAAAAAAGTAAAAAATAATTATAATTGTTTACAGATAATTATTCACATACCAGGTGTACTCCTAAGTAATTTCCGGTTTTTTCAATGGATGGCGTTCTGTTTTGTACCGCTGTTGGTAACACATACCATATGTCATTTTGTCCAGTCATATCGAGTGCTTGAACTGCGTTGACATTTTCTCGAAAAAATCTTTCAGTAAGTTTTTATTGCGCTTCAAAAATGTCGAATTTTGTACCAAATTTTGAGCATATGCGCCATGCATTGCTTTTCATGTTCAATCAGGGGAAAAAAGTGTCCGAGAGCCACTGTGCGCTTGTGGAAGTTTATGGCGATCGTGCATTAACACTTCGAACATGTGAAACGTGGTTTCGACAGTTCAAAAATGGAGATTTCGACTTGAACGACGCCGCACGCTCCGGCAAGCAAAAATCGTTCGATGACGCCGAATTGCAAGCATTATTAGATGAAGACAACACGCAAACGCAACGACAGCTTGCAGATGCGTTGGGAGTTCAACAGCAAGCAATTTCCAAACGTCTGCGAGCCATGGGAAAAATTCAGAAGTGTGGAAAGTGGGTGCCCCATGAACTGACCGAGAGACAAATGGAGAATCGAAAAGTGACCTGTGAAATGCTGCTTCAACGATACAAAAGAAAGTCTTTCCTGCATCGTATCGTTACTGGTGATGAAAAGTGGATTTTCCTGGAGAACCCTAAGCGCAACAAATCGTGGGTAAGTCCAGATGAAGCATCGACATCGACGGCACGGCCAAATCGTTACGGTCGGAAGGTCATGCTGTGTGTGTGGTGGGACCAGTCCGGTGTTATATACTTCGAACTGCTGAAACCTGGTGAAACTGTGAATGCCGTTCGCTACAAACAGCAAATGAAAGATTCGAGCCGAGCCATTGTGGAAAACCGACCAGAATATCAACAACGACAGAAGAAGGTGATTTTGCTCCACGACAATGCGCCGTCGCATAAGTCGAAAGTCGTTCGTGACACGCTGGAAAGGCTCAAGTGGGAAGTGCTTGATCATGCGGCTTACTCACCAGACCTGGCGCCATCCGACTACCACCTCTTTGCCTCGTTGGGCCATGCCCTTTCTGAGCAGCGCTTCGACTCGTACGAAAATGTACGAAAATGGCTCACCGAGTGGTTCACCTCCAAAGGCAATGATTTTTACTGGCGTGGTATCCACAATTTACCAGAAAGGTGGGAAAAATGTGTAGAAAGCGATGGAAAATACTTTGAATAAAATAAAGGTTACGGTTTTTTTGGAATTATGTGTTTTATTTGCAAAAAAAACCGGAAATTAATTAGGAGTACACCTGGTATTCCTTAGTAGGAATTTTTTACTTTTAATTATTTTATTAACGAAAATAATAAACATCCTCCTAGTCTCAAAAAATGATGAAATTTCGAGTACTTAGACTCGGTTAATATTTCAAATAAAGAATTCAAGTAAATGAATACAGTTGCAATTAACGTATATGTATCTCAAAATTTTCTTACTGGTTTCATTATTTGCAGGTTTGTATTTCTTTTTTTATTAAAATTTTTATCGTAATTTTTCACTTTGGAATAAAATTATATGTAAATAATATATAATATTATTTATACACCTCAGGGATCACTGCCAATCACTGCCCTTTATTTCCCTCTCTTAATATAATTTACATTACGAATTTTTTTACTTTTGAAAACTTTACTTGTTAAATTACTTGAATTCGCTCTCGCAGGGAAATAGTATATTACGTAGCAGGTACGGATGTGCGAATTTGGTAAAACGGGGTTATTACGGACCGAGCCGAAGGCGAGGTTTGTAACCCGTTTTGCTTATGAGCACATCCGTACTTGTTTACGTGAGATATTTTTCATCACGATGACCGAAAAGTCACTTCAAAATGTCAGTTTTGAAGTTAAAGCGATGAAAATGTATTTATTTCCCCTCAGTGTATAAAATACGGTACGCTCCTCGGACACAATACTTTTATTTCCTCATAGGATTGTATGCCTCGGCTTCACCCCGGCCAACAAACTTCCTACTCCGAAAGAAAAATATTGTGCTCGCGGAACGTAATGTACTATTACATTGTAGATCATTATTATTATATTTTACATGAATTATAGTTCCTGAATAGGACTATAAGATCTGAAAAACTTCACCGTATTTTATTATTAAAAAAAAAAAAAAAAAAAAAAACGAATAAATAGTAATTGTTAAATTTTTCTCAATATTGACTTGAAAATAATTTTTCATTAAGGTATTTCCGTTCAAATACTTTATATCTTGCGAAATGTCATTCCAAACTTGAGAGGAAAAAGTAGTCTGCGAGATTATTACTTTTTTGCAATTTTTTTCATATCGGTTTTATATTTTAAGAAATTGATTCAAGTATAAAAGTTAAAAACAATAATTTACATATTCTTGAGTTACAATTTTGATATACATTTTTTTTTAAGTAAAAAAAAACTTTTTTACAGTTTCGAATAAATTGCAAAATTATTCGAATAAAACGAATTGTTTAAGTTCTCCGATTTTCCAGCCTGTCATTAACAAGTGATTATTGAATTTCAATATATTTTCATTTTTTTTTGTCTGAAGACACTGTAATATGTTTCATTTAATGATGATATAAGTGACTTGGAATAAGAAAAGGGTCCTATGGTTCCAAACGAGAACCTTGAGAAAATGAAGAGAAACCTTTCTCTTTCCCCTATTCTCAACAGCTTAATCGAATTTTTCAAAAAATTATTTTACGGCGATTAATGATCGTAGCGACTCATAACGTAGCTAATTGGATAGATAATTTTTTAAATTATTTTTACAAGTTGAAAACTTAAAATCGATAATTGGGACCATAAGTCCCTTTTCTAACTCCAAGTCACATATATTCCAAACGAAAATGATAAACAAAAAATTCTTAACTAAACGTTCAACGACTCGGAATACAACTTGATATCAAGCTTTCGCGCGGATCACTAGATTGCTAAAATACTTATAATCACACATCATAACTTCATGAGATTACTTTCGTTTTCATTTTTCTGGAACATTTTATAACATTTTTATGTTTATGCAGAATTCTGAAGGTAGGATGTACCTGAAGTTCCAAACGTTCAAAATTAAACGAAAATGAAAAATATGTGAATTTTTCGATTTTGTATCATGACGGGAAGCGTGGCAAATATTTTATTGGGGAGCATCATGTTTGTTGTTACGATCAAAAAGTGCTCAAAAGCAGCTAGAGAATTTTTTTCGCTTATATTAACTAATAGATTTGTATTCGTTTAATTTTAAACGTTTGGAATTTCGAGCACATGAAGGTAGGTCTATTATCTATTAGACAAATGTTTAACTGTGGAATTATGCGATAATATCATTAATTTTTCCGTACAATATTTTTAATTTTCTAAAAAATTTCCATACATTTCGAAACAAAATAAATATATATAAAAACGATATTTCTTGTTTGAGAAACGTTCATTATATTTTTCAAACTAAATAAATTATTCAACATATTCAACGTGCTCACGTTTCAATGTTTTTTCAGTAAACAAAGATGCTTTTCGTCATTATACTATTTCGTTTAAATATGGATACATCGAATTACTTTAAAAAAGAATAAAAGATTTCAATTTTCGCAATCTTCTTTAGGAAATTTCTTGAATTTTATTATTATATCATAAAGTATAATATCTGATGTGTAACCATCAATCAGTTTCTCCAATATCTTCTCGTTTAAAATGCATTTTATGAATTTCTATACATTAGTTTCATTCAGCCATCATCATCTATAAACAATATGCAAATAAATACTACAATCAAACCAGGTCCACGCAAGTAGATATAAATATAAGTTATTCTCAAGAGACATGCACGAAAAATTAATGTCATGTTATATCCCGAGGAATAAAAACTTAAGTCAGGAAATTTTCATTAAAATAAACATTATTATCGAATGGGACATACTACAGTGTCTTAAGATCAAGAAAAGTGAGAATATATTGAAATTTCATAATCACTCGTTAATGACAGGCTGGAAAATCGGAAAAAAATTCTCACTTACGAACGAAATGTTTTGGCATGCAATGGTTTCTACAGAATTTAGTTCATACCTTTACCAATCAATGAAAAAAAAAAAAAAAAAAAAAACGGAAGGAAAAACAATGCAATATGAAAACTATTCACTCAATAATTTTTTACACTTTTTTCATTAACGCTAATACATACCAATTCAACAATGCTACAAGAAATATTTTTAACACATTATTCATAAATTTCGTAGAATTTCGAACATTTTCATACAAAAATTATTGAAATTCATGGATTTTCTGATGAGAAATAAAGATTAAAAGAAAAATTTTCGACAAAAGTGAGGTTATCTGAACTTGACAGCCTAATCTAAAATCTGAATTTCTCGACAAAAACCAATTTTCAGCCCAGAATAAAAAAAACGTATGTTTTGAAACTAGTTTACGTGACTATTTACAAAATTTGAGAGAAATCGGTGATTTGGTTAGTGACGACTAAACTGATTTTCAAAATAATGACTCAATTCCAGTTTTCGACCAATAGTATTTATGATTGCAAGCTCCGTGACCGTGGCCAGTGATTCAGTCTCTCTTTCTAACACATTACAAGGATATGATTGCTTGCAGAGCACTCTGGTGTATGGGGGTCGAAACTAACCCCCAGCGCGACTCTGCGCAGAAGTTTAAAAAGCGGGCATGGGGGACATAGGACATGCCCACGTTGTGGACGATTTTCTACATACTTTTGGACCGAAGTCTTTCATCCTGGTTTTATAGTATTCTTGTCTCAGGCCCGCAATTGAGAAACAGCTTATTTTGAATGAAATAGTCGCCATTTTGTACCCATCATTTTTAATTCTACAACTTTAATATCAAAACTGTAACAAGCAACATGAAAAACCTAAAATAAATCATGAATTACCTAATGTGGTCCAACAAAAAAGTTTACACCACAAACAATTAAGAGTTTCCACCTTGTTTTACATATTTACTATGTCTGGTATTTGAATCGATTTGACACTGGTGCCTTGTTAATTAGATGGGGTGGAAATTATTCTGCCAACAATACCAGTAAACTTTTTTCTTCTTTATTCAACTGCGACCGTATAAAGAACTGCTGCAGGTGAATAAAGAAGAAAAAGTTTACTGGTATTGTAGGAAGAATAATTTCTACCCCATCTAATATTTACTATGTAAATAATAACTTTTTTTTCATTAGAGTTGTAGTAAAATGGTGTGAATTTTGTATTTTTTATCACATAATGATAACAAAAAAAGGATTGGACAACTTCTACCTGATGGAAATCATAATTCCAAAACAACCGGTGAAATTGTAAAGTTTACCAAGAATCGCCCATGTACAGGGTGTCCTAAAGTCGGCGGATTATCAAAAAACCTTCTATGCCCTATGATATTCTAAGACACTTTTTCCTTTACAATTTTCGAAAATTCACAAAATATCAATAGTTAATAATAATTCAGTGTCGTCCAATCACCATTTTGCAAGGCGGGCTTTTGATTGAAGCCCCTTCTTCCTTCATCCCCTCTCATTCTAAGCTTACTCTAATGGAAAAGTGGGGGTAATTGAGGTGTGTGATGGAATGTAGATTACTGATGTCTCTTATCTTAGTTTGCTCACGTGGTGCGTTAGCAGTTCCATTGTAAGGGTCATGTGAGTCAAACGTCCAATCAAGTACCATAGAAAAAGTCATGTGAGTCAAACGTCCAATTAAGAGTGAATCACATGACTTTCACTAAGACTGTCAGCGCCTTTACTGTCTACTCAGCGCAGCAAAGCTTAGTCAAGACAGGCCTCGGAACTTTGAATCTCGAGGGGCAACCCCTACCATCACTCTCTCTCACTCTTTCAGCTCTAAGAGAGTGAGAGAGAATCATGGTGGACAATGGTGGGGGCTGTCCCTAGAGATTCAAAGTTCCGAGGCCTGAGTCAAGAAAAATAAAAACACTTATGCAAGCGTGGAGATTCTGAGTGTCACCCCCCTGTTCGAGACCTCATAACTCACGAATGAAGTAAGGGTTTTTCAGAAATGTTTTTTTTTTTGTTTTTTCTCTTATTGTCTGTAGAAGGTTTTGCTTTATAGTCACTTGAGTAATAAAACTGTAATAAGAAAAAATTGAGGAAGTAAAAGGCAGTTCAAACTGACTTGGTCTTTTTTCTTTTACTAAAGTTTCAACCAATTTTGAAAGCTTTCTGAAACATATTGTTATTAGGAAACTGATTATTGTCATTCATTATCACGCCATGATCATTGGTGTATTCTAAATGACTTTTTTAAAAAAATTTATACTACTTTATTCATGTATCACTTCATCCTTAAAATGGCATTTCACTCTGAATGATTTTATAGTTTCGACTTTGAAAGTTTTGAAGGAAAAAATCTATAAAAAACTAAATTGTGTATTATTACTTTCTTCATTTCTTTCCATTTTTAATTTACTTCTTAGCCGGACGTCTGCTTAGTACAGCTCTGCCATCCTCTGCATATGTGCCGTTAACTACATTTGACAGCAAGGTTCTTTTTCCCTGATATTTTGGAACAAAAGAACCTGTATTGATGAATGTAGTTAACTACACGTATGCAGATGACAGCAGAGCTAGTAAATTATAGATTTTTAATAGGCAATAATCACACTAGTAAAACTTTAGTGAATTGAATAATTAAAAAATTTAAGATTATATTTTGATGGCTTGGTTTCAATTGAGCCAAATTTTTTTGCACAGCGTATTTATGTTGCACTGGATTGTGCAAAATGCCATAAAAATTGTTTACAGGGTGATACAAAAAATTAACTCTCAGTACAAATCAGGGACTGCTGAAACCGAAACTGAATCTGAAACTGGTTGGATTCAAGCGGGAACGAAAGCGTAACTAAACTGTTATTAAGATTTTTGATAAAACCAAAAACGAAACCGAAACCAAAAAAAATTTTTTTCTCAAAAAAAAACCCTAACAAAAACATATGGATTCGTTAAAACCAAAACTGAAAACATTATTTGTTTTTCTTAAAACCAAAACCGAAACCGCAATTTTTTTTTTCAAAACCAAAACCGAAACAAAATGTTTCCGGTCCCTGGTACAAATTTTGCAATTAATCAGTTTTTCTTTCCAAATTCATCGATTTTAGGATCATAGCGATAAAATGTGTGTAAATTTGTACAATCGTCCAGTGTACATTAAATACGTTGAAAAAAAATGTTGCTCAATTAAGACCAAGCTATTTTGAAAAATAGATTCAAATGAAAGTATTTCTGTTAAATACTTGACATCTTGACAAATATCATTCCAAAATTAATAGAAAAAAGGAGTCGGCGAAAACAATTTATTTTTGCAATTTTTCACACATCGATTGATTATTTTTATAAATTGACTCTGGTTTAAAAGTTAAAACAAAAGTCTACATCTCAACTTAGAATTTTAATTTTCAATTATTGTAGACAAAAATTATTGACCAGGGCCGTAGCGAGCGTCTCAGGGGCCCTGGTGCAAGATTTTCTAAAGGACCCTTCTAAGTAAAAAAAAAAAAAATTCCTCGGGGGCCCCTCAGAGGCGGGGGGCACTCTTTTTCTCAGGAGTATTGTATTCTTACAAATGCCTCACCGAGGATTATTTTGAGGTGCTTGAATCTCGTAGCGGAGTCTTTTTTCACGTCCTGGATCTTAAGAGTTGACTTTTTGATGTCCACGTGAAGTTTTTTGCCGAACATGGTCGTGGCAGCGAAATATTGTGCTGACGCCGCAATTGTTGACGAGCAGCCGATGTAGTTGGTTTTTTGCCGTCGCAACCGTCGAGAACATGCGAATCCGGGACTAAAGCAATTGCAATTTTGCTGCTATTTACGTTGCTGGCTGCCGCCGACGCACTTTCGGTTTTAACCGTTTGAACATGTTCGCAAAAAACGCGACATCATGAGCAACTCCGAGGATAATTATCGCGACTGCAGCGCCGATTCATTATCGGTTTTCGGTCCGAGAATTCGTCGAAATTTGCCAAATCACGCGTTGGGAGCAGGCTCCTAATTATTTTGCAATTATTTTCGTTTCGATAACGTAAATAATAACACACACACGTCACTCATACCATAGCAAATACATGGTTGCCACATGTACAGCAGTTTAAACAATGCAGTGTTGCCAACTGCATGTTTTTACACACTAGGTGTCTCGAGAAGTAGATATCAATATGCTTTTTTTTGAAAAAAATTGTTTTTTCGCGCTTGAAATGCATGGAAATTAAAGAATGGTGTGCTACGTTTTTACTTGCTTCAAAAAAAGTTACCTATATTGAGTAAAATTGTGTTCAAAGATTTTTTCGCGCCAGTATATACAGGGTGGTCCGGAAATCCACGGACCAAAATTATACCGGCATTTTTCTCGTATTTTTGGAATATTCGGGATTTGTAAAAAAGACTTTTCGGCGCAGAAAAATATTGGAAAATTTCAGTGAATTTCGGTCATTTCACAAATTAAGTTTTTGCCATTGATAAAAAACTTTTTTTGCTGAAGCTTTTTTTTCTTGTTATCTGATTGGTTTTATAATTAATGCGTGTTTTAAAATTTGGGACGGTATCGATTGTGCACAAACTTTTTGAGCACCGTATTTATTGTGCACTGGATGATTGCGCACATTTTCACGATTTTCATTACCATGATCCTGAATTCAACAAGTTTGTAAATAAAAACTTAAAAATTTTCAAAATTATACTGTGAATAATGTTTGCATCACTCTGCGTCACTGGTACACTCCGGGTCACACAGTACAACTGTTGCACATAAGAAGTTTTACAAGTGCGACTTCCTTAATTACTTAGAAACTTGAATAATTATTTAGCAAGTAATTGTTCAAAAAAAAATGTTAAACTAATCTATTCTGCAAATTCAACATTAGATAAATTATCAGCGCACTTGAAAACCATACAAATCATATGTATCATACAAAAACTTTAATTTTGTAAGTATTTGTTAAAAAATAGTTTCAAAAAATCAATTTCGTAAATGTGACACTAAATTCGTTACAAGTATAATAAAAAACTAATGAAAGCATATGCACCTTTCAAAAACTTTAATTCTGCAACTCTTTGTTTGAAAAAGTTGAAACTCATATCTATTTTTCAAATCGAACATAAGATTCATTATCAACAGTGGCGGATCTATAATCTTACGAACGGGAGGGGGGGGGGGGGGTTGAATGTTCAACGGATTTTTTCTTACCAGTGACATTGTCTTTTCACAATGCAAATAAAAATATTACCATCCCTACGGGGGGTGGAGTTATGAACCCCCCCTCATCGTTAATTCCCCACTGATTATCAGTGTACCTGAAAACCAGGGAATGTATATCCATTTCGCAGAAACTTCAATATGTCAAGTAATTGTTTACGAAAAGTTAAATTAAATTAGAAATAGACTAACATCGACAACCTATATACTTAATTGGATTCGCAACAACTTAGAATGTAGATGATACAAACATGCTTTATTAATATTAATAATAATGACTAAAGCGTTTGTACAAATTCTTTATTTGCAATTTTGATATTTTTCTCATTTGGGTTTGCCTGTAAAAAATTTCGTTGGTATGTCCTTGGCTTAGACATTGCGGCGGAAAAAGGAGATGGTAGATTAAAATAATCATAATAGTAACAGCTCTGCTGTAACGCTAAAGATTGCAGGACTCGAACTTCCACGGTCCCAAGATAGTTCTGTATGTGTACTCTTAGTTGACTTTGACCTTTTTACTTGTAGATATTTTTTTATTAATTTATTAGTTCTATAATCTCAACTGATACTACTGATTTTCAAAATATAATTGAAACGTTGCAAAATGCTTTTGTTGCTTGCAGATTTGCATAAGGACTAAAAAAAATTAAGGTTGATAATCCGCACCAATCTGCACAATGCACATGTACGATGTTGTTGTCGTCAGCCTTGGGAGTGTAGGCAAATCTGCCAAATCCATTCGATTTTTTGAAAATACTTTCTCGGAGGAGTACGATCCAACGATAGAAGATTGCTTCCAGAAACAGGTGCGATTTATTTTCCTTTTTTTTTTTGGTCAAACCATCTGAAACTTTAAAAGTTTATTATTTATTTGATATCAGAAAAATATTATTACTAATGACTATTTATTGTAACAGATCGTCATCGATGATGAGACTTGTATAGTGAACATTCTTGATACCGCATGCCAAAAAGAAAACGCCCTCTTCCAGGAATATCAGATGCGTACAGGAGAAGGATTTCTCGTTGTGTTTGCAGTCGATTCGGCGAAAAGTTTCGATGTACGAAATTTGTAAATATTGTGTAATTTGTTTCTGTATGAACAAAATACATACAAGAGTTAAAAAATTAGAAAATTATACTTATAACTCGAGTATAAGCTAATGAATTTGCAAGCTTTCGTACGAAATAATATCGTGTATATCAATTTTTTATTTGGAAAATTGTTTTCTACAAACCTTCATTGAAGAAAACATGTTTAATTGATTAACGTCATTATTCATGTTGCATTTTATGGATTCAACATATAGATACAAAGTTTTTTCATCATTCCATTGATAAATTATTGTAGTGTTGTTGTTAATTTCGAATTCTAAACGTGCGTTCCGTCTTTCATGTAGCAGGAGACGAAAACATTAATAAAAGAGATAAAAAGGGTCAGAGTCGCAGACAAAGTGCCCATAATATTAGTCTGCAATAAGTATGATTTACTTGAACCGTGGGGAGTGGACACGTCCCAGGCCAGGGCATTTGCTCGCGAATGTGAAGTAACATTTGCTGAAACTCTTGTCAAAACGGGAATGGGTGTCGTTGATGCTATTTACACACTTGTAAGTTTTTTTCATCAGAAATCGGTTGCGTATAAATCCCTTGTGGTAGTTCAGACCCCCCTCTCCCATTTAGTTCTTCATATGCGATCATGAAAATAATGTTTGAGGATGTAATTTGACGATATTCGATCCATTCTTTGAAATTTATCAAAAATAGAAAATTTTTCTAAGCTGGACATTCATCTGGTTGACCTATTATTTTATCACATTTTTCTTGAAAAAAAAAAAAAAAAAAAAAATATATATATACATATACATCCCAGGTCTGTTGATGCATCAATGTTAGCTTTCCTTTTTTTGACCCAAGACCTTCCAATTTTCAGGTCAGGGAAATAATATTGGACCGAGCTCAGCAGGACGCAGCGGGGCCTCAATCGAAAAAACCCCGCAAGAAATCGAAGTGCCAAACACTCTGAAATGTTTCAAAAGAAAAGAATTTTTTTAATTATTTAAAATCCTTTCAAATCACAAACAACAACAACAAGCTACAAAAGTACAATATTTAAGATGACTTGAAAAAATGTTCAACTCGTTTGTGATTGCAGCTTTTTTTTTCATCGAATTTTTATGAAAAAATAAAAAAACATTGGTTTCTAAAGTAATACATAATTGTACAATTACAACCTTTCCATTTGAAAAAAGTAATTTATAAAGAAATAAACAAATTATGTACTTCATAAAAGTGTGTTGTTGATTAGGTATTTTCCTTCGGTATCTTTATTTTCGGAAAAATTTCTATTTTATGTATTTCACGCCAGTTTTTTACATTAATTTTAAGACGAGAATATTGTATTTTTCACTGTTAGGCATTGTAATTGTGAATCAGTTTCGACTATGGTACTTTTTTTTATCTCTTATCTCATCTATTTAAAAAAAATTAAAAAATACTGTATTGTAAATAGGACAGTTAGACAAAAGACTATTGTAACTAACACAAAAGTGAATCAGAGTAAAAATTGCCTTTCAAGATAAGAGACATCATTAATGTACATTCCATCACACACTTCAATTATCCCCAATTTTCTATTTGAGTAAGCTTAGAAAGAGAAGGGGTGAAAGGAGAAGGGACTTCAATCAAAAGCTCCGCCTTGCTGAATAGTGATTGGACGAAACTGAATTACTAATAACTCTTTAAATTTTGGGAATTTTGAAAAATTGTAAACGAAAAAGTGTCTTGATATTTCATGAGGCATCGATGGTTTTCTGATGATCCGTCGACTTTGAGACACCCTGTATATTGTCCAGCAAACGTAGTAGTACAGTGACACTCGTGAGTTCTAGAAAAATGGAAAAGCCATTTATGAAATGTAAAATAACGAGATTGGTGATTTTCATCTGGAATTGCTGGAAATCGTGTGGTCAGTTACGTTAAGTCACATTTTTTCATCGAAGTTCGGTCATGACCGATTATTACTGACCAGAAACGAGCTCCGACGGTAAATTATAGTTAGAGAGTTTTTAAATTTGACCGTAAATAACAGTAAATGACCGTCAGAAATTACCATGATCTGACCAATTTTTTTCTGACCGGTAAATTTACATCCCTGGTTCAGACAGATAACTTTTGTTAAAATAGTGCAATATTTGTAATTAGGAGACAGAGAAACCATAATGTAAAAGTATGCATCTTGCAAACAATTAAATTTTTATGCATGATGTGTTTCGACAAATAATCTACGTATGAGATTTGAAAATTAGACACTTATTTATTCATGATCAGCAGCCAAGAAAACCATAAAAAGCATATCAAGTATTTCTAAAAAAAAATGTAAGTCAAATTATTTTTTCAACATCTAACGCAAGATCTGTTATGAGCATATTAAACAATTATGAAAAGCTTATGCATTTTCCAAACAATCTAATTTTTGTTTATAATTATTTAATGGAATTGTTAATATAGATGAATGTTATAAATCAATAATCTCAGTTGAGATTATAGAATTAATAAAAAAAAAAAACGTCAAAGTCAACTGAGAGTATTATACAAAAATTGCTTCAGTAGGGATTCCTTCAGCCTCGTTCGCAGCGCCCCGAGCGGCGAAAACTTGGACTAACAAAACGTAACCTAGTTAATATATCTATATATTTTCTTTTTTCCCCTCTCGGGGAAGGTTAGGTACAATAAGGACCCCGAACTTTGCCGAGCTTGCCCGACCGCGCCCGATGTCGCGCACTCGGTACTCGCGCGCAGGGGGATGGTACATATAGCGTATAAGCGTACACAGCAGTACACATGTACTGCCTATAGGTTCACTTAGGATCCCGAAATATATAAAAGGAATATTGCTGAGATGTTATTTATTAAGACGAATGAAAGGACTATTAATTTACAAAATGACACTAAAAATTTGAATCCTATATATGACAAGATTTTGGGGAGTATTTAAATTGTTAAATTAGGTTGTTCTTTTCGACTGTTTTGATCACCTGTACGTTTATTTTGAAATTTGATTTGTTGATTAAGTTTTGATATTTGGGGATTCCTAATCGACGTTTCTGATTCATTCTTTAGAACGTTGTGGTTCGTTGCGTGGTACGCATTGTCTCGATTTTTTCTATTTGCTCAACTGTTTTTTACTTCGGTTTTTTTTATATTTGACGAAGTGGTGTGACGTGAACTATGAATTTCGACGTGATTGTCTTGGATTTTCTAACGATGTGAATTTACATTGATTGTTTTTATTATTTTAAGTGAGTATTTTTACTTTTTATATTTTTTATATTTGTTTTAACTCATTTCAAAGTTGATTTGCAATCACTGTATAACAATTGTAGTTCCTGAGGAAGGCTGGATTTCAGCCGAAAGCTTGGAAAAAGAAAGAGAAAAATAAAATTTCTTAAAAAAGGGCCACCAGGACTAAGAACAGAAAGTTGCAGGAGCAGCAGGAACAGGGTGGTCGATCGGCCGACCGATCGCGCAGTCTATACTTTATATAGTATATCATATTTCCTTGCTCTAGGAAGGTGTACTGTATACACACAAGCTGCGATCCCCAAAATCTTAAGGAAGAAAGAGACAGACTATGTCAGACGTGTGCGATGTATAGGTATATATCGCACGTGAGCAGCACTCATGAATGGGCCCTTCCGGTCAAATCGGTCCCAAAATCGTGGCTGCTCCTCGCACGACATATGGCCGGCCGGAGAGTCCGAATTTGTGAATTCGTGTACCGGAATGACGATGACGATGATGATGTTCACGCAAGCGTGTGCACCATATGGTCACTCGACTCTGTACTTGATCTGCGTTTGACCTTAGGGACTTGGACACGAAAATTGTAACATTAGAACTTTACCTTCTTGCAAAAATGGATTGTTTCATCTCTTTTGACACTCAGAAAAAGTGTTAGTTTTTTTTGGGGATGGGGAAGTAGTGCTGGAAGATGTATCCAAATTTATAGTCATCTCACAGCAATTTTTTTTTTTATATGTAATCAAGGGAATTTTAGTCCATATAACTAAATTTTTCAGTTAGTGTCATACCTGAATATCTCAGTTGCACCATTACCAACTTTTTTTCACTAAGAATAATTGAATTTTTTAGTGGAAGTCATGGCGTTAACAGAATTTTTCAGTAGGAGCAAACAAGAGTTTCCGTAACGTCTTATAATTAAAAAAAATGCATTTGAAGCAATTTCTCTGTGTGGTATGAGATAATTTCAAATTTCTGCATGTCTTATTAAATATATTACATTTTTTAATTGAAAATTTTATTGATTTACACATTATTTGAGTATTGTTATTGTGCATTTTTTCTGCATGGAAGACGATTGAGTAGGGGTGAGGTTAGGGATGAGAGGTTATCGAGTTGACGGAGATTCGAGGAAGCTGCGATGTTTAATCGGTGTTGGCTCGGCCCGGTCTGGCCTGGTCGGGCCCGCATCAGGTTGATCGGGGACCCCCCAGTTGTTCTTTTCAGTCTTGGCAGCTCTGGTGGGCCCCGTTGTACCAGGGCCCACACCACCTCTCCTAGAACAACGCACGCACGTGCAAGAGCTTTTCCAATCCCTTCACCGAGGATATGAATCCTCGATGGTTCCGTTCTACCCACGCCGTATCGATACAGCAATTTCACATCTCTTTGCATCAAAATTTGTGTTATTATGCAATTCTTCCCGATCTTTTCTGGAAATCAGGAAAATGTTCATGAAGTTGGTAGATTCCTCATCAAATTCCCATATTATGATTCTTTGAACACAGTGTTACAGTTTAGTAGTTAGTTCTTAAGTGCTTCAGAATTCAGAGATTTTTATGTTTAGATGGGCATTTTTGTGAAGTTTGTAATCAGAAAGTTGAAGCACTTTTATATGCAATTTCAAATTTTTGGAAATTTAATTACGAATCGTACAGGTTTGAAAAAAAAATTGCTCATGATGGGTTGATTACGCATATTTTAAATATTAATATATATTATGTACTACTGTGTTCTCTATGTAAGAACTGTAACATATAATTACAAATTTATCATGCATTCATATAATATTATTCATGTTTATCACGAATTATGATCATGCATACTTGCATGATAAGGTTTTTTTATTCATTATTATAAATCTAAGAAAATTCTAAATTATCAAATCGATCCCAGGAGCCAAATAGTTGAAAATCTCTTCAATCATCTTCCTTTCAACCATTTAGTCTTTCAATAAATAAAACAAGAAATAATAATACATAGAAAGAATAAATAGTTAAAAGGAAGATGATTCTAGAAATTTTTAATGATTTGGCTCCTGGAATCGGTTTGATAATTTGAATTAAAAAAAAAAAAAATAAGGAGCAATCGTATTCTTCATAAGCGAATCTAACGAACTTGAAAAATAATACGAATTCACGAAAAATCTGAATAACTAGGGGAGATTCTGATAAAATTTGGGAAGGTTTGAATAGTTTGCATTATGGTTGAAATTTTGAAAATTCCAGAAAACAAAAAATTATTTGAATTGTTTGAGTTCTTTAGCAACCTCGAAAAACTAGAAATCTGTAGAATTCAAAAAAATATTCATAGGTTTTGTTAATAATGTCCATTGTCATATTTTTTCGAAAAATACAGAGCGATATTTTTTTTTTTTTTTCTATTTTTTTAACACAAATTTGAGGAACATGAAAAGTATTGAAAAATTACAAAAAAATCTTCCTGACAAAAAAATTAAAATAAACTTGGAAAACTATGAATAGTTTGCGTTGCATTTGAAATTTCGAAAATTTTAGAGGACGAAAAAAGCGATGAAAATTTTGAAGATTATAATTAATTCTTAACAACTTGGAAAATATTCTATTAGGATCTAAGAAAAATGTTCAATAGTTTTGTAAATTGTGTAACTGATCATTTTTCTTCGGAATATTCATAACGATGGTGTTTCATTTTGAAATGAAAATCTAAAAAATTTGAAAAGTGAAAAAAATTTCAAAAATATCTTTATGAATTGCACAAATTTTCATAGAACTTGGAATATTTCGAACAATCTGTATTAGTTTGAAAATACGAAAATTTCAAAAAATAAAAACTATTGAAAATTGTAGAGGTTTTCGGTAATTCTTCAAAATTCGAAAAATATGTTGAATGCCAGATAATTACAATAAACTTTGTAGATTGTGTTTATCATTTCATATCTCGAAAACATGCAGGATCCTTTTTTTTTTAATTTTTGAATAAAATCTAAACAACTTGAAAAATAATGAAAAAGTACGATAAACTTCAATGAGATACAAAAATATTCATAAACTTAGGGAAAATTGAAATATGTTTTGACTATGTCTCAAATTTAAAAAAATTCAAAAAATCACAAAACATGGAAAATTCATGTCCTATCATCATGATGCAAAAAAGTTTTAGAATTTAAAAAATATTCATAAGTTACGCACGTCGTGAAAATTTTTGAAATTCCCGTTAAACTACAAAAATCCAGTGACATCCCAACATTTTTCGAATAAACAAATACATTGTCGTTTACAAATGGTTCAAATGTTTGGAAAAAAAAAATTATGAATTCAGACAACATTGATATAAATTTCGCGAATTGGGAAAAGTTTTGATGATAAAGTGCAGAAAATATTTTGTATATTAATGCATTTTCCATTCTACACAAAAAACAATGGCAGAAAACGATAATTAAAATTTTCTTCGCTGACCAGATTTTCTATGTAAGTTATATTCAAGTTTATACGCATTAATTGAAATTTCTAATCTAATGCTATTCGTTACGACGAAAAAAATCGCAAACCAATACAAATTAAAACCGCTAGTCATTAATTAGAATCAACAAAATAGAAATCATTCAACACGATCTTCATTTTTCAACCTCGACACCGTTTATATTCAAATCGTAATTCAAAATTCAAATATTCAAAATCCTGGCTCTCACGCGCATGTGCGAAAACGGCGTCCCGCGGTTTTTACGTAGTAGACGACACGCTGCATTTTACGCACCAATTTATGTAGAATTTTTGCATATTTTTTTTTTTTTTTGCGACTTTTTCCGATTGCGATATGTACATTGAATGACATTGTCGGGTAACTCTAGAAGAATTTTCTTATGTTTGGGTTTTCGGGCGTAAATCGCGTGTGTCGGAAAACACGTTGCCGAAAAAGCACGCTCTCGGGGAACGAAAAAAAAACCGATATTTTACATTTACTTTTTATTGCTTCTCCATCGCAATACACTTTAGTCAACGCCAAAATAAAAGCAATTCGTAATTATTAGCATATTATGATGTCATTTTTTCAAATATAATGAGTTCATTTTCCATGTGCTTTGTTTGAGGTTTTGTCGGGTTTATTGTTTGTTTTTTCGCGCTCGCGAGTGTGCGCGTGGGTGTATGTATGTGTCGCGGACACAACTGTAATTGGTCAACTTCGTTTCGTGTTTTTTGAACGGGTCAACAAAGGTTAGTTTTCATTGTTTAAATTTTTTACAGTGTTGCCAGTGCGTACCCGAACTTCCATAAACCCGATGTCCACCGGATTTTTGAGGAGTGAAGTTAGCAGAAGGAAGTTTTTTTCGATATATATAGATATACTTTTACATTATTTGCAGCTCACTTCATTATGAAACGATGGGACAAAGTTGGTGAACAAAATCGGCCGAAGTCGGGGGCACTGAATTTTCCATGCTCTAAAACATGCGATATAAAACCAAATAATGACCAATTCAATTGTTTATATCCCATCGTCCAGAACGATAAGATTTGCGAAAAATATTCTTCAAATTTTCCACATCATTTTCTAATACTTTTAGATTTTCTGGATATTTATGTACGTATACATTCCAAGTATTGTCTATGTAACGATTCAGATAGCAAAATCTATTTTTCAGAGTAGCATTTAATTTTGAATTGCATTACTTGACTAATATAACAGCAAAATATTAAAATTAAGCAGGTCTTCTCTGACCATGTACAATCAATTTTTTTTTTCATTTTTTTCGAATTCGATCAGTGAATATATAAGTCAGTTTTAAAATAAAAAGTCGGCGAGATAAAAAATTAAAAATCGGTTCTTCTCGACGATTCCTGCTTTAAGATTTCTGTCGCACTTACAATAGTGCTGCTTCTGTTTCATATATATTTTTTGAATTCCTATTCCTCTTGATAAAATCTAATATTAATTGAAAAAGTTCAATGAAATTACTGAATGATGGATTTCAAGTATTTATCGAAGTGTTATTATATTGTTATTATAATATATTCATTATATATGATATCATCAGAAACATGCACAAAGAAATTACGAATGAAAAAAGTAAAATACTAAAAAAAAATATTTAAATGAATGTTGATTTTCACCGGGTTGATATTTATGAAAAATATCACTTCCGTTCGATTTTCCCAGTAAACTTATTTTGAATCAATGGCCAACGTTTCGACCCATTTTCGGATCTTTTTCAAGCCTTAAATACAAAATGAAAATGGTCACAAAATCTCAATGAAAAAATCTTCTCGATCTCCCTTTCTTCTTTCACGACTAACAATAATTAGAATCCCCGATCCTTAAAAGGATTGAAGATTCTTTCATGACTTTATGTCGAAATAAAACAAATTGTAACAATAAGTAATTAAAATAGAAAGAATGAGCAATATAACAACTTGCAATGAAATAATAAATACTAACAATTGAATGTGTAGATATCATCGAAAATGTACTTAATGGAATCTAGAGGGTGTAGGTTTGAATTCATGTATGTTCTGAAAGTTAAACAATATTCCGAATTCCTGATTTTATAAACTCAAAAATAAAATAACCCTGTCGTCAGTACAACATTGTCTTACAAATATGCAAATCATATTATTAATGTTTCGCTAGAATAACTAACAAAATAAAAATGTGACAAATTTTTTAATCCAGATAATTTGTAAATTGAAATATGAGCTTACGGAAATGAAAAGAGTTGATAGAAGAGTAAAACAGTTGAAATATAAGAAGATTCATTCAGAGTGTCAAAGAGTGGTTGAATTAAAGGAACATTGTAAAAATAATATGAGTATACCTTACGTTCGAGGTTTAACAGAAAAAATTGGAAAATTGGTTCAGAAATTTGACATAAATGTGGTGGAAACAATTACAAACTCTTAGAGGAATTTGATAAAGACGGGTAAAGACAGTATAGAGAAAAATAATGAAATGAAAGTAGTATGTTAATGCGAGGTTCCGAGGGTAGCGAAATTCAGAATAAAGAGTGCGATAATATGAGTGCTGTATTTTTACAAAGGCTTGATACAGACTGACGCGTTGAACATACTTTGCGTTTGACGAAAACAACTCGTCAGTAATGATTAGAAATATATGAGACTGTACATGGCTCATAGAACGTTAAAAGATAGTAATCAATAGTAGTCATGTACAACTCGTTTAACAAACATCTCACGACATTGACAATCTAATGACGTGACATTAAGACAAAGCGTTTACTAATATCTGACTTGCCCTTGTACAATTCTCGCAATAACATTGCGAGAATTGTACGTTCCAACACCCTCCCTCAAGTCGAGCTTTTGTTGTCATCGATGTTGGAAAGCCCAAGTTTCTCACATTTTTCATGTTTAGGCCCAGGCAGCGCTTTCGTGAGTACATCAGCTACCATGAGCTCAGTGGGAAAGTACTCCAGAGTTATTGGATGATCCTGCAGCGCTTGTCGAATGAAATGATGACGTATGTCAATATGCTTCGACCGAGAATGAAAAACAGGATTGTAGGCTAGTTTTCCAGCTCCTTGGTTATCGTTAAATAACGTGACTTGAGCGAAGCTTTTAAAACCCAGCTCTTTTAGAAACCCGATAAGATGTAGGGCTTCTTTGGCAGCGTCGGTGAGGCCCATGTACTCGGCTTCGGTTGATGACAGAGCAACTGTCCGCTGCTTTCGTGACTCCCAGGAGGCTGCGGCGCCTGCCAGGATGAATGTCAGCCCCGTGTATGAGCGGCGGTCAATGGTACAATTGCCCCAATCAGCGTCTACGTAGCCGACAAGTTTCTCCCCGGTCTTTCTGTAGAGGAGCCCGTGAGAGACAGTGCTGGCCAAGTACTTGACCCCCAGGAAGTCCTCCTTGGACTTCCTGGGGGTCAAGGAGTTGTCGCCTGTCGTTGCACAAGTGTGACGTGCACCCGCTGTCCAAATACCAACTGTTGACGTTTTCGAGGTTGGCGCTGTCGTTGACGCCAGGGTTTGACAGGAATGTTTCAGCTGTGTAACTGGCTTTTTCTTCAAAGTTTTTCTTTTTCTTTGACTAACACTGCGCAGTTTTGTGGCCTGCCTTTTTGCAGTATCCGCACCTATACTTCGGGGGCATTGACAAATTCTGTTTATCACCGCGTTGTCGATCGTTCGCCTCTCCTCTCGATAAGTGCGCCCCAGTGCCGTACTGTTTCACGAACATGGCTCCCGAGTCGTTATCACTTGCTTTTTGCAATCTCGCATCGCTTTCCTCCGTTATCTTGATTTTCAGCGATTCAACGTTCGGAAGTTCGTCGTGGGACTTGATTGCACATCGAAAATTTTCAACACTGCTTGGAAAACTATATAACAGCATGATCGTTAAGAGATCTTGATTGATTGTTACCTCCATAGCTTCCAGCTTGTCAACGGTGTCGAAAAATTTTGCTAAGTGGTTCCGTATGTCAGCACCTTCAGGCATCTTTTGCTGCGTGAGTTATTTTAACAATGTCGCCTTGCGTGCTGGTCCTTTGGATGCGTAAATTGATTCCAATTTTATCCATATCTCATTAGACGTATCAAATCCACGTATTTGCTGCAATTTCGATGGGGAAATAGCGAGGATAAGTTCGGCTTTGGCCTTGCGGTCCTGTGTTTTCCACGCTTCGAGCTCCCGTTGCGATGTTACCGACGCGGCTCCCTCTCCTACGACAGTTGGCCTCGGTTTTTCTCCGATGACGTATTCATATACGTCGTTTTTGACCAGAAGTGCCTCTACCTGAAGTCTCCAGGTGTCGTAATTGTTCTTTGATAACAACTCCAATCTTGTGTTACCGTACGACATTTTTGTAGTAGAAATTGCACGAGTTCACTTTTTCACTGGATTTTCGTAGAAATAATCGTTCGTGATAATCAATGTTCGCGAAACTAATAGTATTTTTCACGTGCACAACGCGATGCCCGAGATAGTTCTCGATTCGTGATTCGGTCAACGGCGTGTTCCATATGTTGGAATTTTCACTAGATTTTCGTGAAAATATTTATGCACAAACTTGACTAATAGTAATACTTTCGCTGTACTGGGAAAATTCCTTACGTACTTGCGGCGATTACTTCGATGCTTCGCGATTCGTGTGTCAACCTATCGGGCACGTACAGCGAGTCCAAATGTCTCATACGCGCCACGTAATAATTTCGGCGTCGTGTGCACTTCGCGTTTTCGTATCGAGCAACTGTCGCGTTTCGCGAAGATTCGAAACTATTTTATTCTTCAACTTCACTTGCGAGCCCTGGGCCCATAACCTGTTAATGCGAGGTTCCGAGGGTAGCGAGATTCAGAATAAAGAGTGCGATAACATGAGTGCTGTATTTTTACAAAGGCTGGCGCGTTGAACATACTTTGCGATTGACGAAAACAACTCGTCAGTAATGATTAGAAATATGTGAGACTGTACATGGCTCACAGAATGTTAAAAGATAGTAATCAATAGTAGTCATGTACAACTCGTTTAACAAACATCTCACGACATTGACAATCTAATGACGTGACATTAAGACAAAGCGTTTACTAATATCTGACTTGCCCTTGTACAATTCTCGCAATGTTATTGCGAGAATTGTACCTTTCAACAAAGTATATAAATGAGAATGCTTCGAGCCAAACTGCAACAAAGTATACATTGGGCAGACAAAACGGAGGTTAGGAAAGAAAGTAGATGAACATGGGAAAGACATTTTGAAAGTAGGAAGTGAGCTCTCCTCGGTCATAAGCAATCATAGATTACAGTATAGGCATGGCATGAATTGGTCGAATGTTAAAATCATTGATAGGGAAACTAATTACAGGAAAAGGCTGATTTCCGAGATGATTCACATCAGGAAAGAGGGCAATAATGCTTTGAACAAACAGACTGACTCAGAGGGGCTTAGTAATTTTTATGATCAAGTTTCCAAATTCCCAAAAGATCGTTAAATTCACATACAAAATCTTCAAGTATCGATGTTTCCTGCGTTTTAGATGAGTCTCATTCAGGCCGCTGAAAAAGACGGATGGCTTGTCGTTGCATTGTATAGAAAATGTTTTCCTTTGAAAGTAGTGTTTATATCGATAACGAGAAGAACTCCGTATTTAGTTATGTGAATCGCATTGTCACGGATATTAGAGATAAACACATCGGCAGGCAGGAAGGAGATTATTATTAACGGTGTAACGAGTTAAGAGCCAAGACACTTATTTAAATAGTTGTTTTTTCATGTATTGGAGATTGACGAATAACGACGGAATTGAAGATTGTGAGGGAAAAATTTCAGTTTAATAGGTGAAATAGAAAAGTAATAATAATATAAAAACATGTGTGAAAGATCCTGTTTTCTGAAAAATCAAATGACATACGTAAAACCGTTGAAACTCTTGATACTAGCACCGGATTATACAAATCCATAGAGTGATCCATAGAAATACTATAAAACTTTTCAAATACCAGAAAACTTTACAAAATTATAGAGATCAATAAAGTACTTGAAATTTTTGGTAACATAATCTCAAGAATATATAAAAAGGTTGGAAAATGTTTAAAACTTTGATTCCTAGAGCATCGAATTCTAAAATACAAAAATTCATTTTTATTATCAGAAAAATCTTCAAATGTATGTATGCCTAAAAATTATCGAAAATACCAAAATCAATAGGAATAATAATCTATACCTCAGTGACTTGAATGAAAATCGCAAAAATAGTATGTTATTATATCGAATGCGAACATGGAAAATGTGCGACTCTGGACTCTACAATTTGTATAATAACTTTCAAATCCCGAAATTCAGCCAATTAAATAATCATAAAGGAAATTAGTTTTTTCTAAAAACCCCTTTCGAAAATTTTTCCTGCCTACACCCCTCGACGCCGAATTTCGAAACTCAAAATGCAGCTTTCCTGTAACCCATCGCGGGGGTGCTATTTTTGCGGCTGTTCGGCGCGACATTCGCGAATAGAGATTCCAGAAAACGTTTTTAGGATTAGAGTCTGGGGTGCAGGTACATGTATAGGCAGGCAGCGGAGCATCAACGCGCAGGGAAAATATGCCCCGATGTCCTGAAGCCGATGGAGCACGGTGAAGCACGATGAAGCGGAGCCGAGAGACGAACAATAGAGCTGGCGGGATGCTCATTTGTCTGCGGGCATTGTTGTTCGACCGGGCGGAAATACGAGAGACCCCTCTCCTGTCTTTTCCTTTTTCTTCTTTTTCTCCATCTTTTACTCCCCTACTTCTCCCCCCCCCCCTTTTTAGAAGTTTTGAACATTTTCTGATGCTCAATTTTGCTAAACTCTAAAGGTTTCATTTTGTTGTAAATAATTCAAAAACTGTAGATAGTCTGCAAGAATCACAAACAAGACTAAGAAGGTTTATGAAGACTGAGAAGTGCATGAACCTACAAGTAACCAAATTATTCAAATAACTTCTAACAGATTATAAGAATTCGTGGCATTTTTTGATTTTCGAATATTTTCTTGATTTCCTCTAAAGTACAAGATATTTATGATAAAATCGAAAAATTAATAATCATCTAAGCTTCACTTTGCTTTGCTACAAATCACATGTTATTTTTATTTTTTACTTTTCGAAATTTCCACGTCTTTCACCATAAAATTTATACATACAATCGAAAGCTTATACATACGGAAGATGAAGCTGCCGAAAAAAATGACGATGAAGAGTCGCAAGGAAGATAAAGAGAAGAAGTAAAAAAGAGGGTGGAGAGACAGGGCAACTTCTGGCTCATTGAGCAGTTGGACAAATCGGTCGCGACGCGAGCGACGTCCTCAGCAGGATTTTTGTCTTGGATTGCGCTGCTGCAATCCTGCTATATAATATATATTTTATATCTATATATGGACATGTTTTCGCGTGCGTGCATGAAGCTGCTGAAATTCGATTTCAAAAATCAAAGTTTTTGGTTTATTTTCAGACTGATAAAATTCCAGTGAAATAAACTTTGCAAAATTTTGTTTACTGTGTGTGGTCCATTTCGAGATAGATGCAACTGAAAAATGAAACAAGACTTGTTCCGCAAGGAAAGTCTAGAAGGGTGTTATGAGATTTTATTATTCCACGATTCGAGAGTTTGTAGATGATGGGTTTTTAATTTTGTTTCAAACACGTGAGAACGTTGAAATTAATTAAGCTTTAGGCTAAAATATATTAAAACTATACTGTTGAAAAAAATTTGGTACGCTGTAAAAAAGAAATGGAATATCTTCATATATTTGTATGGTTATTTTTGCATACTGTATGGAAATGTTCAATGTACGGAAAAAATCTCAGATTTTTATGGAATTTTTCCAGTATTTTACCAATTTTTCCCATAAGTCAGCGAAAATTTCGATGCAGTTATGGGAAAATTTCTATACGTGAATGGGAGTTTTATAGGGAAGTATGGAAAAATTTCCATACCATGGTAATGGTAAATAACTTCAAATACATAATATATATGTGAAGTTTTTTTTACAGTGTAAGTTTTCCATTTAGGTATGGGAAGTTTTTGAGTCATATAGGATTTTCCCCAAAAATATACCTGTAAACTTTTCTCTAAGCTGTGGGAATTTTTCTATGAATGTGGAAATCGTTACATATATAATTTATGGAAGATTCCCGTAGCGTATACAAAATTTTCCAGATCAATTTATGGGAAAAATTCCATATAGAATATAGATTAAATACTCTCAATACTATTATGGGAAATTCCCTAACCTTTTTTAACAGTATATTAAGTTAAGGAATGTCATTATGGCAGTAAATGTTTCAAAAATGTCTAAATATTTTTGATGTCTTATTTTATGTAAATTTTTGTTCTTTCGAATTCGTATGACTTTTTCATCGATTCTTCGTCCCCAAGTATAGGAATTTCCTTGATCATTAATAATTTTTTTTTTGGGCGATTTGCACTACTTTATTGTGTTTTTTCGTACTTTTTGAAAATTTTTAAGCATCCAGAAATTTTGATACTATTTTATGTTTTTGAAGTTTCTGGATTCAAAATTTGGAGTGGAACTGGAAAGTTCTAGAACTTGATTATGACAAGAAATGTTACTTAATTGGCTGAATATTTTTGATGCCTTGTTTTACGTTAATTAATTTTTTTTCGAATATTTTTTTATCAATTCTTTACTAACAAAAGGGAAATTTTCCTAATAATAATTTATAATTTCTTCTGTTTGTGATTTAAAGTTCTATTTTCTCATTTTTTTATACCTTTTTAAGTTTACAAACATCCAGAAATTGCTATAATATTCAATCTATTTGAAGTTTTTAGGTGATGGTTTTTTTAATTTTAAACAAACACTTTAGAAAGTTAAATTAATTTACCTTCTAGGCTAAAATTTACTAGAATACTCTACAACTTGATTATGACAGGAAATGTTTTGTAAATGTCTGGATATTTTTAATGTCTTGTTTTAGGTAAACTTATGTTCCTTAGAATCGTATTATTTTTTTATTAATTTCTTCTTTCAAAACAGGCAAAGTTCCTTGATTATCTATAATTTTTTTTAGGTCCAATTTCAAGTACTTATTTCTATTTTTTATGCTTTTTCAAAAATTTTTAATCTTCCGTAGCTCCTGCCAACTTCCTGTAGTTTTTTTGTTAATTTAAATTTTGAGAAATCTTGTTGGTGTTAATTAATACAAATTTGCAACTATCATGAGAAATTAGCTTGAAATTAAAATTTTTAGATTTTTTCAACTTACTGAACGACTTTGGTAGGTAATGGTTCTGTTATGTTTGAAAGTTTCAACGAATTTCAGTATAATGATAGTTGTCCAGATTTTTCATGGTTTTGACTTTTTTCAATCAATCTTTTGCAATTTTACGATAGTTAAAGTGTTCTTCAATTTTTTAATACCTAATCTTTTAGTTTTTCAACCCACGTTGAACTGAAATTCATTCAATTCTTTTTTTTATATCAAATGCAGCTAGATTTCTGGATCAAAATTTAACTCCTTCAAATGTCTTAGCTAAATCCCTTCCTTCTTGAAGTAAAATTTTCCTCTAAAATTAAATTTATTGACATAATTAAATTTCCTGAGTGACAGAACTGCGACCCAACGAATACAAAAAAAAACATTCGAAAAATTCACAGCTATATTCCCATAATGAATTCGTGAAAAGAACTTATAACGTGTAATCGCGTAACATTCGCACTCTGTCAAAGTGAAAACGTGATACATTCGAAGGAATTGAACGACAGATAGAAATAAAGAAAGAGGTATAAAAATGTCATGTCCGCAACGCGAGCTGCTCGGGAACCGAGAGGAACGAGAGCGTCGCGAAACGCTTCGCGAAGCGTGAAGGAAACCCTCGATCCGCTGCGGCTCGATGAAACAAGTTTTTTCGCGCTTTTTTGCAATGGAGGCATATATCCCCATATGTCAACATTTTTGCAAAAATTGTTATTCAGATTTCTCAAAAAGTGCCTCGATCCGAACCATGCAAAAGACTAAATTTGGTTCCTCTAATTAGTTTTGAATAACCGAACCGAGATTTTTATCTGGAAACTTGCAAAATTTTAAGAAAGTCCTGTGAAGTTCGGATACTTGAAAATATAAATTGAATGTTATGGTGATAGTTTTGTAAGAAATTTTTGTGGGAGATAAATTTTCCTAGCCATATTTGCTATAAGAAAAACGTCACCACTAGACAGTTTGTAGTGTGACTGGCACATGAAAATTTCACGCATCACATAACTAAATTCGCTCTGAATTAGTAGGTCAAATGAAATTCGCTCGGAAAAGTGCGAGATGCGTTTTACGCTTGCTGAAAGAGCCGGGCGGCTAATTTGACGAGCGCGTAATACGATGTTAATAGAATGGCGGAATAATGGAATATTGGGCGGCCGTAAATCTCGCTTAATTTGGCAGCTCTTAATTTTGCCGCTTTCGAGCTCGCCTCTCGTACCACCACTTATATACGATACCAGCGCGAGTGCAAAATCCCAGAGAGCTGCACACCTTCCTCCTCATCATCATCATTATCCTCATCATCTTCTTATCCCTTTTTCTTTTCTCAAGCCGACGATCCTCCTCCTCTATGCTTTGCCATTATAGTATATAACCAGTTTAGCTCGAGCATCTATAATATTTGGTAAAAAAGTGCTCGTAAAAATGTAAAAACGGTGTTGCAAAAAAAGTACGAGGCTCTTTTGAGCTGGATTCGTAAGCACGAAATAGCTATAATTGTTAAAAATCCTCTGGGAAACATAGGGTTGTTGACTTGATTTAGGATAGATAAATTGAGTCATTTGAAATTTAAAATCATAGACTGATTTGGGAAATTAACAGGAGTCAGGAGTTTGGGATTATAATATCATTTTTTTTTGTTTCGTGCACCTGGAAAATGAGAAAATTTTAATTTGGATACAAATAATACCATTCATATTAAGGATGTTCAAAAAAATTTGAATATATTTTCTTAGAAATGTGTTTTTTCTGTTATTATGGAAAAAAAGCTGCAACAATGTCGAGATTTTATTTAAAAATTATACGAAATAACATAAATCAATGGAAAAAAAACTATCCTAAAAATACAGTGTTACAAGGTTTCTGGAATTTTTCAATATTTTTATAAAAATTCGAGAAATACACTTGAAAATGAAAAAATACAAGAAACTACAAAAATTCGAAATGAACACCAATATTTAGCAGAATATAAATAAAATTAGCAAGATCTGAAAATTAAAAAAAAAGCGAAAGAAGAGAAAACTTGGCGTGAACGTCAAAATTTTTTTTATCGTAAGTGAAAAACTGCAAGAAATTAAAAAAAATTAAAGCCCAAAAAACTCCCAGAGTTTGTGAAAAATCACAAAAACATTATCTTTACTGGTTTTTACCATAAATATATTTGGGAAAATTCCCATACAGGATATGGGTTAAAAATTTCCAATACTTTCATAAAAAATGTACTAAAATTTTTTTCAAAATCGTAAATCTTTACAGCTGCTGCAGTTTCTAGAAGTGTTCTGTATGATACGATTTTCTGTGGATTTTCGAAGTCATCGAAAATCCATTTTCGTTCATTGCATATTGTTGCGACATTTTGCTTTTGTGAGATTTTTCGTATTTGAAAATTTGTTTTTATTATCCCTGCGCTCTGCAGATCATTGTAGTTACAATCTTATACATATAGCAGTTTTTTGATTTTCGTTTCAATTTTTCCTATTATTCAGTGTCTTCATTGAAGAATCCTGTAGTTTGCTTTAAAATTCTAAGTTTAAATCTTGCAAAAAAAGTACATAGTCAGAAGTAGCATATTTTTTTCTCTGCATAACGCAATTCTCATTGATAATTTTTCAAAATATAATTTTTTACAACAAAATTTTTTTCAAAACTCATCATCATGGAATAAAAAGTACTTTCACATATTGTTTTCGTTCATTTATACGCTGCATGAAGATATTCTGCATCGAAAAACGGTTCACAAAAAATTGTGAGCTTTTACGAAATTGACTTAAAATCATTCGAATTGAATTTAAAAATTATTTCTGTGTTAAAAGAGTTATATTATGTACTAGCTGTCACCCGCGGGCTCCGCCCGCCTGATATACTCGCTTTTTGGTAATACTATATTTTTTTTCAATTGTACAAACTTTAGAAAGTCTTTACCCTCATTGAATAACAGGTCATAATCTTTGAATATGTAACCTAAATAATACTAATCGTTAATTTAGCACAAAAGCCTTAAATCCACTCATCTTAAAAATACTGATTGCAAATTTGCACAAACGTTAAAAAGTCTGTATCCCCATTGAATAACAGATGATATCCTTTCAATACGTATCCTAATAAAACGAATTGTAAATTTTGCACAGAAGCCTTTAACCTACTTATCTCATTCATTTATAATGTTAGTCGCATTTGACATTACAGCCTATCTTTGAATACATTTTATTTTACGACTAATTACAAATATGCCCAGATACCCTGAATCTTTTTGTTATAGTTGAGTTACTCATCATTGAGGAAATCGTTTTCGCATATAATAAATGAGACTAACGTATGAAAAGAGTTGAAAAATAAATATTATTGATAAAATTTAAGTTGCCTTCAGCAAAACCCCTTATATTATTTCAATACGTATTCCAATTATATACATTGTAAATTTGCACAAACGATAAAATTATTAACTTTAATAGGTTAGAAACCTTAAACTTAAAAGAAATTACAAAGTAACATTTTAAAACCATTTCAAATGGGGAGGAGGCAAAAAAATTGTATGATGCTAACATGTTGACCTTTTCTATTTAGAGATCAATAAATAGTTTTGCCAAAAAACCACTAGTAATTTAAAAAAGAGACATTACGTCACATACACAAAAATTTCGGCGCACAAATAAAAAATTCATATTTACCTGACATACAAACGTGTGAAAAAGTTAGCCCCCCCCCCGCCCTGGTTGCTACGGCACTGAAAAATGGCGAGGTTTTCTCGGTCTGGACCGTACTTCTCTCTCTCTCTCTCTCGATCATAATCTACCGAGTATCGATAGACAGACAGAGAATGGAAATTAGTCGAGATGGCGGCCCTGTTAAAACAAATAGGATGCGATAAATAAAAGCAATCGATTTATTACAATAATCAGAAATCAAGTGTTCTAAATACGCCTACGACGCATCTGAAAGCACCGAGAATGCGTGTGCAAAGTTTGGTGACTATACTCGAAACGGTGTCGATTTCTATAGCGAACAAAAAAAAGGGACATAATTTTATAGTTATAGATATCACATACATCATGGATATTGACTCAAAATATTTTCGTAGCTTGAGTTTTTTGGAATACCATTGTAATAAAAATAACTTCTTTGCATTTTTTTTGCGAGGAAAAGTGGTTTCTAAAATCTTAAGTTACCTAGCATTCAAAGGTTTCATAATTTGTTTAGCATTCGTGGCATGTAATTTTTTTGTGGAAAAAGTTCTAGACAAAAAAAAGTTTACCTTTTTGAATCTTGAGTATTTTACGTTGCTCAAAAATGGAAGATGATCCTGAAGATATGTAGAACATATTCTCATTTATTCATGAATTTTTATGTAGTCCGTATATATTTTACGATGTAACCAAGAATCGCATGTAAAAACATAGTTCGTGAAGAAACTTTCATCTAAATTGTAAATACACAGAATCGCCCTCTTGTGAATCGTTTTTTTCGTTGTAAAGTAGTGATAATGAGCTAGGTTAGCCGTTTTTTTCAATATTTTTCTACCAACCATTACGTTTTCTGAAGAAATACTGTATAATCGGCCTCGAGGTATGTCAAAAACTGACGTAAGCGAATAAAATGTCGATAAGGCGGATAAGGCCCATTTTATCTTCTGTGATTTTCCGCATATTTGACAGAATATCTGTGATCGATGGCTTATGAAACAAAGCAATGTAAATTTAAATGAGGATTAGATCAAATTTTTATTCATGTCCAAGTTCTCCAGAGTCTGGCCCACTGTGCGTAGGTAATATATTTAATTATTTCCAATGTTTTTGTTAATCGAAAATATATTTTAGGTAAAGATTATTTAAAAACTTTTCATCGTAACAGCCAGCGGTATATCGCACGCGCGTCATATTCAATCAACTGTTTGATAAATGGCATCAAACTCGATTATTGCGGAGAGAGCGTCAAATGCAACAGCCTGCGATTCAGTCCAGACCGTCCTGACGCACTTGCATGCGACTCCCTTAATTCATAAAATTAACGCAATTAACGGAACACTCTTTTGACGCCAGACTCAATCTTAAACTTTTTTTAAATAAGTATCAATAGGGCTAAGAACTTTTACTCGACGCCGGTTGAAGCTTTATTTGTGTCTTTTGCAAAGGTATTTTAACACTGCACATTATTATCATTCCCGATAGGGACGGAAATTTGACATTACAAATTGGAGTATAAACTCAGAGAAAAAGTTTTGTTAGAATAACTGAGATTTATTCAAAATAAATGAACTTTAGTAAGTGCCTAATGGGAACAGATCCTAACTTATTTTTTTTCGGTTATTTTCGAGTAATTAGTGTGAATTGAACGAAATTTCCTAATAATCTGAATGAATTATTTCTCTTTATTTGAAGAAATTTATATCGCATGAAATACTTATCTACTTTGAATACGCAATCACTTAATTTTATTTAGTTTGAAAAAATTTATTTGTTTTCACGAAAACTCTTCTACGAGGTATGTACATTTGTGATTCAAAATATGTAATAGAAATATTCAATAGTTTTCTACAATAATTTTTGAAAATCTGATTAAATCTACGATTATGTACTACTGGTTTGCAGTAAATCTCAATTTTAGATTATTTGAGATCGAAATTCGCGAATCTATCAACAATTTCTCAGATTCTAGATTTTTACTTGATTATCGAAATAAGTAACTCCGTGTGACAGAGATATTTAACAGTACACTTTATCATAGTATTGATATAGATTATATTTTTAAGGGGTGAATTTTTTTATTAAATAGAAGATTGAGATTTAGTTTTTTTATTTCGAGTTAAAGTAGTATTTTCGGAATCTAATTTAAATTCAGGGTCTCAAATTCGTTTCTCGAACCACTTAAGTATTCTGGTTGCATGGAATACGAGGAGTGTCTACTTCAGTAATTGAAAATTAATGGCAAAATTATCTTCTGATGAAATGTCGAAAAGGATGTTTTCATAGACAGTCTTGGGAAAAGGAAAAACTTAATTTTCATGTTATGTTACGATGGTACGAGGACTGCGAATTAAATTTTCAAAATAATTAACGAACTAGATACAATAAATTGTGTTTGATTATTTCTAAAAGTTTCAAGAATTTTGAACAGTTTCTGTTGTTAAATAGAATTCAAAATTTTCTACTCTTTACAAAATTTTTTAACGTTCTCGTATGTTCTAGGAATTTTGCATATTTTTGAATTGTCAATAATTTTTAATACTTCTAGGTTGTTGTTGAAATCTTACAAATCATCAGTAAACTCCGTATATTTTTATATTTTTAAAAATCTTAGAAATATCACATAGTTTTTGTACTTCCATAGAATCGACATTTTGTAGGATTAACAAAATACATCAACAAATCCTTAAAACTTTAGTATTACTCGAATTTTTCACTATTATTGACGATTCTGAGGTATGAAGTGTTTTTTATTCTTTGTAGATTTGCAAATTACGAGACTTTTATTGAAATTTTCAAAATTATCTTGTCGATCTCCATCCGATGAAACATTTTTAGATTTTTCGAACTTACAAGAACATTACACAGTTTTCGTAGTTTAACGTACTTCGTAATGTATTCTGGAATTCACTTTATTTATCAACATATTCTGAAATACTGTGAATTTTACGAATCTAGCTTCTAGAATTATCAAGAATATTCAAAATTACAATGTTTTTAAATTAATTGATTATTGTTATTTAAGTTCCTAGACTTGTATTGCAATTCTCAAAATCATCGATGGTTTCTGTACAATAAAAAATTTTTTATTTTTTAAATTTTCAATAACAAACATATATTTTTTGTGATTTTACGGAGTTGCAGAACCCTCCACTATTAACAAAATTTATCATTATTTTATTAAATCCTTAAAACTTGTCTGATTTTTTTGGAGAATTGATATTCTGAATAATTCCAGTGTTTTAACCTTTTTTATCATTTTCGGAACTTCGTGTTTCTCATTTTATTTTCGAAATCATTCATGAATACTGTACGGTGAAAATTTTTTTGATTTTCTAAATTTCCGAGTTTATTACATAAAACCTTCCGTTTAATGAATTCGCAAAATTTACCACGATCTACAAAATTTTCTGAAATCTTTTGAAATCTTGAAAAATTTTCGGATTTTATAGAATCATGTTTCATGTAAATATTTTCAGAGCTTCTTAATTTTAATTAACTTTTCAAAACGCAAGATATTTTAAGATTCCAAAATTATCGACAATCTTCGATGCAAATAAACGTTCCTTTTCCGTGTTCAAAAATTTCAAAAAAATTACACAATTTCTGTACTTAATGGAATTTTCAAAATTTTTGACAATATACAAAATTTATCTACTTCCATGTTCTAAAATTCTGAAAAATTTTCGAATTTCTTAAAATTTTTCGCAAAGTTGAAAATTCCAGCGTTTTTCAATTTTTCAACATTCTAAAACTTTCAAAAATAAAAAAGAAACTAGTTTAAACGTCCTAAATTGTAGAAGAATTTGTTTGACTCTATAATATCTTTAGCAAAGCATCATTGAGCGTATTTTAAAATGATGATAAACACAATCTTTCCAATTTATGAATGTTTTCTGAAATTCTATGACATTTTTGAATTTTATTATATTTTAGACTATCTTCAAAACATACATGTTTTTTATTTTTTGAGATTTTTGGAATTAAAACAGTACGAAATTCGTAAAAGTTTCCAAATCCTACTTAAACCTGTCAAACTCATTAGGATTTTTGGTAATACATAAATTATTTTCCTTTTTTCCATTTTTGTTTTTAAATAAAATGAAGGATGTCATGCCTATTTCGAACAAATATGAGAATGAACATGATATACGAAATTTACGTACACTTTCTGGAACTACAAATTTTTTTAAAATTTTTATAGAAATCTCCACAGTCTTAAAAATTACAATTCTAAAATATTCAAAAATGTCTACTATTTCTCCTTTTCTTTGCATGAATTTCAATCACAAGCTCGAAAAAATCACATTCTGTCGTCCCTGAAAAGTCATATAATTAAAAAATTCGAAAATCCCGTAAAAACGCGCATATATAACGATCCATATCAACTCTTCCTAACACGGAATCTCTATATCGCGATCTCGTGCTTTATCGAAAATCTCGGCAGAACATGATTTTTTCGTTATTTCCACTTTCCGGCTCTGCCGGCTTTTCGTTTTCTGTCCCGTAAAAGGCTCTTTTTATGCAAATCACGGTATTTTCTAGGCGAACGCCAATAAAAAACCGCGCTCATTAGGATTTCATCGATCAATCAACATCGTCGATCAGCGGCGATTCTCGGGAATCGAAATCGCAAGCCGCTGACCCATATGGCCCATATGGTCTATGGGCCCTTGAAGCGGACCCATTCGATGTCTTTCATACGAGCTTCGATTATTGGCAAAAAATACTGGCCCGTTTTCGAAGAAAAAACTCTTAAATTTGGCCTTTACATTAAATTATTTGTCTGTACAAAATACGTTTCCATGAGAAGTTACAAAATATTAGGTTTATTTAGGGATTGTTATGATGTAAATAGATGGCATCTTCATTTTTCGAGATTCGGTAATTGCAGATCAACCAGGTCAATTCATGCTACTTGATGTTCTTTTCATTTCAACAATTAAAAACACGATTTTCCACAAACGATTCGCAAAAAATTGCTGCAAGGGGTTTTCGAGGTCGACCTCGTAAACATTCCCAGTGAGGTTTTCTAATGAGGTTTTTACGGGGGTTCGAATTACAGGTGCTACTTGTAATAAAAATAACTATTACGGCTTTAGGCCGAGTAGCTTTGCGCCGCGGACGGATAAGTGAAAATGAAAATGAGCGGAGGAGGAAATGAAGCCGCAATAAAGAGGCAGGGCAGGCAGAGGGTTGCAATTCGTAATAGCAGCAGCAAGTTAAAGCATTAAGTAGACCGTCAATTAATCATAATTGAAGCCTTGCACGTCGCATGGGTGTTGCATATTTTTCTTTCTTCCTTACCTCTCTTTCTATTTTATTCTCGCCATTCAGCTTTGTCATTTGTGTTGATTTATCAATTATTGATCCATTATTCTACTAAGAATTATCTGATTTGACTTGATCCGGAAATCGCAATCTTTTGTTCCTATGTATCAGACTTTTTATATCGATTTAGTCAGCAGCTGATAATCAGTATATCGATATTTTCGTTGCGTTATCAAACGATGTGGCAAATTCTGTATGCGAATAAATTGGGATCAAAATTTTCGTTATGATATTTTTTATTCTTAGTTTGCAGCCCAGTGATTTATTCTTACATCAACTACGTACTGATTCTTGAAATTTTTTAACTTACGAAATATCATAGTCACATGGAGAATAGACTGAGGTTGTCAGCTTCAAAAAATAATTGTAGGAATATTCAAAGGACGTTAGGATTTTTTCATAACGATATTCTCATTATTTTGTACTTGTAAAATGAATATACTTTGAGAAGAATAATATAAATTGAATTCAAAAAAATTTCTTCAAGGATTAATCGAAAATCTATGAAACACTTAGTGAATGTATCAATAATTATTGATACATACGGTTTCAAAGATTATGGTCTATGAAACTGTAGATCTATTTAAGAGCTTTTTTTCGAAATTCACACTGAAAATAATGGAATCCTTAACTTTGATTGAAAATATTATGAAACCTTATAAAATACAGAAAACTGTTTAAAATACTAGAAATTAAAAAGATGCCTGTAAATGCTGGTTTAGTTATTTCAAAAATCTTCAAAAATTCTGTAATTTATTCAAAATTTTATTCCCAGAGTATTGGATTTTAGAAATCTTTAAAGATATCTATAAAAATATTGAAAATCTGTGAATCTTCCAGTAAATCTTACAAAATTTAAAAATTTTGGAATATACTATAAATAGTCAAATTTCATAAGATGGATAAATTGTGTATGCTAATTATTTTTTTCAACAATCAATACTGAATTTAAAAAATATGAAACTTTGATTCCTCTTAGAGCATCGAGTTTTATAAATTTATATAGAAATCCATAAAAAAAAACCGTAAATCTTTTGAATCGTAAAAATCCTTAAAAAGCACACAAAATATTGAGAGTACTTTGTATCTATATTTCCTGATAAATAAATTCAATGAATTGAAATTTGTCAAACTTTGAATTCAAGGAAATCACATTCTTGATATCTGAAGAGGTATCTTTACAAAACTAGGAAATCCGACAGCATTTTATGAACACTTCAAAATACTAAAAATCAAAATATAAAAAATACTAAAAATATATAAAATACTAAAAGTTTATAAAACTTCGCTTACTAGAGCGTTGAAATCTAGAAAATATCTACCATTATACATAAAAATACTGAAAAATCCTTTACATCGTATAATTTGAAAAGAAATAAGAAGAACTATAAATGTAGGAAAGTATTGTTTTCTGAATATTTTATCCAAATATTAACAATTTTTTAAGCTTCGAATTCTGAAGCACAGATTTCAAGAAATCATAACTATCATCTATCATTGAAGATACTAAAAGTCTATAAAAATACTAGAAAATCCTGAAACAGCTCATAAATACTAAAAGATAAGAAGGCACTAAATTCAAAATACCTATGTAGAAGTCTATAAAAATTTCAGGAAAAATTTTCAAACTGTATATGTAAAAATATACGGAAAATGAATATTGTACATATAACTATAAATAGACCATTTTGAATATTTAAAACAGTTTGACAGCTCTGATAGTTTAAAAGTCTATGACAGTTACTGCAGTTTTGACCCGTTACTAGCTATAAAAAAGGTTTCGAAAATTGGTAATTGTTACTGACAGACTTGACTTTTTCAGTTTTTGTGGTTAATCTGAATAAAGTTCTTCATAACCTGTATCAACTGTTCAGCTATTAAAATTGTCGAAGTTGTAAAAAAACTTAGGAATCACAGCAGCTGTTGGAAATCTGCGAAAATCGGTCAAATATTTCGATAGTGAAAATGGTTTTGACAATCATTACTCCAAACAATTAAAAAAATGTCTTTCAAAATTAAATTTCAAAGGACGTTACTGAAAAATCCGGAAAAAAGAAAAATAATATGCAGAATCATTTTCGTTTTTATTCAAAATGGTCAAAATTTTTTAAAAAACTTTTCGTGAAAATTATTAACATGCGGATAATAGTGAAAACTTTTGGGTTATATTGTAATGATAGGATAAATTGGAATTACAGCAACAGTTTTAATTTTCATATTTAATTTCTTTAGAACGACGAATTGAAATGAAAAATGGAGACAGCTTGTTGATATTTTCGAATTCAAAGTTACGTAATGTGATTGTCGTTGCGCAATTACGCGTGTACAAGTCGCGAAAATGTATTTAATACTGCTCTTGACGCGTGTGTGCCTATTCAGATGAGCAGTTGACTCCAATTGCTGCAAGTGTTTACCGTGAGAATTCCCCATATTCCACTTTTTGACGATTCACTTTGACCATAAAGTCTGTAAAGTTTCGTTGGAATGTATTCTCTCTTTTATTGTTGATCATGTTAGAATTTAATTCCACTATACATATATATTCGTAATAAATCAAGACGTATATTGATGACATGGTATAGGACTTAAAATATTCAAAAAGAATCTTGTATAAATATGATTGAATTTTTAAATGAATTATGATAAAACCTCTGCTGTGATGAATAGGCTAATACAATTGTAAATATATAATTTATAATTTATTTTGATTCTCCAATATGTTTTTTTCTTCGTTTCTCAGTATTACGAGGATGTAAATAATGTTTTCATTTATATTTTCAATTTAAATTATTCTTTTATTCATAATTATGTATAGTTGACATTTGTCAGTAGCTTATAAATAATTAAAAAAAAATCTGAATAGTTCTTAAATCATTTATCAGAATCTTTTCGTAAACAATTATGAATATTAATTTTGCACCCTAGAAAAAAATGCAATAAAACTTGTCAACCAAGCGCTTCTTGACTTCTTTATTTTCATTATTACCACTTTTATTCTCTTATCAATACAAGCATGTAAAACACATTATTTCATCCCTATTTCTATCATATTCAACTTCTAACTTGAATAACATTATGCACATCATGTTTCAATTACTATCTTAGAATTTCTTGAAATGTACCCTAGAGTAGATTGTAATGAAATTTGCTCCCTTCCCTTCCCCTTAGGCCTCCCTTGAGCCCTTGATATTTGGGAGCTGGATATAAAGTGGGTATTATAGTTTAGGGTTGGTGTAAATAATCTTGTGGATCGCACCCTCAAATCCGATCAAGCTCAATGAAAGCGCCAAATGTGACTTTCTGCATGTACCCTGGAGACACTCAAGCTACAATTGTTAATCAATTACGAGATCACATCTTTTACAAGTTGAGCCCTTTTTTCTCATTTTTGATGTCTAACTTTCATGATTTTGAAGTAAAAAGATTGTAACTGTTGAACTCATGATTCTTATAGTGTTGAATTTCATATTTTGTTACGTCAATTACAGATTAATGCACTGAACTATGTATTTTCATTTGTTTTCCATTTTTTCAATTTTACTCTTTACTTTTATCGTAAAAAAGTATTATTAAAAACTTTCATTTTAGCAGTTTCTACCAGTCAGTTTTTTAAATTAATTCTTTATTCTCTCTACGTTTCAGACCCTTGTTCAGGTCCCTCCTCAGGAGCTATAAATATAACAGACACGTTTACAAAGACGATTCACGCAAAACTCTAATTACATCATTTTACTAAATCATTACTTTTCTATTTCACCTATTAAACTGAAATTTTTCCCTCACAATCTTCAATTCCGTCGTTATTCGTCAATCTCCAATACATGAAAAAACAACTATTTAAATAAGTGTCTTGGCTCTTAACTCGTTACACCGTTAATAATAATCTCCTTCCTGCCTGCCGATGTGTTTATCTCTAATATCCGTGACAATGCGATTAACATAACTAAATACGGAGTTCTTCTCGTTATCGATATAAACACTACTTTCAAAGGAAAACATTTTCTATACAATGCAACGACAAGCCATCCGTCTTTTTCAGCGGCCTGAATGAGACTCATCTAAAACGCAGGAAACATCGATACTTGAAGATTTTGTATGTGAATTTAAAGATCTTTTGGGAATTTGGAAACTTGATGATAAAAATTACTAAGCCCCTCTGAGTCAGTCTGTTTGTTCAAAGCATTATTGCCCTCTTTCCTGATGTGAATCATCTCGGAAATCAGCCTTTTCCTGTAATTAGTTTCCCTATCAATGATTTTAACATTCGACCAATTCATGCCATGCCTATACTGTAATCTATGATTGCTTATGACCGAGGAGAGCTCACTTCCTACTTTCAAAATGTCTTTCCCATGTTCATCTACTTTCTTTCCTAACCTCCGTTTTGTCTGCCCAATGTATACTTTGTTGCAGTTTGGCTCGAAGCATTCTAATTTATATGCTACTTTCATTTCATTATTTATCTCTATACTGTCTTTACCCGTCTTTATCAAATTCCTCGAAGAGTTTGTAACTGTTTCCACCACATTTATGTCAAATTTCTGAACCAATTTTCCAATTTTTTCTATTAAACCTCGAACATTAGGTATACTCATATTATTTTTACAATGTTCCTTTAATTCAACAACTCTTTGACAATCTGAATTAATCTTCTTATATTTCAACTGTTTTACTCTTATATTTATTGTTCCTTTAATCAACTCTTTAGGGTAATCATTATTCAATAATGTCTCCGTTACTTTTTGAATGTTTTCTTTATGAAATTTCTCATCTGATAGTAAAATTGCTCTATCAATTAATCTTTTGATTACACTATCCTTATATTTCATCGGATGATTTGACCAAAAATTAATGTATCTATCTGTATTCGTCGGTTTCCTGTACCTTATTCGGGTCCTGGGGGGGGGACCCGAACAAGGGTCTGAAACGTAGAGAGAATAAAGAATTAATTTAAAAAACTGACTGGTAGAAACTGCTTAAATGAAAGTTCATTAAATACAATATTACCAGTGAAAAGAAGAATACCAAAAATATCATAGGAACCTTTTTTTTTTTTAAATACTTCATCTTTTTGACAAATATGTTCCATTATGTTTAGTGGTATTATATCTTTTCGTAGTAAATCGTTATTCATAATTTTCTAATTCATATTTCGTAAAAAAATTAGAAGTTGTTTCACAAAAAAAAAAAAAAAAATAAGATTTTGAACCTTGGGATTTCGATAATTTGTTGTAGTTTTCTTTTTTCAATCAAACAATTGATTTTTCCTGACCAAACCGCGTGTTACAACGTGGTAACCATGGAGCGAAGCCCGCTGTTGACAGCTAATACACAATATAATTTGCAATCTGTAGATTTCAAATTTTTCGAAACCATCTTAGTAAAACTGGTATAATTATTGTAATTGGTACAATATAAAAATTTTTACTATTCATTATTGTTGTATGTAAAATCTAAATGACGTAATGTGCAAGAGTCACTCCAGCTCAGATTTACACCCCCCATCACAGATATCATTGATATTATTTTTTTAATGTTTTTCAATACAAACAAATCGATACGTGTTTTTTTTTAGTGAAAAAAAAATTTTTTCACGGCTGTACGATTTTTTAAAGTTTGAAAAAACGCCGATTTTTACATGAAAGTAGCATTTTTTAGCGCCTAAAACTCGAAAACGGTTAATTTGAGACGAAATTGTTAAGAGTAAAAAAATTTTACTCATAACTTTCACTTTTTACGTGTATAAAAAAAAAATTGTCTAAACATTTTTTACTCAACAAAAGTTAAAAATTGTTAAACAAATTGATGTATCTCAAATATATCAGTAAAATGTTGATTTTTTTTTCACAGTTTGAATCTCTAGAGATAATCGAACAAAAAATTCTTTAGTTTAGAGTGGCTTTCGAAGTAGTTCAAAAGATATAAGAAATAAAAGAGCGACGCGCGCGACCAGCGCGAGCTGCGCTTTTCGTACCGCGTTGAGGTCTCGATAAGCGCACAGTGTTGCTGTTAGGCAAGGTTAATATGAATAAAAAAATGAAATGATCTTCGTTATGGATGTTTAAAAATTATCTATTTCTCTACTGTGCACTTAAAAAACTTCTTATACCTTTTTAATTCAGCTATTTTTTATATCTACGAAATCGATAATGTTATTGCACAGGCATATTTTAAACCTTTTTTCTTTTTCAATATTAAAAAAAGGCAACTGCATTGTTCACTGAAGAGTTAATTGTCAAGCAATTCTCTTTTCAAAATAGAGTTTCCAAAGAATTCATACTTGAGCTTAAACTCAATCTTTGGTCGAGTTATTTAACTTTGAAACCAATTAAAATATTTTTATATCACAGTACCGTAATAAACAACTTTTAAACATCCATAACGAAGATCATTTCATTTTTTTATTCATATTAACCTTGCCTAACAGCAACACTGTGCGCTTATCGAGACCTCAACGCGGTACGAAAAGCGCAGCTCGCGCTGGTCGCGCGCGTCGCTCTTTTATTTCTTATATCTTTTGAACTACTTCGAAAGCCACTCTAAACTAAAGAATTTTTTGTTCGATTATCTCTAGAGATTCAAACTGTGAAAAAAAAATCAACATTTTACTGATATATTTGAGATACATCAATTTGTTTAACAATTTTTAACTTTTGTTGAGTAAAAAATGTTTAGACAATTTTTTTTTTATACACGTAAAAAGTGAAAGTTATGAGTAAAATTTTTTTACTCTTAACAATTTCGTCTCAAATTAACCGTTTTCGAGTTTTAGGCGCTAAAAAATGCTACTTTCATGTAAAAATCGGCGTTTTTTCAAACTTTAAAAAATCGTACAGCCGTGAAAAAATTTTTTTTTCACTAAAAAAAAACACGTATCGATTTGTTTGTATTGAAAAACATTAAAAAAATAATATCAATGATATCTGTGATGGGGGGTGTAAATCTGAGCTGGAGTGACTCTTGCACATTACGTCATTTAGATTTTACATACAACAATAATGAATAGTAAAAATTTTTATATTGTACCAATTACAATAATTATACCAGTTTTACTAAGATGGTTTCGAAAAATTTGAAATCTACAGATTGCAAATTATATTGTGTATTAGCTGTCAACAGCGGGCTTCGCTCCATGGTTACCACGTTGTAACACGCGGTTTGGTCAGGAAAAACCAATTGTTTGATTGAAAAAAGAAAACTACAACAAATTATCGAAATCCCAAGGTTCAAAATCTTATTTTTTTTTTTTTTTTTGTGAAACAACTTCTAATTTTTTTACGAAATATGAATTAGAAAATTATGAATAACGATTTACTACGAAAAGATATAATACCACTAAACATAATGGAACATATTTGTCAAAAAGATGAAGTATTTAAAAAAAAAAAGGTTCTAATGATATTTTTGGTATTCTTCTTTTCACTGGTAATATTGTATTTAATGAACTTTCATTTAAGCAGTTTCTACCAGTCAGTTTTTTAAATTAATTCTTTATTCTCTCTACGTTTCAGACCCTTGTTCGGGTCCCCCCCCAGGACCCGAATAAGGTACAGGAAACCGACGAATACAGATAGATACATTAATTTTTGGTCAAATCATCCGATGAAATATAAGGATAGTGTAATCAAAAGATTAATTGATAGAGCAATTTTACTATCAGATGAGAAATTTCATAAAGAAAACATTCAAAAAGTAACGGAGACATTATTGAATAATGATTACCCTAAAGAGTTGATTAAAGGAACAATAAATATAAGAGTAAAACAGTTGAAATATAAGAAGATTAATTCAGATTGTCAAAGAGTTGTTGAATTAAAGGAACATTGTAAAAATAATATGAGTATACCTAATGTTCGAGGTTTAATAGAAAAAATTGGAAAATTGGTTCAGAAATTTGACATAAATGTGGTGGAAACAGTTACAAACTCTTCGAGGAATTTGATAAAGACGGGTAAAGACAGTATAGAGATAAATAATGAAATGAAAGTAGCATATAAATTAGAATGCTTCGAGCCAAACTGCAACAAAGTATACATTGGGCAGACAAAACGGAGGTTAGGAAAGAAAGTAGATGAACATGGGAAAGACATTTTGAAAGTAGGAAGTGAGCTCTCCTCGGTCATAAGCAATCATAGATTACAGTATAGGCATGGCATGAATTGGTCGAATGTTAAAATCATTGATAGGGAAACTAATTACAGGAAAAGGCTGATTGGAATGACCCGCAATCATATTGTTGAATCTGCAGACAGATTGTATCACTTGCAATATTATTGTAAACCTTACAGTTTATTGTTTAATTTGCATTGTGTAGATTATAAATTAACCGAAATTATCCAGTTTAAATTGTAATAGAGATTGTAATTTGTACAATATAACAATTCTTACTGTACATTAAGGTGGTCCTTATTTGGGTCATTTTTGAAAATCGATGGACACATCCCCCTAAAAGTTTTGAAATGTCAAAAAAATGCGAGTGTAAAAATTTCATCGTGATTGATGCATAGTAACTTGTGCCGCAAGAAAGCCAAAGTTTTGAAAAATCGCTATTCTTACAACAAAAATTTTTGTCGTTAAAACAATCCCTTCTTTTTTCTTAGTGGTCTCTTTGTCCTAACAGTTTTATGATTTAACTCGTAAGCGATACCTGAAATTCGAAGAAAATTTTCAAATGTCTACATTTAGTATATAGAGTTTCATTCACGAATGAATATGATGACATCTTATTTCAATCACATTTTATTTCAATCACATTTTTCATCATTGACATGATATTTTAATGACATTCTAATCCAATAACAAAAATATGGAAAAGTATGCCCTGAATAAACTCTGTTCAAAAAGATTTCCTATACATACAATGAGCTACTTTTGAGAAAAACTGAATCTAAAAAACTCTTGAGTTTTACCAAATGCCGGGGGGAGGGGAGAGGGAAAGATTCGCATTTGTTAAATTAAGCTAAAATAAAAGCCTCCTCACCGTTTGCGATTTAAAATGACGACAGTTAATTTTTAAAAAATATTTGCGATTGTCTATAGTCCGTTTTTGCTTGAAAATGTGACTTTTCGATCGTTTTTGACCGAGTAGAACTTGAAACAAGTTAAGAGTTTTTACAAAAAAATGTTTGTTCCTTCAAGAGCAAGCACTAGAGAACAATATTTTGGAGAAATTTGAGTAGATCACTTATAATATGGAGAAACTGCGAATTTTTTAAATAAATTCGTCATTTTACAGAACTTCTTGATTTCGTCTGGAAATGAACCTCATATTCATTTGTGAAAATTTGAAAAATTGTTTTCGGAATCCAGGTATCACTTACGAGTAAAATCAAAAAAATATTGGGACAAATAGACCACTTAGAGGAAAGTAGGGAAAATGGTTATTTTTTCAAACTTTACCCTTCTTGCGGCACGGGTCAATATGCATCAATCACGATGAAATTTTTACACTTGCATTTTTTTGGCATTTCGAATGTCTTAAGGGGGTGCGTCCATTGATTTTCAAAAATGACCCAAATAAGGACCACCCTGCTGTACATACAATATTGTAATAAGTGAAAATAAAAATGATAATATTTGTAATAATATTGTAAAACCTGCAATATTATTCTGTAACTTTTTATGTTCCAGTACTTTTTACCATATATAAGTGAGAAAGTACTAGATTTTTTCTAAGTGCAAGGACGATGGGGGACGCAGGCGATTCACGCGATATGAAGCGGTGGATTAGAGGCGGCTTTTCACTCGTTTTCGGGTGGGTATTGTGCTGTGTCGGGGGCCATAATACGGTTATGATTTAGTTTTGGACGTGTGGATGCTGCTGCTGCAAAGGGAGAGAGAGGGCATAAATAAACGACGGTGGCGGTGGCGGCGGAGCTGTTTGGGCCGGGTTAGGGTCCCGAATGTTCAACGCTGACGGTGTCAAGTTACTTACCGCTCTTCTACCATCCACCCCTTACACATACAAATCTTTCCTCGCAGATAATATTATTATGCTTTATGCCTTGCACGAGGGAATGCCGTCACTCACACGAGTGCACCTTCCTTCACGTGTTAACGCCGTAACACTCGTCTACAGTAGTATCTTCATCAACTCTTTATTCGTGTGTAAACATCTTCAGGGACCACAAAAAAAACCCAAGACTCTCTGAATCGGGAAGCTGTAAATATACTGGTAAACTTTTATAATGATAGACTTGATTTTGGTCTGTTCTGGTGGCTTGGGAATGGAGGAAAAATAAGTTAATTTTACAGAAAAATTGGCGTCAAAGTATTTTTTCTAGTTTCCATGATTCTGAATATTATCAAGTGCAACTTTTTTAGTTTATGGTTGTGGTCATTATTTTAGTAGTTGAAGTTGGCAGGTTTGAATAACTAGTTGGATTAGAGATGTTGATAGGTTATATTTATATTTTTTTAGTTTAAATTGCTAATGAAAACAATATTTTGTATCACTTAGAAATAGAAATTCTATTTATTGATATTTTATTGAAGTACATACTTCAGAAACGTTGCAATAATAAAAAAATCTTGGAAATGCTCAGGTTTTTATTTTTTGTCAATATCACTTTTTTCTTATCATCAAAAATCGATTGAGATATTTTTTTAAGGTTAGAAAAAATGTTATTCAACTGCAGGGTCCCTATTTAAACCAAATTATTACGATCCTCCAAGCTCTAACCTACAGTTCGAACCTTGAGATAAAGCATAAAAATTATACACTTATGAATGTTAGTTGTCACAGTGTAAGCAATTAAAAAATTGAGTAAAAAATTAAAGGAGAACATCGAATTCCTCGAATCTATGAAGATATTCAAAAAATATTACAAATCTATAAGGATATTCAAGAATCTTACAAAATTTTATGAATATGTACCTATACAAGACGGTGTACTTTAACAAACGCGAAACATTAAATTAATATAGTTCTTGGCCAAGCCAAATATATATGAATATTCAATCTAACTAATTATAAAACCTCACAGTCTGCAAAGTCATTGATTTACCAGCTACTGAAGTTAGTTAAATGGAGGTACCAAGCTAGTAGTACTATCCAGTAATAGTCAGACAAAATAATAATTAAAGTAAAATTTCACTCCAAAGTTCGATTTGCAAGAGAGTCACTAAAGAAATTAAGAGATTACCTTTCCTGTGCATGGCTGTCATCAGTTGTTATTGAGGAATGTGTACACACCAATTTCCATGACTGCGAGTCTCGAAATCCGATCTTAAAAAAGGAGTTTGGGCGTCGTCACTAGAGGTTTCACGACAGAGCGCCTCTCGCACTTATTTTGTAGTACATACAGAGTATACTTCAAAAGTGTGAAAACGCTGAAAAATTCTCCTTTCCTGTAACCATTGTATACCGGTACTGATTCAATGAAAAGGAGTCCTAAACAAACGCAATAAGTACACTACATTGTATGTTCTTTATGTTATGTTGTGATAATCTCTTCACGTTTTTAATCTTTACAAATTTTTTGTCCGTCGCGAGATATATAAGTAGTATGATATACTAAGTGACGTGGCTCTTAAGCTTGCAGAGCAAAGTCAGCAAAATCGAAAAATTTTTGTTGCGAAATTCAAGACTAATTGAAGGCTCATTAAATGCCCTAATTAAAAATTCAGGTCTCCATGCAGCTCCATGGGTTTACCGAAAAATAAACGTTTTGCGAGCTCAAGTTTAAGCCAGCAGAAAGATGCAAAAAAAACTTGAACTATTTGAATCAAAATTCTTTTTACCTAAAAATTCAAGGCTACTTAAAGGCTCTAAGAAAAACATAAATATAAAATTGATTGGAAAAAAAATTTTCGGAAATTTTGGCGATTTCTATCTTGAGAGATTCGAATCAGCAGAGCAATGCAGAAAAAGCGTTAAAAACTATTTTCATTAACATTTCTTCAATTTAAAAATTCAAGGCTACTCATTGGCTCGAGGAAAATCATAAGAAGAAATAGATTGACACAATAACTTTTACGAAAATTAACGGTTTTCATTATGCAATGCGTGAAAACTAGCAGAGCTAGGTCAGGAAATTGCTCAAAACAAATATTATAAAAAAATTGAACAATGTTACAATGAATGGCCTTTCAATCCGGAAAATATCATAAAGTTGGATAAAAATTTGATATTAATTTTTGAAAATCTATGTTAGTTGTCGCCAGAATAAGAGGGTAGTGTCCCGCTTTTCGGTCCTGCGCGCGAGACACTACCAAGTCTTCTTGACCAGTAATATAACACTAAATAACCACGATTTTCGTGTTCACCAACATTTTTCGTCAAGACGAATATGTTTTAAAGTTATTTATAAGTTACTCGAACTAACTTTTTTTTAATATTAAGGGTCGTATGTCTAAGGATACATTCTTTTATCCAAATTCCACAAAATTTTCATTTTTTTCGAACATGAAATTTGAGACTCAAAATAAACATATTCGTAAAGCTTAGAATAATCGAGAAATCACGTCTTAGTTGAAATTCTTAATTTCAAGTTTCTGAGATTCACAATTGACAAGTTACAGATTATGGCTATCTAAAATCTTCATGGTTTGTTTTTGAATTTCAGAGAATGTCTTATATTTCGTTTTTTAGAAAGGTGAATTTTTAATTCTCCGGTTGTTGAATCTTGAAACCATAGAATTTAGCGGGCTAGGAAATCTTGAAAATTCCGAATTCGATATTTTCAAGAACCTTTTTCCTGCTATAATTTTTTAATTAAAAGTTTTCTTACATAGTATTTCGGAACTCACAGAAAATCCGTCACAAGAGTCTTCCCATTTCTAGAATTTCTGAAAATTATATGACTAATTCAAACTTTATGTATCATAATTTATTTATAAAAGTATGCACCATTATTTTACACATGTCAGTGAAATTTCTAAATTTTACGTTATTCCAAATCCTGGATCTACTAACAAATTAAAGGTTTGAAATTTTTATAAATGAAAATAACAAGCCTTGTCTGAGTGATTGAAATAACTAAGAAAATGCTATGGGGTAGAAATAGAAGCTGTATAAGGATTGTAAAAAAGGGCGACTTGTTGCGCTTCCGTTGGAAAACATGTTTGGAAGTGAAGCTGCAACATCCCCAATTCGACCCTCGTGTTTGGCGCGTGCAGATTATACTACGTAGACTCTTGAGGCGGTTTTACATCCCGTTCACGATGTAACGTATTCTTAGTACGACATTCATTAGTACGACAAAATTTAAGACCTATAATTTACACTTAGAAATATAGTAACGTATGTGTATAATTCTAAAACTTTAAAATAACTCCAATAATTTGGTCAGTAAAAGAAATGAAGAATAAGATTGTTAAAAGAATGGAATAAATAATCGTTCAAAAATGAAAAATTTCTCGACAATCTTTTTCTCTCTTCACCTTTTTTATCATGTGACTCACTCTTTAGTTTCTCAAGTGTCACACTATTTTTAAAGAAAACCAAAAAAATCTTTTGTACGTGAGGAATTTTCCAAGTTCATGGCCCCGGCATCTGCGAAATTTGCAAGATTAGAATCTCTGATTTCCTCGTTTTGAAAGACACTTCTTTTTCATCGTCCAACTTTCGACGCTTCAAAACGCATGAATGCGGATCTACTGAAAAATCCCTACTCCAAACTTAAAGTTTTCTAAATTTCAATTTTATCTTGTGCTAATGAGGCATCATTACGTGATATCTTGAACGTGGGAAAAGTCGCGAAAATCTAGGCGTCGGCCCATGGGGCTGGCTCGGCGAGCACATGTACAGCTGTATCGAAGAAGAAGCGAGGCTTCGGCGCGAGAGGTGGCTGATTTTTTACGAGCTAGCCGAATATTTATGAGGCGAGCGGGTGAAATTAATTTATGTAGCCGCATAGGTTGCCACGTAATTTATTCGAGGTGGGTGCGCGCGATCACTCACTCGCTCCTGACTCTTCTCTTTCTTATTATTTACTTCACATCCTTCCTTGGAACTTGCTGGTAGTCAGAAAATCTCAGCCCGTTAGAAACTTGCAACACGGGAGCTTCTCTTCCAACACACGTGCTTTCAGTAAATAAAAACAAAAAAGGGAACTATGTAGAAGAAATATTTGTGGGAAATCTGAAGAGGTGTCTACGGTCTCTAAGGTAATTGAGAGTCCTTCGATATACGTCCTCTTAATGTGAGAAAGTGTTATGTTTGCAAAAATATAGTGGGTGTTAAAATGTAAAAAAATAGAACATAACTATGAAAAATGAAGAAAAACTATTAGAAAATTGTCATAAAATGATAATTCAGTTAGGAGATAAAGAGATAACAGGGAGCAGTACAAATTTACATAAATTGTAAGTAATTCGTAAAATTTTTGAACTTTTAAAAATGTTTTAAACTGCAGAATTATACTTTAATTTATTATTCAACTTAGATACTATATGTAACATTATGAAAGTCACCTGAGAACACCAAAAAAAAGTTGACGAAATCTACTAGATAGTGCAAGAAATACACGAAGTTTTCAAAAAATAATAATGAAATTTGTGTAAAAGATTAAATTTTGGAATGTTTCGAAAAAATATTCAATAACACGTATACTTATAAATGTATATAGAAATATACATAAAGTATATGGATTCTTGAAATTCTACGTAGAAATATCTAAAACACAAAAATTATGTACAGAAAAAAACAGAAATTCTACAAAAAAAAAAAATTCTACCAGCTAAAAAAATTTATGAAAGATTTTACCAGAAACAAAGCAAGCTAACAAAACCTGCGAGTAGTAACAAAAGCAAAATCAATACAAAAACTACGAAACACATAAAGAAACAATGCAAATCAACAAAAAAAACTACTTGTACTTTACAAAAACTACAGAAAACAAATATTTTTCATTAAAAACATACCATATATATTATTGGGAAAAATACGGAAAAGAAAGTAAAAATATCAAAACCACTAAAATTACAGAAATTCTACAAGATACAGTTGAGTCATGGCAGTATAAAAAGGCTGGCTAAATTTATAACAAACTACAAGAAATACAAAAAAATAATAATACTTATAAGAATCATGAAGTTTATTTAAAGCAGCAGACTTCCAAAACTATTCAAAAAAACCACGAAAATCTAGCAATACCTGCAAAAATGAATGAACATAAAACAAAAGTTCACAAAATCACATGTACTCATCAAGCAAAGTACTATATGAAAGACTATGAAAAATTACAAAAAGGCAAGTACAAATTTAACAAGTAACAAAAATCACTAAAACGCTACAAGAAGATACATTAAATCCACACGATTGCAAGATAAAGAAGTTATCTAAGTTTACAGTAAGTTACTAAAAATAAAGAAACTACAAGAAACAAAAAATAAGAAATCATGAAATGAAAATGATGATAGTAATTTTTACAAATAATGAATTAAAAATAAAAATACTGAAAAATAGAGGGTTTTTAGTCATAATTTTTAGGTCATAAAACAATGAAAAAGCCACGAAAATTCACCAGTACCTTTCAAAATATATAACAATAAGATAAAAGTATGAAAAATCACATAGGTACATATGAAAAAAAAAAATAAAATTGTACTACGAATTTCATAAAGATTTGTAAAATAAAAAAAATACAACAAATTACAAAAATGCTGCAGGAAAATAAGTAACGTAAAAATTTTACAGAAAACTACAAGAAGTACAAAAAATCACTAATTACTGTAAAAAAAAATTTACAAAAATGTTTGAAACAACTGTTTTATGAAATTAAAAAACCTTCCTAAAAACTATAGTACATGAAAAAATTCGAATACCTCTAAAAATTCACAAAACTGAGAAAAAAGCACAAAACCAAGTGTGAAGAGACATGAAAATAAAAAAAAAATACAATAAACTACAAAAATTCTACAGGAAAATACAGTAACATAAAAATTTCACAAAAAACAGCAAGAAACAAAAAATCACGAATTATTGTAAAAAATAATATAAAAATGTTCCAAACAACTGTTTAATGAAACTAAAAAACCATTTCAAAAACTATAGTATATAAAAATCTACGAATACCTCCAAAAATTCACTAAACTGAGAAAAAGCACGAAACTAAACGTGTAAAGAGACCAATCCAATGCAGTTTAAAATTGCAGTCACAATCAGAACAATATGGTTTTTTTAAATTTTTTGCAGTTCCGTGTAATTTTGCGTACTTTTTGCATAACTCATTTCTGAGAATATCGAGAATTTATTTTTGAACTGTTTGGAACTCATATACAAAAATCATTCTTTTGGAGAATAATGACTAACTGTAAGTCGAAATTCACAGTATAAATTCGAAAACACTTGTTTCACTTTATGGTCTCGGTCTAGATTTTATTTTTGGTGTACTTCTCCCATAGTTTACATTGTCTGCTTTCTCCACTTTTGAATGCTCGCTCATTACCGAACAGTAACGAGCGTATTGTGATAAAATGCAGTGGAAATTTCGCGGCGCCCGTCAATATGTACTCTGCGAAGAGTCGGCGCCAAGCTATTAAATTCTTCGGCCGCAACAATGTAGTTCCCAAGCTCTCGCCCCTGGAATTAATCGGATCGATGTATATAATGCAAGAAAAGCGCCCGTTTTACTGAAAAAAATGAAAAAAAAAGGAAGAAAGAAAGGAGGAGGTAACTGCGAAATGGCTGCAATGTCGTAATCTAGATGGGGATAATAGAGGAAGGCCTACTCGTTTCTTTTGTTGGGTCAAAGGTGCGTTAACAAGTAGCCATTGTGCAGATGCCCGCGTCAAGATGCCTCTTTTTTTCCTTTTTCTATCCTCGTGCTCTATATTATATCTACCCTCTTAAAAATCTATCTCTTTCAATTGCTTCGAACCTCTCTCTCTCTCGTGTTTGCTGGGAGAGAGGAACAGTGTATTGTGCGTTTTCCAGTGGCGTATTTGATGAGGAAATTTATGGGCTGCGAAGATTTTGGGATTCTGGATTGATTTTTGGATTTTCATACAGGAAAACAGTATTTGAAATTTGAATTATGTGATGTTATAAAGCAATCAGTGGTATTAGCTAGGAATCCATGAGTTGCTAGGAAGATGGGAGAAAACCAATCTTTAAAACGTCCAAAAACGAGTAATTTTATGTACAAATATGTTTTCAATTAAATTTTTCAAGATTCATGAAATAAATATGTGTAAAGAGAAAAAAAAACCTAAAACTCATTAACATTTTGAAGTTTTTGAGTTACACTCTTAGAAACATTTTTTTTAAAGAAATTATTGCAAAATTATCTGAAAAATTGATTATAATCTAACAAATTCACTGTAGTCCCTTTTTGAAAAACGTTTTATCGACGCCTTTGGCCCTTAAGTCTATTATAACAGCATATACACACTTTCTAGCTCCGTGGGGTCTCATCTCACGGGCTTAACTTTACGATCTCTCGAAATCTCTCATCTCTCGAGGGCTCTTGCACGGCACCAAAACCAATAGAGCGAGTGTAGTAAAGTGTGTATAATGTAAAAAGAGAGAGAAAACGAAGGGGCTAATAGGGCCAAAATTATAACAGGCCGCTGAGCATGCGTCGACTGCTCTTATTCCGCTTCGTTGCCGGATAAAAAGACGTACGAGGCATCGATTTATTATGCTCCTTAGGCGTAGATAATCCCTATAAGGCCATGTTCAATGTCGATATTATATACTCGATGCAATATATACATACCTTGTTGCATTGCATAGTACTTGCTTTTCTTCCTGTCCTTTTTCTGTTTCAGCTCGCAAATTCATTCCAGCCTTCGACTTTTGTCAATTGCATCCTGTACAATCTTTCTCATTGATGCACCGAGAAAAAAATCTTGTACTTTCTGCCATATATATTGTAAAAAGTACAATAATATTGTACATTTTACAATAATATTGCAGTTTTTACAAGTATATTTTAGTTTTCACAATATTATTGTAAAACCTGCAATATTTATTTTACTCATTACAATAGTGCATAGTAAAACCGCTATATTATACAAATTACAATATGTATGCCACTTTATACTATATAATTTCAGAAAAATGAAAATCTGAAAATGAAAATTTTACTTTACAAATTGTAATATTTACCATACGGTTTTTCCACGTTTCCTGAGGTCAGCCAACTGGGAACAGGTGGCGACCGGTTTTTTTTCTCGCCCGCAATTTATTTACACATGCATTAAAATAGAAATAATGCATTGCTTTTTTCAACTTTTTCGAATACTGTATCATATTACAATATGATGCATTTGAAACCTAGAAAGTACACAAAAATGTTGCAAAAAGAACCTATACAGATCTGCTTACTGAACAAACAGTATAGAATTTTCAAAAATCTGGATGAATAGCAGTTATATGATATTGAAAAAAGTACAAAAAGTATAGTAGAAAACGGAAGATGTAGAGGAGTTTTTACAACAAAATATGTCTATAATTACCATATCATTTGACAATATTTACAATATGTTATTTCAAAAACTGATATATTATCTAGCAAAAAGTACGATATGTCAGAGTGGTTCCCGTTTACTACACAGTATTGTACTAATTACTACACATATTTTTTTCTCAGTGTGCCTTCACTTGAATCGAATTCGAAAATATGGGAACACGTTCGAAAAAGCAAAGGCATTAATGAGAAAGACTGTACACTAATTAATTACATGTCCTAGTGCGTATTAGGCAGAAAAAATGTTCAGGAAGGGTTTTTTAGATAAATATATTCTCTTCATATTTTATAATTTGTAAGCTTTGACTGTCTGGTAACAGAAGTACAATTTTTTCAATTTTTTGTATATAGGGATTTTCAAGTTACACAACTTTTAGGGTCCGATATTGCCCATTTTTCAGATATGTACTTATTTAATGTAATGGAATTCGATTTTTGTCATTTTTTCCTAATACTTTTGGTATTTTTAAGAATTCTTTATTATATCTACAAATTGCAGGAATTTCTCAAATAATAATGGATTTCTACTCAATTTTCCAGAATTTAATGCTCTAAGAATCAAAGTTCTGAAAAATTTGAGTATTTTTATAGATTTATAAGAAAATCATAGATTTTAACTACATATTTTATAGATTTCTAAAATTTTGTGTTGTATGTTCTCAATAAAATTTGTTGTATTTTCTGGAATTTTGATAGAATTGCAGTATTCTTCGGATTGCATTACACTCCTAGAATTTTATACTATACTATAAAAAACTGGAAAGATTACAATAATTTTAATAGATTTGTTAGAAAACAGTGGGTATTATTATATTCATACACAGTTTTTATCTCACTTTTTTCGGAATTTACACAAATTGAAGAATTTCCTTGTATTTTCATGAATTTATGTATAGGCAGTTTTTTAGAATCGTACGCTCTGAGATTCAAGGTTTTAAAATTTTCAAGAAAATTATATCTACATAGCTTTTCAGTATTACAAGATTTCTTTTGTTTTTTGCATTTTTTGAGAATTTATGACATTTTCAAGAAGTCTTTAGCAATTTTTTAAGATTGTTTTATTTCTAGATATCAATGCACTAGAATTCAAATTTCGATTGAACTTCAGTTATGTCATATTTTTCTGGAAAAATCACCACATCTATACAGATTTTTTATGTTTCGTAGGTTTTTTGTATTTTTTGTAGAATTCAAAGATTTTGTTACGTTCCATAAAATTTTTATAAATTATTCGATAAGCCTTTTAGAATTTATTGCTCTAGAACTTAAAGTTTTATAGATTATCGGTATTTGTTCGGATTTTTCAAGAACCTATTATTTTATAGAATTCAATAATTATTAGTATTTCTTCAGACATTGTATGGTTCGAAAGATTTTCTGGTATTTTCATTAATTCCTATAAATGACTCAAACTCGATGCTCCAGGATTCAGTTTTTTTTTAGATTTTTAGCATTTTCGTAGTGTTGTTTTTCTTCGCAATTCACTGGGTCGAATCAATTTTTGAAATTATAATTTTTTACTTTATCCAAGCTGAAGAGTAATGATTAGAATTTTGTTTTGGTAAGTATTCTTCTGAAGCCAGGGTTGTTGTCATTTTCAAGTTACGAAAATTTAGAATGCTGAATATTGTTCAACATCGAGAACTTACTTAAAACTTTTTGTTATGTCCACTAGATTTCAGTCTGTACATTTTCGATTATTTCCATTTATTTCACTAACAATTATGATTTTTTTAAAAATTATTTTTTATAATTACTCTTTATATCAGTAATTTTCATGATTTTTTAAAATTCTTATATGAAGTAATAATTATTATTTTCGAACTTTGGGATGAGTTTAGACTCTCAAAACCCCCCTTTGCTTTCGTGCCTGACATTTAATAAAGTCATGAAGAAATCTGAAAGACTCTGAAAATTTATTTTTTCATCTTTTCCAAATTAGAATATGAAATTTCCAACAATAACTTACTAAGAATTTGGTATCAATAACAAATTCAATAATTAGAAGATTTGAAAATATGAATATTCTTAAAACTGTACGCTAATAGTAATAATAATGAGTTCAAATAGAAACGAACGAGAGAGGAAGTAAAATGCGAAAGCATAAAAGAGTCGCTCATCTGTGCGAGAAAACAGGCTGCAGATGCTCTTTTTCGATCAAAGGATTCCAGATAAGATCGCGTCCTCTTTCGAAATTTCGATAGCTGACACGATCCCAAAAGGCCAAGTACAATATCCGTCACGAGGGCGCTCTATTTTCCCTTATCGCGCTGATGGTAACTCGGGGGTAAAAAGAAACAACTCCAACGACCATGAATGATTTCATACTGTTCTTTATTACTTTAAATAACATCAACTTTATTCAATACACCTTTGATACATACAAACTTGCATACATCGAGGCTTACTTCATCTCTTTCTCACTCAGACAATAAAATTGTGCATCGGTATACGACATTTTTAGTCCTTTTTTCGTCTTCGCCCTGTTAAACACGTTTACGTAAACATTTTGCAAACATTGTGTATACAGTGTCATAGTACACTGTTAACATTATGTTCGCGTTATATATACGCAAAATTTGTGTGAACTGCGTTCTTTGATTTTATGATGAATTGGGTACGCAGGAAAATGTAAACATGTCTAGTAGGGCACATGTTGGCAGCGACAGGAGTAAAAGTTTCGGAATCTGAAACATGTATGTATAAAATGTGCAGTACGTAATCAAAAATGTCAGGTAACCTAGTGAATACCCTTTCTTTGATAGGACGTAGAAACTTTTTATGGTTCTCGCATTTTATCTGTTTCAAGGGTGAGGAAAATTAACCTTTTATTTTCAGGGTTGCCTGTAAATCTGGTGAGAGTCATAGACTTGATTGGCAAAAACGAATGTTTGGGTATAAAAAAAAATTTTTTTTTCTTTGCCATTCTTCAATATCGATCGTAGAAAAAAATTGCAAAAGAAAAACTGTCTATAAATTTTGCAAGGTATTAATTTCTCCATCCCTGAAAATGCTTTTTTATGCTCCTTTTTCAAAAATTCGTGCGTTGTGTTATACATGCAGAAAAAGGGTGAAAACGACTCAGTCCACATTTTCGTAAATCCAACAAAAGTTTTTGTTGCATAACAATATCGCTTTTGTGTTGGATAAACGAGAATTCGTTTGTCCTTTTGCTATCGAAATTTTATGCATATTGTACATCTCTTTCCTCATTTACACGATACTATATATATGTTTTTATTCATTCATATATTCATTTACTTGTCGATCTATTTATTTAAATTTGTTAGCTTGTTTTTACACGTTTAGTCTACATACACTCACGTGGCACTGCGCAATTCTACTGTTTTAAGGACGAGTTTTTTTTCTGCGGAATTTTCAGTCTTTAACTTTGTTTTACAAAACGATGCATTGGAAATTATTTTAATGTTTATTTATTTATAATAATGAAAATTTGTGGTTTTACTAGAAACCATATTCGGTTATTTACCTTTATAATTTGTTATAGTTATTTTAATGTTTGCGATTCGATATGGGGTATGTGAAAAATGAGCTATTTCTTTATACTTTTCCAATATTTATGGAACCGAAAACCGCAAAATTGTGCAGAAAAATTTGTCTGTACGAACATTTGTGCGTTTAATTCTCGATGGGATTTTTCTACGATTTTATAAACGACTTTTTTGTGCAGTTTCATGAGATCAAATTTGTTTTTGATCCATTCCATGTTTTTTTATGTGTTTAGGAATTTCTGTCTTGTTCCATTGTTTCCTGAAAGAATGATACTTACTCTCTAACGAACCTAAAAATATTTTCTCAAAAGTGGAAAAAAAACTCACTCAGAAATACGAGAATTAAAACATTGTGAGATTTTCATCGTAAATTTTCAAAACTCCAAATCCAAAGGAATTAAGCAAACTGCAAGTAAATCATTTCATGAATATAACATCAATTTATGTAAACTCACAAAAAAATTTTTGTCCGTTAAAATTAGGCAGCCAAAACCAGTTAGACATTCACTAGAAAAGGGTTAGAGGCTATAAGTTATCAGAGTCTCTTTTTCAAATCATCAGCAAACACTTGTAAACTTAGGCTTCGAAATTTTCGACCGAAAAGAAAAAAATAGAATTAATAGCCCCAACAACACGTTGTCATTTTCGTAATAAAGAAAAAAAGACGCGTGATAAAAGACGAGAAAAAGCGTGTCATCTCTTGATCACGATAAGCAAATTAATTCGAGGCTGGTTTCGTTTCGACAGGAACAAGACAAAATTTCGTTTATAAATTCACATCGGTCCAGCTCGAAAAAAAAAAAAAAGGATTAGGACATTGTGCACTGTTAAGAAATCCTAGCCAAAATTATTGTGCTCGTTTAGCAAACGATTGTAAATATTCGTAAAATAATTGGCGTATGTGAAATTCAATGAAAAAATAGTTGCATGGTTGCGTACAATCGCGCAATGACACTGCACGTTTTCTGCATTTTGGCCAACGAGTCGATCGTTTTTGACCCCCCATCGTAAAATAATACTAATTATAATATATGTGTGCCTAAATTACATCAATATCGCTAATTCGACGTGCCTCGCGCGTACACTATCTACATATGTACATAAAAAAATTGAAGAAAATGAAAAGGAAAAAAACATAAAGAATCCCCAACCTAAAAGTCGTAAGATTTCTCGTGAACTATTATTTATATAGTCATTGTGTCTATATAATATACAATAATAATATACAAATTATCAAATAAATATATAGTATCATTATATACACATAATTTTATAATTATTATAATGTAGTTATTGTTAGGTATACTTTTATGTTTTTTGTAGCATTATTGTTTAAAAAACTTGAAACATTAAAATGACTATTAATTTTAAAGTGGTTCGTTATTTTCTGTTCATGAGAAATCAACGGCCAGGATTTTCATATAAAAATTGTAGTTGTTTGTTTTTGACGAAACATCTGAAAAGTTTATAGTGAAGTTTTTTTATACATAACCGCTGTATCTGGAAGCTCAATTTATTATGCCTGATTTGAGGAAAAATTAAATCTCAGATCGTTGTTTAATGTAAATTGAATACTTTTAAGACTTACCAATTTCCGACCGCGCGCTTTCTATCTTGAGACCAGGTAGGATTTATACCGTCGCAGTCCAATAGGCACGAATCACGAATATATTTACGAGAAGAACAGAAAATCGAGAAATTACACCGAACAATAAATGAAGGAAGGAACGAATGGATTAGGGACAGAAAAAGTTTGTGCAGATTTAAGTCTTTTGTTGATTGCGCTGTTTGACCTGCCCGGTGTGGTAGGGATGAGTGGTTGTGGCGTCATTAGTTAGTCTTGGGGGCGAGGGTCACAAGGAGTGGTAATCACCGAGGACGATGCCGCTGTGATGGTAGCCTGCATGGGAACTTGAGGAGATGCCCATGGAAGAGATGCCTTGGTAGGCACTCATACCCATGCCGTTCATGGACATGGGGCTCATGGAATTGATGGAGTTGATGGAGTTGACGTTGTTGAGTTGAGGGTGGTGATGGTGCATGGCACTGGGGCTGAGCATGCTGGCCATGCTCGCGGCCGTGGCTGCCGACGGGCCCACGACCATGCTGGAGATGGGACTCATACTGCCCCCGGCTGCTGCAGCGGCGGCCGCAGCAGCCGCTGCGATGGCCCCCATTTGCATGGACGTCGTCGTCGTGTGTGGCAGTGACTTCTGCATCTCTGCTGGTGACGCTGTTCCAATTAGGTAGTCCTGCGTTACAAACAGAAAAAACGAAATTCGTATTATTCTACTAGTTGCAGTGAGAAAAAAATTCTTCAGTTTCATTTGATTCGAATGAATGTTAGTTGGAATAGGCATCATTGAAAATTTCAGTCATGTTGATTGAATTTTTAGTAGCTTCTACCGAAAAAAGTTGGCACTGTTGAGTAAACAATCTTTCAATTGCGGTCATTTTAGACATTAATTATAACAACGGATATTTTTAATTCCCGAAACTAAATTTTTTAGTGATGACGGAGTCATAACTACACATCTTAGTTGAAAAATTCCCAACTTTTTTTTTTGTTTGTTATATTGATTGCATTTTTTAGTGGCAGTTATAGCGCTGACGGAATTTTTCAGTTGGAGTATACGAAAATTTCTGTAACGTCAAATTTTTCAACTTATTATTGAAAAAATGCAGTTGAAGCGATTGAATCCATTTTTCTTTGTGTGAAACTAGGGATGGGAATCTGAACGAAAAATATTGATATCGGCTAATCCGATATATTAGAATCATTTGATATATTCAATATCGATGTATCGGAAAGAAAATATCAGTTTGTCGATGTGTTGTATAGACTTTGATGGATTTTTAACAAAGCAGTTGGTTCATATATTAATGGTACATGGCACTTTTAGTACTTTTCGTATTTTTCAGTACATTAACGATTTTGAAGTTTTTTTGGTATTCATATGGATTTCTACATAGATATCTGAAATAAAATCCCTGAGGATTAAAAATGTTGAAGCTTATTAGTAATCTCATAGATTTCTGAGACAATCAATAATTTTGTACCTGGGTTTTGATAATTTCTTATCCTTTTTTTTTTTGTTTTTTTAGTTTTTACAGAATGTCTAAGGATTTTATAGTATTTTTATAAATTTTTGATATTTATACGGATTGCTATGATTTGGATTTCTTGAAAGTCGTGCTTAAGAATTCGAAGTTTCGTGATTTTTTTTTTATTTACTTGAATAGATTTTTGTTTTCAAAGCAACACATGTTTTCCTGGATTCAAAGTTTATATTTTAAAATTATACCGCATTTTTTCAGTATTTATACTATTTAAAAAATTGTGCAGTGTTATTAAGAATTGCTGTAAAGATTTTATAGATTTGGACACTAAATAATTGAGTATTATAAATTATTTAGTAATGTATATATTTTTTGTATTTTTATACACCTTATGGTATTCCTTTGTTTTTGCAGGATTTTCCTTTGTTTTTAAAATACTATCTTCATATTTCGAGGATGCGATTTCTGAAATCCTTTGATTAATGAATCAAAAAAGATCATAGATTTTAAGTATTTAAAATGTTTTGTGAATTGCATAAAGATTTATAATATTCAATGGATTTATTTATATTTAGATTTCTAGAATTCAATGCCTTAAGAATTTGAGTTTCATTGATTTCAAAAATTCTTTATAGATTTGAAAAATAATTCAATTAGTATTTAAGAACACCTATAAAAATTCTAGCCTTTATAGTTTTTTCTTTGTATTTTCAAATTTTTTTGTTGAATTTAGTATGATTTTCTGGATGATTTACAGTTATGAGTATTTTCAGAGATTTCTGTTCAGATTTCTGAAATTCAACGCTCGGAGAGTGAAATTTTTACTGATTTATGGAATTTTTAATGATTTCCGAATGAATTAGTGTACTGAAATCAATTGTGAACTGGGTATTGTATAATTATAATGATTCGATTTCTCAGTCAAATTCGAAATCGTTTATTTACAATCGATCGACGTTTTGGCTCTGGTTTTGAGTCCTTTTCAAGACCTGTCAATTTTTTTACAATGTATTTAGTAATAATAATAATAATTTCCGAATTATTCTTGTATTTTTAGTAATAAATCTAGGATTTTTAGTTTTCTTGTTTATTCATTCAACTTCGTAAGATATTCTGGCAGATTTGGCAAGATTCATAGATTTTTAATATATTTATTAAGAGAGGGTTCTACTTTGTTGGGTCAAAAAATTTGATTTTTTCTTTGTTTTATCGTATAGATGAATATATTAAGAGTGTGTTCATAGAATTTAGAGTCAAAATCTTTGGAACCACAAAAGTAATACACCGTTTCAAAGCTTCAGCCAAAGACGCGCTGCAGCGGCGAAAACCAGATTCGGTGATAGTCACCGTTTTACATTTTCCGATAAAATCACAATAATTTTGTTAATTACATTTTTTAAAGTGACCTTGAAAGGATAACTATGTAAAGTTTCAAATATGTGCGTTATGTTTAACTACCTTAACTACATCAGCGAAGTCATGCTTTATTTTTCATTCCTTTGATCTTTACTAGGTTGAAAACTTGAAACGCGTTTATCTCAAAACCACGTTTTTCGGACTTACGGAAGTGATTCAAGACGTTGTAATCAACTAATCGTCACCAAATCTGGCACAAATGTGTATCAGGGTTGTGTGCAGAAAGTGAACTACGATCATCAAAATATCATAACAATTACTCGTTTCGCACAACAATTTGTGAAGAAAAATTTGAAAAAAATCGAGTTTTTTTTATTTTTTATTAATGCATAATTGTTTCATTTTTCATGATTTTTTCATAATCTTAGTTCATTTTATGTAGAAATCGTTACAAATTAAGAATATGTCGGGTTTTTGTCTTTTAAATCATCCGTTTTGGCTAAATTACTTCCGCTAGCGAGACATCTCTTCGAGGATATATCGCCATTGATCGGCGTCCCCCCTCCCCCTTTTTCATTTAGCCAGTGGAAAAAAAATTATTTTGCCGAATAAATGTTCTTTGATAACCATGCCAAATATAAAAATTCTATCTTTAATATTGTACTTATAACGGATCCCTAAAAAAATTACCGATTTTCGGGTCAACAAAGTAGAACCCTCCCTTAATCTTTTATGAAACAGTTACTTTATGCATTTCCAAAACGGGAGATTTCAGTTCTTGTGGCCCTAGATCGGAGGTAATTTTTTTGCAAAATCGTTGAATACCGCAACGAAAATATCGGCCTGTAACGGTTATCGGTTGACGAATATATTGCTATAAAAAGTCTGATTCATTGGAAAAAAATATTGATATCCCAACATATCAATACATATCATCCACCCCTAGTTAAAACTAGTTTGAAAAAATGGTTTCAACCTATTCTAATTTATCGGAGTCTGTTTTAAGACAAGGTTTAACCAGTTTGAAGCTATTTCTAAGTTATTTCATTAATTTATCATTCAAGTTAGATATTGCTCACCTGAGGACTGTAGTATTGGTGCATGTAGTCGAGTTGGGCCTTTTGTTGGGCACAACTGGCCGGCGGGGGCGGGGGTGGGGGCGGGGGATGCAGGAGACCGTGTTGCTGCTGTTGCTGGAGGTGGTGTTGCTGCTGCTGAAGTTGATGGTGCAAGTTCCTCTTGTCATCGCCACTTTCACTGCTCGTGTCGTGGTGTTGCTGGGCTTGCATGTGGGGGTGGGTGGCCTGTTGCTGTTGCTGCAGGTGGTAGGAGGAATGTGGGGGGCTGGGCCCCGGGGGCAGTTGATGGTACATCGACTGCGAATGATCGAGCATCGCAGCCTGGTGTTGCTGCTGCTGTTGCTGGTGATGCTGTTGTTGCTGATGCTGATGCTGTTGTTGGTGTTGTTGATCAACGACCCGCGAGCGTTTTGGCATCGGGCCCTCGTCACCGCTCTCGCTGCTTGAGTCACCTAACTGCCTCTTGCCTTCTCTTTGACCACTGAAAATCACAATTTGACAACAAGGTCTAATGAATTTGTTATTTGATTACAGATTAGATGTTGTAATATTGGAGGTTGTGATTGCTTTTTGTAGTTTAAACCAATAAAAGTTGTTTTATACATCGTTTCATCAACTTGGGGAAATAAGATATTCTTGTCGAACAAGTTAGATATGGCACAATGGTCGTCTTATTTTCTTTTAGAATCGTTGTTAAGTCTTCGAAAAAATTATACACAGTTTGATACGTTTTTGTTTTAATTTCGTTGAAAGGGAGGAGTGTCGAAAATGGGGAAATGTGGATTCGTTGTTATTTCTTGACATTGTACTTATCGTTTCCTACATTCGAGTCATTACATTACACATTTCACAGATTAGCTATCTTTAAGCGCTTGTTCTACAAGCCGTTCTCTTTTTCTTTTGAAACGGGGTGCTTTTGCTTCTCCCTCGAGAAGATACGGAACCGGTTCCCTGTTTTCTCTTGTTTCAAGCAGTTCATGAGCTTCCGAAAGACTGAAATTCGTAGCTCGGACGTTGTACACGAGGAATACCATTATTTTCATATCGATTGTCTTTGAGACTACGATTGTGAGTGTACAGAGGGATCCTTACTATGGATTTTGAGGTTTTATGCCTTTTTCGTTCGTGGAAAACGAAGAAGATAGCGAAATATTTTTAATTACTGAAAATGATTATTTCCCATAATGTGCTTATTCATTAGGTAGCATTAATTTTTTTAATGTGTGTTTATTTTGTATGTTTCCAAAAATTGAACCGAAATTTCGAAGCATATAACGAAATGTATGCATGTCAAGGTAACGTAATAAATGCATAAGATTTCAAGCATAGAGGGAATTACTTCTTCACTTTGCTTGCATTGAAAAATGCAGTTGAATTGAAATAGACAGATTTTCATCATGGCAATGGTAAAAGCTTTTTCAGTGTAGATTTTTTTTTCAATTTGTTCGTGGATTTTATCTGCATCTTGTTTTAGAACGTACCGAAGAAAATTTTCACACAGAGAAAACAAAACGGTAGAGCTACAATTATACTTGTGACAACAATGTTAGTGAAATTAAATTTGTAGTTGTTTTGATCTTGTGAAAGATTGCGACTTGAAATTATGTGGTTGTTAATTTAAAGTCAGTAAATAGGGACCTTAGATATTGTTGTACTAGTTTATATTGAAAAAATTGATCTTAATTTGTTGTGAAAATGAATCAAACATTGAAAACAGATGAATAATAATAATAATAATAATAATAATAATAATAATAATAATAATAATAATAATAATAATAATAATAATAATAATAATAATAATAATAATAATAATAATAATAATAATAATAATAATAATGGGTTTTTAGAGTCTATATACTCATATAAAATATGATTCTTTCAAATACACACGCAGAGAAAAGGATGTTTATTACGTCCATGAAAATAGACAATTTCGGACAATCTTTAAAAAAGGATGGCTCATCTATTCGGAAAAGCTACCATAAATTCAAATTTTACGGTAAAAACATACATACAGTTGTGGTGATTAGTTGTAATTGCACTTTATCCTTAAAATGGGCATGACATCCTTTTTTTAAGGATTTTCCAAAATCGCCCATTTGCATTAACGTGACATGCATTATTTTTTCTGCGTACATTGATCCTTTTGAAAAATTTATCCTTCAAATCGAAGAAACGCGACTTACAATTTCGCAAAATTTTAGCGAATAAGTTTTTAAAGATGAGTTAAATTACTCCACATTCCAATTTACGTTTCGGAGATTGAAATAAATTTGGAATTGAATTTATGTTTGAAGAATCATGCTGAGTGTAAAAAAAAAATTGAATTTTATATTTTCTAAGAACTTGAGATCTACCAAGAAAATCTCATTAGTTGAAAAAATTTATCAAAATTGTACTTCTAGCTGATAATTTTTCATGTTTCGATGGTACATAAGTCTTTTGCAAAGTTATGATTCTGAAGATAATAGGGGATTCCAAAGAGTTGCATGAACTTACGAATTTGCAGCAACTTCGAAATTCAAAAATAAGATATTGGTCTAAAGATATTGAACTGAAAAAAAATTAATCGAAACGTTCCAGAAATACTCGAGTATTGTTAAAATCTCTGTAGATCCTCAAAATTCTTTGCAATTTGTAGAAAATTGTTAGAAAAGCATGTATTGTGAGTTGTAGAAAAGTCTAAAAACATTTCGGAAGATTTCTCATTTGAACACACGTTGTTGAAATTCTTCTGTATTGAAGAAAACTGTGAAAAGAATCTTATTAGTTGGATTTTTCGTATTTACAAGATTCCCACCTGATAATTGTTTTCATCTTTCTATAATACATTATCAAGTACGTTTAGTCACATACATACAAAAAATATGAAAATTTTATGATTTCCTGTAAAAAACAAGACATTCCAGATATTTTTAAAAACCAGAACGACAATATAAAATGTAATCACGATGTGAAATGAATTCTCATCCAATTTGGATGATCTGCCCGAGAATCTCTGACTCGATAAACGTTATGAGGCCCTTTTGGACAGTGCCTCGTAAGGTCCGCAAAGGGACCATGACATGTATGTAGGTACGCCTGCATGTATGAGCTGACGATCCGATTTTACGAGCAAGTCTTGGGCTCAAAGCCGTGATTCGAGAGAAACTCCTCGGCCGACTGCCGAGATCGCGCCGAGATGCTATCAGCGGCGATAAACTTAGACGCGAATTAGTGGAATCGCGCGGCGATAACATCTTCGCGCGTGAGCTCGACTAAATTTATCGAGAAATTAAATAAGAATTTATGCTAATTCGCGAAGGGAAAGGGGCTCGTGCCCTCTCGTTCCAACTCCTCGTCGCCCTTCGACTCGCTCCTTCTCTTGCCCCCGAGAATTGTGACGTTTCCTCGTTTATCCTTTTTCACTCGGAGAGCTCATTTCGTTTGTAATAATGTAGTTAGAACAAAATGCTCCGTGTCCCGGCTGAAGCCCAAGAATTTTTATAGCCCCGCCATTTGTCCGCTACTTTCGAATTACAGTTTGTCAATCGACGCCTTTTTTCTGCCTTTGCATGCACTTTTGAGGCCATATTCCCAAGACCTTTACTGATTTAAAAATTTTTTATACAATTTTATATTTAAATATGATCACACAAAAAAATTCAAGTCAAGTCTTTTGAAAAATTTCAAGATTCAAAGCTCAGGTCGAATCGTGTCGTCGATGCAAATTTTAACGTTGTTCCATGGGTAATAATATTCCACGCTAAAACATTAGAACAAGTTGGGTGAATTAATTTCCGCTCGCCTACTCTTTTATTTTAGTTTCTGTTGGTCGCGTCGATAATTTATGAGGCTGTTGGAGCATCGGCATTTAAATAATTCCAAAGTGAAAGAAATGTCGCGCGATCATATAATATGAAAGCGCGTTACACCTATAAAGCTCCTCTACATCTCGCCTCGGAAATGTTCGCACGATAAATATATGTCGATGAGTCAGGAATCGTAATCAAAATAATTCACAGGAAGAGTCAGTCTTCCACTGGAGTGGTAAATAAATTTATCGCGAGATCCTGGAACGATAAGCGACATTGGAATTAAGCAGAAGAAATAGATGGAGAGGAGGAATGAAAACGAAAGCGAAATAAAAGGAGGGAGCAGAAGCTCCACTGTGTCGTAAAAGAGTGAAAAAGTCGCAGCTCTTTTTAGAGCCATGGTTTTCGTTTGATTGAATTCTTTGTTGGTTCAAGTTAATTGGGATAACATTTTTTATCAGCCCACCCCCCCTGACTTGGGAACAAATAATATTAATGTAATTTGTCGCTGTATGTCGAATATTCTTAAGAATAAGTTACTGAATATTTCGAGTTTTTTTGCGATGTGACAACTGTCGTGATGCGAAAAGATGACAGTTAGACAAATTTTTAAAAAATCAGAATTTATTCCAGTAAACGTCATGAATGCACGTGAAAGATTTTCATTTCCGTTTCATGAAAAATTGCGTTGCAACGTCCCCATTTTTAGCTTCTAAAAAGATGTTTCATAAAAAGCATTCATCGCTGTTGGTGATAAGACTGTATTTTTTTGCGTAAATGTATTCGGTTTGGACTTAGGGGCTGGTGGAAGCTTGAAAGGAACGAATTAGGGAGAACAATTTTGCTACTTAGCGGTAGGCAAAGGCACAGACAGGCAGCCAGGCAGGAAAGCAGCTCCGGGTAATCCGGATTTGAGCATTTCGAAACACCGAAAACGTTTTAACACAATTCCATCGCGCATTAGCTGTGTAGTAGCTTATGCTATTTTATTCAATTTTATTTGGCCTTTCAATTGCAACCGCCACTTCATCCTTCTCGACCAATCACGAACGTCTCGCAAGTTTCCGAGATGTAGTTCTTTATTTTTTATTTTTCGAATGTTCGTCAATGTATATATCATAGACGTCGAACTAAAATCTAAAGATTTTTATATTCTATAGGTTCTCATTATACAAATTGATGTAGGAGTTGATGAAAATATCAGAAAATTGTTCGAATTTTATACCTATGAATATTTTAAAAACATGGAACATGTAAAACGAGAATTCTTTAAAAGACTAGACAACTAAGGGGTCGTGCACATAATACGCACGCCATTAAACAAGGACAAGAATATAATTCAAGATAAGTAAGATAAAGACATGAACAGAAAAAAGCGTGACGAATTATGGGCACGACCCCTAATGAAAAAATTGTGATTCAAAAAAATCGTTCAAAAAACTAAGAATCTAGAAAATATCGAAATTCAGAGCATTAAATTCTTGAAATTTGCATGGGAGTCGATAAAAATACTAGAAATCTGGAGGAGTGCTGAAAAATACAACGAAATATCATGAATGCTGAAAAGTATAAAAAAGACTGAACATAATGAAAAATATTGATTCTAGTATTTTTTTTCAGATATATAATAAATGACAATCCATTTAGCACAATAGATTTCTATGTTTATGGAGAATCCATGAAAATATCGGAAAATTATTTGAATATCCTTTGAAATCCTTTGAACCACTAGACTGGACATCTAGAAAAAACTGTGTTTATAAAAATAGTTTCAAATACTGAGAATCTAGTCAACTTTGAGATTTACAGTATCAAATTCTTGAAATTTGCATAGGGATCTGTAGAAATATTATGAATCTAGAGGTCTACTAGAAAATACTACGAAATGTCACGAATGCTAAAAAATATAAATAAGTTTTGCGATAATCGGAATCTCTAAAATAAAAAAATTTCACATGTATATTGTCTTTTTAAAAAATTTATGCATATGATAAAAATCTATGAAACTTTCATTCTATAGTATCTTATCCTGAAAATTTACTTAGGAATTGATCAAAACACAAAAAGTTCAATAAAGTTATGAGTATTTGAAAAATACAAAATTACCTGCAAGTTCTGGAAATCTGTGAATAACTTGAAATCTTTAAAGATACTGCTTTCTGAAAAATTCAATACAATACTAAAAATCTCTAAAATTTCAGGTTTTAGAATATCGAATTCTAGAAATCTATATAATGAAATTTTTATAAATACTAGATATATCTATGAAGAATCTCGAGAATCTGGTCAAGTTTAAATAATACCTAAAAAATATGAAGAATACTAGAAATACCAGAAATCAATAAAAAATCAAAGAACACTTTATATGCATGTAGATATCATTACATGAATACATAACTACAAAACAAGTAAAATAAGACCTTGAGTCCTAAAGCATTGAATTCTAGATAGCAGTATGAGAATTCACGAAAATGCTAGAAAATCGTTGAAACTATAAAAAATCAGAAAAAATACGAGAAAAGCTGTCATGTTATGTTTTCCAAAAATTCTTTTGAATAATGAAACTCTAACAAAATTTGAATTCAAAATTAACCCATTCCTAAAACCTATTTTACAATCTATAATAATGATTGAAATATGTAACTAGAATATCCTCAAATATAGATAGTATCGAGCACAAAAAATCCTTTAAATGTAATACCTTAAAAACGGAAGCCGGAATATGAAATACCTTTAAAACATGCATTCATAATTTTGTCAAAAATCTATGAAAATACGAAAAATCTTGAAATAGTAATCTAGAGCATCGAGTTCTAGAACTAAATGTCAAAAATTCCAATAAACACGGCATAAATCCTTTGAATGGTATAAATACTGAAAGATTCAGTACTGACAATAAGAGATGATAGAAATGAAATGTTGTTTTATATGGAAAGTTTTACATATAAAAAAGTAGAATTTAGAGCTTGCGAATCGGTTTTTACGATGATTCGATGCTAGAATAAATATTCATTGATACATTGAAAAAAAAGTATATTGACTCCTTTGAAATTTGAGTTTGCTCCTCTATTTGACATTCTGTAACGACGCCCCAGATTACAGACAACTTTGATGTAGAATTCCTATTCCTTAATCAGGCCATCTTTATACAGTAAAGTCTCATTATGTGTCCTAACACATTTTCGCAGTCTTTTATTTGAAAAATTCAAATTGTGTTGCACAAAATATGATTATTTGCAAAATTAGATTAATATTAAAGTCGTTTTGGACAAAAATATCGTGCTAAAAGACGCCGGTGTTGTGCCTGGGCGGTGATGACTTTTTCTGCAGTGGATCGAATTGCTTCCGCGAGAGCGTGTGTATATCAGCTCCTGGCGAGTTCTCTTTTATAAACGGATCTAATAATATTGTCTCGCATTTCGGAGGTGGCGGCGACGACGTCAAGAGAGAGAAAGAATCGTCAGAAAAGCCGCGAGAAAGAGAGAGAGCGAAAAAGGCGGATCGCATAGCGCTACGAGAATAGCATCCGAAATCTAAGATCTTTCGCTTGGCTCCTCGCTCTGTTTTTCTCCGGGCCACATTTCAGTCATTTCACGCGCGTGTCAATTAACCGAATACAACGAGGGCAGTGCAACGAAATTACATTTTGCAGGGGTACTGTGAAAATGTGTGAAATTTTCTGTTCTTGAAGGGGAATTTCAAGATTTTTTGCAGGAAGGAAATCTGGAAAATCTGGAATCTTTGTATATTTTTGTAGTTAATATGTACATGCACAAACTATTCGATTTTGTAAAATTAATTAGCAATTTAAAGCAAAGTATAAAGATTATTACTATGTTGAATTATAACTATGTATTAAAATATGAAGATTTATATTAGATATAGGGGTACATATATCATAAAGGTTCGAAGTTATTTATAGAAAAAAAAGGAAGAAGTGAATCAAATATTGTGAGTCTACGTAGAAATCCATTATAATCCCGGTGATTTAAAACAATATTAGTGAATTATAGAGAATTATAGAGATACTGAAAAATTATAAAATTACTGAAAGTACAAAAAATTAATAAAATTCTTAGAGTCTATAAAGATATACTTTTCTTAAAAATCTATAAAAATGCAAAAATGTATATAACATCCAATACCAAAAAACCGGAATGGGGTTTTCTTTATTAAATCTATAAATATTGCAGAATACTTTTAAATTTTACAAGTACACAAAAAAAATGAAAAATGAAGAGAGCTATGAACCTATATATATATATATATATATATATATATATATATATATATATATATATATATATATATATATATATATAACAATAACATGGACTATGAAAATACTAGAAAACCCTACACAATGAAATTTTATAAAAACCTGAAATAATCGAATATTAAGGAAATGCTAGAAATATTTACAATAAAAATCTCTAGACACATGATTTTCTTTAAATCCATCAAAATACTGAAAATTGGAAAAATATCTTGTGTTACAGTAATGAAGTCTGAGAATCTGTACGATATTTAGAAGAACACAGGAAAATTCTTTATATTGTTCGAAAAACTCAAAAATTACAAAAAACTCTAAGTACCAGGTATAGAAATCATCCTAAAAATCTAGGGGAGACTGTTTTATGAAAATTAGATGAAAATGTTCGTTATGTAATTAACTTTTAACTTGAGTATCAAGTCCTAGAATTCTTTTAAAAAATTTATGAAAATAGCAGACATCTATGATAGTACCAGGGAATCCTAAAAAATTTTATGGATGAAAAAAAATACGAAAAATACTCAAAATACAAGCAGTCCATTAAATATCATATATGTCATGATCAGATCTAACAGAGTTATGTTTTTGAATGAAAAATATTCATTTCCATATTTCGAACATTAAAGTGTCTAAGAATCGAGAAGAAAGATATGTTTAGCTCAAATTCTTTTTGAATTTCTATGGTTTGCTTGATAATAATGTAAACAAACCATCGTTGCGTCGTTAGTCAATCAAAATATCATCGAATATTCTGGAATGTTGTTAAATTCTGTTAGTTTCTGATAGCGTTCGGATGGAGCGTTCATTTTCGCCGTACAAACATATATTGTGTGACAAACCGCGAAGTTTTGTTTTTGATAATCTGATACAACATACTATAGTGTTCTACAACAATTTTTAGGGAAAACTCATCGTAATTAAAAATAAATATTATACATATTAGTGTCCATATTTAATATACAATCATTTTTTCGTCCACAAATCCATACATATTTTTACAGTTCTAAAAACATAACTCTGTTAGCACTGATGATGATAGAGATTTCTCAAGAATCTATGAGAATATTGAAATTTTCAAAACTTCGAATCCATGAGCATCCAAATCTCAAAATCTGTATATATACAGTATACATAGCGATTTATAAAAATACTAGAGACATAGGACATAATTCATAGAATTCAAAAAAATAAAATAAATGAAAATACTCCCAGGTTTTAGAGATTCAAATTTTAAGAAAAAGTGATTAAATTACAAAAATTTTAAGCTTGAGAATTATTCATCGATTTCTAGAAAAAAAATGCTATTTTAGAATAATAATAGTCATTTGGAAAAGTATTATTCAAAACAAAATATTCATACTCTCGACTAAAAAATATGCTCATGTATTTGAGTTCCCCTACCTGTAATTTCGTTTCAAAGTTCATGAAAAACATCCATCACATAAGATGTAATAAGTATAATCTATTTACAAACTAAATTAAAAATACCGACTATTTCACCTCGGTGAAATCGTAGCTACGAAAGTTCCAGAATAAATCATTGAATGACCAGAACGCCTCAATGGCTTAATGAAATTCACCCATCAATGACCGTTTCCATGTTCCTTCTTCACTAGACAGAAAAAATATACGCAGAGAAGGTGATACTCCAAACAGTTACTTAGGTGGCCCAGTCAGCTGTTGCCTAAAATAATGGAAAAACCAGCCTACCGTGTACACATCGAATCCCTGAACACATCAGCTCTTACAAAAGTGGAAAAAAAATTCCTCAACTCACTTGACGTCGCGGAGCAGATATCCAAGTCTACTCCCGGATTCCAAAATAGACCGATAGAGCCGATATAACAGAATTTAACGTCCTTAAGCCGTGCTGATCTTGATATCAACTTTTGACAGATTCCTAAACTTGGATCAAAACCCCGTACATAAGCCAAATTAAAGCAAGCCTAGCGGAAATCATGTGTTTTTCGAACGAGTTTTTTCTCCTTCAAAAAAACAGTTTTTTTTCCATAGACGCCGAATAAGACGAGCAATGTAAAAGTGTAGGCAAGCTTTTCCAAAAGGAAATCCAATTCATTGTCAATCTTATCAGCTTAAAAATTTTGCTAAAGTGTATACAGAGAGAAATTCGAATTTTCAGTACAACTGTTTTTGGGAGAAATAGAAAGGTTTAAGTTATTTTTATATAAGGAAATTCGCTTAAAATGTGCGTTAACGATTTACTTTGATTCTAGTTTATGTATATAGCGGATCATTGAGTAGACTGAAAAGGCACGTGTCATTATCTTGAATGATCGCTGTAATTGCAATGAGAAATGGGAGAGGCTGCAAGCTGAGACTGCCATGCATGCACGTGCCATTGTCGCTCTGCCAAACATCATTTTTCATGTCACTTCATCCGATTCGTACTGATGAGATGTATGGGTCTATATACATATATATGTATTAGAGTTATTACTCGTATGTGCGCTATGCTATGGCCGTTTTAGTTACGAACGTGCAATTGTCACAGCAATTAGCCCGATGTTGCCGAAATCATTGTGTGCTGCCAAAATTCTCGTGGATAATTATACACGTCTCAGGTTTTCTCCCTTACATACCAGTGTGAAAAACAATGTTGTCACTCTGATGATGATTTCGGCACGTAACGAATCTAACAATTTCATAATTTTTTTTTATTTTTTTGTTTGAGTTGTAGGCACTTCCTTTGGTAATTTTTTAAATCCTCTGATTGACATTAATTCCTTACTACTTAAAAAAATTTGAATCAAATTTCTATCAGTTTTAGTGAAATATTTTTTTGTCAATATATTTTCATTTATGTATTAAAATATACGTGACTCAAAGAGAACGTTGTTATTTTATAACTAATTATTTGGATTACAATATGGGGAAATAAAATAATATAATGAAAAGTAGTAAAAATAATTTTCATTGTTTATGGGACTGAAATATGAATCTAAGAAAAATAAAATATTTTTGCAGCGCAGTGCGTATATTTCTCGCGGTGATTTTCAAGGCGTTCCCATAAGACCCAATAGCGTTAGAAGCTAAAAGTAATACGAGTCGCTTTAGCTAGTTGCACTGATATGAACGATAGTAACTCGTAACGGAGCGAGAAAAAAAGGAGAAAGATGAATCCCGTCTCCGATTCCAAGTTAATCTCGCCAAGATTTGTGATTTTTATGCACTTTCTTAGTAGAATATATTCTATTCAGAGTAACACATCCTTAAGACAGAATACATGTTTGCCATCGTAATTATGGTTATTTTGTAAAAGACCCTGTTAAATTTTAATATAATAAGGTTCGTATTCAAAATGCTGATTTTTGAATATTTTTTTTATTGAAAATCTCATTTTTTTCAGAGTGTTTTTAAACTTCTTTTGGAATGGTAGATCCCAATAATTTTCAACTGCATCTGCAAGTTCTTATTCAGAATCGGAAAGTCTGAACATTATAAGGAATTCAACTAGAATCATTGAAATCAAAAAGCAATGTATAAAACATATCTGCTTGCAAAAAGGTGAATATAGTCTGCCTGAATGCGGAAAAATCGAGCCAGACAGCCTCGAGCGAGCAACATGCTTAATTGCCATCGCCTATTATGTAACGAGAGTAAAGTCATTTAGAGCAGGAAGAACTCACAAAATAAAAGCTGAGTAATTCCATTTTTCAACGCTAAAACGTGTTTTATCCCATGTTAATTTCTCTAAAATAATTAATTAACTCTCATTTCTTGCATCTAACAAAATTTAATGAACAATCTTTATTTTTATCTAAATATTTATGCATCTTCCAATTTTTTTTTTGCGAAATGAATTATTTATTGCGGACCTGTCAACACAATTTATTGAATAAATTTTTATCATATTTGAATATTTTGTAGAGTTCAATATTTTGAATGTAAAGAAAAGCCAAAATACAAAATTACTTTCATATTCACTATGAATTATTAAAGATACCCACATTTTACCATCTGTAAAATACTTAATGAAAATACACCTTATGAACAAACTCAAAGCTCAATTTTATGCACTTTTATACAATTCAAAACAATTCAAAAATATTCACGAAAGTAAAAAAAACTACAGCATCAATTGCAAAGAGGATCTGACGATTCCTGAGTGAGTAGTTTCTTTTTTTAAAACATCTAATTATTTTTTACATCTATTATAACTTGTGATTTAGAAAATCATTAAAATGATGCTGATGATTTAACCCAAACTTTCATGATTTGACTCACCAGATTCAGAAAAAGAACGGTTGAAAAAACATAGTTGGAAATTTTTTCAAATTAGCGATGTTGTGAAATAGAGTCTGGATGCAACGATAACGTCATACATACGTTGCTCCTAAAAATAACGGCTTAGGAGAAAATCTCGCAATCTATTTGAATGGGAAGAACGTGAAATGATCGGCAATTTGTCAATTACGCAAACCTCTTGAATGTATGTTGTTGGGGATGAAGAATTATAAACATATCAAAATGAAATGTAATAGAGTATAATTAGGTGGAGAAAAATTGTTTTTGAAAACTAGTCTGTTTTAATGGAAATGAGCTATAGTAACTTTTCTTAAAAGTGAGCCTATTAGATTAACAAATATAGATTTAGGATGTAAAGGTACAGTAAATTCTCGATATGTGTATCTTAGATACACTCAACTCTCGATACATGTCGTTCGAAATGTTCGACGTTTTTTAGATAAGAAAATGATCAGAATTGCAGTGTTTTGATAAAAATAAACAGTAAAAAAATTAAAAGTTTTTATTTTGATGCTAATTAAATTTTTTACCTTAAATATCTATTTTGTTATTTTTTGTTATTTGAATATTTTTCTATGTTCTGCAGATTAATACTAAGTTCTTACTTATTCCAATTGGTTTTAATTAACATAGCAAGTAGTTTTTTTTCGGTAAGTATACTTGAAATTTAATCTTATATTGATTTGAGTATTTTAAATTTAGTATATTCACGATATTCAATAGTAGTCTGTTTCCTACATTTTTTTAGGTAGGATACTTACCTGAAAAGTCAAGATAAAATAGGAAATTTTTGGTTCACTGACTGAAAATATAAAAAATAGTGCATGATACTGAAATTTTATTTTTTTTTCGTTTCTAAGAAACTACTTTTTTTTCGTTTTTGTCATATTTTTTGATGTATTCGTGGATTCATATACTTTTAGGGAAGAGTTATAATAATACAAATAAATGTTCATTTGACAATAGCGAAAGAAATATTCATAAAAATTATAAAAACCTAGCGAATAGTTAATAAATCAGAAAATTGACGAACCATGTATTGAAAAATATGCATCGAAAAAATTTATATCATAATGTGAAATCTGCAAATTTTTCTAATATTGTATCAGTTACAATATTATATACTAGAATATACACAAAAATATAACAAAAAGAACTATAGAGATATGTATACTGGCAAAACTGTGTGGAATCTTCTAAAATCTGAATAAGTGAGAATTACAATATGATATTGCAAAAGGTAAAAAAAGTATAGTAGAAAACGAAATTTATATATTTTTTTTTTCAGTGCAGTTGAGCCTCGATATAAGTTTTCAAAATATAGCCGGTTATGTGCAAATGCCGCTTCAATAAAATTAACTCTCGGCAAGTGTGCTTAGAAATTTTCGAAGCATCGTCAAGATGCCTGAATTAGGAATGATAAAGGTTATCAAGTTATTAACGAATACGCAGTTATTACGGCGAAATAAATATTTATTCGGTAGGAAGAAACATTTTAAATTATTACTGTATAGTAAATAAACTTTTTCTCTAATGAAGTATTACTTATCACGCTGTAATCAATCGCACGTTAATTTTTGAGATAAATAATGCTTTCTCTAGTCTACCAGACTTAAAACTGCTAAATTCTGGTGTGAATAAATATAATTCCTACCAACTATTATAATTCATTTTACAATTCATAAATGTAATTCTAGTATGAATAAAACTATTTCTCAAATGAATAAGAATAACGAATAATCATGATGAATTCATTATCTTCTAGCTGATCATTAAAAAAACCGCAGACGCAAGTACCAAAATACTCTTTGCGTTCCGAGAACACGCGCATGAATGAACCCAGAATGCCCCCCTCCGAGCAGCAGCTATCTTTCTTCACCTCAAGTTCCACGTACGAACGAACGAGCGAAAGCGTAAATTTGAAATAAAAAAAGGGGAACAATCTGGAGCTCGAGACTTTAAAGGAGCAAGAGGAGGATTGTTCTTTTCCGAGCAGAGTCCTCGCGGGCGGTCCTTTTGCACGCGCATCGCGCAATCACGGCAGCGCGCGACCCTTTTTCCTTCCTTCCTTTCATTCGCCCTTTTTTTCGAAACCTTTTTGCTCCTTTTTTGAGGCTTTTGACGTGACGTGCCCCGCCTGTACGTCTTCTTCTTCTTCTTCTTCTTCGTCTTCTTGTCGAGAAAATCCCGAGACCTACTGGCGACCCTGTGAGCCCTTTTTTGCGCTACTCGCCGAAAATGGCCGAGCCTGCCCAATATGGCCGTTTGCCATTCGTCTCAAAAGCTCTCTTTGTACTCTGGGACTCTTTCCCCCTCTCCAAAGACTTTTTTCTACGAATTCTTGTTTGAGAATTCGCCTTTTCAACAAGTTATTTTCAAGGTGTACTAAGTTTATGATCGTGAATTTTTGGTGATTAGTAAACTAGGATGAAGATGCATTTGTCAAAGGTAGACCAATAGGTCTTTAGTAGATGAGGAGGGAAGAAAAATGTTTGGGAAGAGTTTATTGAAAAAAATGTGTATTGCTAATGTTTAATAATTTTTAAACTTTGACAATCTGGTAACTGGAGTACTATTATTCAGTTTTTTGAATTTAGGGATTTTTAAGTTGTACGGATTTTGGAGTCCGATGTAAACTATTCTTCAGATAATAATTTAACCTAATGAAATTTGATTTTCGTGATTTTATTCTTAATCCTTTCGGTGTTTTTCATAATTTTTTTTCTATTTATACAACTTGGAGAATTTTCTAATACAGTTATGGATTTCTATTGAATTTTCTAGAGTTTGATGCTCTAGGAATCGAAGTTCTAGAGAATATAAATGTTTTCATACATTAAAAAAAAAATTATAAGAATACAGATTTAAACTATTTTATACACTTAAACATTTTGGTGTTGTATGTTATTTACAAAATTTTGTAGTATTTTCTGGAATATTAATAGAATTAATAGAATTATCGTATTTCTCTGGATCACTCTACATTTCTAGAAATTGATGCTATAGTATTAAAAACTGCCAAGATTTGAATTATATAAATTGATTCGTCAGGAAATAGCATTATGACACTTATATACATTTTTTTTCGTATTTATACGATTTAAAGAATTTCCTCTTGTATTTTTATGAATTACTATATAGATTTTTAAAATCGTATGCTCTAGGATTTAAATTTCTCATATTTTTAAGAAATTTATATCTACTAGGTATTCCTGTACTTCTTGGATTTTTTTGGTATTCATTAGATTTTCAAGGATTTTTTAATATTTTCGTGAATTTTGCTATATTTATATAATACGATGGCCTAAAAATAAAATTTCGATCGATTTTTTCAGTACTTTGATAGATTTCTGAGAAAGTAACATGTATATATACATTTTTTATGTTTCACATGTTTTGAATACTTTTTGTATTATTGTAGGTTTTTTTTCGATTTCTGGTATTTCATGAATTCATACTATTATTATAGATTGCTAGATAAGTCTTTTAGGATTTGATGCTTTAGAATGTAGAGTTTTATAAATTTTAGGATTTTTTATATTCGAATTTTGAAAAAACAGTTCCTTCATTGAATTCCACTACTATTGGTATTTTTTCGGATATTGTATGATTTGAAAGATTTTCTGCTATATTTATGTAGATTTCTTGAACTTGATGCTCCAAGATTCAATATTTTTTAGATTTTGCTCATTTTTGTACATATATAAGTTTATCTTTGAAATTTACCGGTTTATATCAAAGTTTCAAATTTTTATTACCTATGTTATCCAAGCCAGAGATTTATGATTAGAATTTCGTTTAAGAAAAATTCTTCTGAAGCCATTAGATTGTAATTTTCAAGTCACTAAAAGAGAGCCCTGAATATTGTTCAGCTTTCAGAACTTAAATGAAAACATTTGTTATCTCCTCTCGATTTTAGTCAAGAGGACATTCTGATTTGATGATTGTTGCTCATTCCTTTAACAATTATTATTATATAATTTTTTTATAATTTTCGTGACATCATATTTATTATTTATAATCAATATTGTGTATGTTCATAAAATAATGTGAAGTTGAATGAAATTCGTAAAGGGTTTATTATACGTATTTTCCATTTTCGCACAATTAACGATCTTAAATTACTATTGATAATCATCTGAAACTACTAATTTATCTCTTACATTGCGAAAAAAGATCCATACTTTACTTTTGGTTTACTGTATTTAAAAATTTTTTTTGTAGTTGTCCTGAGTATAGTCAATATAAATAAGAGCTTGGGTTAATCAAGAAAATTTCACAATTATTACAAATTACGGTGAAAATAATTTAATATTCAAAGATATCCAAACGTTTACTTGATTTTTACAAAATTCGTACACTTGAATTTGTGGTAGATCTTTTCCGAATGAATAAGTTGATAGGAAGTTTATTTTTTTTGACCTACAAATCGTTAGATTTTGATAATCGATGGATTGAAATGAAATAAATTCTGATCCTTCTGAAAAAATGTGAACGAAAATATTGCATTTACGTGTATGGTTTTTGTTGAAGTGGGCGCGGAGCAAGACACACGCGCCGTGTAGAACGAACAATTCTATTTTGAGATGACGACGTTTCCTTAGCGAGAGCAGCGGTGGCCAAACAAGTGACGATACCACTATAGAATTTTACGAGATTGAAAACAGCGTTTTTTACTAGGTGATTTTCCTGTTTGAAAATTCCACGACTGAAATTTTGCAATGTTCAGGTATCTAGGGTCAAGACTGGGAAATCTGGGATTCATTCGTTCCAATTTTACATCATATTTATGTGGAGGGTTTTCCTCGAGTATGAAAAATTTTTCTGTCGTCGACGGAAAATTTCCTAATCTATTTTCTTGTAATTGTGGAGCACTTAAAAATTAAGTAGATTTTGTAAATTCAGGGTTACAAAATGTGTTGCTGCATATTGTTTTTAATTTCATAATCAGGTTATTTTGTCAGTTTATGTAGTTGTCGTAAATTGTTGTTACTTTCGTTTGCACGGTTTATACAAGCTTTTTTGTTTTCTAATATTATATTGATTATGTTTTTACGTGAAATTTTATCTTTGTAATTCCGAATTGACAAATATTTTGAATTTCTGAAAAATAGAAAAATATAACAATCTTGGATTTTTTGAATTCTAGTTTTGAAACTGAGGTTTTTTATTTGCAGTTCATACTTAAAACATTAAATATTGAAAACAAAAGAATAAATAATTCAAATTTTGAACTTTGTAAGATTCTGCTGAATTGAAACTGCAGTGAAAATCAGAACCCTGAAAATGAAAATGAAAATTTTTCAGAATCATAAGCTTTTGGCAGTATGCAGCTTTGAATTCCAAATTAGAGTTGAGGAACAATCAAATATGTTAACAAAATCAGTTCATTCAAAACTCTGGCAACAAGAGTCTAAAAACCTATGAATCCTCAAAAAAATGAAAGTTGTGAATATAAGGAAAAAATGTTAAGAATTCGGAAATTTGATGATCAAATTTCAGAGTATTTTTATATCTTCGGAACTCAGTGACTCATTTGAATATTGAAACGCTCAATTTTAGCATTTTCAATTCTTTATTCATGAAAAATTAAAATTTTGCTGTACATGGAGCAACATTCTTCGAAAATTTTTTACTTTATTTTAATGCATAAGATCCACGTTTCTTGATTAGTAGAAAATTCCAAGTATAATTGTGACAAAAAAATTTATTTTTGAATTTTCTCATTTTCTGAAATTTCACCTATGAGATAGTTTTGTAAAATGTTATTTTTTGAAAATATGTACTTGGAATGAATTCTGTGTGAAGATTCAACAACTCCGAATACAAAATTTACGTAGCTGTGAAATATCCTCTTTTGACTTAGAAAATAATTATTTAATCTAATAATACTAAGAAGCTTACAGTATATGCATTGCAAATATCACGATTTACGTTCATTTGTACGTATATAGTATAAATATATTATTTTAATCCAAATATATACACAGTATTTTTACTGTTTAAATAATGTGAGTACACAATTTATGTTTTCAATGTGATTCATTAGCATGAACTATTCAAATTTTATGTATAGATACTTAATTCGAGAAATTTACGTACAATGCAGTCTTTACACAATGTAATTTATGTAAACATTCTGTACTTGTACAGCATAGTTTAATTTCCATTTTATATTTTTCATAATTATGATTGTACAGTATTAAGTTTTAACGTGCTCAAACGCAAACAATTTTTGTTTGGATCCATTATTTATCTTGATGAGTTTTTTTTGAAGTAAATAAATAAAATTTCGCGTTTTTTTTTAAAATCTAGACAAACTTTCTCAGAATAAATTCATCTCTTTTCGAGTATAAAAGGGAAAAAACGCAACTGCATCGAAAATGAGTTGAAAATTTAGTAGCTCTGCGTTGATTTATTTTACTTATATATTTGCTGTTAAAGTGTAGCGATGGACTTAGAATTTATCGGCAATAAAGCTTCCTGAACTTGAGCCAAATATCGAACGTCGCTGCAGTCTCGTCTCGCTCGTAAAAATTTCGTAAATTCTGCGCGAGAAAAAATACTACCCGCCGAAACAAACAACGATAAATGTATTTCGCGCAAATTTGTAGCTTGTAGCTTCATAGCAACAGTTGAATTTTCGGGCCTTGTGTTCAATCTTTGCATAAGTACCACCTATCCTAATAAAGATATTTTTAAAAAGCTTTGGCTGGATTTCTAGTAGGATAAAAGAGTATTTTTTATTTTTTTTTTAGAAAGTTTTCCTGAAAGTTTTCAAAAATCAACTGAAAATTACACTTTTTTACTGGAAAAAGATGCGTACAGTTTGAATACAGTATAATTTATGTATATGTTCATATTCTTGTACAGAAGTTGTATATATATTATATTCATTGAAAAATCTATCATTTTTGAATACCTGGGAAGCTTAGACGTTTTCAAAAAACAAAAATGCAATTTCGAACTTACTATAATTTTCTTATACCTTTCCGAACAAGTTTTTTTCAAAAAATAACTGAAGAAAATTTTCCAGAGTATAATAAACTTTTTTTTCATCGATAAAGTTGTTAATTCACTTAAAAATAATGCAATTTTGTAATTTTTGGCGATACCTTCACATTGAATAATCAGTAAGCTCGTCAAAACAATGAGCGAAAATAGCGGAAATTGTTTCGCGGCAGCAACTCAAGCGTCCGAGTCCAAAAATAATCGTTTAGGATAAGCAATTAAGACTCCGCGTTGCGCATGTTTACCAGTGTCACAGCAATTTTTTAACTCGTGTAATTTTCACACCAAAAGCATAAAATGAACTTGCTGATGAAAGGATGCTTCAGTATGTATATATCTTCTTTTTTTGATCTGATGAAAAATGTTCTGTAATTATTCATAATATGTATATGGGAAGAAAATTATTATGATCAAACTTTATGTTTTTTTATAAAGTCAGTAATTTATATGTAATTTTTATACACTAAACAATCCACTATTTGACCACTTTTTTTATTAGTACAGACGCACTTTATCAAAAGTGGCACTTCACTCTTTACTATTTGAAATAGTCGGATTCCACTGTTTCACCAGTGAAATTCACTTTTTCATATAGTGGATATTCACTGTCACACAGCAGTGAATACTCACTTTCATAGACAATGACAACTTTTCCAAAAAGGGGAATTCTACTGTTTCCTAGTGAAAGACATAACACTGCTGCTTTTAGTGCATATCATTACTTTTTCAGATTTAGAAAGTACTTATGTCAGAAAGCTCAATACAAAATTGTTATTCTTCAATACTGAAGTACGTAACAATTACCTTCACGAGATAGGTAAATAACTGCAACCAAATATTGCCAAATTACAATAATATAAATTTTTATAATTTCAACGTTCCACCCTGAAACAAGTAAAATTTCAAATAGTTAAGTCAAATTTGAACGCAGTTTCGATTTGCATGATTTTGGCTTGAATGAACCTTTTACTCGAGGATGTTGAGAGAGTGCTCTATATTCGATAACTTTGAGCGTATTTAGCCCGTATGCATTGTTTTTGAATACACGTCTGCAGTAAATTATGCACGGAAACAGTGGCGTCTCGATGCCCGAGTGCCCGAATGCCCAAACGACCGATCCCGGCACCAAAATAGCCGCGAAACTGCCTGCTCAAGCTCTGATCTCGAATGTATGTTCTAAGGTTACACGTTCACAATCGCTGTATCCTCGCGTTTCCACATTACGTGTAACTCGCCCATGATCGTATGAATCTGCTGCATGTACTTGAAACTTCGGAACTCGCAGAAACACAAAAATATTGCCTTGGATCCAAAATCATCACTATTTGAATGGATCATTCGTACGAAATTTTTAGTAGACATTTTAGTTCCCTATTAAACGCATATAATGGAATAGAGAAAAATTCTTCATTCCTGTTGCCTACTACAATGAAGCCGAAAAAGGACGTGAAAAAAAGTGAAGAGGACGAGTAAGTGGCGTATAGCAGAGTGTATATAGAGCTGCAGATGGGCGGAAGAGCAGGGTATATAAAGCCACATAGAATTAGGAAGGGAGGCAGTACAGGCAGACGGGGAAAGAGCAAATAGGGGTGGTTGGTAGCTTTCAAAATGGCGGAACCTGAAAAGGATAAACTGGGTGGCCGACGTTTGCCGTCACTCCTGTGTTTCTACAAGGGGGGAGGGGGTTACCTCGACCAATATTGACATTGCCCCGAATTTCCCTCGCTCTTCCATCTCACCCTATTTGCACTACAACCTCCGCATTTTCGTCATGGCGACCCATCAATTTTCCTTCCCTCCGGCCCCTGTTTACTTTACCCGTTGCCTCGTCACACCGCTCCTTTCCCATTTTTCGAAAGGAACTCTCTCGTCGTTTTTCTCATCCTCATCAAGGAGAAAAAAACACAATCATCATAAGGCTTCGAAAATGAAGGAGGAATAATGTTTACTCGGCTACGCTCAAGTCGCATGCAAGAAATTCATGGAACATATCAATGGTACCGCACACGTCGCGGGCAGATAAGGCGGAATTATTGTTGCTTCTGGACGCGCTTGTTGCGTCTGCGAGATTTTTATCACTTTCGTAGTTTTGCGTATGCGTTGCTGTAGAAGTAGGAATTCGCGGATTGCAGAAATGAAGTGTCTTGGCGACTGCAGTAGGTATATTCGAAGAAAGTAGGGGTGTTGTAACTGGGAGAGTCGAGGGGGGCAATGCATTCATGTTCTACTGCTTGTGAGCATCGAATTCTAAAAACCTATGTATGATTGAATAAAAAAAGTAGGATACAAAATTTTATGATTGCTGAAAAATACACCAACGATAAAAATTCAGGGTATCGTATCAGTCTTAAAATGAGTATCACTTAGTCTCTGAAGGTTCAAAAAAAATGACTTGGAATCTCCGAGAGTATACAAAGTTGTAGAAAAAGGTGACTCTGAGTCTCTGAGGGTATACACATTTTTTCACGAGTTTCAACAAGTCTCTTAGAGTTGTATTTGATCTCCGATTCGAATACTTTATTTCTTGGAAGGAACAACAAGAGTATCGTTTGAGCCTTAAGAGTATCTTGAGTATTCCATTGTGCCAAACGAATCATGCCTTTGGAGACTCGAATATTAAATTTGGAGACTGAAAACACTCTTGAGACTGAAGGATAATTTGTTTTTTTATCCTGGAAGTAGGTCCTTATATACGAAATGTATGAAAATACGATTTTCTCGATGATGCATTCACTTACCTCAGTTTTATAGAGCATTTGGTTTTAAAAATATATATGGGGATCCATGAGAATATCAGGAAATCATTCGTATTCAAGAAATATTTGAAAACGATTCATAAAAAAAAAAAAAAAAAAAAAAAATAACTTGAATTTGTAGAAACACTGTAAATATACAAAAAAACTGTTTTTTAAAACATCGTATAAAACACTACAAATCTATAAAAATTTGGAGGCTCAAGGCTTTGATTCTCAAAATTTACATAGCAATCAACATAGAAAGATATCTTTGGTTCCAGCAACTAAATCATTCATTAAAATATAGACAATTCAAGTTTTGGATGTGCCAATGGAAGTTCTGGTTATGTCAACTAAAGTTTTCTTTTTATAAATTTCATATTGGCTGTCATAACTATAACTTTAGATGTCGTATTCACAACATTGGTTGGTTCTTATATCATTGAATAAATGATGCCTAAAACAAAACATTTCTTTCCGTGCATAAAAATATTAGAAATGTAGAAGAATACTAGAAAATGCTACAAAATTTTCATAAATGCTGAAAAACGCGAAAGGGACTAAAAATAATAGGAACCTCAAAAATAATTATTTTCAATATATATCGTTACTGTTTTCAAGAAAATTTGTTAAAAAAATGAAAATCTATGAAACTTCCAATCCGAAAGCTTCTCAATCTGAAATTATGTACAGGAATTATTAAAATTACTTAAAAATTCAATCAAATTCATGAATGTTCAAGAAATGCGAATTTTACTGCACTATAAGTTTGAGGAATCTGTGGAATCCTTGAAATCTATGGAAACATTGTTCACTAAAAAATTTATTACCATAATTAAAATACTGAAAATTCTTGATTCTAGAACATAACATTTTATTTATATATATCAATACTTTTGAAAATACAAGATAAGGTTATAAATTCACAAAATCCTACTTAACTTCAATGTTACAAAGGTACATATTTGAAAAATAATAGATAATACTGGAAAGAAATAAAGTACCTAAAGTTTGTGCAGACATCACTTACTTAAAAAACTGTAAAATTAATCAAAATCTTTATAACCTGGCATCCTAAATTATTATATTTTACAAATCTATATAAAAATTTAAAAACAAAAAATAAGTAGAATACCAGCAAATCATCTACACTGTAAAAATACTGATTAAAAAACGATTAACACTAAAAGCAATGAAAATTCATGAAATACCAGTTATCTTCGGAAATACTGATCCTGGAAAATTTTTTTGAATACAGAAAATCTATTGAACTTCGGATTCGAATTATCAAAATCTTCATGACGATCAACAAAAATTCTGGGCATTTATAAAAGAACTTGAATATATTTCTTTATCTTATGATTAGTATGTAATACAAATGAAAAAATTTTAAAATAGGTAATAGCAGTCTATGAAATACCTTATGTGTATAGATAAATTATGAATTCTCATGTTCCAATTGCGTTACTATTTATGATAAAGATTTCAAAAGTTATGTATAAACACTTAATCTTAAACTGTTTGATTTCAAAATTGTCTTGAAAATTGAGTCATTTTACGTGTACATACCATTTCAAACAATAATAATTCAAATTTTCAAGTTATCCCTAATATTTACTTGACATTTTTCTCGGTCTTATTTGAAATGGAATTGGGAAAAATTGTCAGATCAAATACATGTACATACTATTAAGTTTCAAGAAAGTTGTTTTATAGAAAATCAGACGAAATCATTTTTATTTTTCAATGCCTCAAAGTTTTTTCAAGCTCATGCTTGTGAAAGCCCAAGCAATACTTGAACTTATGAGCGTGCAATGTTGACTTCTAATATGTGTCGAAATCTTAGAAGCAATATTTATAATCATGCTATTATTGATAAATATCGCACGAGAATGCAGCCCAAGATAAAGCTGCATTTATCTGCGGGACGCTTCCTGTCGAGTTGCCTTCGCTGCAACTTTGAAAACAAAGCACTTTTGTTATTGTTTTCCGGTATCATATTTTATCTCGGCTCATTTTAGTCACAACTTTTCTCGATATAATTCTTTAGCTATCGTCCGTATAACACGAAATCGCAGTCGTTCGCAAATATAATCGTAATTACGTGTCACCTTAGTGTCAGCTTTTTTCAGCATAGAAGAAGCTTTGCCATAAATATTTAATTTTTCCTGCAACGATTTTTTGATATTATCGAAGCTTTTAAACAATTTTTTGATAAGTCAGTGTTTGAAGTTAGTAATTTGCATATTTTAAGTTATTTTTATGAAAGTAGGCAATTTTTCAATCTCTTAGATCATTTTTCTATTTTATCTTGATATGTCTATGTATAAAGAAATTCCTAATTATACATCGATAAAATAAAAAATCAATTCACGTATCATATTCTTATAAAAATTATGTCTTTATTTCCTTTATATGTTTCTTATAATTGTATATTTATTTTATAACTTTTCTGATTGTCATTCTACCTACAGAAACTTATTTAAAATTTTTTAATTGAAGTTTTCATTATAACTTTCAATATTAATCAGGTTGGGATATATTTTTGTAATATCTTATTCATTTTCTTGCATCTATTGTGACTCCAGTAACTAGATAAAAAAACATTACATTTCGATGTAATTAGTAAGACAGTTTTTTTAAACTCTTTGAATATTCCAACAGTTTATCTTAAATATGGCACTTGAAAAAGGAGGTCAAAAATAGGACATTTCCTATGAAAATAGTTCGTCTGGTTACCCTTCACATGCGACAAAAATTCGTTCATTCAGAAATAATAAAGCTGACGTTACTCGAGAAACTTCCGTTTGAAAAATGAAATCACCAAAAATAAGTTCGAATGAATCATTACGAAAACAATCTTTGATTCTCAAAAGCTGTTATTTTCGTTACATGCATCACTAAAAAAATAGAAATAAAATATTCCATTATGTTTGTTATTTGTAGAAGAATAAGCAACATTGAATTTCAAGGTAGCATTTTTTTAGAAAATAACTTTGATATGTGCATTGTATTATTTTAAAAATGATTGGATGATCAAGGAACTGCTATTTTTGAGTTTAACTGAAAATTTCCCTTATTTTCTGCGAACTTCTAGTTACCCAATACCATAGACATTGAGAGTTTCCCTTGTTCTTCGTTTTTCAATTTGACTCGAGGCAAGAAAAAAACAGTATGGAATTACATAATGGGCGGTTTTGATAATCTATGGGCTCGATAATAATAACACCCACGCCGCTCCGAGTGCCAATGTATCATAATAAATTAGATATTGGCTCCACTTCTAATCACTAATCACTTCCTGCGTCTCGCGCAAATATTATTCACGACCGGCCTGGCAGCCCCTAAAACCAAATTATCATATTTATATACACGATCTTTTTCTCTTTGTTCAAAAAATTTGTATGGTCTTCAAGCCTGCAGAGTCAGGAAAAAAGAAGTACTTTCTTAGGCAAATATCAAAAGTCCAGACTATTATTTCTGACAGAAAAAAATATTCTTTGATGTCCCGAATAAATTTTTGATTTGAAAAATTTGTTTTCGAAATGAAGTGCATGGTACACAACTGTGTGCCCTTTTTTGTTTGATTGAATTCATTTATTCTGGGCAGAGTGCTTGCAGCAAGAACCAACTTTCGAATTATGAAGTCGAAGCAATGTAATTTGGCAAAGATAATTTGATATGGCTGGTTGGGAATGATTGCAAAGTTACGGTGGGATTTCCTGTAATTAATATGTCGCGAGTGAGGCGTGTGCATACAGCTACGCATTCGCACACATATGTGGTCTGTAGTACCTGCGCGAGTTGCACTTTTGGTGCTCGTACACAGGCCCTTTTGGCTTCGTTCGTTTTCTTCTTCGTTCTCTTTGGGCTATGGGAATATACAGTACACACAGAAGCCATAAGAAATCCGATACGCGGGCCATGGCGTGACGCTCCTGCCGCTATGGTGCTTCCCACTTCCTCCCCCAATATCATTATCATCGTGTACTTTGTCAAACCGCCATCACCTATATTACTACACCATTACTGCGTGTATTAGAGTAATGAAAGCTCGACTTGGATTATTGAATTTGAATAATAATCCAGTTCCAAGGCTCAACATTTTTACATTGAATAAAAAATGTAGTTATTCTTACAATACTGCATATTCTGTATTGTACTGTGTAATCAGTCAGAAATACTTTACTTTTTGCTAGATATTTGTAGCACTTTTTGTCAAAATATATGATTAATATTGTCGAAAGATATTGCAGTAGTAGATATATTTTGTTATCACAGTTTGAAATAACTGATGTCTAAATTTTCCAAAATATCGAGAATCCCAACAAGAATAAATTTCAAATTTTTTAGTATTACATGTATACGATGGCTGGATTGAAGTTTTTTCGTAATACAGTCAGTTTAATCATACAGTATTTAAATAAAAGAATCAGTCACGATTTTTACCCAATCACATGAATATTATATTATCACTAACAGAATTATAAAAAAATTCATCATATTATATTATGTTCGAAATTCGATTTCCATGTGAGAATTCTTACAACACACAGTTTCCTATAATTTCCTGATTTGGTGTCAATCACTGTAAAGTTTGTATTTTTGATTGATGGTTCATTTAGAAGAAGTTGTTTTTTTAGGGTCCCTCGATACTTTATTTGGGCGTTTCTACTGCAGCACGTGCGAAAAAAAAAAAATAATAATGCCGTTATCGCCGCCAGCTGCTAACACGATTTCTGGTTGATCTGACTAGGAAAAAAATACTCTATTTAAGTCAGAAGATGAGATTGAAAAATGGGCATTAGTGGCGAAGCATAAACATCATAATTCTATGAAAGTATATGAAGTTGAATTCACTGGTAGAAATTATAGTGTTATTGAAATATCTATTTATCGATAAAAATTGTTGCTTAGCTCTGAAAAGTTTCGTTGAAAATACCAAAAACTTATCATCGCGCAAGAACATTAGTTTTTTATTTCTGTTTGTTTCCTGAAATTCTAATAACTGAATAAATCAAAATAACACAAATTTTCAAAATCAGTAAAAATGACTACGTATGTATTTTATCAGTCAAAATTTTTAAACTGGAAAAAACACAATTTTTTTATTACTTAGAATTTTAGGAAATTTTATGAAGTTTTTTAATAACATCTTAAACTGCGGAAATCTGGTGATTTATTGACTTGGAAGTAATAAAATTTTCACTGACATTTTATGCGCTTCTGTAGCCTTTCAATTTCACTGTACAAAAAATATCAATTGCAGTTTGTATGGCTTTCGACGTCATTTTTAAATACCTTTGGTTTATATATAAGAAACTTGAAATTCTTACAAGAGAATGTTATTTCCGAATAAATACATATTATAAAATCCTCATAAGAAAATAAGAATTTTGTGAAGAAAATGTCACTTTGTTTGAAGATAACAATTTCCTATGACGATATGTGAAATTCTTATCAAGAAATTCCAATCATATAAGAATTGACTTCTAATTAGGTTTCATTAAGTTTTTCACAAAGTTACTCAATAAGCAAAGGTAAACATTCTGAGGAAATTTGAATCCCAAGAGATTTGTTTTTTTTAGGTTCTCAGTTAAAATGATTATGCCTTCTCTATATACACACAATATTCTATGAATACACCAGGAATATTTTCAAAAATATTCTCAGAACATCCTAAAGTTTACGTAGTTTCCCATAAGACCAATGTTAAAGAAATATTGCTAGAATTTTCTTCGAGATTATTTTTACATATATTCAAATTATTCTTGGTATATTCCATCTGACATAAGTCTGATGTCACAACTAGCATAAGTACTTAGACATTAGAATATATTATAGAAATATTTTTGAGAATACTCCTCGTACAATTGTAGAATATGTATTGTGTGTCGATAGAGTTACTTTTTTACAGAGTGACAATTTATTCTTAAATAAAATTGATGAATTGAGAACAAAAAATGTATTCCTTGTTTTTCGAATGTTCTATGATAAACATCGCAAGCTACACTGTAAAAAATAATCGTAATTTTTCCATACGCTGACTATTGAAACTTTTGCACGTTGTATGGAAACGATCTAAGCATGGAAAATTTACCATACACGTTTGGAACTTCCTCCATTACGGAGTACCTTTTTTCCATACTTTTTGAAAAATTTCCATACACATATTTGAATATTTATTTCTTTTTTGATAAATGCGGTACAAAAGTATCGAAAAATTTCATATCGTGTACACATTGGTTAATAAGTTCCAAAACATGTATTGGGAGTTTACTATGAAAATTTTTTACAATGTACTGTTATAATTTCCGACATATGTATAGTTAAAAGTGCTAAAAATTTGTAAGTTTTATATTGACATTATAAGTCTTACAATATTATTGCTTATTTTACAATGTTTTTGCAAATTTTGTCATTTTTATTTTACTTATTATACTTTTATGTAGTAAAAATTGAAATATTGTACAAATTACAATCTGTATGTCAGTTTTTACTAGATGATTTCAGAAAATTTTAAATCCACAGAATGAAAATTGCACCTGCTACATAAATTGTTATTTTGAATTTTTACTATACGAATACAAAGAATATTATATTCTTGCATGGTAAAACGTGAAATAAAACATTCTACGTTTTAACATTCGCTTCTTGGTACGTATAATATTATATCTTATGTGGGTAAACACTAATAAGAGAAAATATTATACCTACATATAAGTATATGCATGTAGAAATTCATATCAATGTGTAAAATCTACGATACCATATATTTCTGACTTTTTCCATCTTTGCATCAATCACACAATATGATATCCTAAAATGTACACAAAAATATAGCAAAAAGAACTATACAGATTTGAATACTGGAAAAATTGTATTGCATTTCCTGAAATCTGGATTAGTAGGAATTAAAATATGATATTGCAAAAAGTACTAAAAATGTATAGTGAAAAATCCAATATGTATGTAAAAAAATTTCAACAACAATATACTACTACAATATTATTTGGCAATATTCACTATAAATTATGACCAAAATCGCTATAAATATCAAACAAAAAGTACAATATTTCAGACTGATTCCATATTTCAATACAATACCTACATTTAGTAATATTTTATATATATTTTTTTGCAAGTACATAGCTTCAAAATTTCACTGTAAAAAATATTAATTGCTGCATATATCATTTTCGACCTCATTGAAAGGTATATTTAATTAAAACTTGAGAGAATTGCGATCCTCATAGGAAAACAATATATTATAATTTATATTTAAAAATATATTATAAGAAACTGTTACATATTTAAAAAAAAAACGTTTACAGTCGACTGCACTTAATTTCATCTGTCACATACACTACATTGTCCTTATATTCTACGTATTGAATCTAGTTGGACTTTTACGATGAAAATCTGTCAAATTTGAAATTGCAGAATACAACAGAAAATCTGTTGAAACAACGAGCAATATGTCTAATTTGACGGATTCATTTGTTAAAATTTCTCGAAATTATCATTACTATCATTTATATCAATAATCATTAACAGATCATTCCATGAAGATACAAGCAGATTTATATTTAGAGAGTAGTTCTTTCCTGTTCGACTTCATTGATTCCGAGTTAAAAAACTGAATCACCCCTCGCACGGTAGCCACGCGGTAGACGCAAATTCGCTTTTTCTCGCCTCGGCTCCGATTCTAAAATCGGATCTGGAGCAACGACCTTCGAAACAACACGAGGAGCAAACGAGCGAGCGCCAGCTCCAGCTTCTCGGCGTCTCCGCGCATTATCCATTCCGCGATTATTCCGATCGAATGCGATGGTCTACTCAAAATTCGATCGATCCGATTTTTCACCCGGCACTTTCGAAAACGCCCCGGGTCGTAATAACATTATATGTCGACGGCTAATTCTCCATTCTCACGGCTAGACCAGGCTAGACAACATAGACCCGCCGAAGACCGTTCCACGAAAAGCCAACGTTCACTTTGCCTTTTACATTTTGGTTCTTGTGTTAATATTTACTCGGCCGGAAACCCTCTAATCCTATGCTAATTTCGTCTAATGCCATGAAATGTGAAAATGAAAATCTCCAGTCGAGTGAAAAGGATGTTTTCCCTCGATTCCGCGGTCCATTACGTACTCGTGTGTCCATGGTGTTTGGATGTTATGCTTATTTTGGGTGTTTACGCTCGGACAATAATGAATGAAAAAGTTGAATCACGCAGGGTTTGTCGATTGGGCGACTTATGAACTGACTTTTTAGAAGGCTTTTGAAAATTTGTTTCATCGCTTTTTGATGATTTTGTACTTTTGTGGGTTTCATTTAATGTGGGCCATTTTTATTGGAGTTTTTTTTTATTTTTTTGTTTTTGTAAAACTGTATGGTGGCTGTATTTGCTGAAGAATCGTAGTAGTGACTGGCGACTTCTGTTGGATCAACTTTGGTACAATACAAATATATTTTAACAGATGTTCACTAGCTTGAGAATTTGGAAATCACTCGTTCCTAGAGAAATATTACGTATTGAACATGAGCATAATAGTGATGGTTTTGTTTTTGATTCCGAAATATATTCACGTTTTGTATTTTATCTGTTGGGGATCGAGAAAACTCAGCATCATGAATTTAGAATCATTCTCGGAATTAAAAAAAAAGTTTGTAGCGTGATTGAATAATAATACCATTCCTAACAATTCGTTAAATTTAAAGTGATATCTACATCGAAACTGAAAATTCCTCAATTATGTATAGATTTGATTAATTCTGCTTATACTCAAAGCATCTCCTACCATACGTACTAAAAAGTTTAAAACTTGTTATCAAACTTGATCCTTTTTTCCGTAACACTCAAGAAATTATACCACAATAAAATACAAAACTTGAAAATCTACCTCAGGTGTCATGTACTGAAATATAATCCTTCTCAATAACAAATCGTCAACAATGAACCTGATCCAATCATGTTTCGTTTGAATCTCATTGATGAACAAAAATCAACATCTCAGATCGATAAAAAAGCAACTCCTTACGATGTGAAGCTTTCATTAATTTATGTTACACAAATTAATGAATCTATGATATAAAATTTAGCTGGGTAGCAGGTTTGCTTGTGTCTCTATTAAAGAAAACACGGACCTTCTTTAAAAGAACAAAATGTAAGTCATTTTCAAGCTCACAATCATTATGTGAAATTAAAAAATTGTTAACAAGGACTGACCTGTGTTCGGCGGCTCGATCTCGTTGTCGTCGGTTTTTGAACCAATTGCTGACTTGGGTGGTTGTAAGGCCCGTGCTTTCCGCAAGCTCGCGTTTTTCTCGGGGTGAAGGGTAGGGATTTTGGTTGTACCACTCCCTCAGCACTGTTCGTGACTTTTCTTTAAAACAATAAGACGTCTCTTCGCCATCCCAAATTGTCCTTGGTAATGGAAACTTGCGTCGAACTCGATACTTTCCTACAACAACAAAAAAGTCATTTTTTGATGATTTGTTTAGAATGATTACTTTGTTATGAAATTGGGAAACTGTCAGGCCAAGTTGGGATATTTTTATGAAGTAGGGATACAATCATACGTAGGTAAGTTGGTGATTGAAATATTCGGTTCTGGATTGGGACACTTTCGTAAGAAAATCAGGACGTTTTTGTATGCAGACAAAATGCTATACATGTGATGTGGACACTTTGAAACAAAATTGGGACATTTTCTTGTTGGTGTTCGACAGATTTGTAATATTCAAGACTCATTCCTGAAAATTTGCCATGTTTTCTCCAAAAATAGGACTTTTTTTTCTTAATTAGTACACTTAGAACTCTTCCATAGCAAATCAGAGTTCGTAATATTTTTCATGATCTGAGTGTTTCTCATAAAAACTTTGAACATAGAGAATATTTTTGACAAAACTGGAATGTTTGCACAAGGAATTAGGTTTTCGAGAAGACAGAAAAAAATTATCAGATGTAACTTGATAGTTGAAGGACATTGTCGTAAAACATTCTTATTCTTGGGACACTTTTAGAGCATACTACATTTAGAGTAATAAGAAATACAACACTCATTTTTGCTTGAGTGAGATATTTTTTTTATTCATTGGGACAAAATTAGGACATTTGTTTACTTATTACTGAAATAATAAAACTAAAAGAATTTATGAAGGTTCTAAATTTTTCCGTTGAGTTTTCCTGATGAGAAACTTTTTTAATACAGTTATAAAACTCAATATTATTTGGTAATTTTATAACTGATTCAATTTCTTATAACAATTGAATAAATGAGTATTATTATTAAATATGATCCACAAAACTTTTACACAATTTGAGATAAAATTGGTCAATAAAAATTTTGTATACATTTCAAAAAAAAATGTTGTAAATTTTCATTTGTGAAGTCGAAGTTTTTATGGTGAGTTGCTCTTCTTATGAGTTAACTTCGAAAAATGCAGTGAAAAAATTTTCGTTTTTCATCTTAAGTAAGCTGAAGATCCATTTTTTGAAATGAAAAAATTTTTCTAAATAAAAAAAGTATTTTCAAATATTTATTTAACTACATCCAAAGTAATAAATAATGAAATAATAAATAATAATCAATGAATAATGAGAAAATATACTTCTTCACTAATTAATTATTAATTATTCTGAATTCGAATAATTCCTATAAAATTCTGTAACGAGGACTGGTAAATCCAATAATCGTATTAAAATTTTTAATTTTTCATAATAGTTTCTAGATTCATTTTAATGTTTTTCTTACAGTTTGAGTCACTTCATTGAATTTTAAAAATTTCAAAAGAAATTCATTCATTTAACACTTCTTTAGAAAACAGTGTTAACGTTGTGAGAAGAAAAAAAAAATGTGAGAAAACGTTCACATACTGAACATTTGAAGAATTCTTGAGGTTTGACAGATTACGATCCTACATTGCAGTTTGACAGTGAATTCAAAATTAATCTTGAATTCTTTTACAAATTTTTCCAATGAAAGGTATTCCAATGTAGTATGCGATCAATAAAAATTTTAGGACAAATAGGAATAAAAAAATCCTTCTCTAGCTCAAGAAACATTATTTCAATCTTCTTCAATAACCGAAGTCAAGTTTTTTCATGCTCAAGGAATAAAAAATTTTTTAACGTTACTTTTCCTTGTTCTAAATTTACCCATATTTTTTATAATTCACTTTGTGAATAATTTGAATTTATCTAGAAAGATAAAGAAAACAATTGTTCCAAGTTTCAGCCTTAATCCTTATTACGGAAAATCGAAACTTTTCCAAAACCTTGCATCTTTTAGGTTGTAAAATTGTGAATTCAAAACACTAGCATGAAAAAGAAGTCTTTTCGTATCTCTTCAAAAAATCTTAAAGTCTAGTTTTCCACATGAGTTTTGGAAAAAAAGTCATATTACTAATTTTTGCCAAACAGATCTTAGATAACAAAAACTACAATCACTTGATGGTTAGGAAAAGGGTATAAAAACAATAATAGATTATTTGAAATATTGATCAGAAAATGACGATGATTAAATGAGAATGATCATAGATTAGTTCTGAACCGTCTCTCTTAACGACGAGACACATTATTTTTTGTTAATTTATATTTTTTTCGGCAAATTTACAGAACAATTTTATTATTATTGTACAGTATTAAGAAGTCACACAAAGATATAAAATTTCAAGTTATTAGTGATGTTCAGAAATATAGTACACTATTCTCCATGAGACGTGAGTCCGAATAATAATTTTTTCAGACCTCGGTGCTCATAGTTACTTATTTGTTATCGATTTGTTAAATTAGTCTTGATATGGAATTGACTTGAAGAAAATTTTTAATAAATTAGAATAACAATTCTCATTCATTTTCAGAGAAAAAAGTTTTCATTGTCCCCACGTCACGGGCGGACTTTGTGTAGCGTCTCGACCGTGACGGATTTCTCTCACTCGGAAGAAGTTTGAACCACTTTCAACATCTCCGAGCCAGACTTTTCATTGCCCCTTTTGATGCAGGGACAACGAAGACTTTTTTTCTCCGAAAATGAATGGAAATTGTCGTTTCAATTATTTTATTTTTCATTTTTTCCTTCAAAAATGAAATTCTTCCCTTATCAAGAGGTTTTAAGTAACCGTTAGAATTAACTTTGGTTAACGTCATATTTTTGTGTTGTACAGTGTAATAAAGTTGTAAAAAAAATGTAGCTTACCAACGGCGCCAAGGGGTCGTCCGCGCAGCCTCTCGGCTTCGATGTAGTGGGCTTTGAGCCAGAGGTTTTGGAGGCGCGAGTGGTTGTGCTGGCTGAAGGTGTGGCTCTCGAGGATCTTGTAGAGGTCCTTGAATTGGTTGCGATGGAAGGCGACGATAGCCTTGGCCTTGAGGACGCTCTCGTTGCGCTGGAGTCTGGCGCACGATGGCAGCGACCACAGGAACCTCCCCAAACGCTCGACCGAGCCCGTCTGCTGCAGCACCTGCACAGACGACACCATCGCCTTGTCAAGGTCAAGACGATTGTCGCGACATATCCACGATCAGCCACTGCACTGCACTCTGCTTCACTTAATCTTCTTATTTTTTAAAACTAACATCTTATTTTTACTAACACCGACTACAGTGCTCTTTGACTAAAACAGAATCTTGTCTACTGCCCAAAGGTGTTTGTTAAGTAGGTATGTCGTAGGTATAGTCTTGAATTTTATTCTGTTTAAGGGAGGAGGGTGCAGCTCTACCTTAAAAAAAGGAAATTATGATTCTAAGTTTTCTTCATCAAATAGCAATATTTTTGAAAATCATTTTGCACGATTTCTAAATGTAAGTAGACAAATGGATCTCTAGTGATTTTTTCTTGCAGAAAAATAAAGAAAATTTTGTTGTGTGAGGGGTGGTGATGAAATATTTTTTACTTTTGTGGGAAAGTTTCTATGGCACCATTTGTCTGTTTACGTTTAGAAAGTGTGTGAAAGTATTTGCAAAAATATTGAAAATTGGAGAAAAAAAGATTATCTAGTGTGTAATTTTTTAAAGAAGAGTTGTTCTCCCCTCTCTTTAACTTGACAGAATATTTGATAGAACTGATAGGAAAAAAAGGAAGTTTAAGAGATTTTTTGTAGATTTGATGGGTTGCAATTCTGAGAAAATAATTATGGACGTTTGTACGACAAAAATGTATTACGTATTTTTGAATTTGGACGTGTAATGTGCTTGAAATAAATTTTGTCATTTGTTTCTGACAAGTATTTATGAAGATACAACGATTTAGTGATCGATAATTATTTTTGGAATCGATTCTATTTGTGATGAAAAAATCTATTTTTATGTTGTTTCGAGAAAAAAGTGTACATTTCGACTCAAGAATCTTAATATATCTTGGATTCTCAAAAATTAGATCGTTTCCATTTTTCAAGGAACATCAATTATTTTGAAAAATTTTATATGTTTCGCAAGATTTCTATAGATTAAAGGTTTCTTTCAATTTGTTCGGTAAAGAAAAATTTTGAAATTTTTCATGAACTCATTCAAACTATCAAGTTTTACGACGTTTTTTTTAAATATACATAATATAAATTCTTTGAGGTATCAGAGAACCCAGCTTATACATGGAATTAAATAATCAGCAATTTTTAGTTTCCCGGATTTATTTTTGATTTTTGTTTGCATTCATTTTTTGGGATTCTGTATAGAGAGAAAAAAATCATCTTCTAATTAGCTATTTATTGAAATAAATCACAAAAAATTTTGACTACCTAAATAATATGCTTCAGAATTACAGGAAATTTCAGATGACAGATTGTCATGATTTCAGGACTTTAAGAAATATAATTGTCATTACTTTCGAGTTCCAAGGAAGTGAGAAAGAAAAAAATTTTTATACGGAAAATTTGGGAAGAGTTCTATGTAGAGGTAGTTTTAATTATTTTTGAAAAATTTCAGTACATATGAAGTATGTTCTTCATTGTGACTACATTTTTACATTTTTTTTTCGAATTAAATGATTCTTGTAAATCGTGATTCGTGTTGATGGAACTTAAAATATCAAGTGAATAAATAATTATAGAAAATCCTTTGAAAATAAGTTTTGAATCTTTTTTTTTCGCTATGAGTATCACTTCAGTATTTTGTGATTAGCAAAAATGGTCATAAATTTTAATACTGCAGATTGTCTTTAGGAGTATTTTCTTGAAAAAAATTTTTTTTCTCGGATTTCCATAGTACTTCAGAGAAATTCTTTGATTTCGGTTTTAGGAAAATTTTTATAGTCGAGAAAAATTTCAGAAGATTCATAGTAATTTATTGGTAAACTTCATGTACCTCCAATGATTTTTATTTGTTTGTTTAAATTTTGAAGTATTCATATGTTTTTTGAAAATTTTCTTTTCATATCTTTTCAGTTTTTATCCTCTGCAAACAAATCGTTTTACATTACACTTCAAAAACCTACTGGAAAAGTGTGGAAACATCCTTGAATCATGAAAACTCTAATCACATTTCCTAGCGTTTGACTGCAGAAATGTTTCAAAATTCAAAACATCGAGAGCATCACAAATCTTGGAGTATTTTTCAGATTTTAAAATTTGTAAAATTTTTGGAAATATAATCTTGGATTAACTCTTTACAAAACATTACTATATTATGATATCTTACTCTCTAAATCAGAAACAGTAAATTATTAGGTACTATTTGCCAGTTGATTTTCACTGTTTCCCAGTTGCTTCCAACTGATTAAACAGTTATTTGAGTCATTTTAACTGTTTTGGATTTAGAGAGTATAATCTTAAATGAATTGTAAATTTTATCTTGCATATATCGTCCAGGTTTATGTTATGTACTTCGTGATATTATATACAAAAATATGTCCATCGTATTTTTCAATAAAATATTATACGTTTTTTACTTCCATGCTACTGTATATTTTATATTCAGTAAAGGTAGTAAGTGTGTCAATCACAGAATTTTTTATGTTATTGAAATATTTCTGTTGTTTAAGAGGTGTATTTTTTATTGTGTTACGTATGTAAGCATGCAGTCTTAAGTTGTAGCGAGTAAGCGTGGCGCCTACGAGAAAAAGCTGTTGCAAAAAAGTCCTATTTTTGAATTAATTTTATTTTTCGCAGATTTCATGTGTACTATCATCAAGTGGAAAATAAATATTGAAGAGCAACACTTTTGGATGGTGTATGAAAAATTACATTTTAAAATAGAGAAATTCTGGAATTTGAGGGGATCCACGAATTCCACTGCAGTTCTTCCAAATTTTAAAATATCCATTCGATTCTTACATCGTATCGTCATTGATCGATGATTACGAAAATACAAAAAAACTTGATCACAGACATTATTTTGAAAATATAATTTTTTAAACAAATGAATTCGTAAATCTCATTTACCTTATACATAAATAAAATAGCAAAATGAAAAAAAAAAAGTTTCAATTGCTAATGATCAGGATAAAATTTTCTGCAAATTTATCCAAACGATTCATTTAGTTTTATTAAATGCACAAAATCATTAACAATGAGCATGTTTTTCAGTATTCTCGGATTTGTATATGAATCTCAAGGCACTTCTGAAATTTAGAAATTTCACTTCATAAACTGAAGATATATACGTTCACTTTATTTTTTTGTTTCTGGTAAATTTACTGTTTCTTAGTTGAAAAATTCATAAACAAAAATGTATAAAATAAATTTGAGCTATTATCGATTGTATCATTTATTAGCTATGATAATAAATTCGACGATTATATTTTTTGTCGTCAACATTCGCGTGCGCGAGTAACGTGACATGCGAAAACGCCCAGCGAGAGATAATTATTATGATATCAAACGTGTCTTTGACAAGTGAGAATCGATTTTGATTTGCTTGTTACACGTAGCAAAAGCAGTGGCAGCGGCAAGAATTATACAGCTCTTGATTAGATAAGACGATAAGACTATTAGCACTGCCGTGTAAAACATTCGTGAAGACAGGATCAACGAGTCTACCGTAGCGCACTAAACTTGCAGCAGCAAATTCGAACTTGCCTCGTAAACTACTCTTGTATTTTACTTTGAAATTTGTGAATTTGAATTCTCGGTTTATCGGTAAAAACTTTTTTTGGATTTCAAAACACTTTATTTTAACTTAAAAATTGAACTTAATGGTATAAATAAGTACTTTGAAATAATAAACAATGATTCTTGAAATTTGTAAGGTTCACTTTGAAATTTGATCTGTAGTCAGAATATATTTTTGAAAAACTTTAGAGAATGTGATGATTAATTATTTCGAATCGTGAAAAAACATACTCTTTTTCAATCACAGAATTGACTAAATTAACAATTAATTATTCCAGAAAATAGCAGAACCTTCAGAGAAAACAATATTACGAAAATTCCGGAAAGGTTTTTTGAACATAACTCACATGTAAATTTTTTATAGCAATATATTATTGATAGCAATTTCTCTAAATATTCTGCGATTTTCACTACATTGAAATTTTTTTTAATTTGTTAGAAATTCTGCGGAGTATGTAAATCATATTTACTTTCAAAAATGAATATTTGTTTTACGAATTATACATACGATTGTCCGAAATAAACAATAATCTGGAAATTTCAAATAGATACTAAAAAATCACGAAAAGACGATTTTCGAAACACTTAGAAAAACTAACAATATTATTTCGGAGTATTCAGAAGTCGAGAATAAATCGTTGAGAATTTGAAAAATTGATTCACAAAATATACACGAACATTTCAGAATAATTCCTCAATATTAAGGACCTACAAAAAGTGTCAAAATATTCTGAATGTCCTGAATTAAAAAAATTCTTTTAAAGTATTCAAATTCTTCAGATTTCATCATTTCGAAAAATTGGTTGTTTAAAAATACTTGAACGTTTACGAAGATTTCATTTTTGGTTTTTTTGGTCAAAAGTGATGTTTTTGGAGTTACAAAATGAATTGTTTGGCATTGTTTTCTAGGTTATTTTTTTGAATTTTTCAATCATGTTCTACATTTATATTTTTAATAATGAACATTTTTATACAGTTTAGAAACAAAAAGGAGATAAGAAGAAGTAATGTTTTTTGAGGAAGTTATATGGCATTAATTTTGTAGGTCTTGTGTTTGATTAAAAAAATCATTTGTAAAAAATGTTCATTAAAAAATGTAATGTTTTCACAAGTTTTCATTGCATTATTACCTAAAACTTAGTCCCCTATTCAGTAATATATCTGTCTTCGCAGATTCAGAAATTTGCAGTGTCCAAAGTTCTAAGCAATCGAGTAGAGTGCCATAATCAAGAACCATTCAAAGAAGCAGAAAATCAAGCAAGCAGGCAAAAATAACACACAGAAAACCATAGTGTATATCAATATATTCACTCTAAAAACAAGTACATGAGATTCAAAAGTAAAATTTTTAGCATTGTCAGTATGTTGTGTTTTTATTTGAAAGTGAAAAATTATGCATTTAAGAGACACCTTGCCAAAAAATTGCACGTGAATGAAGATTGAACACAAATGTAAAATGTCTTAAATTTGATTATCAAATCACATGCATGTTTTTAGAGCATGAATAATGCGATTCATACGTAGTTGTTAAGTTACTTACGTAAAAAACCTTCAATTAACAATCAATTTTTCAGGGTTGTTTTCAAACTTCAGTGCAAGTAAAGTGAAAATTAGGTATGAAAAATTAAGAGGGTTTATTGTTGGAATTTTTTCAGGTGAAATAATAAAAAGTTGATGGTTTTTTTCGTAATGCATTGCCTGGACCTATCACTTAGAAACTGCTTGGTTGAAGCAAGTAAGTACTTGATTGATAAACAATGGAAGATGAAGTTGAAATTTCATACCGTCTGAAAGAAATTATGGTTACAATGTTTTAAAAAATTTTTGTACATATATTGCATAAACTTTGACTTTCTAAAAGGTTGATGTCACAAACCTCGAATTAAACTCACATTCATTTTTTTTCTTATATAGAATCAGCTTTCGATGAATCAAAGCATGATCGTAATTGAAAAATGCAACTAAAAAATTTGGCTTGGCTCTAACAACTACGTAGGTACTCAGTTGCAGTAACCATGCTCTTTTCTTTGTCACAGTTCCTATTTTACAAGCTTTGTATTTAGCTGAAAAGGTCTGTTTTACAGTAAGTCTGTGATAGAAAATTTTACTGGGAAATTGGCGATTTAGTACACTTTTAAAAATGAATCGATGAAAATTTCACTTTCTTGATTAGAAGTCACAAACTTTATCATACATAGATCTCATCATTAGAATAGCCTGAGTATAAAAAACCAGAGTACATATGGTTTCAGTATCCAAGAGAATCTTAGATCTCGGAATTAGTACTATCGAGTTGCCAAGAGTATACAAAGTTGTATAAAAAGGTGACTGTGAGTCTCTGAGAGTAAAGAAATTTTTAACGAGTCTCCAAAAGTCTCTGATAGTCGCTTTTGATCTTCAATTTGAATACATACTTTATTTATTGGAAGGAACGACAAGAGTATCGTTTGAGTCTTAAGAGTATCTTGAGTATTTCATCTTGTCGTAGGGAATACTAATTTCAAAACTCTTAGACACTCAAATATCTCGAGTCTCCGAATGAGTATTCCGTTTTGCCGAACGGAGTACTCCTAATGATCAATTTGAAGACTCAAAACACCCTTGAGACAGAAGAATACTTTGGTCTTCTCACCGAGAGTATAGTTCACCCTTCTACCTTTTATTTCAAAATAACCTATTGTGACTTCAAATGGCAAATAGTGAATTTTCCATAGATTTTCGCTTAGTATCATATTCAGCATACTTCGCAAACGCAGGCGACTTGTTCCTGGGTGAAGCCGAAGCTGGGAAGCTGGCCATTGCTGGCGACGGAACTAGCTGGGCTGTCCTGTGGACTGCTGCTGCTACTGTACAAGTTGGGCCCGCTCGGGCCTTGTTGCTGGACCGCGTTGCTGGGCCCGTACGAGTGGCCGGTTTCGACGATCGCCTGGCCCGTGGCCGAGACGACGAGCTGGGGCGTCGTGCTCGGAGGACTGTATTCTGGGCCGGCGGCCTCGCTCGTTCCGCCGGCGGCGGCGACGTCGCCAGCAACGGCCGCAACGGCACTCGTTGCTGCCGCAGCCGCACCCGCTGCGCTTGCGGCTCCCATGCCTGCGGCCGCCGCAGCGCTGCTGCCGCTCGACGCTCCCCCGTAGGCCATCATCTGCGCCTCATTTCCGGGATTATTCTCCTTCTTGCTCCTCCTCCTTTTTTTTACTTATTCTCTCCTTCTCTGCTTGTTCTTCCTCCTTTTTATCCTTTTTTACGAAACGCCGGCTTCAACTGCATTCCCGGCTAGCCGCATTTTTCCCGGCTACCGAGTCCAGTCTTTCCTTATTTTTGTGCACAAATTTCACCACCGGGCTCGCCAACTATCAAGAAATAATTTCGCGCTTGTTTAGTAAAAAAGTTTTTGGCAGTATGTGTTACCCAGTGGTTTATTGAATTTTATTCTATTTTATTTTAAAAAGATTCATTTTTATTTTAAAAAAAGGACGTCTCACTCATTTGAAAGGGTGAAGTACGTTAATATTATAAATGTTCATGTATTTCAATATGCTTTTTTGAGGATTGTCCAACATTATCCATTTTTATTGATGTGGTGTTCATTCTTTTGTCTGTGTGCTTTAAGAAATGTTTGTTTGAGGCAACGATAGCTTTTACTGACGATTTATTCGTGGTAACCAAGAAACTTAGTCGGGTTCAAGTCATCTAAAATGGTAAGGAAAAATGTTATTATTTTCCATGATGTATAAATTATTATCTGCTTATTGTTGAGACTATAAATAGTTCCGTACTTTTTAAAGTATTTATATTCTTTTTTGGAAAAAATTGCATGGTGAAAACCCGGGATAAAAAACTGGAGTATTGTTTCACTCTCCAAGGGTATCTTGAGTTTCAGAATCAGTATCATCGAGTGTCCAAGAGTATCCAAAAGTATCAAAGGAGTCTCCGAGAGTATATAAAGTTTTGAAAAAAGGTGACTGTGAGTCTCCGAGAGTTAACAAATTTTTTTTACTAATCTCCAAAAGTCTCCTACAGTCGCCTTTGATCTCTGATTTGAATAATTTATTTCTTGGGAAGAACTACAATAGTATCGTTTCAGTCTTAAGAGATTCTTGAGTATTCCATATTGCCAAAGGGAATACTCATTAGAAGACTCTTGGAGACTCGAGTATTCAATTTGGCGACCTAAGTATCTTGAGTCTCTGAATGAGTATTACGTTTTGCCAAGCGGAATACTCTCAATCATCAAATTAGAGACTCTTAAGACTTAAGGGGTTACACCACTGTAGAACACGACAAAATAGGCATTTTTCGGAATTTTTTTTGACGCAATGTATGATGGAATTGAAATTTTGTATAATGTTGTTTATAATAATTATTTCGGAGTACAAAAATCAATTTTTTCAACTAATTACAAAACAAAATAGCGTCTATACAGCTATTCCCTGACGGTTCGTTCTTTTTTAATGTGTTTCTGGCCGGAAACCTTACTCCCACAATTTTTGATGTAGAACAAAAAACCAAAATTTTTTTTCGAATTTTTAGAGCAATAGCAAGATCCGTACGTAGGATTTTTTTTGATATCCTGATTTTTTGCAAAATCGCGAGCTATTAATAAGAAACATTTATATTTGACGGTCAAAATCAGCACTTTATTGTTAATTTTAAAAAAACTATTCAATTGTTTAAATAAATCCTACGTATGGCGCTGGAGAAAACAATTTCCAATATACTATACGAATTCCGAGTTGATCGTTAAAGATTTGTTGGAGATATATTTCCGGCCAGCTTCAAAAAAATAGTTTTGAGAAAAACGCGTCTGAATAGCATGCTTCTCAACAGTTGATATAACTTATGTTATCCCTAAAAGTCATACAGATAATTTTTTAACAGATTCCAAATTATTTTCAATTAAAAATACAGTTCCTAATCTATCAATATCCAGCATACAAGCTTTCGTACGCCAAAGCTCTTGTTCGTACTCAAAAAACAATTCCAAAAAACGCTCTATGTTTACCTGAAAGGCGTTGCGTGAGAATCGCAAATTGAGTCATGTAAATAATATTTACGGATTCAATTTTTTTTTGTATCATTTTAAAAACCCTAAAGCACCTTTTAAACCAAAAAAGAAAAACTTTGTTTTTTAAAAATTCTACAGTGGTGTCACCCTTTATGGATACTTCAACTTATTATCCCGGAATGAAATAATATTACATACTATGCTATGGTATGTAAATGTTTTATGAGAATATGAAAATATTGTCTTGCAGTTGTATTTATATTTCGGAAAAATTGCAGTTGCTTTCTTTATGGCGTAAGACTTTGATAAACATAAATTGTTAAATTAATATAAATTCAAGAGATTTCGAATCTTACGATTCTCAGTTCTTCAACCAAGAATGCTATGTGAGAATGAGTTGACATGCATCTGAAGTGAATTGCTTTGTGCTTTTCATTTTGATAAATCCAAGTAACAAAATTCCTTCTCTAATTCTAAATCAGTCGTTTTTTACAACTTTTCAAGTTCAATATTAAAAACTTTGGTAAGAAATCAATCAAATGATATCATTAGTCAAACTCAACGAAATAACAGTTTGAATCAGTTTTTCTCAAATAACAACCCTTGACTTTCAAATTCCTAGATTGTCACTCTCTAAATAAAAATAAATGAACTCTCCCGGTAAACAATGAAAAGGGCGCTACTGGGAATCAGTGGAATGCGGGGCAAAAGAAAAAAATCAAATGGTCTAAAAAATAGCTGATCAGCAACTAAGGATCAGCTGATGCAGGTTTACCTTAAAACTTAAGAGTTTCTTCGAATTATTTCTTGAATGATTAATTCTTAAATAATAACCTCCAGTGTCTCATATTGAAATTATCCCGCACTTGAAGGGAACCCTGAAGATTAAGAGCTTTATATGACCTTAAAAGTTAGAGTAACCCTCACAAATGCCAGGTTTCTTCCAAAAGAGTATTTTCAAAATTCAAAAAATCATGATCAAACGTATTTCCTCCGAATTATTGGAACTACACTGATTTACATGTGGTAACTGAATCAATAAAAATCCTGGTCATTGATTGCCTATGCCATAAATATTTTCCATTCTTTCACTGTTCCCCATCCAAGTCATCTTTATTAATTCCCTATCCACTGACAATCAGTGGAATTCCACTGAACCAATATCCCTCAGAATCAAAAACCGAACTCTACCTCTCAGAACAACAATCCCCAAAAACGTCGAACTTTCCGGATCCGTCCAAAAATCAAAAAGACGTTGTAAAATTCATCCCCTAGTCATCAGGAACTCGGAAAAATCGCTAAAAAAGCGGCCATGGCCGAATGTTCAGCGAAAATCCAGCAACGATGACTGACGAGCCCGTTCACCACTCACGCCGCACTCAATGCAAAATACGGATTCGGGCGAACGCGCACTTGCAAATCGGGACGTCGCACAGCCGACGTAAGACGGAAAGAGCGTAATATGGAATATCGAGCAAAACCCGCGTGTCTCGGGTTACATCGCGGCGTAATCCCTCTTTGCTCCCACTTTGCACTCGTGTACGTTAATCGGATTTATCGCGGCGAGTTCTCCTTTTCGTAATCCACTTTTTGTCCTCGCGATCTCTCTCTACGCGGTAGAAAATGTAGGAAGGATGCAGGCCGCGCGCACGAGCCCAATTCGAACTGATTCGGGTTCGGAGTTTCAGCGCCGGGTCCCACCAGCAACGCGCGACGTGGGTGGACCATGCGCAGCAATGCGCAGCGCAGTGGAGGATACCGTAGCCTCCCGTGGGCGAAACCGTGGCCATCGATTGGTCGGGCAAAGCGCCATATCGCAGTCTTATTGGTCCGGGTGCGACATCGTCTGGCGCGCAACAGCCTCCTCCCTATTTGCGATGTCGCGACCGACACCTCCGTGAACAGCCAACGGAACCCAAGGACGACGGGACGGTCTACCCCTATCATACCTGCGCATTATGCGTACGTACGTCTTAATAATGGCCAGAACCAGCGGATGGCAATTGTTGCGACTGACGCGCGACCCCCACGATCCTCTCTTGGGTTAGGACACTTCGCTTTTTTCCCCATGTCCCCATGGAGGTCCTCAAACGCGACGTGCAGTGGAAGAGTAGTGTTTGCCATGTATCGCGTGTAAACGAGATTTGAATGACACGTGTGACTTGGAACGAGGGAAGGGACCCATTTTTTTCCTATGTGATGTGTGTTGTATATTCCCAACGTACTAACATTATGTTATTATAATGTAAATAGCTCTATTCTTGTGGTTTTTATAAGTAGGGAAACGAAAAATCAAAGGTTATGTTATGAAAGACGGGAGTAAAAACAGGAGTTTCATTTCAGTTCTAAAGTATCTCGAGTCTCCGAAGTAGTGTTCTTTCTTGCAACAGGGAATACTTTTTTGTGACTCGTGGCCATCGAGGTAGTATTCGAAATGGAGACTTTAATCTCCTAAATACGTGTCGCAAAAAGAGATTCAAGGAAGTTTCTCAGATAGAGATTGAAGGAGACCGAAGTTTACCAAAAAAAGATTAAAGGAGACAAAAATCTTCCGAAAAGATACCAGAATGGGGAGACTCTTTCGAAAAATACTCAAGTATTCACCGACGCAACTCGAGTTGACTGCAGTATCTTAAATAATGATTAGAAGAGACTGCAAAATTTGAAAAGATGACTTTGTGAAACGTCGCTGAAAAAAAATTAAAGTCTTACAGACGGATAAGGTCCATAGCTTTCATTTAGAAAGCAACTGCACTGGTGAAAATTTGATATAAATAAATTTCTTTTTTATAGATTTCTCGAATGTTTCTATTTCAACACGAAAAAATCGTTTATCGGAATTTCCCAACATATTCTACAGTTTACTATACATAGTACTATACAAAATGAAAATGTATCAATAAATTATATTTCAAAGTTTGAAAGATTAAAGTCTTCCTTTAGGATACTTAAGTCTCTAATAAATAAGAGCATAAATAAAAAAGTTAATCTTGGAAAAAGAAAATTCCCGAGGATCAAGAATAAATAATTATGTATAGAATACTCCAGTTCCCGATGAATCGACTGATCTGGAAACGAACTCGTATAATCGTATGAATACTTGGGAGGTTGTTAGAGAGTGTAGTTATGAAAAAAATGAATGCGGGAAACAAGAGTCTCCGTTTTGATTATCAAACCACTACAGTATTCAATAAAGAGACTTGTGCTAATAGATGATGTCTTTGAATCTGGGACTGAGAGTGCCTAGTGGAGACTTTTGGAGAGACTCATAAAAACACCTTTGATATTCTTGGACACTCGACGATACTTATTCCGAGACTCAAGATACTTTTCGAAACTGGAAAAATTCTCTGGTTTTTCCCCATCCCATTAATGAATTGTTAAAAAGTTACGAGACAGGTATTAACTAAAAATAAAAAGAAAATGATTGTACGTATGTATCATACGTTACCAAAACTTATTAAAGGTTACTCCCGTGCAAGAAATTGCCGTAGTCTTGCCAATCGTGACGAATGGCCCAGTATTGGCGCAGCTTCAGTGTATGACCGTCGCCAACCAACATGTGCCCAATATCGGCAAAACAGTCGAAACAGTGTGGGTACGATTGTTTAATGGGTGTCAGCGCAGAGTTCACTATCAGTATTAAGCCAACATTGGCAACTCAAGCGAACCAGTATCGGCCCGATGTCAAGGTAGTAATGGGTGCCGTTAAAACAGTTGCCAGTGTTGATCCAGTGTTGATTAGTGTTATCATTTCGTTACTGCGCCAGGGTCGAATGCCGAAATACGACGGTCGAACAACGGCTGCTGTGATTGGCCCAGTATCGGGCCGGTCGTCATTTTGTTTCTGGGTCGTAGTTATCAATATTCGCAGAATAAATATATAATAATATGTGAGTCTTTGAGTTTCGTGGCGCCATGATTTCTTGAAAGTATATATATATTTACTTATCATTCACATATACATACAGTTTAAGCAAAGTGTTGAGATCGAATTTCGACCGAATCTGAACCGATTTCCGATTCCATCTCGGTCCAGATTCCATTCACAGTAGATCAACACAAAAGTATGATCTTTAAATAGTGTAAAACTGAATTCATCGTTAACCTTCTTCATTCTACTATTGCCTGCTATTGTTTAAATGATTCAAAAAATTTTAAAAACATTATTTAAATAACACTTAAAAATGACAGTAGAATAGTATTTTACGAGCGGAATAGGTAGAAACATGATTATTTTATAGTGTCGAATTTCAAACTCCGTGTAATTATTATAATATGTAGCGAGGTCTCTCGGAGTAAATAGAAAATTTTAACTCAATCTTAGTGTATGATTGTTTTTTTTTTTTTTTTTTTATTGTTTCTCAAGCTTTCGACCCGATTTCGGGGTCCTCATCAGGAACTTAGGAGTATAGCACACAACTGTTAAATATCCATGAAAAGAATTCGATCAAAGATCACTATCGAGAAACTAATGCTTTATCTAACTTAATTTAACTAATCATTAGTTTCTCGATAGTGATTTTTGATCGAATTCTTTTCATGGATATTTAACAGTTGTGTGCTATACTCCTAAGTTCCTGATGAGGACCCCGAAATCGGGTCGAAAGCTTGAGAAACAATAAAAAAAAAAAAAAAAAAACTAATCATACACTAAGATTGAGTTAAAATTTTCTATTTACTCCGAGAGACCTCGCTACATATTATAATGATTATTTCATGTTTATCGATAACATTTACTGGAATCACAGGTAATATGACATGAGTTTCAGCCTAAAAATAATGTTAGATCAAAAGTGGACCGAAAACGGACCACAAATCGATCAAAAGACTTTCATAGGGTGAAGAAGTTTAACTTTTAACGCCTGGCCCAAACAGGCTGAATTTTTTGTTTGTTTCAATGGCTCATTTTGAGAAATATGATATTGTTGGAAAGCAAGGTAAAAAAAACTTTACAATCGGAAAAAAATTGGAAGATAGTTTCAATAGTCTGGAAACGAAGGTCATTTTGAAGTAAAATTAGGACTCAAAGTTAAAAATACTTCACTAAGTTTCTTTTAAGAACAACCTTCTAGTTTTACTTTGTAAAGTACTAATTGCAAGCTTTCTATTTTTGAGAATTCGAGGGTTTTTTAAGCAGCTGGACTTTAAGAATTACCCTCAACCTTCAAGATGGCATTGAAATTTTATAGTTACTCTTGAATTTCTAGGTCCCCTGGGAAAAAAACACAAGTATCTTTTAATCTCAAGAGTGTTTTGAGTCTTGAAATTGATTATCAGGAGTATTCCTTTTGGCAAAACGGAATACTCCTGTATTCCGTTGATTCTCTTGAGACTCAAACGATACTCTTGTAGTTCCTACCGAGACATAAAGTATTCAAATTGGAGATCAAAGCAGGCGATTGTAGGAGACTTTTGCAGATTCGGAAAAACAAATTTTTATACTTCTGAAGATTCACAGTGACCTTTTTTTTTGCAACTATTTATACCCCTGGAGGCTACTTAGATACTCTTGAATACTCTTGGAGACTCGATGATACTGATTCTGAGACTCAAGATATTCTTGGAGAGTGAAACAATAATCTTGTTTTTTTTTTTTAATCTTGGGTTCTTACAAAAATATGAAAATTTCTTCGAAGAATTCCCATAGGCCATGGAAAATTTTCCAGATCTATAATAAGAAGAATCCCTCCTAGAATACTGGTTATTAAAATTTTCCAATTTTTTAATCGAAAATTTACTTAATTGTTCTTAACAGTGAAAGTTGAGTAGGTTGATGCTTTAACAATAAAAAGAAAAATGTTATTTTCCCTATCAAGCTCAAGAAGTCCTATATTTACACTTCACTCAAGAAAAAATGTAATATTTTTTATAATTCTTACAATGCTTTCATTGAATTTTCAGTATATTTGAAGAATACTGTGAATTAAAATGAAAATTTAATAAAAGTATGTGATCGCACTTATAACTATCTTTTGGTTAAGATCTTCATATTCTTTATAGAAAGAATGCCATGTTTTCTTGATTCTCGACAAAGTGCGTTTTCCAATCGTTCTTCGTGTGAAAAATGACTGATTTTATCAATTGGTAAAACAATTTTAGTCCTAAACAAAAATACTTAAAAAAAACTTCTTGTACTTCGTAAAAAATCTACTTTTTCTTTTATTCATAAGTAAACAAACACACTGTTAAAAAACTTCCCGAAAAGTATTGGAAGTTTTTAACCCATATTCTGTATGGGGTTTTTCCTATAAATCGATCTGGAAAATTTTCCATACGGTATAAGAATTCTTCCATAAATTATGGAAAAACTTCCATATTTATGGGAGAATTCCCATAGTATATGGAAAATTTTCCAGATCTATTTATGGGGAAAATCCCATAAAGAATTTGGGTTGAAAACTTTCAATACTCTTATGGAAAATTTACCAAATTTTTGTATGGAAAAATTGTGATCATTTTTTACAGTATAGGTCACTCTATTCTCTGCAAAAAAACCGTTTTTTTTTTAAATGAATTCTAACTAAAGAAACGTATGCCACATGTTGACAAAAGTCAGTTTCTAGTCATGCCATAGTTACCCTCGCTACATTCAAGATAACTGACCTAATAGACCCATTCTAAATTTGTCTATTTTTCAAATACTACAACATGCTATCTATATTTTGTTATTATTCTAACAAATCAATGCATTATAAATCATTTTTCTCAATTCTCCCAAGTGTGGGAAAAACCCTCAAAAGATGCCAGATCGACCTGCAGGTCACGAGTGGCCTCGCGCTAACGATGAGTAGTAAAAAGCCGCACATTATAACGTACAAGAATAGAAGTTTCCTAGGCAAAGGGTATATAGGAGCGGGTTCGGCGTTTGAAAGTGCGTAGCCGTAAAAGCAAAAGCGTGACAGCGTCGTCCCATGTCAATCACAAACTGGGCCAGATCCCGGGCAATGGCATCGTGCGCGAGAGTCACTTTGTACGAGCACGAAACAAACGACATCTTTGTTCCCTCGACCCCCCGAAGAAACCCAGAAGAAACAACATTAGCCCGAGAAAAATCTGGCGAACACGCATTCCCCTTTTCTTTTCCCGCATCCTTGGGAAAATATTGAATTAACATGTGTTGGGCAGGATGTAGGATAACAATAATACATTTTTGAATGACTTTTCCTTTTGGTCTCGCCAGCTCTCGACGACTTTTTGAAGAGGCACTTCCGTTTCTTTACCTGGCAAAAACGGAGTACCAAGAACATGTTTGAAGATCCGACAGGAAAAACGAATATGGCTGTGTTCCGTATTTCCTCTTTGGGTGTCAGTTTCATGTCATCTGGGTATCATGATTAATGACTCAGAGACACATTGTAATAGTGAACTTCTCAACTAGGCAATACTCTTCTTCAGTAGAAGATGTGAATGAAATTTTGAATTTTTGTTTTTGTTTCAGGTTTTTATGCTACTGAAGAGCAGCTAGACCAGTTCTACTCCACGTGGAAGTGGTAGTCTACTGGGGTGAGTCACTTTTGATATACATTTGCATTTCAGTAAACTCTCACTGGCTTCTCACAGAGAGTTCTTGGGCATGATGGGTGCAAAGCTATACAGTAAAAAGAACTCCACGTTTCTGAGGGAAACGATGAAAAATTGCTCGAATTCCTGGGGAAGTGCAATAAATAAGGATAAATGAGATGTATTGCGCGATTGAATTCGAGCGTGTCGCGGCGACATGAAACGTGAGCGATATTTCGGGGACTTGTTCTTGCGGATACAGAAATACAATGATCATTATGTTGGGTACAAGTACAGAATGGTAGCCGGCGATGTAATTATCGGGTATTCATGGGCCGCGCTGTATGGGGTACCCGTGAATGGGCAGAATTATAATTCCGCGTACATTTACGTACGATATGTATACATATGTATGTATACATAGGTACCTGGCGCCTCTCGTCTTGTTCGAGAGTGCGCATGCAGCTCCGAACTATGGGGACCCCATGCTGATTGCTCGTACAGGAGCCATTTCTTTTCATTTCATTTTATTTCAAACTTTATTATATGTGATAGGTGTTCACGGAGAGCTGTGCTTTTAGCGGGGACGATGCTCTTTTTTTGCTCTACCTTTGGCCGTTATCAAATGAAAAAAAAAAACCCTTAACTTTTCAGGTTCTGTACCTGGAACTTGACTTTAAAATGAGAAGTAAAAATGATGGCATATGTTCATCTCTGTTTGCTGAAAAACGAAAAATTTAAAAACTTGATAGTTACTGTTGCAATGAATTATTTAATTGTATTGTTACAGTCATAAAATATGTTTTTGTATAAATAATAATCATGGGAGTCTGGGTGGTGTGGCAAAAGGAAGAGATCTAGAAAACAGGGACAAAAAAAGTTTGATCACGTAATACACGTGAGCAGCTCTTCTCGTTGTCCAATTCAACATGACTGTCATGTTTTCACCGCATCGCGGCTAAATCGATGTATCGAGTTTCACCGAGGATCGATCCACTTTGATTTCTGCGCAATATCTCGTACCTTCATTCTTTTCCCGTATACAATGCGCTTCGAAAAATTTATTTGAATCGAGCTGCCGCAGCTTTTTGGCCCATCAGCGATCCTTTATACGCCCGTCAACCGCCGCCGCGCTCTTTTCACGTTAAATTAATTCAACATTACAGAAACGCCCTCCATTAAATTCCCTTGAAATTTTCATTTGCTGCGCACTCAGTGGCAGTGGATGTACAGGATGAGATAGAATACAATTGGATAATGAAGAATAATCTGTACGATGATTATATTACAAATGTTTTACATATACTATTTTGAATCTTTTCGCATTCACGTGAAATTATTTAATATTTTCTATTGGTGTTGTAAAATGTGATGTTTTTTTATATATTTTTATCAGATTTGGATTCGATGTTACTTTACTGTTTATTGTTACAGACTGCATGATTATTTTTGTAAGTGCATTTAGATTTTTTAACTGTGTTCAATGGTTGAAAATATAAATCCTAGATAGTAATTTCTTTTGGTTGACAAAAAAAACTACTTATAATTTCAACAGTTTGTCATATTTATTGGTTGTGTATTGTAGTATATAAGTTTTTATTTAAATAAAGTATGTCGAAATTGAAAAAGTTGCTTTTTTTGTCAGTTTTTGAGTTATATTATACTCAGATTTATACCCAGTGACAGGCGCGCAGGCAGAGGGAGGTTTTGGGGGTTCAAACCCCTCGCGAAATTCCGATGAAATCAATCAATATTTCATGCTAAAATGAAAAAAGTTACACGGATAAACAATTAAAATATAAGTTACACAAAAAAGCATGAAAACGTTAGCAGTATGATATATTTAATAAACAAGTAAAAATTATCAAAACGTAGAATTACGTAGAAAATGTGAATCATGAAAATTGTCTCTATGCAGTGAATAATAATAATAATAAAAAAAAATCTACGAAAATGCAAAAAATTTACAATACTTCGAATCTCAGATCATTTGATTCTAGAAATCTATATAACATCCATATAAAAGAAATAAAAATCTTTCGATTCATACAAACTCTAAAGAAATAACGAAATCGATGGAATTCTATGAAAAAATTGTTATATGAAAAATCTCGACAAATGCCACTGCAACCTAAACATTTTGGGATTCTAGAGCATCAAATTCTAAACATACTATAAATTTATGAAAATTCTGGAATACGTAATAAAATCTTTTTGATACTTCAAAAATACGACAAACGAATAGCGATATAAACATAAAAAATCCATATGAATGTGATCTTAATAATAATTTTAGAAATTACTGAGAAAAGATCTAAATTCGCATTTGAAAGCATCAAGTTTTGAAATTTTTGTAGCAATTTACAAAAATATAAGTAATCTATAAAAATATTTTAAAATCCTTCAGAGTTTTATGTATTACACTGAAAAAATGTGAAAAATGAGTTTACTGGTTTGCTAGATTGATAAATTACTTGTTTACTAGTTTACTAGCTAACTAGCTTACTTATTTACTAGTTTACTAATAAACTAGTTTACTAGTTTACTATTACAAATTTGACAAGTTTACTAGTTTACTGATTAACTAATTTTCTTGTTAACGAGTTCGCTGGTTTACTATTTGCCTTTTTCACTTGCTTACTGTTTTACTATTTTACAAGTTCAGTAGTTTACTATGCAGTTCACTAGTTTGCTAATTTACTTTTTTCCTAGCTTACAAGTTTAATAGAAATTATTGAATACATAAAAATAATGAAGATATAATTTTCTTAGAAATTTCAAAAAACTTTCAGTCCTGGAGCGTATTTATTAATATCTATATATAATTTTAGAAAGTTATTATAGAAATTCATATAGAAACAATGAAAAAACATACAATTTATACAATTCATACGATAAAACATACTTTTAATTGTATAAATACTAAAAAAATATCATGGAGTAAAAGTATTTGAAATCTTCACAAAAGAAAATGTCTGAAAAATCAATTTAAATTCTCAAAATCGTTGGAAGTTTCAATACTATAGCATCGATTTCTAAAAATCTACTGAGCAATCTATATAAATATTAGAAATATATAAAAATATCAGAAAATACCACAAAATTTGATAAATAATATATTATACAAAAATAATATAAACTTATTGTGTACCCTTTATCTGTGTGGTTAAAATTTGTTCAAAAATCAATTTAAAAATATAAATTTTCTAAAAGTTTGATTCTTAGAGCATCGAATTTCAGAAAGCTCTATAGAAACCCATATTACCAAATAATATCAGATAATAGTTCAAGTGGTATGAATATGAAGAGTATAAGTAAAAAAAATTAAAACCTGAGTTACTCATTGAAAATCACAACAATCAAATACAATTATTTACGAACATGAAAAATGTGCAACTCTGGATTCCAAAAGATGTATAACTTTCACATTCCGAAATATAAAATATTTCAATGTCGCTCTTTTGTGACAATATTGTCAAAGATGAAAAATTATGAAATCCGGAAGAAAAAATATTTCGTAAAAAAACCATTCCCGAAAATTTTTTCTGCTTACGCCCCTGCCCAGTGACTTCATCAAAAAGTATACAAAAGAAAAAGGAACAGAAAAATTTATGAAGTTTTATTTTTTTTTATGCATTTCCGAGTTTTCTTCTTCTGTTTGGTGCAAGGATTCTCTCGTTCCGTATCGCATACTTCCATTTTAGTAAAATTAGGACATGTTCTTCCGCCTTCACAAGGGTGGAGATTTTTTTCTTTTTTTGGGCAATGTTCATCTTCTTTTCTCACTGTTGGAAATCAATTATCGATATTGTGAAATTCCTTCAACAAGGCCAATTGCAATATAATTATCCTTCATGAAATTTATTCAATATCAAGAATGTATAAAATTTCTTTAATCTCATGAAAAGTAAGTTAAAAAAACTTGGGACATAATTGATATCAATGATCAACAGAAAGGCAACTGAATCATAAGAATGTTTGTAGATTTAAAGAAGGAATCAGGTTTTTTTGTCAGTTTTTTAGCTTCATTATATTCAAATTGAAACAAGTTAAAAAAAGATATTGTATACAAAAGAAAGAGAAACAGAAAAATTTATTAAGAATAATTTTTTTATACTTTTCCGACTTTTTTTCTTCTTTTTAATACACGGATTCTCTCGTTCCGTGTCACATATTTCCATTTCAGTAAAATTAGGACATGTTTTTCCGCCTTCACAAGGATGGGGGTTTTCTGTTTTTGAGCAATTTTCGTCTTCTTCCATCACTGTTTAAAACGAATTATCAATTCTTTATATGTTCCTATAAAAAGTTCAATTGCAGCAAAAATAAGAGAATTTTTAAAAATAATGTTGATACTTCAGATGTGTATGAGAAGTACATTTGGAAGATACCAAAAATTTTTATTTTTTTATAACGATGTTCTACCATTCCAATCATCTTTTCTGCGCGTTTGGCGAATTTCTCTTGATTTATTATTTTTTTTATGGGATTCCATCATTTTTCTGGTAATGGTTTTCTTGTTTTCGTCAGTTTCGATATCAGCACCATCGTGAGAGAACGAGTTTTCGTAAGCATTCTGACAAGTTAAACATAATTTTTATCTCCTGAATAAATATTGCAACAAATTTATTCACATTAGTTATACATGTCATTTTATGAATTTCAAACTGTAAAAATTTCGATTTATTTTTCCAACATGAACATATTTTTATTATTAGATACTGTTAGTGAATTTTTTGACACATGAAGAATTAACCTGTATACAAGTTAAAGAAATATTCTGAAAATATTTCTTTTCTTTTTGAATTGAAGATTGTGTGGATGGAATATCACTGTAATGAGCAATAGAAATCGGGCAATGTAATATTGATTGTACTTGGCTACAGGTAGTGCATGTTGAGTTTTCTTTGTGGCCGGCGTTGACGATACGCCGACTTTGTTTCGGTAATTCGAGCGGCCCAACGAACAACGGAGCGACGCTTTGGCTTTGGTCCTTTGTACTCGGCAAATGACCGAAAGATGATGACGACCATGTTGGTCTTGGCCCACCGTAGCTGCCACTTTTTACACCATCCTCCAATTTTACTTGTCTTTCTTGCTTACTTTTTTCTTTCGTAGCCTTTTTTCCCGTTTCTGTAATCGGTTTTGTCATGCAGAATATAAACACACTTTTTACTCTGTTTGTTTTCCACATTTTTACATCAAATTAATAAGCGGATTATCAAAGAAAAATGATAAGTAACTTTGTAATGTCATTGTCCATTACGAAACTTCTGGAAAAATTTTTTTACATTTTGAAAATCTGAATCAGAAGATTTTTTTTCTTTTTGAGTATTCGATAAGATTCAAAGTTATGAAAAAAATAGAAATGGTTCACAATTTCATTTTCATCGTTTTTATCATAAATTTCACCTGAATAATTTGAATATCTGTCAGAACTCGTTTTTCCCGAATTTTCTGATGATTTTCCATTATCATCGGCGTTTCTAATCGGAAATGCGAAAGAAACAGCGCGGAATTTAAATTGGGTCTGTGCAGAAGGAGAAAAAAGAGCTGAAAAATAGGGCGGTGAACACAAAAGCGATGTTGTAATTGCTGGCAACCGACGACTTAAAATATGATCCGTCGAAATTTTTCCTCCAACCCATTTTTTCGGTTTTTGCAACGCCTGCAACTGGCGACTAAAGAAAAATTTTTTATTTTATATATTGCAGTAAATTTTTGTAGGCGACTATTGGCTTTGATTCATGAACTATGGTAGATATTTCGTCATTGAAAATCAAGTGCTTGATTGTTTGAAACAAATACAGGATCACATTATAAATTTATGGAGCGTAATTTTGGAAATTGGCTGAACGATGTACGAAACCTTGGATCAAATTTTTCGTGTCTGCATTGGAATTTCTTTATGTGTGTGGATAAAAATGTTCATTTTCGATTATATTATAAGCCCATAAAAAAATCGTCAAAAACTCTATAAGTATACGGAATACATTTTTTTTTTTGGAAATTTTCATCTGTATTATTTTTCCATTTTCTGTGTTTTTAATATTTTTTTTATATCATTATGTATGTGTAGTTCAAATGCATATCTGTATAATATTAAACATTTCATACGCATTTTTAAACAGCCACGAAATAAATAAACAATTAATGTTTATAAATATAAATTGTATCTTTATTGAATGTTTATTTTTTGTATACTTCAAATAATAACTTCAATTAGTTACTCAACATCTAGAATCAAAGATTTATTGAGATCTTACCTTGATAAGTAGCCATTTCTTCCATAGTTAATTTTCACAGAGTTTCTGAACCTTGGAATTTTATTTTCTTCTGAAACTAAAATGAAAAAATAATCAAACATTTTCTATAATTTGCATGGGTAAAGGATCTCGAAAAAATAATAAAAACCTGATTTCGATGCTTCGTATTTTTTATCATCATAATTGACTTGTCCTTTTAATTTCGCTGGTTGAGGCAAAAATGTCTGTTCAAGACGCGTCACGAATTCGAAAACTTTATTTAGTGTTAATGGCACCAAAGCGTTACCATTTCGCACCGAAAAATCCAAATATGCCCAGGATTTGTGTTTTGTCGCTGATGTGTGAAATCCGGTTGCAAAGCTTGACTACAAATCAAAACAGAACAAAAAACGTATGAATAAGAACTAGATAAATAATATAACTTTTTGTTCCCAATAAAGAGAAAATAATACAGAGATGATTCGAAAAAAATTCATAACCTGTAACGTTTGTTTGATGAGCATTTGACTAAATCTTTGCAGTTCCATTTTCATGTATCGTCACAATTGGTGAAACAGGAATAACAGAATTCATGATTATCCAACGACTGGAAATTTTAAAATTCACCCGTAGGCTTTCAAAATGTTAATTATACACAATGATAAATTTTGCTGACTGACGTTTGGTGCAAAATGAAACAATCGATTAGCGATGTTTACAACGGCTGATTGTACAGTCTGTTCCATTAATGCCTTCACTTGTATTGCATTTGATTACACGGGTACAAAGTGAAGGCATTAATGAGAAAGACATGCGTTTTTGTAAATATGCGCATGAATTTTACGAGGTGGGTTTTGTTTTTTTAGTGCATCCAAACTTTTATAATTAAAATTCAAAGAAACTTAATAGTATTCGAAAATTGAAAGATAACTTTTATTCTTCATAATGTAATTCAAGTTTTCTTGGATTTCATGATATTCTTTTTATCAGTTTTCTTATTTTTAATAGATGTGTCTGAGATGTTTAAAGAGATTAAAAACAACGTTCTTTGAGAAAAAAATCACTATAGCAAATCCTAAATGGGGTTTAGCACGCAAAGCACGCCAGGAGGCAGAGCTCCCCTTTACAGTAACTGTATAAAATGTAGATAGTGGTATACAATTTGAATCGTATACAGTGTGGTGTAACGTTTTAATTTTGAAAATACCAAATAATGTCATTAAATGTACAATGTATGAAAATGTAATATTACATTGAAATATTAAATACAGTATGAAATTTATAGGTAAAACGTGAATTTTTTTATAAAAAATTTGACTTAATTTATTTTTACAGTGACTTTATGGTGCATTATTTACATCCATAATGTAATAAGTGAGGTTTGAGATTTGAATCTATTGTGAAAAATTTTGTTTTTGCATATATTGCACAGCACGTTTCACGACTCATCCTGTTCGTGATGGCGATTGCGAACAGATCGATGCGTCCATGGAAATCACAAGCCACAATGAGAAAGAATATATACAAAGCGAGGAATTTCAGCAAGTTATCTGCATCGTATAAGAATTTACACATTTTTTATTGGAAGATAATGAAAATTTCGTTTTTTGTACAATATAGTTCACATTTTCAAAAATGGTTGAGATTAAGCGACTAGAAAACGTATTGTATTATCATGTCTGTTACAGTTTTTCACAATAAGATATTTTTCTAGAATTGAAAAATTCAGAGTTACTGACGTCGATCAAAATTTTCTTAATTGGAGGAAAAGAAACGTTTCTGTTTTACTCGTGAGAATAAGATGTATTATGTATAAGTATCCTCGACAAAATTAAAAAAAAATATTTTAAAGTATAAAAAATTGGGAATTCAAGCAACTTTCGGCAGCTAAATAATTTTCAGAAGCTCAAAACGAAAAATACATCCCTGCTAAAAAACAAGCATTTCATCTTGTAAATATAAAAATAAATTCTACTGTAAAGAAAATAAAGAGTGCAAGAAATTTCAGTATTTTTTTAAACTAAAAATTTTTTAATTTTACTAGCTGACGTGACCTTATTTAATATACTTAATTTTACAAATACTAAAGGCTTTCGTAAATCCTCATAGATTCCTAGAATTTCACAACCATGAGATTTACAAGAGACTTTCAGAGAAATTCAAGTCTTTGCAAAGTAGCCCTTTCTCTTGGTGCCTTTTTTTTCATGTAATCCCGAGGACTCGCTTAAATATCTACTCTAAACATAAATCGATCAAGAAAGAAAAACAGAAACAGCTTTAAACGATGTAAAAAAAGGCTGAGGAAAAAAAGCGATGTACTCACAGCCACTCGTGGGCGGTACATACGGTACATAGGTGAGCAGTATCGAATGACTGCAGCCATGCATACTGGGCATATTGACGAGTTCGCACTTGTAAACGCGACGTTGACAACAAAACGAAATGTTTTCTTTCAACCAATCAAACAAGCCTTGCGAATGGGCTGGTTGATCTTGTAAACAAAATCTCAGTCCTTGAGATAAGATAAAAAAGCTGGGTGTTATTCGATCAAAAATCTTGTGCAAAGTATAAATTTTGAAATGAAGAGTGGAAAAAACATGCACAGAATATTGTACAATGAGGAAGATATTCTTGGAACTATCATAAAAATTTTTTAAATAATATTTGCTTTATTTACGTCCTGGATTTGCGGACGAATAAAAAAGATCCATGAATTCTTTTTTGCTCCGAGTTGTTTGAACAATATTGGATTCATTTCTCCGAGTGTTGACAGCGAAAATCAAACGAGAAAAAAAATCAACTCAGCACAAGTGCTTTTTAATGAACTCTGTTAGCTGGAGTGAAGTTAGAGCGAAAAAAGTGACGTATCAAACGTGACGTTTTATCTCGCCTCGCGATTTCACAGCCTCGAGGGGCGTTGTTTTGCTGGCGACTTTATTAAATGTGTCCGCAATGGAACACTAAACTTTTATACTTGCTCGTCTATTGACAAAAAATTTGATTCAAGGAGAAGTCAATCAAATCATGATACATGTGAATGATGAAAGTCTTATTCAATCGATTTATGAAGGTTTGAAAGACAGAATGGAAGATAATGATAAAATTCATGTGGGAAAAAGTATGACGATTTGCTCCCAGAAGAAAATTAGAGCGTGTTCACTCAACACGTGTTAGAGGTAGAACTTCTCATGCTACTTTCTTTGAGGTTCCGATGTATAGATTTTTATTCTAGCTTTTTTAGTTCTAACAGATCCCTAAACTTTTCTGTGTAGTATTTTTCTCGTTTTAACTGTAAATCAGTTAAAAAATCAATTCGTTGCTAATTTTCAGTCGAATCTATGAATGGCATTCTTACACTTTCACAGTGTTACAGACTTACGAAATCTCAAAATTACTCCTTACAGTCGAAACACGCTCGAATATCATCGACCTCCAACTATTCCGATCCAACATTACACTCTTACAGAATTACAGACTTAAAAATCTCCAAATTACTCCCTCCAAACGAAAACATTGCAGTCTTAAATCTTACAGTCTTACATTACAACATAATCTCAAAATTACTCCCTGCAATCGAAAATATTACACTCTCACATTTCACAGTCTTACATCTTACATTATAAAATCTTTAAATTACTCCCTCCAAACGAAAACATTACATTGTTACATCTTACAGTCTTACATGACAACAAAATCTCAAATATACTCCCTGCAATCGAAAATATTACACTTTTACATCTCACAATCCTACATCTTACTACATTGTAGAATCTTCAAATAACTCCCCACATAAATTACATTCTAGAAAAGTGATAATGCCGCCTAAGAAGTTTTACTTCAAGAATTTCATATACAGTAGAAGTTTTAAGTATGTATTCTACATTTTTTACAAATCTTTAATTCTGGAATAATTGAATCTTCAGTTCGTATATTGAATAAAGTGTGTGACATATCATCAGTGCTCAATTAAGTAGAATTCACTGCTCTAAGCATTTTGACATGCGAGAAGTCAACGTTTTCGTTACTTCGCGCTACACAGCTTGGCGTAGCGCGACGTAGCGCGTGGATTATAAAAGTTCTTCATAGAGTCTCAAAGCTTCAAGCTTTAATTCTCTCTTTTTAATGTGTTACATTCACTCCAAATATATCAATTATTTCGAATTTGTCTCATTTTATTCTTTTTTAGTTACTTTACACGAAAAAACTATGAATATGTATTGCATGTAATTGCATTTGACTAATGAAATTTCTAGATGAATGAATTTAGAATCTGTTGTTTTTCTACATTTCATCCATCTATACACAATTTGGAACACTGTCATATATTGCCGATCAAACAATGAGAATGTGGACCGTAGAAAAACTCTTATGAACAAACTTTTTGTGGAAAAAGCTAAACCGGCTTTTACAGTCAGCCTCCATTAGCTTATTGGGTGAAAAAGGCATGAGTTTCGTGGGTCTCGGTGTCACCAGAAATTACAATTAACCCACGCGTTGAACAACCCTTATCCCATGTAACGAGATCACGAGATCTTGGTGTAGAAGCAGCCCGCAAGCACGCGCCAATTGCGTATCTCCATATAATCCCATTTCCCACGGATCACGCTTTGCGTAAGCTCGTTAAATAGCCGGGTCCTCAATATTCTTGCGGGCTAAAGTGATTTCGTTCACGCGACTTTGCGCGCTTCAAATGACGTTAATCCGCATCAGCTCGCCCAAAACCAACCATCCACTTGTCCATTACAATGTACCATTGCGAGACCAATATTTTTGCCATCATGTCTTGGGTTTAGGATGACTCAGGGCGGTTCAGATAAAATTTAAGACTATTGATCTAGTGAGGTGAAATTATTAAAACAAAATATGTAGAAAAGTTTTTCACATGATTCATGTTTTTTCCTAAAGGAAGGAGATAATCTTTTTTATTGTATTTATGTTTTGATTTGTTAAGAGGATACTTTACAACTATAGGGAATCCCATAGGATTGCAATTTGTTTGAATAGATTCCTATTGCAATTGTCTTTGCATGTAATTGAAAAGAAAAAGAACTTTTTTTATTTCTTTGTGATAGATCTGAAGAGAGCGTAGGAAAATTCAGAAGTTTTACTTCTAGGTCTGTCTCTTTTGGCTCTAAGGGATCAATTGATGAGGAAAATATTTCTTTTTCTATTCACTTTCTAATTCACTTTTATACTTTGCGTTTACATCAATTTTCGTGGGAATCAGAGTTATAAGGAATTGTGTATATATACGTCGATTCCTCGGCGAGCTGCATGTCACGAATTCACAAACTACCTTGTAAATAAGTAATTACGATGGAATCTGGCGATAAAATTAAATGCGAATTCCGAGATCCGCAGGGGCGATAGTGTGCTGCACATATTATATCGACGCGCATGGTGTGTGCCAGCGCGGTCCGGTTTCCGGCGCTCGCAGACTGCGCGGCTCTCATCTCTCTCATTTTCTCTCTTACTTTATTTTCCCCAGCAGCTTTTTTCTCTTCTTTTTCTTCTTGACTCTTGCTCCATCACGTTTTCAGGCAAATTTATATCGCTTCTCGTCCACATTCGAGTTATCACCACGTTTGGATTCAATCGAGGTTTTTCAATTTGATGAGGTCGTAACGAGGCTGTGGTACCGACCCTTCCGGCCCTTGTAAAGTATTTTTCCAAAAATTTTTTCAATTTCTGATGTAGAATAGTTTTATTCTGGAGTTGATAGATACGACAAATAGATAAAAGTAATAAATAACCAAGGGACAAGTAGATTAATCTACAGGTAGAATTTTATATTATGTTTTTTTTTTACTGATAAGAAGGTAACTTTAATAAATCAATGATATCTCGAAGTTGACTATGAATTTTATGTAACTTTTTTTATAGTTGTGTGAAATTTGAAATATTTAGGGTATTTTTGGAATAATTTTATTGAAGAATGGGAGGAAAAATAATGTCTTTATAATTTGATGGGTATTAGGTTTTGAAATTTTGGTCAGTAGTACTTTTTCCTTCCTTTAAATACTATGTTTCAGCTGAATACCTCTTGATTTGAATAATTTTGTCTAATAGAAAATTATCGAGAACAGGAATCATGAATGATTACCACTGTACAATAAAATTTCGGATTTTTAAATAGGTCAAAACAAAAGTAAACTATAATGGTTACTTAGGACCTATTGAATTAAAGTACCTAAGATTTTTGCAAACTGTGCTCATTTCGTTAAAGTAGATGCAATTCGACAATTTAATTTTTTATTACTCGAAAACGAAGCGCTAAAGAATTTGTCTCCTTTCCTGAGATAGTTACCATCGTAAATCGGTACTGATCTAAAGGGAAGGAGTTCCAACTGGTCCCAACCCAATGCAGTAAGTACTACATTCTATCTTCGCTATGTTATGCCATTATTTATTTTGACTTTAGACTTCAGACACTTGCAGATGCTTGTTGAATGCATTTGATCGTTATAATACTTTTTCTTGCAAAGCGAAGTGTTTCGCAAGCTATAATGTTCTGTCATGATCTACGGCCAATTTCTTATACAAGATACCATTATGAAAGACTATTTTATATAACAATTGTTTTTTACGCTCCGTTATTATAATTTACATTATCTTCTCTACGATCATTCTGGAGCCACACCAAATCAGTAATTCAGACAATCATCTTTTTCAAGCTTTCGGCAGTTTATTTTTACCCTCTTCAGGAAAACTAAATTTACAAAATCAAAACAACAATCAATAAAATACCAAATCAATCAATAAATTTCATCACATCACTCACTACACTTACTCAAAATATAAAATCCAGGTAAAATTATCTTATGTGTAAAAACATTTCGTCATCTTTTTATAATATTAAGTGAACAGAAAAGAAAAAATATGTCGTTACAAGAACTTATCAGTATGTTTTCTTTCCTTATATAGAAAACGAACCGATAAGAACTTATATCATGTCATCAATGCATGCGTCATAGATTGAACTTAAAAATCTTGTGTGTCTTCTTGTCTGTTTAATGTATTTTTAGTCCTCTTTATGAAAAACATTTCTGTAAACATTCTTTTTCTATAATCTATCTCTTTATCGAAAATTTTTACTTTATCCCAATTAAACTCATGATTCGTATTTATTTTATGCTCTGTTATAACTGAATTATTTTCTGTAAATTTGCGAATATTTCCCTCGTGTTGCTTAATTATTCTAGTTTCCAAACATCTTTTAGTCTGTCCTACATATTTTAATTGACAATCCCTGCAATCTATCCTGTAAACTACATTCTGCTGTCTTTTTTTTCTAATTTATCTTTTCCCCTTTTAATAATATCCATATTCAATTTATTATCACTTTTATATATCACTTTCATATTTTCTTTCTTAAATGTTCTTTCAATTCTTCTTTGTCCTTTTTCCATATATGGTAAAACTAAAATTCCCCCTGTACCGTCATCATTATTCAACAATTTATCATTTTTATCATTCTTCGATCTAACATATTTCAAAAAATCAATTCTAGTCTTAATATTTTTCTCTATAAATTCAATGGGATAGTTATTCTTCTAAAGTCAGTTTTTAATTTTATCAAAATTTTTCTATGAAATCTTTCATCAGATAATTTAATAACTTTATCAACCAATCCATATATTATCCCTTTCTTCTGTACAATCGGATTTTTTGAATGAAAATTCATAAATCTTTCAGATGAAGTCGGTTTTAATCACCAATCAAATATTACCTTTTCATCTTCTCTAATAACTTCCATTTCCAAAATTTTTTTCTTTTTTAACTTCCTATCTCTCCCTATTTCACTTGTAAACTGTATCCTATCTATGTATGAATTAAATCCTTTAAAAGTCGCATCAAGTTCATTTTTCTTTGTTATCATAAATATATCATCAACATATCTACAATAAAATATTGGTTCATAACTCAATTTACTTAAAACATCTTATTCCATATCTTCCATTACTATATTAGCTAAAATAGGAGGAGATGTTGTGATGAAATTTATTGATTGATTTGGAATTTTATTGATTATTGTTTTGATTTTGTAAATTCAGTTTTCCTGAAGAGGGCAAAAATAAACTGCCGAAAGCTTGAAAAAGATGTTTGTCTGAATTACTGATTTGGTGTGGCTCCAGAATGATCGTAGAGAAGATAATGTAAACTATTTTATGGTATTTTTGAAATCACGTTATCCTTCTCTATGTCTAGAAGATCAACCCCATGCTTCATTTTTCGTAATTTTCGTTGATAGGATTGGTTTTTTTCTTGCGTTTACATAAGACAGTATCGAATACTATGCTTCTTCAAAAATTTATTACACTTGGAGCAAGTTTGTTTTATGCTTGTTGCTGAATCATACTCTCCTTCATTAACTTGTACATTCCTATACACCTATAATTATTATAATAATACAATCAATATACATTAGTGTGGTCCTTAAAAGGGTCTGTCGAATTTGAACCGTGTCGCCCCCGAATGTAGTTCAAAATAATTGAAAAAAAATCTCTGAATTTTTTCAGATTTTTTATCGAACGTTAGGCCGTGCCTCTAGAGCCCCAATGTTTCCCATTTATATAACATGGCATTTTGTAACATGCAATTATTGTCTTTTTCACAGACAATAATTTTTTTCAAACCTTAAAGGCAGCTTAAAAATATGTTTGACAAATAAAATTGTTCTTTAGTGTTGTGGTAAGCTATAAAAAAAATATCACAGTCTAATACCAATGTATACCATGTAGGCTGCAACGTGAAAATGCAGGTAATAGCCAAAATTATGATTTTTATAGATAAAAAATGGTTTCTGGTCAAAGTTTGTTATACTATTTAAAAACTTAAGTTCAATTTTTGTATGTTGTATAGTGTTATAAGAAATTCATGAAATTCATTGACAATGATAGTAAGCCATAGAAAACGATAGCGAATGAACCGAAATGATAGAAATTCATGCATAGCAATGGAAAATTAAAAGAAGGCATAAAAGATATAATGAAATATGTAAAAACATAGTTATTATGGACAATGTTTTTAGAGAGCATTTTAAATTGATAAAAAAACTGTTCTGAATCTGGAGATTTTTCGATAAACAATGGAGAATCATGAAACAGTGGGATGGATAAAAGTCTATTTAAAAACTTTGAGTAAATGATGAAAAACACGAATTATTTCAAAAAATGATATGAATTATAAAAAACCACTAAGAATGATGAATAAACATGAAAAATCATACTGAATGATAGAAAAACATTGTTTACCATAACGAGTCTCCTAACACTATAGGACAAAGTATGACATGCTGTACAAAAAACATAAAAAAATTAAAATAAGATTTAGCAAGCTCTAAAAAATGTGAGCTAGTAAAACTAGAAATTGAAATTTTCTCGAACAATGGAAAATCATTGAAACCATTTGTACTATTAAGAAAGTTATAGCTTATAGCTAAGAAAATTTTTTTAATAAGAAACTACATCACGCAATCATAGCAGATGATGAAAGGTCGTAGAAAGTCGTTGAAAATCATTTATAAGATAATAATCAACAGAGAATTTTAAAAAAAGTTGTAAAAATCTATAAAAAATCGTAATAACGTCATCGTTTCTTGATCTGAATTTGTTTAACTAAACAGATTTTCTGTTGTTTTCTAAAATTGACAGATACATCTGTCAAAAGTACAGGTTTTTCAGTGCAAATTTTTAACAGATTGCATTTTGTTTAGTTGTAACAGATTCATATCAACAGAGTAAGAAATGGTGTTGTAGAAGAAATGCTAGAAAATCAATGAAGATAATTGACAAAGTTATAAAACTTTAGAGAATTGAGGAAATTCATTTAAAATCTCAGTTAAATCTAAGTTAAAAAATCACAAAAACCTATAAAAAAAAAACGATAATTATTTTAAAAAAAATTGAAAATCACGGTTGAACATAGTTTAATGATGGCGAATCATCTAACATAATGAGAATCCCGCATAAAACAAGTAGAATAAAATTCAATGATCGATCTGGATAATCATCATGTCAGAATAAAGTCATTTTTATGTATGGCCATGAAGTTTCCCTCGCTTGAAGGATATGAAGTGGTAAACGCGAGGCGCAGTAACGAGGAGCTGCTCTTTTGTGAGGGGCGAAAATTGTTTGGAAACACGTATGCTGGTGATATCGCGTTACTGCGGCATTATCGTTGTTATCGTAGACAAAGGGGTTTGGATGGATGGATATGGGTGTCACCACAGAGATGCTATTGTGCAAGATGAAAGTAACGCTTGTCGCAGAGTGAAGACATTCACGACGACGCCCTATTTTAGGTGGAAAAACGACAACCCTAAAAATTTCATCTTACATAGAATTTGTTAAAATTATAATCAAGATTTCTTTGAGTTTTGATGTGTCATTAAAACTCTATCCAAAATTTTTGAAGACCCACTCTAACAGAACCCTTGTGAGGGGTGAGCATTTTTTTTCAGGTCTCTTCTATTTTTTGTAAGGTTTCCCATAAAACTGTGCTCAACAGATTCAAGAAACCGTAAGAAGATTGTATACAATTATTATATTAATTCCATGTACGATTATCCTGTGAATTCGTTATTATCACAAAAATATTTAATTTTTCATATTGTATTGATTATTGTGATTTTACCTCACAAGACATTTTTGAACTCATCGTTTCAGCAATTTCAAAACATCATTCACGGGAAACGAGCCTCACGTGAATGAACAAACTTGACAAATTTCTCTTTTCGTCGAAACGTTTTCGCTTCTCTCTCGTTTTGGCAGGGAACGAGAGAGAAAAAAAGGATACGAAATTATGAGTGGGGCCGTAAAGCAGCGTCGTGTTAAAGTTTGATATCTCGATAAAACATCAAGATTCGACCATTTTCGAGCGGGCCATTTCTAAGAAGCTGTGCGATCTGTCGCACTCGATTAATGTCTCCCACTCATGTATATGTTTTGACCTCTATCGAGCTGGCCCTGACAAGGCTTGATGATCGCGGCCATTCTCCGATTGATATCTGCAATTTGCTTTGCTAATCGCGAGGTCCATTTTTGATTACGCGATTAGAACCGGAATCTTCCACATTTTCGGGTTTGTATCTTCCGTTCAGAATGTATTCCGAAGACTTTGATTCATTCAGAATGTAATAAAGAATTGTTATGAACGTAAGAAAAAAAGTATCTTCACACAGAAAAAATTTCTGAGTGGGAAGGTTTGGGACTTAAACTTTTGAACAAAACTTTCGAAATATGAATGGACAAATGTGAAGTTTAATTCATTTCAGTCGTTTTAAAAAAAAAGTTTTAAATGCAAACCTGTCACTTGATGAAAATTTGACATTCATAAATGACTAGACGAAAGAAAAGTTTGGTTCATTTCCTTCAATGTCATGTGATTGAAAAAGTAGGACCAGAAGAATTCAAATATCTGTTTTGATGAGAATTATTCGCAAGTCAGAGAACCAGTCAGCCGAGTTGGGTTAGCATGATTGGGTGTAGTTAGACCGGCGTAATGGCGCGATCGCGGTGCAATGGAAGCACGCATATCCTAAAGTTTGATTAAACGACTCCTAAGGACTCGTGGCACGGCTCATTTGTTTCTACCCTTCTTATCTACCTTATCTCTCGCGCTCCCGCTGCATGATTTCCTTCCACTTCCGTCGCCTCTTTTTCGTTCTTCACTAGCATTTTTCACCTTTTAAGCCAGATTTTTTTGAACCATAGTCTCACCTTTCAACATTCTGAATAAAAGACAAAAACTCCAAGATAATACACAAAAACATTCGGCACCAAATATTGATTCTTTCAATTCTCCATCCAAATTCGTCTGCAGACATCACGAAGAGGATTTATGTAAACTCTTCAAATTATGAGTATTTCCTGAAAATCGCCAAGAACCCTGTAAGCCCTTGCCGGCTTGGGCCTTAGAGGTAGCCACCCCATTTTCCAACCCCCCAAAACCCTTGTTAGAAGTTTTTTCACTTACTTTCAATGTTCGCTTGTGTACAGCGCATGTTTCAGAAGTGGAAAAAGAACGAAAAGAAGGAGGCATGAAAGGAGCGAAAGGTGCGAAAGAAGGAGAGGAGAGGAAAAAGTCGCGCTGTCTGGCCACTCTATAATTTGTCGGGGTGAGTTACCGCCCTTGTCTTTGCTTAGCGCTGGGCGTTCATTCTCGTTCATTCCGTTCGGTTCTCGCGATGCTATCGGCGCATACCTTGCTAGACAGGTGGCCACCCCGTGGCACCGTACAGTGCACACCACTGTCTACGAACATAACCTACAACATAACCTACACACGCGGGACACCCACACGCTCGCGACCGCCGAATAAATCGCCAAATCAAGCGAAATCCCGCACGGAAATACGCCCTGCAGCGAGAAATCTATTAAAACCCGAGTCGACAAATTCTAGTGAGGATTTTGAGTATGATTTGAGGAAAGTGAATAAATTAGTCGATCGAGGAATCTTTATGCTGGATGAGGTCCTAATTTTGTACTGAAACTTCTTAAGTCTTGTTCCAGCACATTAAGGACAAAATGAGAATACCAAATGGAATTAACTTGTCCTTAATGTACTGGCCCTAATGCTCGAAGACTCTTTGAAATACTCACGTTTTAACCTCTGTTTGTGCTCAATCAGTTCTTTATTATTATTCAATATATTTCTAATAAAATTTTGAATACATTCGTTGGTATAATACGTTTTTATATACGTTCCAGTTGACAGTGTCACTCACGTAAGAAAATATTATACAATTTCATAGTCTGTGTTTGAAGATGAAACTTCTTAATCCTATCGATGCATTAGCCAGAACTGTATTTTAGGGTGGTTCTGTTTATATTCATTTGTTAGGTTGTTCCTTCTTATAGTGCTATACAAGCACCACTTATAGGAAAGTTGGAGCTAGCTTGATTACTTTCTCTGTGTTCAAAAGTAAGTTCGATAAATTAAGAAATTTTACCAACTCCGTATTAAATATCAAACTAATCAGAACAGGTACTTCACTTTGATTTAAGCTATTGAAATATCAAAGAAATGCTTAGTTAGAATTTTTCATTGTATTTACAGTTTGAGAGAGTGATATCGAATGGAAAAAATATTTACGTACTACTACGTAGGGCACACATGCCATTATAACTTTTTAAATGCAGTGAGCTTTCGTTTTTTGAACGAATTAAGTGGCTGAATAGGAAAGTGAACTAAATATCTTAAACGCGCTAAAGTCACGTTAAAAAGTCTCAGCGTTAAAGTGACCTAAAATTCTTCACCGCAAAAATAACGCGAAGCGTCTGGAACGAAAAATGGCATGAAGCGTCTTTCAGAGGAAGAAAGCGAAAAAAATTCGGGGTGACCTTCATTAAAAATCAAGGTGAGTCCGTATAACGAACATTTTTTAAATTTTCGGTAATCACGACGAAACATTGGCAGTCATGCGAAGAACAGGGCACTCAACACAAAAATAGTATATTACGTACCTAGGACATGAATTTTTTATTTACGATATTTTACGTACCGAGGGCTGGAAAACGAGTTGAGAGATTTTGAACTGGACGAGAAACGAGTTTTCTATGCCAGAGGTATGTAAAAATTATTGTGAACCTGCGAAACTAGAAAAAAAAATTGATGAAATATGAAAAAATCAACTTTCTAGAGAAAAATCTCTGACGTTACGTTGAGGATAGACCCCTCACTCCCCCCATGTCACACAATGTCACAACCTTCCGAACCCCCCCCCCCCCCCGCCAAATGTATGACATATTATGTGTATTTCTTGCATTTTGAGTATACATTAAACTTTGAAAGAATTTTTCGTATTTTCATAGATTTCTAGTACTCATGTAGATTGCTATATCGCTTTCAAAAATGCGATGCTCGTGAATACGAATATCGATCGGTTTTCAGTAATTTTATATAAGTTTTCTGGGCAGGTTGCACTTTTATACAGGAAATGTTACTGATGTTTAAGAGGATGTATGCCACTTTAATATGTGAAATAAGGTGAAAAAGAACATTCGTTTAAAGAGAAAACCCCTAGGAAATTCATTTTATTTATAAAATGTTGTAATAACTTGATCAAGTTTTTTGTAAACCACTAGCATTATAGTAAATACAGTTGAAGATTGATATTGTCTATTATGATACATAGAATATCATAATTTTCTAACTTTTTTTGCATAGTGCCGATCAAATTTCTGCAAAAATTAATGCTGTATCAAAAAATGCGGAATTCATATGATTTTTGCCCCTTTGGCCTCGAACTAACGGCGAAGGTATTAATTTAAAGACTTGATATTTTTTTTCTGTAGTTTACCATAACTTTGAACGAGTAATTACTGCATCGAACTGATTTTTAAAGTAATTTTTGTAACTGAAAAAAATTGCAGACTGTTTAGGACGAAAGCCGAGGCTATTGAGATGGCTAAAACGATGACTCTAGAAAGTTATATGTTAGGGATCTGAGAAAATTCAGGTAATTTTTTATAATTATTTGAAACATTTTCGAAGGCGTTCTAGCCAGAACTTCGCCAAACCCATTTTAAAGACTACTCTAATGTTTACACCTATATATCAAGATAAACGTAAATTCGTTAAGTTTTTTACGTCATTATGTTTTCATTCTATTACTTTTAGTGTTTCTGCAGAGTTTGTATGATTCGAAAGATTTTTCGGTATTGTTATGGATTTCTTTGTAGATTTCTGTTGTTCTGTTGTATGTTTGGTGAGATTTTCAGCAATTTCGTAGATTCTTATGATTGTTCTCTAGTATTCGGTAGGTTAACAGATTTTCCGATTTTTGATTTTATACTTCATCCAGTCATATAATGATGCTTCAAATTTTGTATAATAAAAATTCTTCGGAAGTGAGAACTATTGTTATTTTTAAGTTTGTAGAATAAAGAATGCTGAAAATTGTTTGACTTTACAAATTCACATGAAACCATTTGTTATATTCTCCAGATTTCAGTTAAGATATTCTTTAAAACTTTCAATAATTCTTCTATTCTTTATTAAATTAACAAGAGTTCTATGCATTATTTTTCAAAACTCGCTATTTTATTTCTAATTATTCTATAAAACATGGAATAATGATTGATATCATCATTACTTCGAGAGGGGATGGAATTCCCGAACGTCCACCTGTGTAAACTTCATTTTTACACTATACTTCGGTCATAACTTCACAGAAAGATGAAATGGTAATACAATTCTTGTACAGAGTTAAAAACAATATTAATGTGTTGTTTGAATGAATGTAACTTCAACAACTCTGGACTTTATTGAAAAACATTTTATTTCATCATCCGACATTTCGTGAGGGATCCCTCATTTCATCAGGGATGTGATACTTCACAAAAATGACAATTAGCGAAATTGTGCATGACAACAAGTTGGAATGAGACGGAACGAATGAGGTGTATGTGACGAAGGCATTAATTTTTCTTTATCTCTTATATCGTATGGACGACACGAATACACTCACGCAGGCATGTTATATACGGATTAATATGAGTTATGAACGTATTCTAGATTGTCCTTGACGTTTCAAACGTCAAGATAAGAGAAAAAAGAAAATGAAAATAATATTGTCTAAAGTAGTTATTTTGTTGATTTCTGGTTCCAAGATTAGTAAGTAATGAGACTGTTTCAAAACAAACTCCTAGTTTTTTCTTTGTAACCGTTTCATAACTCGATCACTTGTTTTACAGATGTGTTGTCATGTAGGATTTTACTAATTGTCATTTTCGTATGAGGTAATCCCATCCCTGATGAAGTAAGTGATCCCTCACGAAACGCCGGATGATATAATAAAATGCATATAAGTAGAATCGGTCTCTTGGAGCCAAATTTTTTCAAAATTAACGAATTCTTCTACATTCGAAAATCTTCTTCTTTCGTTAATACATTTTCTCTAGCTTTCAGCCTACATCCGAGGCCCTCATCAGGAATCTACAATTTATTCCAAAATAACAATTATTAAACAATGAACAAACTTAATCTCTCATACACAAAAACCAAAATAAGAACACTTACGAATTTCCCGTTATATACAATCCAAAAACTTCAAAAAACATGTCCATTCAATGAGTACATCATGTCACTGGATAAAAAGAAGAACAACCCCAAAATTTTCCATAGATTAACAAAAAAATTGGGGAAGCAGTTAAAAATTCACAATAAACCAAAAGTCAGACGAGCGACATTGCAATGGACAGTGTTATGAAACTGGGGAACAACGACGAACTGACACACCTTATCAACAAATACTAACTACATATAACAATGCTATCTCCTTGTGGAGTATAATGGGAAGGAAGGGGAACTATTTTCAAAAAGGGAAATCAATCATTCTAATGAACACACCTCAAGATACCATCATAAATAGCATTCAGATTCGCCGTATCCGTCTGTTTATTATTGCTCTTCCCCTTAGATTTCTTTATATAAATCATCTCCGCGATGCCCCTCTTGAAATAGTTCTCCTCCCTATTCAAAACCTGTGCTTCATCCCACTTGAACTCATGACCACTGGAAATTCTATGTTCTGTTATCACTAAATGTGTACCAGCCATATGATTGATATTATTACAATGCTCCTTCACACGAGTCCCCAACTTTCTTTTGGTTTCCCCCACATACACAGCATCACACGAACCACAATCTAATCTATAAACTAATCCTTGTAAATCGTCCCTCGGTAATCTATCCTTTCCTTTTTTTGATAAGACTTAAATTTCTTTTATTAGTGATCATATCTATGACTTTGAACCCATTTTTCCTTGCAATATATTTTAGTTCATTGGAAAAGTTTTCAATATAAGGAAACTTCAAAATTTTCGAAAATTCTTCCCAATCATTCCTTCTGACATTATCCAAATCTTCATTCCTGTTATGTAGTACATGGAACCTACGCTTCTTGATATGTCTATCGACAATTTCCGATGGAAAATTATCTTTAACCAGTATGTCTTTAACTTTATTTATATTCTTCTCATGAAATTCCTTGTTTGACAACAATATTGCCTTATCTACCAAACCCTTTATCATGTCTATTTTTTGTTGAAGTAGATGTTTAGAATGAAAATCGATACATCTACCAGAATAGGTAGGCTTAGTAAACCAATTAAAATTTAAGCCCTGTCCTTTTCTGAGAATAAAAGATATAATAAAATGTTTTACAATAAAGTCCACAGTTGTTGAAGTTACATTCATCCAAACAACTCAGAGTAAAGTGGACGAATTCAGTCATTCATAGAGTATATCAATGTGTGTCCATGGAAACACAAAATCCTGAGGAACCGGTAGAGGTAAAGCGTGTCAAAACGTAAAAAAAGGCTGCGAAAGCTAAAAAAAGCAGGGGAAAAAAGGCGAAGAAAACCGCGAGAAAGAGAGAGAAGGAGGAAAAAAAGAAAGAGGCGCATGCAGTTACGTGCGGGGTAATTTAACACCGGAAGCGTCTTGAGCGTGACGCCACCCTGAAGGTGCAGGATGCGGAGAGCTGTACGGAGGTGCCGCGGACGGAGCGTGTACGGAGGATAGGAAAAAGGAAAGGAGGTGGAAAGAGGAAAGGATGGGTTAAGTAAAGGCTGATGGGGAGTCCGTCGGTGGGATGTGAGTGGGAGAGGAAGGAGTCGACGCCGCCATGCGAGAGAGTCGCGAGACTCACGACTCACGAGTCTTCACGAGTCGCCCATCTTTGGTGCACCTACGTACGTGGCGCACTCTGCTCTGCCCTTACATGCACAAACGTGGACCTGCACTTTATAGCTCCTACGATGTATGTACACAGCGACGTACGTGTACTGCCTACGGCGTTCAAGGGATTGAATTACCTTCTTCGTCATTCCTTTTTTATTTCGCATTTTTTTTCTACTACGTCCCTACCGCTCTTTTTTAATCTACTTTTACTACGCTCCTTGCGAAACGTATCGACTTTTTTCTGGGGCACGTGATGCCTGGGTGGGAATACCAGGATGCGAATTTTCTCAGACGTTTAGTTTTCCCTGATTTTTGGGAATCTTCAGGAAGTGGTTTTGAACTTGAAGAATTAAACTTGAGATATATTCGGGGAGAGTGTTCAAGGTGGACACTCCGGGAAATTTTTTTTGTATAAGGTGATAGCACTGTGAGTTTTATGTCAGTATTACAGTTTGTGGATACTTAGTTTTTAGTTTTGTCATCAAGTGGCAAGTCATGATTTCAAGTTTTTTAGTTTAGTTTTTTTGAAAAAAATATTTGTAATTATTAAAAAATATGAAAGGCGCAAGGTTTTTGGCCTAGTTCTTCTCGCAAGGGAAATTCACGCTTTTTTTTTCCACTGAACCAAAATAATAACGAGACATTGCGTTCATAAATTCAAAAAAAAAAAAAAAAATTATTAGACAATCACAATATGAAATGATTGAATATAAAACAACTATGTACGGTGAATGACATTCAAGATGGTTGTACAAACCCGTCATGTATACTGTAATGCAAAGTACAAACAGCCTTGTTTATTCGGCGATATGTATTGTAAATAAATATGTAGTATATTAATGAATAAACACCTTTAAAATTGAATTTTAAATTAAATGAGTCATGACTGTTTGTCCGCTGCTCCACACACTCCGAAAAAGTCACTCTCAAAGTTTCGAAGATGCTTCGTAAAATAGGGATACAATTATCGAAAACAGTGGTTCCGAAAAGATGAATACCCTTTTGACTCTGCTTACGTACCGGAGAAATATATTCTAGATAGATTTTCATGATGTTGCGAGTAGGTATTTTTTTTCGTCTTTGCCAATAAAACTACAAAATGACCCTAAAGTGGACAGTCGCTGTTTTAATTAAAATGTCTGCACAAACAATAACAACTTATGATTATGAATTTTGAGCAGCGGTTGGTTCGCAGTATCGAAAAAAAGAATAGAGGTTGAAAGCCAATGAAATTTTTTTAACGTTATGAGAAAATTTTGCAGCCCTAGAAATAAAAAACGCAAGTTTGAAGAACATGATCCGAAGTTGCCAGCTAGAAAAGCTATGAAATAGACAGCGGAAATTTCCAGCCAGCCATTGCCATCTGAACCAACGCGAAAATCTGTAAAGAAATCAAAAACATTAGATAAGGAATAATCTCCAGAAGAAGATGTGGATTCCTGTATAGTTTGTTTGAAAAATATGCCTTAAAGACTTACGAAATTCAATTAGGTTGCTTGCAACAAATGTAATTGAGACGTGCACGTGAAATGGGTCGAAATGCGCGGCTCTTGATACTTTTGTCCTCAGGGTAACACTGATGATTCTGATTAAAACCTTTCATTTTGTCTATTTTACGCTAAGTATACGTTTTTTTAAAACTAAGCTTCTTTTCCATAAAGATTTAACGTATTTCAAAATAAAAACAATAAAGATAAAATGAAATTACCAAAACATGAATTTTTGGATTATTTTTCCAACATTTAAAGTGGTTTTTTCAAAGGGGGACCTTTTTTTTCAAATCAAAATATTTGCCTTTTTTTAGAATCAACTAAAATTTCAGTTTTATTGAAGATATTGATACTGTGTTTCATGAACCATTAGTCAGCTTATTATATAAGGTTTCAAAAAACGTATAACTTTACGAAATATGTAATGTTGTTTGAATTCTACGATTGTTCAAAAGATTGGTGTCTACCGTGAAGAACTCTCCCCTATACATTTTTTTTTTGGAGTACTTGACTCGTAAACTTGAGAGAAGTTTGCAATAAAGCTTGATTTTGGATTTTCGCCCTTGCTCAGGAAAATTTTGATTGGAAGAAATAAGGCAATGAACGCATATGAATGGAGAATTCACCTTCATTCAATAGTTTTTTTTATACATATTTTCAAATTTTGAGTTCGAGAAAGCAAAGTAAAAGTAATTGTGTATTGTAGAAATCAGTTAAGTAGAATATTCATTTATGTCATTTTTAAATTGGCTAATAGACACTTTCTATTGAATCTCGACAATATATTATAAGGTTGTGAGCTATTAATGATTTTACTTTATGATTTTTCTGAAGGGGATGAAGACTAGAAACTGCTCAGTAATGTTTTATTTTCGTTAGGAAATCAACCTGCATTGAATAATTTTTGATTATTTCCCAATTTTTCAGACTACTGAATTGGCTCCTAATATTTTTCAGAGTTGGCTTTAAATTTAAGCGTGAGCCATACGTTCGCTTGGGTTCATTTTTTCACAGATTTTAGGGTGAATCCTACGTTTTTTTAGTATTATATTTCATTTTTCGGAAATTTTCTTTTCGTAACCTTATTTCAGTATTCTTTGAGTTACGAAGTTTATGGTTTTTCGTCTTCACAATTTTCTGCACTTAAAAACATTCAATTCTGTTTAACATTTGAATTTCATATTATCAGGTTATTGTATTACCTTAGTTCATATATTAAATCTTCTAGATTGAGGAAATCGAAAATGTATACTTTTTTACATTTTTTTGTGACGTAATTTTATTTATTTTTCAATGTCGTTTTCTGTCTGCTGAAAATGAAAACTGACGGTTCTTTTTTGCTGTATCTTTTTTATGTATTAGATAATAATAATTTTGGAAAGTATTTAACAGTGTATCTTTCAATTAGTAACTGATTTTTACTTCTTACATCTGTAAGTTTTTCTAATGGAGAAATAAGTTTATAAATCAGCTAGTGAATTTTTTTTGATTCTGAAAAAGTCCTTAATTTCATGACGACATGATAGAAAAACACATCAAAGAATGAGTTATCTAGATATATTATGAATTTCCCTAAGTATCCTCGCGTATTCTTGTATCGAAATGCATATTTAAAAATATGTTAATAAAGATTCGGAATTCTCGGAACTTCTCAAGTATTGGAACATGTATGAAAATTTCTAAAAACTGTAATTTACAAAGAAATTTTAAGTTACCCTAGAATATTTTGATGATCGAAAAACTGGAATACGTTGGCATTTGACTAACGTTTTCAAATACATAGCAAACTCACAATATTTTTCAAATTTTCATTCATATTAACTTTTTTCATTCGTTTGGACATTTCCATTCTATTTTACAAGAAACAAGATTTAATAATCATATGTAAGCTGAACTACAGCAATTTTAAAACTTTTAAATAATTTTTTAAATTATTAGTAATGGTGGGGGAGGGGAGATTTAAATGAAACGATTTCTCAAATTCTCGATAGGTACATTGTTTTAAAGATATTGAAGATTCGATTTTGAACGATTCGAGATCATTTACCATGGTATAATTTCAACGATTTTCGTAGAATTACATAAACTTTTTTTAATTACTAATTACTTTTGGTCCTTCTTGAAATTAAAATTATAAGGTTCTAAGGTCTGGAAGATGCCAAAATTTGAAGAAAAGTTCAAAATAATATAATTAAACATAAAAATCACGTACTTAAGTCTTCAATCGCAAATGTGATTTTTACTTACAATAAGATTTCGTAAAAGCGTCAATGTAAGATACCTAACCGCTATAATCTCATACATTGAGGGTCAAGAACTCAGAATTTTATTGAAGCCTTCAGGCTTGAAGTTCAAGCGTTCAGGAGTGGAAGCTAAGCTTTCAGTAGGCGAAAACCTTCTAGTTAAACATTGGATATAATCTGCTCAAATTCTTGTTATAATTCAATTTTTAAAAGCTTCAAACTCCAATATTTTTTGCAGGACATGCCCTTTCAAGTCTATTATCAAGCCAAAAACGGCAATTCCGTTCATGCGAGACTACGCTCACCCAATTTTATCTTCTAAAACCTTTCAGCCTTCAACCCTGGATTCTCTTCGACATTAGATTCTGTGTTTAAAGTCAATTTATAGAATCCTTGTATTTCAAAATTTCTAGATGAGATAAACCCTTTCATACCTCAAGTTTCTAACTCGTAACCTTCAAGGGGTTTCAAGTCCTTTTGAGCGAAGTCATTTGAAGTCTCGAAAACTCCTATTTCACATCTTCTGTACGTCATAGATATAGAATTTCCATCCAGGAAGTTTCTCAACCTGTCCCAACCCAAAACTATAATCCACGTTTGTAGATCCTCAGAGTTCCTGTTGAATGTCACTGATGGCCAGTGGAAATTCCACTACTGACAATCAGCTCAATGCAGTTGACAGGAAAAAAATCACGCGACCCAAGGAAAAACCAACTAGTTGCCGGAAATTTCCCCGAATCATCAGTGAAAAGTTCACACTGAGAAATAAGTATAGTTCCACTGATCCCGATTCACAGATAACCATCGCAAACACTTCAAGCTGAGTAGCATGATAAAAAACTTCAATAAAAAAGCCAATTATAATTCTCTTAATTGATAAAAAAAACCATGTTACCCCCATCACGTGATGATTGCAATCAATGGTCCACTAATGGAAAATTTGTAAAAATTTCTAACGGGCACGAAGAGAGACGCGTGCAGTGATGACAATGACGAGAGCCCACAGCACAAGCGTTCGCTATCGAAGGCGCTATCTTGTCCATCTAAGCTCGTTCCGGTTTGTTCCGTTTCCCTGGAATCACGAGATGACGGGGGAGTCTTGGAAGATGTGTACATCTCTTCCAAGCTGATGCTGCGGGACGGGGGGAAAGAAAGGAGAGATGGGAGAAAGACGCACAACAGAATAAGAGACGGATGGAGCGCTGCCACTGCCGCTGATGATGCTGATGGTGGCAAACTAGCGCGGAGGCAAGAAGGAAGAAGATGAGGTCGAGGGTAACCCGATATCCAGCCGCATCGAAGGTAACGTGAGACCTTCCCTCCTTACACCCCCCGCCCACCATGTCCCTCTTCCTTGCCTCTCTTCTGTTTCTTAGCAGGGGCCACCATTGCCCTTGTCTTCGACCCCGTCCATCGTTTTGCCAGCTCTGACGTTGCAGAGTATAGTAACTACCACAATTATCATCAGCTGAGATGAATAAAAACAGCCCGAAAATCGATATCAATTCCTTCGGACATCGTGTAAACAAATATAAACTTGGACCCAAGAAGATGGGTCATTGATTTTTCAAAATTAGTGAATTTCTTTACTTTGACTTCAACCAGGTCCTCTTCAGGACAATCGTTATAATCATCTGCTGAAACAATGACCAGGTTATCCTAGTATTTGACATTTCGGCAACATTATTTACTCACGTTTTCTGATACTGTCTAGTGTCTATCAAATGATCTTTTTGATTTAGTTGAATTTTTGAACAGTAAATGCACAGTTGCAACAGGTCAAAAGACATATCTTAGTTTGGGATGGTTTTCAACAGCATCGTACAGTTTCTTTTCAGCACTGCATTAGATTTTGGTGCGTGCCTCGACTTTTGAACTCATTTGTGGCGTAAATTCAACGGCTTCGTCGACTGATATCAAATATAATGCGGGTAATTACCTGCACGGGTAATGAAAAAGGAAGAGATAGAAAGAGAGGGATTATCATGTTTACGCAGAAGCAAGCGGAAGGGTACGCGCTTAGATAATCAATAGCCGTCTCATTGAGGGTTGTCCCTAATGGGAAACACCGCGCTTAATTCAGCCTGCTTTTCCCTTGGTAACAATTTTACATCCCCTGGCACGTATCGTTTTATGCTAAACAAGACAAGCATTAACCCCCGTGACTCTGAAAACCTCAAGATAAAAATGAGTTATGCAGTTTTTAAGGATTCTCAATAAATACCGCAATAGTAAGTTTTATGACCTATTAATACAATATAACCGAAGTCTTTGTTGAACTTTGTGTAGGTCCCTGTTGACTGACTTCTGAAATTAAGGTTCCCACCCATTTTTTAGAACGAATATTTTATGGAATTACGAAAATTTTCAAACAATTTTATCGAAATAAAATTTCCGGAACAACTTTTTTTGGGAAAAACTATTAGTTTTCTAAAAAAAAGTTTTTAGATTTCACAAAGAATTGTATATTTCAAATTTTCTGCAGCTTGCACTCATTAGACGTGCAAAAAAAGGGTCAATAAATGAAGGTTGCACATATTTTAAAATGTATATATCTATCAATCATTGTTATTCAGTTCCAATGTTCTTTTGTATAATTTCATTTCATTCTCCAATTTTTATGTCCTTGTGTGTTATTTTATTGCTAGTAAAAAGCAATGAGGCATTTTTTAATATATATCGATAATATCAATATCATACGTCTTTCAGTAATTTTGTTCTATAATAATAACTCTGTAGATAGTTTGTATAATTTTTTTTCTCTAATTCTAATGGTGATTTTGTATTATTTGATTTTAATTCGACAGAAACAATTTTAATTATTTTATCTCAACGGTCTCTTTATATCTTCGCATTTTATTATTCAATTCTTGCGTATCTTTGAATGATTTTATTTGTAATGAAACGTGAATAATGTGACCTATTTTTTATAATTTTTTACTATTCATCATGTGTTTGTTTTATTTTTTTACCTCCCTATTCAAATGGTCCATATGATTTTTATTATTTTATTTTATTTTAGCGGAAATAAGTCAAAGGTTTTCTTCAGTTTCTTTCTTTGAGTTATTTTCTATTTTTTCCCATTGTGAATAACACTTTTGTTTTATTTCACTCTGGTTAAACGAAAAAAAAGCAAACTTGATTGCTCAATTCTAAAGGTCTAATAGCATTGTTCTTTATTTGTTTATCTAATCTGAAAAGTTTTTATGTATGATTTTTCTTCTTTAAAAGGAAATGGAGGAATTCCTATGCTAAAATTATAACATTTTTTATTGTTTTCTGGAAAATGTCTGTCTTAGAGTCGTCCTGGATGACACTATTCTAGAAAATCAATTCTTAGATAAAATTTTCCCAATTTGGTGGTTTCAGAAAATGACTGAGAATTGTAAGCAATTGAAATTGACGCAAAATATGTTTTTTTAAAGATTAAAAAGTGAATGTTTTTGATAACAAAATTTCTTTTTACAGCTTTTTGTCCTTATTTATTCTTTTCTATTTGATGTCATTTACTCTTATTTTATTGCAGTCTGTAATATTCTGTAACATTTTGAAATGAATTTTTGTATTATTTAGAATTTATTAGTTTTTTAATACCTACTTGTAAATATATGAATTCAATAGTATATAATATATATATACAAATATAAATATATATTTATAGTAAAGAGAAAAAAAACTTGACCAATAACTAAAAAGTGATAAAAAGCAACATTCGGTATGAGACTTTGATGCTTGCCACAAAGTTCACAATGAAAATGACCATTTAGGTATCATTTTAGGCACTAGTAACATTAAACCAGTTCCTCATAGGATTTTAAAAGATTGAACTTTATTTTACATTTGACACACCGTTAAAAAAGGTTGGCTAATTTCCCATAAAAGTATAAGGAGCTTAAACTCATATTCTGTGTGGAATTTTTCATCTAAATAAATCTGGAAACATCTTCCATACATTATGGGAATTATTTCATAAATTATGAGGAAATTCCCATACTTATTGCAGAATTCCCATAGTGAATAGAACTTTTTCAAGGTCTATTTCTGGATAAAATCCCGTACAAAACATAGGTTTAAAATATTTTATAATAGGGACTTTTATGGAAAACTTAGCACAGTTTTTTAACAGTGCATATCTGAAATTTCTTCTTTTTCCTAAGAAATACAAAATCTCTTTCCAACGTATCTGGTTGAGCTGTAGGCTTTCGAATCCTGGTAGATATGCAAGAACGAAAAATGTACTTTCCATGTAGAAAGAATCGGATTGCAAGGATAAAATGTACCTGGTTGAATGAAGGTTGGGAGCCGGTTATCGGGTTGGCAAGTTGCGAATGGCGCGGCCACGCGTTCGTCCACGTGCTGAGAATGCCAAGCAGCACGTGTATCCATTTGCATCGCGACGGGTAGGATTTTTCGGAACAGAGATCAACACAAAAGATGCGCCGGCAATTACCAGCCCGACATCGTTCCGCTTAATGAGGTGTCGTATTTTCCAAAAACGCCTCATTCTTCCCAGCTGTAAAAACTTGAATAGTCCTACCACATAGAAACGACACATTTGTTGTTTTTCTATGATGTATTTCTTGCATAGTCATACAAATTCATAGAAAATCTGACTGTCTTTTTTTCAAGGGAATTCTAATGCAATCTTTTATAAAAAATCATTTCTATGCGAGATAAATTCATAAAATACTTTCTATATTCTGTAAACATTCTATCTTACTTGTCTGAACTCACTTTTTTGTACCCATATTCCCCCAGAGCTATTTCACTGTAAAAGATTATTCAAGTTAAATTTATTTAGTTATATTTATCACCATGGAATAATATCCTGACCCATTAGTGGTCTTGGATATTTCTGTTTTCACTCGATGTATAAATTTAAGCGACTTGTTTGTATAGATCGAGAGAGATTCGCGTGTAATGCGCGGACGTAATCGGAAACATGGGAACTGCGACGCGTTACAACCTATTATACATAATGCGGCCCATCACGAGAATAATGACGAGAATAATGGGCGAGCGCGTGATCTGCTATTATGGCCACGTGCCGATCGGGTTTTCGACCAAGGCTCAAGAATCAACTTTGCCGCGTATGTTTTTCTGAACGCCCGTCAAAGAAACTGTAACTTACACCTACAACACGCTCGCTAACCCCCCCCCCCCCCTCCTTTATTATAGCTACTCCACTCACTGCCCAGCATTATCTCGTTATCGTGTCTTATCATATTAGTTTCATTACCGCTCCAGTGCTCCATTGATTCTACGAACCGAAATATTCAACGTGCCAGATCTGACAATGAAGTGCAAGGAAACTTGTAGTAATTTTTTTATGAGGTATATGTACTCTCTAAATCTGACAATGAATCTGTTTAATCTGTGAAATTGCAATCTTTTAAAAATTTTCACTGAAATATCTGTACATGTAACAGATGTATCTGTCAAACAAATTCAATGGAATGTCGGTAGCATTCAATGGATACAATGGATACAATGATACAACTGGTCATGAATTGAATTGAACAAGAGTAAAGTACCTTTTACTACGCCGCAACTAATTTATTTTATTAGTAACTCATGCTCTTGTATGCCTCGGCTTCATCTCGATGTATAAACTTCACACTCGTCAACACTGTAAATCCGTCACGGAGGTAATATTATGAGCTATTTATCATACCAATTAAATATTAACATTTTCGATTGAAACATATATTATGATAATGTGGTAATACTGTTGACTGTGTATTATTAGTAATCACATAAACAATAATGACAGTATTTGGATTCCAGATAATTACCGAATAATTTTTTTTAAATTATAATTATATTATGAAAATTATACTAAAGAGTAATATTTTACACATGTTATTATATAATGAATCATATAAAATATCCTCATGATAATATCTTTATAATACAAGTAACAATAATATTGTGATTAAAAACTATACAGTCAACGATATTATTTCGATAGTGACAAGAGTACATAATCCATGAAACTGATGAAGGTATTATGAGCACGTGAGCAAAAATAAGGGAATGTTTCTGAAAAAATTACAGTTAGTCAATTAAACCCAAAAAAATGTGTACGCTAAATTACAAGTATTTTGTTTGCTTAGTTATTGAGGAAAAAATTCTAAATTATGCGTCGATTTACAGGTGTTCTTATGAAGTGAATCGTATTTTCGTGCATAATTTCGGCAGGAATAAAGGAATTTTTCCAAAACTTTTCCACGCTTCAAAGTAGACATTCACAATCAAGTTGCGTTTTCAAAACGAATTTCTACTATTTAGTTTTTCTAAAAAATATTTACATAATCATTTTCGAGTAACTGTTATTGCTTAATTTGACATTAAGCAATGAATACTGCCGATTTGCGGACTAAGAAAATATGTCATTTTGATATTTTTGATGGGATGACAGACGGCTTTCACGACTTGGAGCCGTATTCAGAGTATTTCACCGCTCATAATATACTAATGTTCTTCTTATAATTTTTTTTATTTTTATCAGCAGTATGATTTTTACTAACATAATGTAAGCATAACATTACTTAACTTACCTTTTTATTTTACTCAGAATAAAATAAAAGATTGATTGTTAAATCTGGACGTCGAGACTGTTAAGAAAATATTAATAAATATAGTAACTAAAGAATTACTTAATTGTTTGTATATTTTCTTTTTCGAGCATAATGTCTCTGTTTCTTTTACTGCGGCCGTAGACTAAAATTTTTGTTTTTCGTAACAGTATGACACCGTATACAAATTTTTTTAAATGACCGTTCAGAATAAGTGAAAATAAATAAATAATAATATTATAATTATCATGATAAATTTACTGAAAAAATACTGTTCATTATATCATAAATTCTTCAATTTTTTTACTACAAAAATTTTAATGACATTTTATTATTGATATGATTTATATCATATAAATTAATTCATACCTATACTATTTTTCGTACGTTACATATTTTATTCATACTGCATTTGTAAGTTTTTCATAATCGAATCGTGCTGGATCTTTTTTTTTTGAATGTATTATTGCAAACCTTCAAATTCGTCCATAAAAGTTCATGAACCTAATTCGGTACTTGGATAGCAAGGTTTAAGGTTCTTGAATCAAATTTCAATAATTTTGAACATGAAAATCGTAAAGTTACCTAGAGGACTTTTTTACTTTCTCGTTTCTTTGTAAAAAAATTTGAATCTGTATACGATCATTTCGCATGCTATATTAACAATTCAAAGTCAAAAATTTGTCACTTGAAAATGAAGAAATTTCTTTTATCAAAAATATGTGGCGTGGACTGAAGAAAGGGTACTAACAGCACCTCGCCGCTTTTCGAGAAAAACGAGGTTGAAAAGAGAAAGTCCCTAAGCGTAGCATGGACAGTCAAATTCTGTACCTCAATTTTTAATGAATTAAAAAAGTCATACATTTTAAAGAGTAGACACGTTTGATAGAGCAAGATTTCTATTTTCAGAATCACTGACTATCTCGAATTCGATTTTTGGTGCTGTTAGTACCCTTTCTTCAGTCCACGCCACATATATTTGTTTTGTTCTGAATCTTTAATATCTAAGAGCAATGTTCTATACTTTTCAGAGTTGAATCACTGAACCAAGAACCTACATTCTAAAATTTATGTTTTCCTTTATCCAACATCATATTCAACTCGAAAAATGCAAATATTTTGGTTTGAACTCATAGTTTCCGAAATTTTGAAATTTCAAAATTATTCACAATTAGTGATAACATATTATCTACATTTTTTAAGTCAAAATTCAACAATTTCTGGCTTCAAGAAAAAAAAATTAGATTTTTTTAAAATACATAAAATTTTTCCAAATTTTAAGATTCAATGTGAGTATGTGTGGACAGAGATCAAAATGAAAGTAAATATAACCACAAAGAATGTAATCTACTAGCATTAGCTAAAAAAGAAAATCTTTGACTATGTAAACTGTACACTGAGAAAATTTTTAAGCATTTTTTCCTATTGTTAACATATATGAATTTTGGTGTATCGATATTCTTGTGTTTTTTCCTATACAGTTTTGATAACAGCCTATACACTGAGGAAATACTGCTAAAACTATATGAAACATTCCAAGGATCCTGGGAGTATTTCCTATTGTGTATAGGAAAAAACAAAAGAATATGCTCGATAAACCAAAATTCATATGAACTATAAGAAAACATGCTAAAAAATTTTCTCAGTGTAGTAATTTTCCACTCTGAGCGGTAAATAATACAGCTTAGACATAGAGTCAAAATTTCTCTTTTTTAGCGAATGCAAGTAGATTATATTCTACGTGGTTTTCTTTCATTTTTTTCTTTATATATGTGTAATAAAAAAAGTCGAAAAAATTGGTGATGGAAAAAATACGACGTCATCCCGAAAAAAATGGTACCTCGAAGTCTTACAGCATCCGGATGGCTTCTCAGACACCTTCATGCCTCGACTATGTACATTATTACTGACGTGCGTATTTATGGGTGCCAAAGGCTTGTGCTGAAGGCTCGATGTTAAAGCAAAAAAAGACAACTTACAAGTACTCACACGAACAAACGTAAGAATGGAGAAGGGATAAAAAGTAAAAGCAAAGAAAAGCAATAAAGTGCAATTGAGGCCGGAAGAGATAAATGTACAGAAATGAAGGATCTTCGAAGAGCTGAGTTAATTATTACTGAATCAATTAACTACTCCGTATTTATCGCACGTAGTCTGTGTATCCTGCTAGATGAAGTTTTTATTGTTTAGGTGAAACAATACACAAATTTGTGTTAAGATACTTAAGATTGAAGTTTTGAAGTTCTCACTGGCTCTTCTTTTTCTAGACTTAAACACTTAAGAATCTATACTGTAAAAAAAAAGAATTTTTTTTATTTCATTGTCTAGATTCAGGATTGCTCTTGAGTTTCTCTATTTCTCTCAAGATAGATCGATTCAGAGCTAGAAATTAACTGTTATAAGTGTATTAGATTTTTATAAGTAAAATTATATCTATTACATGCGATTTGAATGTATCCAGTTTTGAAGTGAATTATTTTAAATTAAAAGTGAATCAAATTGAATCACTAGTGGATAATTTTTTCATTCGAGATGAATAAGTTATGTCTCAAGTAAATTCATTAAATTTGAACTACATTTATTGACAGTGAATGTAACCGAGCAGTAACCGTATTCAGTTCAAAATGAATTTGTTGAAATCGGTGGAAGACCTACAATTTTTTTATTCTGATTATATAAAACCTTTATGAAATCAGAGTATAATTTTTTCGTTCGATTTTCAACTATATGCAAAATAAGTATACTAATTACAATTTGGAATTAACTAAGTTCCTACAAGTTGTGTGTTTTTAGAATCAAAGTAATTCTTTTTCTTCGAAAGAAAAAAATTTCATGTATCAATGCTCAAGTGTAACTTAGTCGAAAAATGTTACGAAAATCATCTACGGTAGCTTCAGGCAACTTGCAATAATCATGTTGATAAAACAATTATCACGCATTTTTCACGGCGAGTTTGCCGGTTGTTGGATCGGAGATTATGGTTCGAGCTGTAAGATATATTTTACACCCGTGTTCCATTAGTGATGCATGAGCCGCACTTGCATCAAATTAAAGCCGTGCGATTTCACAGATCGGCTCGTAAATTAAAATAACAAACGGCCATGAAGATTTTATGGCTACACGAACAATGGTTCGTGAGGTTTTCTGGGTTCAGTTAAAGTTGGTTTACACTCTATGAAACTAATTTACCCCTAGAAATTTCGTTTTGATACGAAATTTTTCCACATCTCGTATTTTCTATATCATTGTATAATGCAATTATTATATTTATATTTATGGATACATAATAATTAGTTTAAAAAAATTTTGGGGAAATCATTAGAAAAATTTGGTGTGTGGGAGAGATTGCACACGGAAATAAATTTTTTGTGAAATCAAATTAGGGAAAAGTATACCCTAATCCTCGTAAAAATGTAAAGAACTGACGTTGCCTACTCGCTGATGTTACATCGAACTAGTTGAAGCGTTAAATGGGAAATTTAATGGCGTTATAATGAAAGGTGGTGGCGAAGTACGTCCCGGGAGTCAGCAATAAACTAGTGACTATAATGTGCTTCAGTGTATTACAAGTGTGATGAAGGAGGGCGAACGGAACGAATTCAGCGCGCATATCTGAATGTAAATTGGGGAGAGGATATAGGATAGGAAGGAAAACAAAGATGAAAAAAGTGAAAGAGAGTATGAACGCCCTCGGCGGTGCCATTTGAGTATAAGCTTCGGCCGCGGCAGCGTGAGGTGTTAAAACACGGTAATTAACAAGGGAGGACCACCTTCAGCTGCTACCAAGATTTACAGCCGAACGGCCCCGCGTATTTATGAACCATGTTCGGGGCACACGCCAGGAGCGTAGCGAGGGAAGAATTTTTTCTTGAGGTTTTCGAATAGGTTCGAAGCACCTTGGGTGGCATGAATGAGAAAGTCAGGACTGAATTCCTTCCTAACCCTATAATAAGATACTGTGAGTAAAATTCATCCTCAAGATTTTTTAAGTTTCTAGTTAAGTATGTTATAATGGAAACGTAAATTATAGACATTTTTGTGATTTTCATTCGTACAATTTTTTATGTTTTGAAATGTTAACTTTCTGACTATAAATTTTAACTTTCAAACCTTTTTATTTTTACATTTCCACATTCCTCTATGTAAATATAATGTTTTGCGAATGCTTTTCAACGTTTTTCATTTTTAGAATCTATAACGTTAAGAAATAATTTTTCTCTGTGAAAAAGCAATTTTTCCGTTCTGATTACTTTGCCATCGTTTGACAATACTTAAGCAATCGATTTTGATTATGAAAACATAAATTTTTTTGGATCCTTTGAAAAAATTAGGATATTTTGTTTCGATTATTGGATCTCGTTATTCTGAGAAAATGTCACTTTCTAAGGGCTACGGTGAATTTCACCCAGTCTGACTATTATGTGATTTCACTGAAGTATGTCCGTTAAACTTTGAACCTCCTATCCACCAAAAATCTATAGTTTCTTATGTCATGATTGGAAGTTATAATAAGTAATGTTTTTATCAGTAACATGTACGTCATTTTTGAAAAAATTGTAAAAGTTGACTTCGAATTTTTGAGAGTTTAGAACAATAATAGTAGCTTGATCAAAAATTTGCAAGTTTTAAGAACACAGTGAATTGGAGTTGAATAGAACTTTTGGACGATAATTTAAAAAAATCAGTGGTGGAGTTCAAACTGTGAGGTAACTGAACATTTTTAAAATTTTTCAGAGAAACATCTAAAGAACTTCTTGAAATCTTGGGGCGTCTAAGTAAAACTTATTTTATATTGAATTTTGGATCTGTTTTTTTTTTATGTTCAACAGTTTTTGACAGGGTTTTATGAGACGCACTTTCTCTAAATTTTTTCTAAAAGAAATTATGAGGTTTTTCATTCACAAATAATATAAGCAGATTCAAAATCTCTATAGGTTTCTACAAAAAATTTTGAGAATTAACTTTCATAAGGTTTAAAAAAGTCCTCAAATTTTGCGAGATGCTGAGAATTTCTAATTTTTTTTAGAAACTATAAAAAATTATTTGAAGTGGATAAAAAAAAATATAAAAAATATCAGAAGTATGGTCTTCGATTCGTAGATTTAAAAATGATTTTCATAAGGGAAGATTTTTATTTAATAATTTTATAAAATTCGAGAATAATTTTTCTAATTACTTTGAAAACTAACTTTAGCAAAAACTCAAACAAGTATTTAGTTTTGAATCAAGTTTCCTAAAGCTAATGTGAAATCTTTTATTTTCTAATGAAATTTCCAGGGGTGCATGAAATTCTTGATGACTGTTAAATTTAAATTGTTGCTGTTAACAAGTTTAGAATTCTACAACAAAGAAACGAAATTATTTGTTTTCTAAAATGCTAATTACATTATTCTAGAAAATGATGAACATTTGTGAAGCATTCATTAAACAAATTTTACTGAGTAATTAACATATCTTGAGAAAATTGAAAAGATGTTCATAATTTCTACTATCTCTGTTTTTTCGTTTCTAAGTTAAAAATTCTAATTTTCAATTTTTAACATAGTTTTTTTTTCAAAACTTAATTGCTCGTTCGTGAAATTCTCTAGTGCTTAAAACTACAAGTTTATACTTCTTTTAGTCTTCATATTTATAATATCGTTTTTGTATGAAGAGCTATATAAAATTTTGTTTGAAACTGCATAAAAAGTAAATCTGTTATACAAATATAAGTTTTAAATTGTGTATAAAAGTTCTAGTGATTTTCTGAAAAATCTTTTTTCAGTGGCGTAGATAGCTCCGAGTGATAGGGAATCTGTTCTATAGATTATCCTCTATCCTCTATTTTCTTACTGTCTTTTTAACACAGAACTCTCGTACTTAAGTTTCTCAAATTTGTCGTTTTCCAAAAAGTATACAATAGATAGAACATCAAATATAATAACTTTTTTCAGACTGAAATACCAACTTTTTTTTAATCCAAAATATTGAAAACCCTTTAATTTTGCAAAAATAAACATTTTAAATTTCCAACTCAAAATCGAAATCAAAGAAGGTTTTCAAACATACAAACGCTTTCCATTATAAGTACAATGTTTTCGAGATTCTGAAAACCCAAGATTCGTAAACCAAAAACTTTTAACCTATAGACCTTCGCAAATTGAAAATCACACTAACTGACCAAACTCTGAAAATTTTCATTTCATAACATTTCTGAAATGAATTTTCACCACTCTGTAATTGGTTTTTTACTACCTTAGATTTTAGATTTGCTTTCGTATGTATTGGTTTCTATTTTATGACATTCTAAAATTCCTGAAACAGCTATTTCCGTTCCCTAATCTAGAGAGATTAAAAAAATTGTACGATTTTTATTTTTCAAAATAAAGAAAGTCGTAGAATAAGAAAATAACTATGAAATAACGTGTATTCATATTCAATCTGTAGCCGAACACTTTTTCTTCAACAAACCGTACCTGCTTTTTCTTTCATAAAAGTTCTGACTGGAGGTCTATCATCGATATTGGCGCATAGTCCAATCTACCAGTCCCTCCCCTCTATTTTTACCTGCATTCACCAGCGATAAGACGCGCGATGAACATGCGATGCGCATATTTACACTGCCCGATTAGTGTCATTACGCAATTTATGTGTCCTTCAAATTATACGTTTAGCACTTGCCGACTGCCACGGCAGTCGCCAAACGAGCTTTTTCATTATGTTTATCGGTCATCCATTTCCATTAAATTCAATCTCCCAGCTTTTTTGCTTCTCCCTTTTTTGCCCTTCTTTTGGAAGAGGTAAAAGCAGTGATTTACTTCGGTGTCGATCACTTTGAGCTCGCAAAAGACCTTTTTTCCCTCAACCTATACTTCAGTTATCAAAAGAAATTTTTCGAAAAAATATCATTTCAGAGTGGAAGGAGTGCATTGAATAAAATGAATGCAACGAAAAACTTGCACGAAAAAATAAGCAATCGTCGGCTCAAAGAACCAAAGCGCTTCTTGCCCAACGGAAAAGGCGCTTCGACAGTCGTCGAAATAACGACAATGACCCAGGGTTAAGTTGAAGCACATGGTGAAAAAAGAGAAGAGACAAGCAACAAGAGGCACGCATTTCTACGTCAGAAGGAAAGAGGAGGAAAAAAATAAAAGGAAACGAGGGAGTGTACATGAAATAAAAAAGAGTGGAAGGGTACTAGAGAAGGGAAGGGGAAGGGTGAAGAAACGGTGAGCCCTTGGGCCATCGTAAACAATAGCAACGAGTAATTGATTCTCTAATAACTTAACGCGGCCGAACACGAGCACGAGGAGGCAAAAGGCCCTAACAGCCTAAGGTAGGCATAATGGATTGCCTTGCCACTCTTGCCAGCGAGCCTAGGGATACTGCTGCGGCGCATCACCTATACTGCACGAGATTTAAGACCTCCTTGGCGAATAACGAACCGTCACGCGAAAAATACTGGAACGTCGCGATACCTCTCAACGCGAATTATTTTTCGGGCATTGACTTTCACGGAATGCATAAGTACGCTGGCATACAAGAGAACACATACGTTTCGTATGCACTGTTATTAGTTAATTTTATTTTTCTAGTCCAAGTAAGTCTGCCTCCCAAAAATACGATTGCAGCACTTTCAGATGAAATGGGGATTAGATTTTCTTCTAGTACCCTAGTAATTTTGATCCTTATAAAAACTTTAAGAGAAAATGAAATTTTTTATACGAATTTAATTTCTTTTAAGGTGCACCTTAAAAAAACCTGAAAAATTTTTCGATTAATTCTTGATAAGAAATTTCAGTTTCTTATAAGGTTTTTATAAGGTCACATTGTAAGAAATTGTATTCTCATAAGGTTTTTATGAGGTTCACTTTATGAGACACTAAATTCTCATAAGAAATTTCATATTCTTATAAGGTTTTTATAAGGATCAAAATTACTAGGGTAGATTTTGTGGGGTAGATTTTCTTCTCTTTTTTGTGGATTTCTTATAATTTTTTTAGATATTGAAAATTTGCCACCTTTAACTCTATTTTATTTTCACTTTTGTTGAGGGTGAGTAGAGGAGAGTTGGACAGTTTTAATATGTTAATTAATCAAGCTGGTAATTTACAACAGAAAAAATTCCTGGTTGTGTAAGATTTAACTTAAATCATTTCGATCGAAACCATGCATTGCTAAAGTTTTGAAAACTATCCACGTAAATATGTATTGAATGAAAAATAATATAGGAGGGTAAACGGAATTGATGAGGAGAAATAGATGAGGTTGAAAAATGTTCAATAAACGTTCCACATAATGAAGATGTGGTCCAAGAATGCATTATTCACGTACATATTTGAAGGGGTTGCATACCTTTTTGTGCGGAAAAATTGAGGATGGTTTAATATATCTTGTTCTGAACGATCGTTTTCTTAAGAAACGTTTTTATTTTGCAGATAAGAATCTTTTTATAAAATTATCAGAGCTCGAAAAATTCAAATCTCGGGGAAAACGCTCTTGCATACAGAAAAAACGTAATATTTATTTTTTCAATCGTTCAAGAACTAGATACATTCTTAGACTAATGATATTTTTTGGATTTTTTAATTTAACTTGACCTGTTCGACTTGCATCGTGGTCACCGCAAGCCTCTTCAAAAAAAAAAGTTGTTTCGGGGAAAGGTACATTACTCCGCCAAGTTTTGATATTATTTTAAGAACAACTACTTGTTTTCTCAAGTGAACAATACACTATTCGAAAACTATAACTTTTGCGACATAACATTATTGCGACATATTCTAAAAGATACTCCAAACCAACCTTAATTCGTCCGCACAGAAAGGTATATAACCCCTCAAAGTTAGATTTATTGTAGCTATTTTTTGGAATAGAAATGGATTGTAGTTTAAATAATATTTGCATTTAACAGAATTCTCGTGATTGCTTTTTGTCAATAACTATCCTTTTTCTTTCAATTTTTATTACAATTTTTATTACCTACGATCTGCTCGAAAAATTTTCGCCATTGACTTTTTCCGACCCAAAATTCTATAATTAGAACACAGCAAGAAACAAGCAAATGGAAAGTCAATGTCTCTTTCAAAAAACTAATCCTATCTCCTCGAATAGCGAAAAAAAAGAAAAAAAAATTAAGAGGGCGAAAAAACAATTCACGTCAAAATACTTTCGTTTTTATAATCTTAACTTGTTAAAAACCAGCCAATGTTTCGATAAATACAGTGGATCTCCAAAAAATAAAGTTTTTGTTAACAATAAATGATGAAAATGAATGCATTGAAAAAATTTCTGTTTTTTTTTTTTGTATAATGACGCATGGAAAAAATCTGATATAACTTCGCACAATGTAACAAAAATATTGCAAGCTCCCGGATTTTATGTATCGGGGCTTCCATAAATGATGTCACAGTTTTTTAGCGTGTTTTGAACCCCCACCTGTCACAAAGTGTCACAAAACCATGGACCTCCCATTTCACGTCAAAATTATAAAATCCAAAAAAAGTCGATAACATTTATTTTTACTGTTATTTTATAAATTTATTCATATGTTTCATTCAATGTATCCAACGAATTACAGACAATATATAATCTATTGTAAATAACAAAAAAAATGTAAGAAGAGGTTTTTTTTTGGCTCCTTCCTAATTTTTTGGTTCCGTGGCTTCATCTTCTAAGACAATTTTTTCCGTCCTTTGAACATTCTGAATAGGAGTGGAAAAGCGATTGAAATAACTGGTTTTTATCCATCCTGAAAAATAGATTACGGTGAGAATGTTAAGATAATAATAATATTAATACAATATTATTATATTCCAAAAATTTTTTAAGTTTTTTTCAGAGTTTTACAAATCAATCGACTGTGATGAAATCTTGAAATTAAATAAAAATCATAGTTCTGAATTCCCATAGAATATATTCTAAAAAACGATCAGATTAAAGAATGAAAAAAAATTTTGTTTATTTCAAAATTTTAAAACTACTTGTTTATGTATGAACCATATGAACTTATTGTCATATACAGAAAGCAACAAATATCACGGGGCAAATACAAAACACATATCTAAGCAGCTTGTATGTACAAAGCGAAAATTCATAAAAGATGCTGCAAATTTTACTACTGAAACTTTCTTTCATTTCGGTAAAACATTGTGACATCACATTGTCGAGAACCCCCTCCTCTTTGAGTCACAAACTGTCACAGATGCTCTGACCCCCTCCCCCAGGAGCGTGATATCATTTATGGAAGTCCTTTGTTAGTGTGAAGATCTACTTATACAGACAAAACGAGCTCAATTAGTAAAACACTCTTAAAATAGCGACTAAAAGTTTATCTCTCCTCCACGTTCATCTCTCTTCCTCTTAACCTATTTAATTTGTTTTATATCCTTAATTTTAAATTTAATATTGTTTTAGTATGAAATATATCAAAAAAGATTGGTTAAAGTTGTTTTACTCGAGTTTTGAAATCATATATTTTGCTTGCATTGTTATATGAAAATTGTATCACAGAGTTTTTTCCCAGAATATGTCACAATTGAGTCACGAAACGTCTGAGGCTTAACAGAAATAGATAAAATTTTCCATCGACTAAAGTTGAACTCTTTTTTCCTCTTATTTTTCATAATACTAAATGGTGGAAATGAGATTCGAGTCCAAGTAAAATCATAGATCTTATACGTAGTACATATCATTATCTTGTATACCAAATAATATCAATCATAGATTTTGTATTCTGTAAAGTATATGAATAAAATGCTGAAAAAATCATACGGTAAAATAAAGGTTTTTTTTAAATATCGGAACAAAGTATTGAAAAAAAATTGATTCTCTTCCAGCCTCGTACTAGGTTTATAAGGAAAATACATTGCGGACTGTAGTCTACTATGAAACATCAACAAAAATTCGAGAAACACGAAAATCCTTATATAAATATATTATCACATTATTTTGTCAGTGACGGGGACTCAGGGGTTTCAAAATTCCCAAAAATCTCGTTACGCAATTCACGGACAAACTTCGCGAAAAAAGGACACCCGAAGAACTCTGGAAAAAGGAAGAGTGAGGACTGTAAAGAGCAGGGAAGGAGGAGAATGAGTGAAAAAACGTAAAATCAAGCAGCGAGATCTCACGAGGTATCTCGATAAATCCCATGCCCGGACAAATAACGACAAGGTTCATTACTATAAACACGTCTCGCGTTGTCTCTGCGTGTGGCGCTTCACGACCTCCCTTCTTCTTTTTATTTTCTTTTTCATCCCAATGATTCTCGCCAGCTCTTTCGTTTTATTTCCATGCCGCGGTGGATCCCCCATCCTAATCGCGTCCCAGCAATCCGATGTTACTTTTTCCTCGCACCAATAAACACCATGGAACACGCCAAGACATTTTATTCCTTTCTCACGTGCGCATTGCTTATCACCTTTTTATGTGGTACCTTTTTATTAAGCATTTCTAACTTGTCAGGGATAATAGTGGAGTCAGCACCTGCCGGAAGAAATCTGTTGGGTGTTATTCGAAATCGTGGAAAACTGTAGAAATCAGAATTATAAACGGTAATTCATTTTTATAAAATGGACTTTACAATTACGTATTGATGGATTTGGCAGTTAGACTCAATTTTGAGAGTTCATTTTTGATAAGCATAAAATATCATACAAAAATCATAAATAATTGAATATTATTATCAACATCGAAGGATGCTGCAGAAGGGAAAGTGTACTAGAGTAGTTCAAAAATTACTGTTCGTATATTACAGTAAAAGATTTTAGAACTACTGTAGTAAATATTTTGTTGCAGCATTCTTCTATGTTGCTAATTCAACATTGTATAATAATGAACTACAGTAGAGCATATGGCATTATTGGTTAGTTTCATCACATCAATTTTTTTTGCGTATGACAACATTACCATATTTATAATGACGACTGTGCAATTGTTGTACGAATTAATAGCAGTTGACCCAGACATAAACAAATGGTAGTCATAAATAAATGAGTAATAGTGTGTTAATGATAATGAATATTACTCATTTGTAAAAAAAAATGATAATGTCCTGAATGGTAGTAAATAATAGGGCTGAAATCTACGGTAGCTGCAGCCATGCGAAGCCCCGTGTTGTTATATACTTGGGCTGCGATCGATACATCAATTTATTTTGTGCGCCGAATGCAAATAGCCGTTAATATCAAGGGAAACAGCGAGGCCGTACGTTGAATCCTCCAGCGCACCTGCCTTCGAGCTAATGAATTTGAAGCTATATTAATGTTGAGCTTCCACTACCCCCTACACCAATTCTGTTTTTTTTGAATAGTGCAGTATTAATGCTACTAATAAAACATACTACAATAGATTTCATCTTATTTTAACACCGTAAGGTAATGACTGAGTTTTTGCTGAAAAAACAAGTTTAATTTTTACTAAGGTATTTGACTAAGGTTAAAAGTGTTTGAGTAACACCCGATACATGTAAAAGAAGTTTTGTAAAAAAAATGAAGAGTTTCATGTTACATTTCTTCAAAAGTAAAAAAGTTACGAAAAATGTTATAAAATGTTCAATGCCTAATAAAATGATTTCCAATGGGTTTTGAAAATTTCTACACAACATTTTTATGTTTTCTTCGTCAAAAATTTCCCAAATTGAAGCTATGTGAATTTTTGACATTTTTTATTTATTAAGAAATTACGCTGATTAACACGTTTGGAAAATTTACTTTTTTTTTGGAGTCAGTGTAGAGTTTTTTCCCATATACAGTACAACCTTTGGATAGGGCGTCGGTTTTCTTTTTCTATTTCCATTAACGCCTTATGAGTGTGAGTAGACATAATGGCGCCCTATCAAGAGGTTGTACTGTAGAAGTATTTCATTAAGAATTTCATTTTTATTGGGATGTGTAATGAATTATAATTTTATACTATTTATTAGGAATTTCACATGTTAGTATAAACTATCAAATATCAGCACACAATTTCTTAACTGCACATCCTGCCAAATACGTTATCTTTGAAAAATTTTCTGAGATTGAAAAAAGGTATATTTGGCTTATTTTCTCAGTGATAGACATATTTCACATTGAAGAAAATTTGGAAATATTTTTCCACAGTGTGCATAAGCTTGAGTTATTAAAATTTCCTGATTCTGTAATATATCAAAATGAAGAAATTTTTGAAACAATACTTTTTCACTTAAAAAATTTTACACATTGATATAACCACTTCATTTGTTTTTGCACTTTTTAATTCTAACAACAATACAATAAGGATGGGAAATTCCTCTTTTTTGTATTGAATCGAAACTTCAGTTTTTACGAAAAATTCCTGAAATTTTTCTTACAATTAATCTGTTTTTAAATTCAGTAATCAAATATAAAAGCTCGACTATAAAAAATCACGAAAATCAGACAAAAAATCACCGTCATCGTAGGGATTTTCAGTGGAAAAAATTCTATCCTACGATTGACGAAGTGTAGGTGTATATTTCACCCCTTAGAAACATTTTTCTTCAACTAAAGTACAGAAATTTTTGACTTGTCAAGAGCTAAAAAAATCAGTCAAAACATCATAACCGGAACTGTTGAAACTGCTGAATCTGTTCAAAACTGTTAGAATTGCCAATAGCTTAGAAAAACTTTTTCAAAAACTATTACGTACGTTATCGAAAAATTCAAAGTTATTCAAAACCATTGGAACGAGTAAAAACTTGCCAAAAATTATATACTGTTTTTATCATCCTGAAAACTGTTACTATGTTCATAACAGTCAAAATTGTCATTCATACTATCAAATTTCTCATAATTTTTAAAAACTATCATTAAGACTATCAAAACTATAAAAAAAATTGAGTAAGTCAAAATTCCATGAATTATATGGATGGAAAACCCTCAAACCTTCGTTAAAGAGTACAATTTAAAATGGATATTTAATTTTAAAATCTCACTATATTCTGCACAAATGGAACTCAGCCAAGACTGAGATTATGAAGTATGATTTTTTATATTTACTTAATCTTCAAACGAATTCGAAATCTCAAAAGCTTTTGAAGGAAAATATGAAGAATCTACTGTATTAATGGTGTAAAACTTTATATGAAAAAATGGTTTTCATTTTGAAAAATAGATGAAATTCCAAGCTTTTCCAAAGCGCTAGAACAATCACAACATATTCATATATTCTTGTTTGTTATATAAGTTCAAATTTCTCTAAATGCTAAAAATTTCCAATATTCTCGAGATACCATCAGAAATTATTCAAGGTGTATCAAAAAGGATTTAGAAGTATAATTTTAAATTTGTGAACATTAAAATAATTTCAGTAAATTTTTGTTCCACCTTTTGTGAATATTGTATAATTTCCAGCCGATCTCTCAGAACAAGTATAAGAAAAAAACTTATTTTTATGTGGTTATTCTTTTATTCTGTAATTTCTTTGACGACCAAGCTTTACGATGCAAGTGCAAACCTTCCTCAGGCAAAAAATTCTTAGAAAAAATATTACTCCATCATCAACACTAAGTAATACGCGCGAATGGCAATGACAAAAACGAATCAAATAAATAATTCTATAATAATTCTATAGAAACAATTGATGACTAGAGTCATGAATTTCTTTTTCGATTTTAAACTAGCTGTAGAATATGAAAAACGAATTCATGGCTTACACTTCAATTTCCTGAAGCTAATGCTACTTCTTTCATTTTCCTATGAAATTTTCAGGGTTTACATAAAGTTCTTGAGGACTGTTCAGTGAAAATTGTTACTGTTGATGAATTTGGAATGAATAGCTAAAAATCAACGACATTATTCGTTTTTTAAAAACGCGAACAACTTTTGTCTGACATTAAACTTTGTAAAGAACTTATCTGATAAATTTTACTATGTGATTAACATTTCTGAAGCAAATTGAAAAAAATGTTCACAACTTTCAATGTCTCTGATTTTTACTTATTTCGAATTGTGGAATTGGAACTAGCTACTTTTATCTAAGTTTCATCTTTTGAAAACCAGCCTCTTTCTAAATTATGTTGAGTAGTTTATGAAAAATTCTGAAGGGAGTGTATTAAATCTGTATTATATACGAACATCTTGAATTTTAAAAAACTCTTGTATATTGAAGTTGTGTTAAAAATTATAAGTTAGTTTTTCAAACCGTTGAGAATAATCATGTCCATTATATCAACTTAACATGAAAATCCTCACAGTGCTCATTGAAAGTGTTAAACTAGGGCATTAAACCTTTGAATGCATAAAAGTGCATTTTAATAATGCATTATAATTATTAAATGCATAATAATGAACACGTGGTTTTAGCTCAATTGGCAAAACGTATACAAGCATTGCCTGTAGGTAGAAAAGTATGTAGTAGGTTCAAATCCATCTTAAGGTGAAAATTTGTTCTAGATTTATTTCATGATGTTTGGAAGATTATAGTGAGATTCCCTGAAAATACCATCAGATTGATTTTGAAATTCATACTTATAAAATTCACAAACAATGTTTCTTAATATCCAAATACATAAAATATGGATTTTAATATATTTCCAATTAATATTTTATGTAAAAGTCTATTAAAAAACACAAACTTATTCACTAGGATTCCAAAAAGTTCATAAGATTCAAAAGATACTGCAAACAGATTCTAAAATGCGTTAATGTAAAAATCTTCCAAGACAAGTTCATTAAAATCGATGCAAAGTTCTTTGTAATGTGAATTTCTAATTAGTAAAGTTCCCAAGTGCCAAAAATCACAATTTTATACTTCTTTTCTTCTTCAGATTCATAAACATTCTTTCCACGGAGAGATTATAAAAAAATGTCGTTAAATCTGCATGAACAGTAATTTTTTATCAAAACAATAAGGTATAACTACTGCAAAAAATTTATAGTCATTTTTGAAATACATATTAAAAATTAGTGGCATAGATAGCTCCGAGTGATAGGGAGATTTTCATTTATGGAACACTCAAGCCTCGATTATATTGGAACCATTTTTTAATGTAATCCATGAAAATCGACATCTGAGTGTACATTCTTTTTTAAGATTAAAAATTCTAGTACTCGAGTTTTTGAATTTCTCAGTCTTTAAGGTAACTTCGTAAAAAAAAATAAATGTATAAAAAAATTCGCACAAGTGTGAATATTATCGGAGATCGCAAAGCCTGAAAAGCCGAAAGCTTACGAAAGCCACGGTAATGTATGAATAGCATATCATTATTTCAAGATGATTTGGGCTCGTCGCGCGATGCACTGTACTTGCAGTAATGTCGCGGGCGTGGTACGCGTATTATCGTAAACGAGTATGGGACGTGTTGCGTATGCGCACTATGCGCATATGAGGGTAACGAGTGTACGGTCCAAGTTGTGTGGACAGAGTGCATGAGAGTGCATGAGAGTGCATGAGAGCTGCCGAGTCAAGGGCCACATGCGCGAGGGAAATAAAAGGGACCCGTGATCGCGCCCCTCGATTTGATCGATTTGATGTACACACGATACACACACCGTATCATTATGACGCCTCGCAGGCACGACTATCGATCGGGATCGATGATATTAATAGTCGTTAAGTACAGTCTTCTTAGTCTTCGCCACGTTTGTGAAGCTCCCACAACGACCCTTTTTCGGCTCGCCGAGCCAGACATTGGATAACGGCGACCTATGAACTAAATGTAGAAATGACGCATGTGACTTGAAATGAAGTAACGAGGCTTCGTAAAAAAATCATATGCAGTTTGTTTCATTTTTGTTCTCGATTATGACTTGCGAAGTTATTTAGAGAAGATGATACATTCTAAAGAAAAGAAAAAGCTTTGTCAATGGTGCTGCACGTGATAGGCTACAGAAATAAGAAAGAAATAACAAGATATAACAAAAAAGCACATAGAAGCTGTCAGAAATGACAAAAAATACGTGAAGCATCGAAAAAGAGAAGAAATCATTAGAAATCGACGTTGTTGAGGAATCTAGATGACATGTCTGGCAGATATAATGTCGTACATGTTTCCTATTGATTGCCAGAAATTTGTGCTTGCATTACTTTCCGGATGATCGTGATAAAAATTCAACCGCAATACAAAATCAATCATTGTCGCGCATAAAGTATTTCTGTTCTTGCAGATACAAATGACGGCAATATGGTGGGAACGAATGTAAGAAATCTGACAGAAACTTTTGCTCGCAACAATGCCCTTGATATATTCCAAGTTCTGCAGGAACTTTTTGCACGCAACAATGTGAAGCGTCTAGCAGCCAAAATTTTTCAGTAACTTTAAGGAAAATTGTTGAAAATGTGATACGCATCAATAATGATATATTATCCTAGTAAATGTTTAGGATTTATCACTGGTGACATCATACCTAAATCATTTTGAATAACAAAAATAAACTGTCTTGTTTTATCAGTGTTGTATCGATCTCTCAACTGAAAAATCCATGATTAAACAGTACATATTCATAATATTGATGTGCATCACTGTAGAAAAATGTATTCTTCTTTGAAGGCTTAAGAAGTCAATGATCTTGAATTGAAGAGAAACATGTTTATGTTATGATGTATTTTTCGCTATATTCTGCATCAAACATATAGGCAAAAAATGAATTCATATGTATGTTCTCTAATCCGTATGAATCAGAAACTTACATGTAGCGAAAAAATCATTATTCTGTTCTAATATTGTATATATTAACGATAAATGAATACCATCGATTGTAACGATAATAATTCTTCAATTTACGTAAAAGTAACAAGTATCCCGAAAACAAAAATTTTGGAAAACATTTATGGAACATTGCGTTTGGGTTATTGTCAATATTAGCGCAATCGTTTCCGTCAGGTTGCGGTATCCTATTGTCGGCAACAATTTCTGTCAATTACCAATGTCAACTGCATGCGGAAATATAAATTCTGGTTATATAGTGGGAATGTTTGTGACCAATAGCGACCAATTGCCGGTAATTCGACAGCAACTCTCTAGATTTTGCTTTACTCAAGGAAAAAAACTTGTAATGAAAAATACTAGAAATGTAGAGAAAATCATCAAACCATTGGCCTACTTCGCTCAGTTCATGAACCATGTAAAAAACACTAGAATTTTTTGTCATTTCACTGAAAAAACTATTTGGTTGCAGGAACTAAGTTACTTGGTTAATATAGGCCCAACAAAATTTATGGTTCTCGTAACCAAGTTTGTGTTGCATCAACCAAATTTTTGATCGATGCTATCAACTTCATTGTTGCAAGAACCAAAAAAATCTTGGTCGAGTCTATATTGGTTGCTGTAACAAAATATTTTTTTCGGTGCTGCACCATGAAAATCGTTGAATCCCTTACATGGTTTAGTGAAATAACATATAATTGTAGTGATTTCCCTTGTTGGGTATGTGAGGCAGGTAATTAAAATCACAAAAAAATACAACAAATTACGGACAGTAATAAAAAAAAACACACATATCTTGAAAAATATTAAAATAGTTACAATCTTCAGATATGTGCCGAAATTGACAAAAAACTGCATAAATTTTTGAAACAATGTATTACATGTCCAACGAATCGTTTATGCTACTGTAAACAGCAAAATTCTTTTATAAATATATGAGAAACAGTTAGATAGAAAGATACGTTACTGAAATACATTACATGCGTAGTAAAAAATACAATTATATAAAACGTACAGAAATCTTACATATACAAGAATATTAATGTTTCGTGTCTTCTCTCTCATCCTTAAATGTTTTTGTCAAATAATTCTGAACCAACGAAACATACATTGTATCTACTTATAAGATCATCACCAAATTTTACATAGCATTTTTAGAAATAATAAGTAATGAACATTCCAAGAATGCATTCATCTCACTGATAATTTTTAATAATTGGGGCAAAATTCGTAAAAAATCCCATCCAAAAATTTGTTGTCTCCGATTGGCACCAAACTTTGTGGAAATGTTGCCGTATAGAAGACCTTTTATTATACGTATCAAGGGGTTGCTACACTCAGCGGTTGCTGTTACACAGGGGCCCAAAAATTAGTATTTTTTCGCGGCTTCTTTATTGCGTATTTTATACCGGAAAATATTGAATCGGACAAACATTAAATGAGGTACGTTCCTATAGGATTTTTTCCGTACTTTCAGATGAAAATATTGACAACAGCCGGAAAATATTTTTAGTTCGTTTAAATCGAGTTTTCAGCTTTGCTCGAGTTTTTTAGTAAAGTTTGACCATTTTGATTTTTTTTAAGTTTCGGTATTATAAAAGCTTGGTTTTTTACCTTTAAAATAAGGTATGTATCAGTGTGAAAAGCTTAATAGAAGCTGAGATATGAATTGTTCGGTGTGCGCTCGAAGCGCGCTTCGAATGCTATCGGTCGGCCAAAATACGCACTGACTCTCGGTATGTTCTAAAACGTAACAGATAACCAAAATATTCGTTTCTTAACTCATTTAGTAAATTTTTTTCCAAATATTTACGAATATTGGATAGAACATAACATTTGCAATAGAACTACCTACAACTGAACTCATTTCACTGCGTATAGCGTAAAAATCGTTCGAATAAAATGAACACTTATAAAGCCTTGATAGATAATAATAAAAGTAGTCTATCGTTAATTCGGCGATCATAATTTTCTTCATAGAAAACTATTCTCTCAAGCAATCAGCAAAGGAAATGTCAAACTGATTTTGGATCACTAAAATGAGCATTAGAAGATTTTTTGTCTTTTTATTACCTGCTTTCTTGTTTTTAGAAACATATCAAATTTCTCGCAAAATAAATAAATTTTACCAGACAATGAGAAATCTGAACTGGACTTTTAGACAACAGTACATTGTGCACCGCTGCACATTATTGCTGTTCCGAGGACAGGGACGAAATATTGAGACACACGTCGATTCGAAAAAACTGTTTAGTTCTCTGACGGTGCAGCACAGAATTTCATGAAAAAATACAACTTTCCTAATCTTGTAGATCACAAAAAAAGCTTTGGCTTATCGTTGAATGCTAAGTGGCGTTTCCAAGAAACCGCTCATGGTTAAGGACCTTGTGATGGTATTAGAGCTAACTTGAAGAGACGAGCATATCTCTAAGTATCGTCGCAAAATTAAATGTAACTGCGTTAATCTTATTGGATAGGCACATTAAAACTTGCTTGAAACCACGATGTTTTATAGTCCAGAAGAAAATCATGCGGCCACAGCTGCCTTCCTCAAAGGAAGGTTCACTCCACGCATACTGTGCCGGGCAACGAAAAATCTATTCTTTTGTTTTCGTTTCAGATTCCTCATTATTTGGTTGAATTTATTCATCTTGTGGAAAATTCGATTTGTTTTAGAAAACAAAAAAGCAGGTAAGAAAAAGACGAACAATCTTCTAATGCTCATTTTAGTGATCCAAAATCAGTTAGACATTTCCTTTGCTGATTGCTTGAGAGAATAGTTTTCTATGGAGAAAATTATGACGACTGAATTAACGATAGACTAATTTCATTAATATCTATCAAGGCTTCATAAGTGTTCATTTTATTCGAACGATTTTTACGCTATACGCAGTGAAATGAGTTCAATTGTAGATAGTTCTGTTGCAAATGTTATGTTCTATTCGATATTCGTAAATATTTGGAAAAAAATTTACTAAATGAGTTAAGAAACGGATATTTTGGTTATCTTTTACGTTTTAGAACATACCGAGAGTCAGTGCGTATTTTGGCCTACCGATAGCATTCTAAGCGCGCTCCGAGCGCACACCGAATAATTCATATCTCAGCTTGTATTAAGCTTTTCACTTTGATACATACCTTATTTTAAAGGTAAAAAAACAAGTTTTTAGAATACCGAAACAAAAAAAAATCAAAATGGTCGAGCTTTACTAAAAACTCGAGCAAAGCTGAAAACTTGATTTTAACGAACTAAAAATATTTTCCGGCTGTTGTCAATATTTTCATCTGAAAGTACGGAAAAAATCTTATAGCAACATATATCATTTAATGTTTGTCCAATTAAATATTTTACGGTATAAATACGCAATAAAGAAGCCGCGAAAAAATATCAATTTTTGTGCCCCTGTGCAACAGCAACCGCTGATTATCTGTATAGCAACCCTTTGATACGTATAATAAAAGGTCTTCTATACGGCAACATTTCCACAAATTTTGGTGCCAATTGGAGACAACAAATTTTTGGATGGGATTTTTCACGAATTTTGCCCCAATTATACTATTATGAAAAATAATGATAAATGAAAATTTGATAAATTATATATTTTTAACTATATTATTCTCGATAAAATTATTATTATGAAACATAATGAAGAAAGTATTGTTACCTATTTACCAAAATATTGTTACGAATTTCCACCGTTACATTTTGCATTCACATGAATACAACGCTCAATCTGAAAGATGGCAGCATTTCCTCGTACCTTGTTTTAAAGGGTGCAAATCAGCCCTCTCCGACTCAGTAAATTTGCGGATAGGGACAGATTTCACCGATAGGGCGGCGCTTGAAGCATGGAGGCTTCGGAGGCCTTCTCACGTGTACCCCTCTTGCCCCGTTCGCATCCCTTTCCCCGCTCCATGGTCTGCGAGGTTTGCGAGCATGGGTCGGAAGGGGGGGGGGGGCGGGAAATTTTTTTTAGCATGCGCTTAATACGTTCGCCTTTATATTACAATTCGCGATTTACGAAGCGGGTTCTGAAAAATTAGGTACTTAATAATTTTTTAGACCGCCGATCACAAATTCGACGTCTAAACTGCAAAATTAGTTTGTTATACCTATTTATTTTTACAAATTATGAAAAAAACCATATTTTCTAATATGCATATGCTTTCTATGGTTTTCTGGGCCGCTGATCATGAATTCAGAGTCCATTTTGCACAATTATTTAGTGTAAACAATTCGTTTCAACAAATTATGAAAAAAAAATATATTTTGAGATGCATATGCTTTCCATGGTATTCTAGGCCGCTGATTATGAATTCGAAGTCAAGTTTGCAAGATTTATTTGTTTAAATAATTTGTTTCAACAAATTATAAAAAATGTATATATTCTAAGATGCATATTTTTCCCATGGTTTCTTGAGCCGCTGATCATAAATTCGGAGTCCATTTTGCAAAATTAATTTTTGTAAAGAATATGTTTTAACAAATTATGAAAATAACTATATTTTATAAGATGCATATGCTTTCCATGGTTTTCTGGGACGCTCATGATGAATCTGCAGTTGAATTTGCAAAATCTATTCGTTTGAACTATGTTTTAAACGAATTATGTATAAACTACATTGTACAAAATACATATACTTTACATGGTTTTCTAGGCCGCTGATCATTAATCTAAAGTCGAATCTGCAAAAGTAATTTGCCTAAACTATTTTTATCAACAAATTATAAAAAAAACTATATTTTCTAAGATGCCTATGTTTTGTATGGTGTTATGGGCCGGTGATCATGAATTCAGAGTCGCATTTGCAAAATTAATTTGTTTAAAATATTTGCTTCAACAAATTATGAAAAAAATTGTATTTTCTGATATGCACATGCGTTCCACAGTTTTCTGGTAGAAAGCATATGCATCTCAGAAAATATATTATTTTCATAATTTGTTGAAACAAATAGTAAAAACAATTTTTAAAAATAATTTTGCAAAATCGACTCTGAATTCATCGTCAGCGGCCCAGATTTCATGGAAAGCATATGCATCTCAGAAAATATATTTTTACAATGATTTGTTGAAACAAACCGCTTACACAAATTTAAAAATAACCTTGCTAGAATCGAAATTAGGGACCTCAAAAACCCCTTTAAAAGCACTGATCTTAGAAATTCGTTGAGCAGAAAAGTGTGCTCCTGGAATGACATGGAAAAAATAAAAGATTAAGTCTGTTATAAAAAACTACAGGGTAATCTGATGCAATATTTTGATAAAATCAATCGGTTATTTTTAACAGATTATCATTGTTATGATTTCAATTTATTTAATCTGTTGAATATAACAGGAAATCTGTTGAATTCAACTGATTCAAACTAAGAAAGAACTGAATCCAATTCAATCCAAATATATTTCAAAACTGGTGACGATGGATTCAACTAGATTCCAAATTTTTTTATCCATTTCAATCGAGATTTCCGTAGGACATTTTTCGTATTGAATTGGATTGATTTGCTGATATGCAATTAAATGCGGGAAATCTAGATTGAAATCTAATCCATTTCTTTCATGAAATTTTTGATAGGAGCGAAATCTTGAATGTAGAAAAATCTAGTTTCAATGCGATTTAATCTAAATGTACTTCATTGGATTCAATACAATTAAATCAAATTATATGTCATTCAGTCCACTGCCGTTTTATGTGAAATTTGTGTAATATAACTGAAACAAATTTAATCCATATATGTTTCAAAAATGCCCTACTGGTGACGGTGGATTGATAAGAATTGAAATGGATTATAATTGAATTCATTTGAATCAAAATAATCCAACCAATCCAAAAAAACTCGCTTTTGGATGGGACATTTTAATCCATTCCAATAGAGATTTATGTACCGAATTTTCTGTATTGAATTCAATTGATTTCCTGCTATCGAATTTAATGTAGGAAATGATTATTGAAATTCAATGCGTTTCTTTCATGAAATTTTCGATAGAAACAAAATTTTCGAAGTTATAAAATTGAGTTTCAATGCAGTTAAATCTAAATGAATTACATTGAATTTAATGTAATTTAATCAAAGTATATGTCATTGAATCGAATGCAGTTTTTAACACAATGTGATCTAACTGGATCCAAATAAATCCAAATGAATTTGGAAGCTTGCGATGATAAATTAAATAGGATTTATGAATTTTGAATCCATTTCGCAAAAAATTGATGAGTGAAATATTTCGTATTGAATTGGATTGATTTACTGGTATCGAATTAAGTGCAGAAAATCTGGATAAAAATTGAATGCGTTTAATTCATGAAATTCACGATTAGGACTGAAATTGTTTCGTTCTAAAAATCCAGTTTTGAATGCAATTTATTCCAAGTGTATTTTATTGGATTCAATGCAATTTAATCGAATTATGTCATTCAACAAAAGCGGTTTTATTCGGAATGAATTTAACCCAACTGAATTCAAAGCAATACAAATAATATATTTTAAAACTACTGCCGATGGATTGAATTAGATTCAATTGGATTACATTCGTTTTGAATAAAACCGCATGTGACCGAACAACATATATTTGATTGAATTGCAATAAATCCTATGAATGACATTTGGATTGATTGCATCAAAACTCGATATTTTTACTTGAAAAATTTCTTCATTGACAATTCGCTAATAATTGGACATTCAAACGTGAATTATAAGGAAACTGTCAATAAAATATCGTATTGTTAGTTTTGGAAATTGCCTTTCTTGACGAAACGATTACAACCCTCGGCTTCGATCGTCACGGGCTGCAATTTTTCGTTCCCTCAAACTATTCATGTCCAAAAATGTCAATAATATACTATTCTTAATAAAAATTTCATAAAAAAATGCAATAAATTCAATATCAGTGAACCAATCAATGGATTGCAATTCGATACGAAAAATCTCGTACTTGAATCTCTATCGAAATGGATAAAAAGTATATGAATACAATTCCATCCATCGTCACTAGTTTTTTATTATATTTGAATTCAATTGGATTCAGTTATATCACGCTTATTTTTATCAAAACTGCATACGGTTTAATTATATATAGTTTTATTATATTGCACTGAAACTAACGAAATATGTTTGGATTGAATTACATTGAAACTCGACTTTTTTACTTGAAAAATGTTATTCCTATCAGAAATTTCATGAATGGGACGCATTACATTATAAGCTAGATTTTCTGCATTTTATCAGATACAGCTAATAAATCAAATTCAATTCCATAAATCTCATACATAAATTTATATTTTAATATGGATTAAAAATTACGATCCAAAAGTAAATTTTTTCAGATTAAATTGATCGATTTTGATTTGAATAAATCAAATTTTAATCCATTTCAAACCATTTCAATTCATTATCTCCAGCAGAACGCGAAGAAAATCTATTTGAAAGTAATTCTTGTACCGAAATGGCTCAGGTGGTTGCGTAGACCAGTTTCAACACCCGCGGTCCCGAATTCAAAACTTGACTGAGGCGCCTAAGGTTTTTTTCAGAATAGAGTTAAAATGCGTTTTCCAGGTGTCACCGTTAACAACAACTTAAATATTATTTACTTGCATTTAATTAAAACAATAAAATAAATTTTTGTAAATAATAAATAATTTTTTAAATCAAATTTTTTAAATCCAATGAAGCGAATTCGGATTGAATTGCTTTACATTTTGATCTACATTTTCTGCATTGAATTCGATCACAGTAAACCAATCCAATTCAATACGAAAAATCTAGTACATAAATCTCTATTGAAATGGATTAAAATTTTTTTAATCAAATTCAATCCATCGTCAACAGCAGTGTAAGTAATACCAGTATACGAAAATAAAATAAAACGAGCGAAACAATCGACAATCGCATGCGCTTTCCGCGGCCCGCGCTTCCCTCGGCAGCCAACCACGGTTTCCCCTATTGCCCCTACCGAAAAAAGCCTCCAAGCTCGACGCCCCATCTACCGGTTTAGTTCATTTCGTAAACGTAAAACTGTTTCTACAGCGGATGAGGGAGTCGGAGAGGGCTGGTGCAAATTAACAATTTGCAAGGAGTATGAAAAATTTACTGTTTCCCGAATTTCAAATGTCTCCTTTTCTATCTTCTCTACCGTCAAACGTGACTAGGATAATAACTTGATTTTTAGTTAAACATATAATTAGAATTGTATTTTTAGGCTCAAACAAAATTAAACTTGAAAATTGAACTTAATTTTAAGTTGTTAAATTACCCGAATTTCTGATGAAAATACAGATTTTTTTCCTTAAATCATTAAAATTTTTTAGCCACTTGTTGCCGAAAATTGTTGCGGGCAAAAGGTTCTTGCAGAACTTAAAATATATGGAGAAATTGTTGCCAGGAAAAGTTTCCGGAAAAATTTCTTGCATTTGTTTCCACCATATTGCTGTTATTTGTTTCTGTCATAGACTTAGAAAACTGGGCTGTAATGATTAATGTTGCCTTGCGATCGAATTACTATCACGATTATCCGGAAGGTATTGCAAGCAAACGTTGCTGGCAATTAATGTATGAAATATGAAAGATATTATATCTTCTCTCCAAATCTGAAAAAGAGAAACTTCTTTGTTTATAGTGCATAGTCACTAGCAGTTAAGAGTCTTCCTAACCTTGAAAATAGTAGATACGCACTGAGAATATTCACTCTAAGTTCACAGTCAGTGAAATGACTAATTTCTTATTTATTTAATCCAATCAAATATCCAACTTATATTATCTTATTTATGAATATTGATTTCTAAACTCACTCTCAGTGAAATTATTAATTTCACTGATGAATTAGTGGAATTTCACTTATTGCATACTTCCTTTTATTTTTAGTAGGTGAAAGATAATTATTTGTTTTGAAGTTTAGAGATTTGAAAATTTTATTAATAGATTTCTGCAACGCTGGTTTATTGGGACCTATTTTGGAAAATCAAATTTATATAATAAAATTTAACAATAAAACAGGTTTACAATTTTTCTACCTAGGCAGGAAAACATGTTTTTTCATGCATTTTTACTCGCTGAATTCGAATCTGTTGCCCATTTTTCGTCATTAGGTCATCACTCAAAAACCAATTTGGTTGGCCTAACCAAAATTTAGTTCGCTGAACCAAATTATTTGGTCGTTATTTTACCAACCAAAACTTTGGTACACTGAAACAAATTTTTTGTTGCGAAAATTTTGGTTCGTTCAATACACTATTTGTTTCAGAGAACCAACAATTTTCTTGTCATAACGAAATCTTATGCCTTGTCCAAAATTAAAGATTTGTTTTGTCGAACAAAATTCCTTGTTTAAGGTTATTTCCTTGAATATAATAAAGAGTTTGTTTCTGTCGATGCATATTTGTATTTTTCCCAAACCAAATAATGTTTATCGCAAGCAAATTCTTTGGTTATGGGTGAAATTTGTTTTGGTTCATTGTGAAAAATTTTCGTTTCCTTTCACTTTCTTTTAGTCAATATTTACAATTATTACAACACATCAAAAATGTAAGGTTAAGCTCGTGACTTTCGAATGATTTTATCTGCTGCTCGGAAAAACAAAACAAGCACGTTGATTTTAAGGAAAAAATACAGATTTGCTTACTTACTCTTAAAATTTCCAATGTGTGCTTCAAGGCCCCGAATCTGTAGTAATCTTACTGTTCTTTCGTCAGCCATTGTATTGCACTCAAATACACCATTACGCGTTTTCACTTCACCACGTCTGACACGTCACCTGACGTCACCAGCTAAGCGAGTTCCCGCGCTCCGGTCGTCATTTTGACCGCTTCAGTAAGCAAGTTACTGGTTGGTTGGTTTAAGGCGAGTTATTATGACGGAAAATTCAAAGTTACACATCGTATATATAAACGTTTTCAACTTTACTTCTATATTAGAATCAATTCTCCTTATGTATAATGTGATTTTTTATTCAAAAAAAATTTTATGATTATTAAAGAATTCTATTTTATAACCGTGATAAAAAATTACAGAGATTTTCAAATGACTTTCTCCATCCGAAAATCACGTGTCATTTTTAATCTCCCGTCAGAATTAATTAACTTAGCAAAAACTTATATTATCCATCATTATTTATTACTCCAACCATTTGTACACGTGCTTATCATTACAAGATATATGATAAATAATCTGATTGATGAAAATAACTTCGCTTATAAAATTTCTAACATTATATATTGCGTGAACAATCAACACGCTCACTTTATGTACACTTAAACCTCATTCTCTATTAGGTAGATTAGATGTAAAATCCAATATGCTTGCGAAGAACTGAAAAATTTTTGGCTACTGTAATACTGTAAAACAAATGACTGTGTACAGTAGACCAATAAATTTGTTTGACAGAAACAAACCATATATAAAATATACTTAGAAAAACCAAATATTTATTTACGGCTACAAAAGCATTTGGTACAGCGAACCAAATCTCGCCAAACAAATTCCTTTAGTACAGCTAACCAACCCAGTTTTTGAGTGTGCAGGTTTCCAAGATTATGAATGCTGGTAATTTTGCGTTTTTGCAGAGGCTCGCAGCTTTTAATTCTAGTGTCATGCCAATATTGATTATGTTTTGAATTGTTAATCTGGTCAGCTATTCGAAACTAATTGATAACAGTGCCAAAAAGTTCATTAAAAGTCAATCAAAGTACTTTCATTATGTATGTTTCGGGTACATTGTCCTTAACCATGGGAAGGTTAGAATAGATAATGCTGAGAAATGAATATTTACACTACTTCGGGGGTATTGAGTCATTTACTACTCATGAAAAATCATGAGTAGTACAGAAAAACCATAAGTGCCGACATTCTTTTTTAAGGCTTGTTGAACCTAGCTGAACCTAGCTTCACAGATGATCAATGTTGGAGAAAATTTTTAAATTATTTTTTTCGCCGATACCCGAGTGGCGATAAATCTTGGCCAATATGAATTAGTGTCGTACCCACATTGATACTAGTTTGATTTTTTTTTTTTCAATTCGCCACACAATACTGGCCGAAAATAAGTCTGGTACTAGAATACCTGTGGCATCAATATAAGAAATTCTCTGGTGGACGTATATGACGATTGTTAATGAGGTCATCATCACATTCATATTGGCAAGCTAATATTGAAATTATGATATAAAACCATGACTAAGCATACACATATTTTACGGTATAAGACTCACATGAGGTTTCCTGTATTGGAAGCGTACTACTATTTTTATCGTAGAGGTCTAAAAAGCCTACTTTTTTTCTCGCTTCGCGGGCAAAAATCGGCTTTTTAGACCGCTACGATAAAAAAAATCGTTCGCATCACGGGAAAATAGTATATTTCGTAACAGGCACGGATGTGCTTATAGGCAAAACGGGTTACAGTCCTCGGCTTCGGCTCGGACCGTAATTTCCCCGTTTCGCAAAATTCGTACATCCGTGCCTGTTACGAACGATATTTTATGTACCGAGGGCATAGAAAATGCGTTTAGAGATCTCGAGTTGGCATAGAAACGCGTTTTCTATGCCAGAGGTGCATAAAATAAATTTCTCACGAGGGTGTAAGTTTACTTTTTCCCTAGATGCGAAAGGTAGTATTCAAGGTATTTCTAACAGAAGTCATGTAATATAGCATGCTCTAAAGAAAAGAGTAACAAAAAGTTGAATTAATGATTATTTCTTTTGCTCAACAAACGTCACTAATATTAATTATTAATTCAGAAAATATAAGAGTTTAAGGTCTAGAAATATCCATTTTTCACTATTACAAACTGGATTTCTTCCATGTCTTTTTTTTTCGAAACCAGGGACGATCAAGGTGATCTGCACATCCAAGGTTTACAGACAATCTACAAAAACCATTAGGGTTTCTGAAATTTAAGAATGATCAGTGAATGCTGTTGGTCTTTTATACGTTCAACATAACGTAATCATGACAAATAACACAGTCCCAATGCACTACGTTTCAAATTCCGGACATGTTTTTGAATAACATTGGATTTAATGGTCAAAATTGAAAAAAAGCCCGAGTCATGTACCTGAAAAATATGACCTGATGAAACGGACTGCTGATTCGTGATCACTCAGTAAACCAGTGAAGCTCGCAGTGAGCTCGCATGAGCTCACAATTTCCGCTTTTAGGTGAGTGAAAAGTGAGCTCACAGCGAATTCACAGTGAGCTCACAGCGAGCTCACATCGAGCATAAACAGACATATGTTTTTTTTTAGTAAATACTGATAAATACTTAATACTTTTGGGCAGTCGATACTTCGGCGAGATTTTTTCAGCATCACGAGACTCATTCTGAGCATAAGATGTGCCACGTAATATGTAGAAGAAAGACGATCATATCGGCGAATTGCTCGATGGAACACAAAGTTAAAAACCATAAAATTATATTTTGATTTTACTAAAATTGACAGCATTACTGGGAAAAATTTTCTCAGCTCAGATATTGCTTTTTTCTTTTATGATTCAGAACTGAGAATTGAGTGCTATGTAAACCTGAGTCACTCAATCTGAAACATAAACGGGTTTGAATGATTATCAGAAGTCCGTTTACTGATATATCAGTAATTCAGAAACTGATAAACAAAGACAGGAGCGCAGCGAGACATTTTTGGGCCCGGGGCAAAAATTTGGAGGGCCCTTCTTTTTAAAACTTTCATTTAAGGGGAAGTTCCCCTCTTTTTTTTTTCAAAAAGTCGATTTTTGATGGAAGGAAAGGCATGACAGTCTAGAATATGTGTGCAAAAGGATTTTTCGATTCGAAGCATATTTATTCGACTGGAGAACGCACCAAACTCGCCCGCGCGAAGGGACGCTCAGGTGCCGTCCTATTTTATTTTGCCAAAATTTGTTTATAAAAATGATTTTAACAAAATTGACATTGAACCATCGTAAAGAGCACCCTTGAAAATAGTAGAAAAAGGATGGGGTGACTATTTCGTATGTCAATTTCCTTATGTGAATTAAGTAGATGATGGTACTCTTGAAACATGTTTTTCAAACTTAAAAATTATACACGTCTCTCTCGAAACCACTTTTTTCATCCTAACGTCAAGCATCTTATGTTCTACTGACCCGATTTACTTTATTTATTGTGTTCCTAAAAGGTAATGGTTTTTTATATGACTTATGCCAAAAATGAGCACAAACAATCAATATAAAATGATTGTTTAAAAAAAACAAAAGTTTAAAAAAAGCGTGTAAAAATTATTCCGACAATTGGACTTTATGAGTTTTTGATATTATTGATTTCATAAATTCGTACCTTAATTATCTCTACAGTTTCATTTTATGTGTTTTGTATACAGGAAATTAGAAAATTTCAATTTTCTTCTCATTTGGCGCGTGATATATATACTTGAAAAACGATATTCTTTTGTTTCTTGAAATAAATATGTTCGAACATACGAGGTGTGACAATTAAGTAATGAGACTGATTGTATTGCCGCGCTTGTGGTAAACCTGCGACCTTGAAATTTTTTTCCCCTTTCCCCGGCATCCTTCCCCTCTCCATTGATGTATTTACCGTCACTCTAACTTGTTTAGTTCGCCTGCTACGTCGTGTTGAGTAGACGTGTGTTGGTGGTGCTCGTCACGAAAATGGAGAAACAAAATCTAGAGCAACGCGTCGCGATAAAATTTTGCGCCAGATTAGGCGAAACAGCTTCGGAAACGTACGCTAAAATTGTACAAGTGCATGGTGATAGTGCTCTTAGTTGTGCCCAGGTGTTCCGATGGCATAAAGAGTTTAAGGACGGTCGTGAAAACGTGGAAGACGAGGCGCGGAGCGGGAGACCAGTCGAGGTGCGGACTGACGCGAATGCGCAGCGTGTGCGCGCCCTAATCCATGAAGATCGGCGTTTAACAGTTCGAATGTTGGCCTCGGAGCTGGGTATGAACCGTGAAATAGTCAGACAAATTTTAATCGACGATTTTGGGATGAAAAAGTTGTGCGCGAAGATGGTTCCAAAGAACCTTTCTGAGAAGCAAAAGCAGCATCGAATGAACGTTGCAGAAGACTGTTTGAAACAAGTGAAAAACGATCCCACGCTACTTGATCGAGTTATTACAGGCGATGAGAGCTGGTTTTTCCAATACGACCCGGAAATCAAACGCCAAAGCTCACAATAGTTGTCTCCGCACGCCCCCCGCCCGAAAAAAGCTCGCATGAGCAAATCAAAGGTAATAACGATGATCATTGCCTTTTTTGATAGCCGTGGAATCGTCCACAAAGAATTTGTTCCACCGGGGCAAACCATCAATCAAGTCTACTATTGCCAAGTACTCGAAAGATTGCGAAAACTAGTCAACAGGGTGCGCCCAGACATCTCTCGTAACTGGATCCTTCATCACGACAACGCGCCGTGCCACACCGACCTCAGCGTGTCCCAGTATTTGGCCTCTAAAGGGATCGCCGTGTTGCAACAGCCGCCTTATTCACCCGATATGGCACCCTGTGACTTTTTTTTGTTCCCTAGAACAAAATCGGTGGTCAAAGGAACCCATTTTGAGTCGATTACGGACATCCAAGCGGCCGTGACGAAGGTACTCGCGAACATCTCAGTCGAAGCGTTCCAGAAATGTTACGAAACGTGGAAAACGCGCTGGAATCGTTGTATAGCTGCTCAAAGGGACTACTTTGAAGGGGATGGCAGAGTTGTAGAATAATTTTTAAATATACGGTTTTTATGGAATCAGTCTCATTACTTAATTGTCAAACCTCGTATATGTAAAAGTAATAGTCCACAAACCGTTCAACTTGTTGGTTACATCTTAGCGTTCGCGACTTTTGCGTTCATGTGAATTAAGTTCGTTTTTTCGAGTTTTGTAATAAAAATTATTGTTCGCTCATCGTGATTAAATGGCAAATCAGTCAAAATTAGCTGAAAATGCCGGAAAAAAAAGGAAACGGAACGAGACATCATGGATTCAGAATCGAAAAAAGAAAGATAGAAACGAGGTAATTTTTTATTGTTTTTATATATATATATATATATATATATATATATATATATATATATATATATATATATATATATAGATATGTAATGTTTGGTCATTGTATATAGGGTAACGAGTACAATTCGCGTTCTGGAAAAGAAGTACCGGCAAAAATATTCAAGTAAGTGACGTCGTGCTGTGCGAAGAAATGTTATGAAAAAATTAATCAAGTTCAGCAAAAGAAATTTCATTCAGATTTTTGGAAAGTTTCTGGAGACTACAAATCTCAAAACATCATTTTAAAAACATTAATGATTGTACGTCCTGTAAGTCAATTTACACAGTCTACTCCGAGAAAAATTGTACTCTGGGATTACTTTTTTCAAAATCATGAAGAGTGCATTTCTGTCTGTCAAAATTTTGTATGTAAAGTTTTAGATATCGGGCGGAAAAGGATACGTGTCATTCAAAATAAAATCATGAAAAACGAATCTCTCGCAGACAATCGCGGCAAGCACGAAAACCATGTAATACGATTGACCGACGAAGTTAAAAATTTAATTGAAGAACATTGTTTATCAATACTGCACAGTGAATCTCATTATAGACGTGAAATATTATCTTTGCAATATTTTGATGACCCAGATTTAAATTTGACCACCTTGTACCAATTGTTTATTGAATTTTACGCTAGGAAAACGGGAAAAACGGAAATCCCTTTGACTCAAACGACGTACCAGAAATATTTTCAATATAATCAAAATTTTGGCGTTTTCAAAACCTCGGACAGACGTCTGTGATTTTTGCTTCGAAAATAAAGATAAACAAGATTCAAAAGTACAAGAACATAAACTGGACGTATCTAAATATTCAGCACTGAAGAAAACTATATTATTTTCTAAGAAGAATGTTCTGATTCTTGAGTTTGATTTCGGGCAAAATTTGGCTTTACCGAAAATTCCAGTTTTGGATCAGTTTTATAAAAGACTTATTCGGCTGCACATTTTTAATGTTAACGTGCTAGGAAATAGTGAAAGAAGTTACATGTATTTTTTTTGGAAAGGGAGTTGTAGGAAGGTGGAAACACCGTGTGTAACATGGTTTACGATGTAATTAAACGAGAATACGGTCTTGATCATTATGAAAAAATTTATTTGTTTTCTAATGGATGCGGTGGTCAAAACAAGAATTATTTGGTAATGAGTTTCCTATCATTATTATCTCAAAAATTGCAAACTGCAATCGAACACATATATCCGGTACGGGGTCATAGTTATTGCTCTTGTGATCGCAATTTTGGGATGTACGGAAAGAAAAAAAAGCCAATAGAAACAATAGAAACTGCAAACGAATATTATCGAATAATTGAAAAAAGCTCGAAATTCTCCATTTACTATTATTCAAAAGTCCGACTACGAGGTAAATGATTTTGAGGTCCTTAAATCTGAAAAAGTGAATACTCCTAAAAACATCCGCATCAGAGAAGCTAAACGAATTTTGTACTTCCCAAACAGCCATGTTGATGTGTTTTACGATTATGAACGTGAATCGGTTAATTTCAAAATAGAATCAGAGATAGAATTTGAAAATTTACTGAAAACAGAAGTTACGAGTTCCATTGGTATAAGTGCAGCAAAAATCACTGATGTAAAGTCTTTGCTTCGTTATTTAGGTCCAGAAGGTAAAGAATTTTTCGAGAAAATAATTGATGATTTTTTGAATTTGCATACAACGAAAAATTCCAGAAAAATTGTGCAAAAGAAAAAGTAGAAAAATCTATGAGAATAGCGAAAACGACTATTTTAAAACAAAACATAATTTCGAAAAAAAAAAAATACGAATGTTAAAGAAAAACAGTTTCTCTCCATTAGAAGAAACAAGTAAGGTAGATGTTAAGTTTTTAATGCACAGTTTATATTAAAAATAAAAAAGTGATTTGGTGCACTTGTCGGGATAAATAAATTATCTCATCGCTGAGCATGTGATTCCAACGACTACAAATATAGAGTAAGAAAAAGATGTTATTGCAAAATGTAGAAGCGCGCAATAAAAAATTCTATGAATACATTGATTCTGTCATTTTCTATTATTTTACATGAAAGACATCAGTTTAAATTATATTGCATAATTTGCGATGCTCTATGAATTTCGCAATGTCAGAAGTTGTGGTATGTCTAAGATTATACGTTGAAACAAATAAGTGTTAGTGGTTTTGTAAATGATGAAAGTTATTAACAATTTCATTGTAAATGTTCTAAATAAACTTACTAACAACCATAACTCAATTGCATGCAAAGTAAATGTATTTTTTTTAAATACGGGCACGAGAACAATAGGCGCGCGAGCGAATTTTTTAAGCGCGCGCGTCGAAACGCGTCCCGCGCTCTCAGTAAAACGCTCATATCTTATTAAGTATTGCTCCAACTAACATCATTTTTTCCCAAAAACTTTTTTAAACGATTCTCACCAACTTCTTCGCTGGAAGTTTTTCCTAGCTTTAATAGGAAAAAACTTCCCCGCATGTCGAAAGAAAAGTGTTCGATTTCCAACCGCTGCTGATAAATAAATTAATAATAATAATAATAATATCATAATTTTCGAAAACCCTATGATTTCAGTGCCGAGTACAGTGTCATGGGAATTCACAAACCAAATTTCAACAAAATCGGTTGAATATTAGTTGAGTTGCAGCAATTTTAGTTTCAAACGGCATTGATTTTCGAAGGTATGAAAAAACCTATTGTTTATTTTACTGTGAGTAAACAAATTATCAGAGAAGAAAATTAATATAACAAAAAAGATGCGCTGTACTGAGCTGAATATCACAGTATTTTTTGTTAAGCGTTTTTTTGAAAAAAATTTTTTTCGCCTCGATTCGGAAAGTGGACAATAATTCTACCCGTGTTCAAGATCGAAGAGGCCCTTATTCGATCGGTGTGCTCAATTGTGAGCTCACTGCGAGCTCACTGGTTTACGGGGCAGCACCAAAAACAACTTCGAATATTCATTTAGCTGACTTGGTCCAAAACCTTGTAAACCCTTGTAATCGACATTCTGTTAGAAAGAAACGAAAGTGTAGATCATTTCTAAAATAATGAAAGTAAAATTAATATTAATTTGACAAAGCAACTTAGATATCAAATTGAAAATGGACTCAGATTTTTCTACGTACAATTCAACTGTATTCTAATAAAGAAAACGTAATTAATGTTTATTAATAATAAAAAATACAAAACATTGATTTTTTAATAAAATTGCAGCAAGGTTATTCAAGTAGGAGAATTATTCAAATTTATATTTGGTGAATTCAAATATATTCAAAAATTTACGTTCCGTAGTTTTTCCAAAATTTAAATTTTTGGTGTACAAACTAGACCATTTTTGAAAATTTTGTCCTTAAAAATTTAAGTTTTTAAAAATTTTGAAATGTTATGTAACTGGTACAATTGGATGAATCAAAGGTACACTGTAAACAGAAAATTATTGGAAGACACAAAAGTTGATTCAAACGCACAGCATTCCAATACTTAGTGCGGGAGATTGCGTGAGATCAAAGGCGCCGACGCCAAAAAAGTATTAAAATGCAGTGAGTTTTAATCTTATTTTGTGTCTCCAATAATTTTCTGTTTGCAATGTATGTATTTAAATATACAATATAATTTTATGTTTCAGACAGTTGAGAAAAAATTTCAAATTTCACGAACATTGTTTTGAATGGGTTAAATCAACGATCTATAGTATGGATCGCTAATGTCGACTGCGCATCCATGAACGGGTAGAAAGAAACAGATAGGTCAGAATTAGAGACCTCTAACATAGAGTCTGGCCATTGCGTCCACAGCCCTGATTGGTGCCACCATGTTTTAGCCCTTTTTCAATGAGAAGCATGGACACATATTCATTGACAGGCGTTTACACATCGATACACGTACACGTTCACAAGCGGTGGCCATGCTTTAGCCTAATGGCCAGACCCTATGTCGGAGCAACCTACACTGGGAAAAAAAACCCGTCGTATTAACCGTAAAATCCGGTTGTGCCAACGTTGATGCAAACCGTGACGTTTCAACGTTAGGTTGGCGTTGCTGGCCATGGTGAATTCACCTCGTCAATCCAGCCCCGATTGGCCACGGGGAATCAACGGGAATCCAACGCTAAAACGTCCGAATTTGATATATATATATATATATCATATATATATCATATATATATAGTGATACAACGGACAAAGCACAGCTGACCGTCAGATCAGCATTGGCAGCACACGGGGATTTCCCATGGCCATGGGGCTGGATTGACGTGAAAGCAGTAACGTGAAGCAAGCATGTTGAATCGCCGGGATTTTTTTCCCAGTGTAAACCTACCGGGAAAGACCAGTCTGACCAGTCTGAAAGTGCTACATGAGTTTAGTTAAATGGACTCTATCGATAATTTCTAGTCGATCTATCGAGTTTCTTTGTTTAGATATTAATTGTTGTGTTGTGTATGTGTAGTTGTGTTGAGTTGGTGACAGAATCAGCTGGCAAACACAGCTCAATCAAAACAGCTGAAATCAACAGGAACTGACAGGAACAATCCAGAACAATCGTATATTATTCATTCTGTGCGGTCTGTGTTTTGCAGTGTTATTTTTGTTAAATCGTACAATTGTGTACATTTTAATTGGTCCAGTATTGATGTATAAAACTCGTCTTGTATATTTGACACACCGTAACAGTAAGTATAAGAATAAATATACACCGTAAAAGTAAAAACATCCATAAACAACCCATTTAAAGAACAACAGAATCAGCTGATCCGTATAAATGGGCATGAAAAAAAAATATTATCATTTTGATTAACCTGCTAAAACTGCAAGCTTAATTTCAATCAAGTGTGATTTTATTTTTAAAAATATTAAAAGTTCAATTAATTTAGTAAAACTGTATACAGTGAGCACTTTTTTCTTAATTGGCAAAAAATAATTTTTTATATTCAAAAAATTCATTAATTTTGTGAATCGGTCCCAAAATTAGCAGAAGTTGAAGTTCAAAAATAAGAATAAAAAATTCATTTATTACTTATACATTATTTATTTCTGTAATTCATGTATTGCACAATTATTACATTATTGTGCATAATATTATATATTTTCGCATAATGTAATTGTTATATTATATTATATAGTATACTATAATATTCTATATCATATTTTACTACTTTTCCATGAATCCTGCGAATTTTCATTATTTTTTGTGAAATCCTGTTATTTTCCGTGAATTGCTATAGAATTCTGTCGGTTCACGCAAATTCCTGTTAAACATTGTCAATTCCTATAGAATGATTTCATTGCCATCTCGTCCATTTCGGCGAGTTTCTGTGAAATAGCCTGATTTTCAAAAAGTAGTTCAAATAATACATATAAAAAGAAACGTGAGAATATTGAAAAATAAGCAAAAATTTTTTTATTCCATTGCACTTTTACAGCTTGGTCAACATGAGCGAGGGCAGTGATACTCTCAAAATAAAACGCAATCGCATTCGGCCTTTTCCATATCCACCGCAACCACACATGTGCATTAGAAGTTGTTTTCAGGTAAGGAAAAACATTTGATATACCAAATAAATATGTTTACTTAAAGAACTAAATCACTATATCTGTTTGAAATCATAAATTTTTTTTAATATACGAAGTGAAAAATATAGATGTGTTGATCGGTATACATCGAATTGAAGTATTATAATTGAACTAAAGAATGCATTCAGATTTTGATAATATAATTGTTACATAATTAGAATTCCAATATTATAATATTACTCTAATGTTAATAATGATAATAGTAATATTGTAATATGAGTGCAACTGTAATAAATTATTTTTATGTAAATTTTCTGATGTACATTCTATTTTAATCGAATTTATTAAATTTTTAAAACAGTTTATTATTTCAGAAAATATATTAAAATTAGCAAGACTAATTTGTAATAATAACTATAGATAACTTTTTGAGAAATTTTACTCATTGCAAAATGAAAATCACCTGTAAATAACATGGAAATTATCCAAGAAATAAACAGTCTTTTAAATTGTAAAATTTCATGAAAATGAAAAAATATTTTTGCTGTCAGTTTAAGGCTTGTTTGGTATACTAAAAATATCGAATTTTCGAAGGATTATGACAATAGTTTAATTGGGATGTTCATTGATATTCAAAAACTGTGTTTAAATATTAAAGATAAAATACAGCATCGAGGTTACTATAAAACCATCATTTATAAACAAATGAAATAGTATATAAATTTTTTTATTCACTCGGTTGGTAAACTTTAATAATGAGGATTCTGTGTAAGAATGCGATAATTTTTTAACACATGGAATTTTTACGAAATTGACAATTTTTTCCTAACTTGAAATTGTTGTAAATGTTTGACTCGAATGATTGAGAAAAAACGATTAAAAAAAAAAATGTTCTCCAATGAGACAAATTGATCATTTTTCCTTGGCCTATTAAAAATATATAAATTTCCAAAAAATACAACGTATCAATAATATTGATTAAAAAGAGCTTCATTTTTTTGAGGTCCTAAAATAAATGTCCAGACATTGGAATACATTTATGTATTACTCAAAAATATTTTCATCATGTTCGAGTTCCTAAAAACTTTTTTTGTGATTTTTTTGTGATGGGCTGAAAAATAGTTTGGATCTTAACTTTTTTCGTTTTTAATAATTGAAGACTCTTAGATAGTTCTACCAGTTTTAACAGAATACAGAATCCTACAAAAAAACACTTTTTTTTAAATGATGATGTGATTTCTTAAAAAATATGTAGCTCGAGTACACCTGAACACATTTCTGTAAAGAATTTTTGTATGACACGTGTTTTGGAACAATAAATTTTTTTAAATATAATTAAAACTACAAGCATAAAATCTACAATTTTTGTGCAGTTTCGGTGGGGAAAAACTCGTTTTGAGGGTTTTCGAATGCTGGGAATTCATTTTTGAAATAACTTTTGCAGAAAAAACCTTTTACAATAATCTCAAAAATCTGAGATCTTTAATTTTGAGGTATTGACATTTCTTGACAGACTGAACCAAAGTCTTCCTTTCAGAAATCTATTGTGGGTCCCGAGAAGACGATTTAAATGTTCCCCTAGGGACCGAGGCTTCCTGAGAAATGTGAATCCATTAAAATGAATTATCTGGATTTTATTACAGCTTATTTTAAATTATGGAAAATAGGTTTTTTCTTGCAAAACTTATTTCACTAATGGGTTTGGCAGTCGAAAAACCCTATATCAAGTTTTATTTCACCGAAATCGGTCAATAATTGTAGATTTTACGCTTGTAATTTTATTTTGACTAAAATAATTTATAACTCGAAAACTGGACGTGTACACGCAAAATCCTTTCCGGAACTGTTTTTAGGGCATGTAAAATTAAATATTTTTTCTGAAAATAACTGGCCATTTTTTTTTGTTGGACTATGATAATAATAGATTAATGTGAAATAAAAAAAAAAAAATATTATTTTCTGCAAAATGTTCAACTATATGTAGTTTGATTTCCTAAGGTAAATTGGGTAAGATTATAAGAAAATTATTCTGTTATTGTGACAATTGTTGTAAGTTCTAGAAAATTTGTCGTATCACTTAACGATGCATGATAAAATGTTACTTATTTTTTCTTGAAAAACCCTCTAAGAATTCCTTGCAATAAATATAATCAATTCACACAAGGAACCGAATTTCAGTAGACTTCACTGAATTTTAATGAGATCCGCTTATTGATCAGAATTCAAAATATGTCTGCTGATTGCAAGAACCAATTATATGGATATAGAAAGTATGATCATTTCAGCATATAATATGAAATCACAAACAATTACGAAATTTCATTGAAATCTTTTAGAATTCACTATAAATTCAAGATATTGGATTTTTACATCTTCAATATTCTACTGATTGACTCATTAGAATTCCATATATAATGATTAATTTATAAAAATCTACTGGATATTTGTCAATTTAAAAAAAAAGTCAAGAACAAAAAGTTTCCGTCTCACACCTATTTTCCTTCAAAATTTATAAAAAAATCTTGGAAAATTTTTTCAGGGAACCTCAAACCTATGCTATGTTAACGTATTGTACTGGGAGGAAGCCACTTGTCATCGTCCATTGACTAATGAATTTACATTTTACGGTGGTTTTACCATCGATCCTCCTCGTGAGAAAAAAAATGTTACTGTGTATGCCGTCATTGTTCATCCTTCTGTGCTTCAGACATACGGAAAACATGCAGTAAATCCACAGGTGAGAATAAAAAAACATGGTTATGACCAAGATTAATGCACTTCTGAAAATCCTTGAATGACATTTCGAGAAAACAGTCAATATCTACGTTTTCTTTTTCCAAATGACAAGTATTTGTCGCTGATCTATGCAAGTTGCAATTGATCCATTTTTATAACAATAAAATCAGTTGTAGCTGAATAAGTATACATAATCTCTGAGAGTTTTAGTTTTTTCACATTCGACTCATATCGTTTCTCATAATTCTGTGCAATCTGCACTCAAATCCAAAATTTACAGAAGCCAAAAAGAATCATATGTATAAAAATTTTATTGTAATTCGAATATTCATTACACATAATTGTTAATTATAATAAAAATTATAATCCTTGATATATAATTATTTTGGGTAATGGGTTATCCACCATTCCTACATCTCTATCCAGTACTGGTTGGAAAAATAGATTGAACAAATTTTCTACTCGACCGAAATAGCTGTTTTCCTCGCTTTTTATCTCATTTTTGTTATTAAAGTTCAGCAGACTACTTGTAACCCTGTAATACCTCAATTCCTTATTACTTTTCCTTACAGAAAAGACTGGAATTCGTAGAAAGCGTGTTTGAATTTTTGGAAGTGACGCAAAAAGCAGCAGCATTGAACCGACTGTACACCATTATGGATGACTGCAACGTAATGGGTGAGCTCAAGGACATTTGGATCGGGTTGCAAGAAATGCAAGACAGGCTAGAAAAAGGAAAAGACAGGTTAATCGATGTCGTTGTTAAAAAAATGAAAGAAGAGGAAAAAATACAGGACGAAGAACTTTCACCTTACGCCCTTCAACGTGCGAATTCTCAACAGTGTCTGTCCATTTCCTGTCAGAATACTTTTGTGAATACTTGGGAGAACAAATCAGACTCAGAAAATTACTCCAATCAAGATGATTTGAGCAATGATGAACCTCCCAGAATCCACCACAATTTGAAATGGAAAACAAGCACGTGTAAATTAGACCAACGTGAAAGACAATTAGATTCGCTATACATTCAGCAGGACAGAGAGAAAAAAGAGATTTAAGCTTTCGCAGTAGTTGGTTGAAGGCGGAAGACAAACGATTTTCTACCAACTTGACGGAAATACAGTCTTTCAGAGTCTGATACGGCAAAGTGTAATACTTTTGAAGATTATTTTTTTATGCTGTGAATATGAGCTGGTAACCAACTTTGTTTTTTGAGCCTCTGAAAGAATGCTTTTTTGTTGCTGTGGTGGTGGAATTTTTCTGTTACATTTTCAAAAAATTTTTTTTTCTATTTTGGTAAACAAGATGTTCGGTTTTGTTACCAAATTGCGAATCTCGAGAACCTGATTTTTTTTCAAGTGCTGATAAGTTTTATGTTTGTTTATTTTTGTGAAATATCTCTATTTTTTTGTGATTATTATTCACCAAAATTATTATCTAGTTGCCAGGTACAATAAAATGAAAGTCTGTTATTTTTTAGTGAATAATAATTTTTTTTTTCTGTTTGACAGAAAGAATATGACATGTTGTAGTTGAATCTCGAAAGATGAAATTCTTAATTACATTTTGGTGCTTCAAATTGAAAAAATGCGATGACTCGTATTAAGCTTCGATAATTCATAATTTCAGTGTTATGGTTTTCAAATGAATTTCAATTAATTTTGAAAAAAAAAGTTGGAGTTAAATCTTTTTTGTTCGAGATACTTTTTTTTGCAATGGTCGTTTATTTTTATTCTAGTAACTTGATTTCTCGCAAATTTTTATTCTTTGTTGTTAAACCTTGGTTTAACCTTAAACATAATCAATGTAATGTTTAGCGTTAGATGGTTTACTCATTTGTGCTTATGCAAATCTTCTACAATTAAAAAGTAAAAAAACTTTTTATCGACACACTAAAGTCACCGAATCAGAAAAACTGATGAATTTCTAGATTAAGAAAAATATTGTGACGAGATGCTTTTCTGTATGAAATACGTGTGAATATTTCAGATGGCAAAAATGATTGAAGAAACATCTGTGTTACAAATCACGCATTTATTATAACTCAATATCAGCTTTGATATTGTAATACCGACTGAAAACAAACAAAAAGCGAGGTTCTACATCACTGCCCAAACTTTGCTGTACTCGAACTTGTAAAAAACTTGGGCATTTTGATACTTCAGCATAATTACAGTTCCTTCCAAGTTATTATAATTCTTTCTTTAGATGTTGGAATCTAACTCAAATCGAATATATTCATACTTATTGTATATTTGTATAAAGAAATCTTCGAAATGAATTATTGAAAATTTCGAAATATTAATTAAACATTGCTTATGGTTTTTATAAGTCTAGAAAAATAGTTCGGTAAGCATGCATTTAAAAACTTCTTGCTTTGACAATGCTATTTAGAAAATCTAGAGTTTTCTGATCTTCTAAGATTTTTTTTTTTTTTTTTTTTTCAAGTTCTGTTGTCAAGTAGGTGCTGACTGATTCTGCAGTGTGAAAAGTGTTTGTTAAAATAGTTGTTGAAAAACATTTTTTTATTTTTGTTTTGTAAGCACATAAAGGGTGATAGGTAAAAAAAAAAGACTACAAAAACTTCTGATTTGTTAAAGAGTTATGTAAAATAAATGGAATTGAAAGCATTATTGAGTATCGTCTTTTTTTTAATGCACAGACCGAATCTTTTTTTATTTTTGGAGTTCTATTTTAAAACACATTACCTGAAATGTTAGGTAAAAAGAACCTCTGGTGTGAAACTAGGTACCTCAATATATATTTATATTAGCGCGGCTTCGCCCCCTTGCGCCCTTCGCGCGCCAACCCCCATTTAGTATAAGTTTTAGGTTGTTTTTATTCAATAAAAATTTTTTTGATGAAGTAGCAACATTTATTGATTATTTCTGAGTATAATAAATGGATATAAATTAGTTATAAAATATAACATAAGCTAAATTTTTGGCAAGTATTAGCCAAATCGTGTCAGTCGATCCTCCTTCCCGTGCCATCATTCCCTTCCCCTCCTCCCCTCTACTCATTCCCCTCCCCCATCCTCTACCCTCCTGCCCCTCTATGCATTTCCCTCCTCTCATTCCCCCCACTCCTCCTCCACACTCCTATCCCTTCCCCCTCCCCTATCCTTCCTCCTCCGCTACTTCCCCTCCTCTACCTCCTACCCTTCACATTCATCTTTTTCCTTCCACTCTACTTCTCGCATCCCCCTTTTTCTTCTCCCCTCCCCTTCCCTGAGGCTGCCACTTGCCGGAGGAACGGTTTGCATGGAAAAATGGATGGATCTTAGAGGTTAAAGGAAAGCTGATGAGGGGAGAGAAGGGGAAGGATGTTAGAGAGAAAGAAAGAAAAGGAAGGGAGGGAGTAGAATTTAAATAAACAGCGGGAGCAACATTGTAAACAGTGGGGGCGGCAATAGCAACGGTTACTATGGCAAGTGGCAGGCTCGGGGAAGGGGATGGGAGAAGAAGAGAGGAGGGGGAAGTAGTGGAGGAGGAAGGATGTGGGAGGGGAGGGGAAGGAGGAGAGAAGGATCAACTGACACGGCAGCGGGGGTCAATTTATTTGAGTTCATTCGAGTCGAGTTGAGTTGATTCGAGTTGACTGACACGGCGGCGGGGGCAGTGGGGATGTCAAGTTTTTTTAATAATATAGAGAGATATACAAAAAATGCGTCCATTTTCTTTACAATAACTTGAACTGTTAGTCGACGACGAAGTATGTTTCTTATTGAACTTTTTTTAGGAGTACTAAATGAACCAGTCGAGCTTCTTCCATGCTCGAACGAAGTCGACTTTTGATAAATTTTATTTTCGAAAACAACCTTTCACTCGTACAATTAGTCACCATTATCAATAGGTACAAACATAAAACAATTTTCATTGTGCGCGCACAAAATGATCGTGTTTTGCTGGCCACGGATTGAGCGTAAGATGCCCCTTTTCGAGCGGTGAATGGAAGTGAAAGGACACATGAAAAAAAGTCTAAAAAAAAAATAGAATTAAAACTCCGCCTTTTAATATAATATTTAAAATGGAATTAATTATGAAAGCATTATATATCAATTATACATAGTGTAAATAGTTTTCAATCATTTTAATCAGACAATATGTTACAGAAATAATTTGATAAAATAAAAATGTTCATTTAATAATTTTGATCACAAAGCCAAGGAAAGATTCGAAATCATAAATTATATCTTCTCTTCCCTTTACTCTTCTTTTTGAATAACATTTATGAGAAAAACATTAATGATAATTTAATTCATTTTTTTATCTGAATATTTCTTGAGATGAGTTAAAAATTTCCTTCCAAAAAATATTTTTTATTACGTTTTTTTCTTGTAAATCATGTTGTATACAAAATTTGACATATACTTTTATACACACTCAAAAACTGGGTTGGTTGGCTGTACCAAAGGAATTTGTTTGGCGAGATTTGGTTCGCTGTATTTTGTAGCCGTAAATAAATATTTGGTTGCTCTAAGTATATTTTATATATGGTTTGTTTCTGTCAAACAAATTTATTAGTATACTGTACACAGTTATTTGTTTTACAGTATTACAGTAGCCAAAAATTTGTTAGTTCTTCGCAAGCATATTGGATTTTACATCTATTCTACTTACCCTAGTAACGGGGGTCCGAGAGACTTGCATATGCATTTCATGGTTTTTAATGTCACTGATCATGAATATGAGGTCAAATTTGGTGAATTCTTTGGTTTGAACAATTTGTATTAACAAATAATGAACAAAGTGAATATTGATTCACTATGATGCATATGCTTTTCATGGTTTCTCAGGTCGCTGATCATTAATCTAAGGTAAAATTTAGAAAATTATTTTGTTTTAACAATTTTTATTAACAAATTCTGAAAAAAAATGCACCAAGATGCATATGCTTTTCATGTTTTTTTAGGTTGCTGATCATGAATCTGAGGTCGAAATTGCAAAATTATTTTGTTAATACAAATTTTTTGAACAAAATTATTTTGCAATTTCGAGCTCACATTCATGATCAGCGACTTAAAAAACCATGAAAAGCATATGTATCTTAGTGAGTATTTTTTTTTAACTGTAAAAACAAATTGTTGAAACAAAATAATTTTCCAAATTTGACCTCAGATTCATTATCAGCGACCTGAAAAACCATGAAAAGCATATGCATATTAGTAAATTTTTTTTCAATAATTTTTTAATACAAATTGTTTAAACAAAATAATTTTCCAAATTTGAACTCAGATTCACGATCAGTGACCTGAAAAACCATGAAAAGCATATGCATCTTAGTAAGTATTTTTTTATAATTTTTAAAGCAAATTCTTTAAACAAAATAATTTTTCGAATTTGACCTCAAATTCATGATCAGCGACCTGAAAAACCATAAAAAGCATATGAATCTTGGTAAGTATTTTTTTATAATTGTTAAAACAAATTGTTTAAACAAAATAATTTTCCGAATTTGACCTCAGAATGAGGTTCCAGTGTACATAAAGTTAGTGTGTTGATTGTTCACGCAATATATGATGTTAGAAATTTTATTAGCAAAGTTATTTTCATCAATCAGATTATTTATCATATATATCTTGTTGTGAGAAGCACGTGTACAAATGGTTGCAGTAATAAATAGTAATGTATTGATATAAGTTTTTGCCAAGTTAATTAATTTTGATGGAAGATTAACAATGACACGCAATTTTCGGATGGAGAAAGTCACTTGAAAATCTATTTAATTTTATATCACGGTAAGAAAATTGAATTCGTTAATAATCATAAATTTTTTTTTAATAAAAAATCACATTATACAATAGGAAAATTGATTCTAATATAGAAGTAAAGTTGAAAGCGTTTATACAGGGTGCGCCATTTCTTATGTCGGCATGTAAACATTGAATAACTTGAAAAAAAAACAACCGATTTCTGTAAATGAGGTATTTTTATTTAGTTTGGTCCTTTACAATTTATTTAGACTAGTTTTTGAACACAACATCAATCAAGTGGCCGCCCTTATTGTTCACAGCAAAATATGCCCTTTTTGCGGCGTTTTCCATTACCTTTTCGAGCATCTCGGGTGGTATAGCAATGATTTCGGCACGAATATTTTCCTTAAGCTCTTCAATGGTCTGCGGCTTGCTGGCGTACACTTTACTTTTCAAATAACCCCACAAAAAGAAGTCTGGAGGGGTCAAATCTGGAGATCTGGGTGGCCATTCAATGTCGCCTCTTTTTGACATCAGACGTCCAGGGAATTTTCGTTGCAGAAACTGGATTGTTTGATTCGCAGTGTGGCAGGTCGCACCATCTTGTTGAAACCAGTAATCTTCAAGACCTTTTTCACGCATTTGTGGGCAGACATAGTGAGCCAACATCCACCGATATCGGTTTCCATCGATCGTTTGGTTCTCTTTGAAAAAATAAGGACCAATGATGGTTTTGGCGCAAACGCCGGCCCAAACAGTAACTTTTTGGTCATGCAATGGCGTTTCATGGATCTCGTGTGGATTCTGCGTTCCCCAAATGCGGCAATTTTGCTTATTAACGCCTCCAGAAAGTTTGAAATGTGCCTCGTCGGTCATTAAAATTCGCTTCCAAAAATCAGGTTCAGTATCAACTATTCGAGCAATTGTTTGTCCATATTCCAAGCGACGTGGATGATCTGTAGGCAATATTCTTTGTGTTAATTGCATTTTGTACGGAAACAAATGCAAATCATCTTTCAAAATGCGCCGTAGAGTGGTTCCACTGATGCCGAGATGCTGAGCGCGGTGACGATATGAAACTTTTGGGTTTTGGGCAACGCTCTCTCTGACAGCTTCAATCAGTTCATTTGAACGTCTTGGTCGTTGATGAACGGGTTGTTCGCGATCTTTCACTGTCCCGTGGTCACAAAAATTCGACACCAAACGACGAATAGTGTTGTCAGATGGTGCCTGTTTGCCAAGATATTTTCGACGATATGCTCGTTGAGTTAACACAACTGAACGACTATTTTCAATGTACAAAGTAACTATTTCAGCGCGTTCTTTTGGTGTGAAGCGATACATGGTTGAAATTGTACTGAATTGACGTTTCCAAAACAAGTGAAGTCAAGTAAATCGGTTGTCAAATGTTTAAGTTATTCAATGTTACAATACCGACATAAGAAATGGCGCACCCTGTATATACGATGTATAACTTTGAATTTTTCGTCATAATAACTCGTCTTAAACCAACCAACCAGTAACTTGCATACTGAAGCGGTCAAAATGGCGACCGGAGCGCGGGAACTCGCTTAGCTGGTGACGTCAGGTGACGTGATCAGACGTGGTGAAGTGAAAACGCGTAATGGTGTATTTGAGTGCAATACAATGGCTGATGAAAAAACAGTAAGATTACTACGGATTTGGGGCCTTGAAGAATACATTGAAAATTTTAAGAATAAGTAAGCAAATCTGTATTTTTTTCTTAAAATCAACTAATTTGAATTGGAAATTCCGTCGCACGTGATTGTTTTGTTTTTCTGAGCAGCAGATAAAATCATTCGAAAGTCACGAGCTTTACCTTACGTTTTTCATGTGTTGTAATAATTGTAAATATTAACTAAAAGAAAGTGAAATGAAAAAAAAATTTTTCACAATGAACCAAAACAAATTGTACCCAAAACCAAAGAATTTGCTTGCGATGAACATTATTTGGTTTAAGACACATATAAATATGCATCGACAGAAAAAAACTCTTTATTATATTCAAAAAATCACCTTAAACGAAGAATTTCGTTCGACAAAACAAATCTTTTATTTTGGACAAGGCATAACATTTCGTTATGACAACAAAATTTTTGGTTCTTCTGAAACAAATAGTGTATTGAACGTACCAAAATTTTCGCAACAAAAAATTTGTCTCAGTGTACCAAAATTTTGGTTGGGTCAACCAAATCGGTTCTTGAGGTATCACTCGACATTGGTAGGTTTTGGTCGACCGTGACGAACGCTCCCGACAGTTCCCGAGTAGATAGGAAGCAATACGAAATTGGCCGAGAAGCGTACATGAGAAGTTTCACAATGTGAAACATCTCATGTACACTTCTCGGCCAACTTCGTATTGCATCGGTCACACTCGACATTGGTCGATTTTGGCCGACTGTGACGAACGCTCTCGACAGTTCCACATTCTGCAAACTTCATATTTATAAGGGAACATAAGAAGTTCCACGATGTGAAACTTCTCATGAATGCTTCTCGGCAAACTTCGTGTTGCTTCGTATTTACTTGAGATTGCTCAGGTTCGGTCGACCGTCACGAAGATCCCCGAAAATTCCCGAGTAGATACGAAGCAACACGAAGTTTGCCGAGAAGCGTACATGAAAAGCTTTACATTGTGAAACTTCTTATGGACGCTTATACATATGAAGTTTGCCGAGAAGCGTACGTGAGAAGTTTCACATTGTAAAACTTCTCACGGCGGCGGGTTGAAATTCCTTTTTCGTCTCCCGAGTCGTCTTAAGGGCAACCGGCTGAATCTGCGACAGCGGGGGGGGGGGGGGTAAAGTTTTTTATAATATATATAGATTATGTGCAATAATATAAGTTGATATCAGTAATGAGTGTTTCGCAACTTATTTGGATATAGTTTCTCCATATGAATTTGTTTATTACTCTGCATTTTTATAAATGTTTACTGTCACACTTTTTTTTTTGATTACGTGTTGTCCATAAATATAATTATTTCATGTATACGAATGATTAGTTTTTATTTCATTCAGCACTTACATCTTTCTGTTTACTAATATAAATTATTTTTGATTTCATGAACTCCGTTTAAAATTGCGTGTTCGTATGCAAAAATTTTTTTCCTCGATGTCTATCTTTATCCTCATCGTGAATTCCTGCCAATCTTTTGCTAGCATCTACAGCTACGAAAATTTCTTCCTTTATCCCCAGCTTTTTTCTGGGTTCAATTGTTGAGTTGTGAACGATGCAGTTTCTTCACTGTTACCCGAAGGATACTACATAAAAAAGTAAACAACTAATTATTTAATTACATATTACGAAACTTGAGTCTTTTGAGTAAAATTTGAAGCTCGAAAATGATTTACAATTAGAAAAATTAGATTCGACATTTTTATGAGTGTGTTAGGTCATCTAAAAAAATATCTGAATTGTAAACAGTGCAAAAGGTTTTGTTCAACGTTATCTTAATATATGCAAAAATCACCTAAGTACAAATTAGAATCGTTAAATATTTTTTGAATGAGTATTTTAAAATAAGACGATTTAGTATCTATGAATGGAGAAATGTTTGCAGCTATTGTTTTCATTTCAAAAGTATGAACTTTAAGTAAATTACTGTGTCATATCTCATTTTTTAGACATTGTTTCTGTATAATATCAGAAAATATACTTATTTAATACCATAAATTCAACAAATAAATTATTGTCCAACTTCTTGTATACATTCATATAAAAGTATCGTAAAAATCTTACTAATTCTACAAATTTTAGCAAAAGTTTTCACCTGAGACGTTGATGCCACAAAACACAAAAGTGCCACAACTACACAGAATGCTGCCTTCATTTCGTTGCAAAATACGTCGTGTCACAGTTAATAAATTCAAGTACTTTTCATTCCTTGTTCTAAGGAAGAAAAAGTAATCCACACAATGAAATAAATGAAAATACACTATTTTCTATTACAATAATGCGTATTGATCGAGGAAATTTTTTTTTTTTTTTTGACTATGTAATGTAACATATGTAAAAAAAAGTCATGCAATCAACGCTAAGGATGTATTCGCAACGTTGAATGGGTTGAATGTTTTCAAAAATCACGCGTTTTTCCAATTTTAAAGAACAACTATGACATGGAAACACTTGCCTGAGGATAAAAATTTTTATACTTGTACTTTCTGTAACAGAACGACGGATCACTTTTTCGTATTTTAAGTACAGACTAAATAATGTGAGGTCTTTGAATTCAGGCTTCAATATATACGACAGTGATTGTAAAGTCATTTGACGTTGCTTCAGCGTAAATGCGTAGAAACGACTATTTGCGATACAATAATTGCGTAGATAAATTTGCCAGTTGAATCAATAATGAAATGAACGAATAATGACTTAGCGAAATCGTAAGTTCTCGAACAAAATGCTATGCAAGAAAAAAATATTATTTTCACCGTAAAAGAGTTATATTAAAAAAGTACTTTTTTTAGGAGCTTACGGATGAATTTATGAGTAGGTGGAATGCAGGTTCGAACCTCTATTATCTTGACTTATTCAACAATAAGAATGAAGATGTATTTCTGGTAAAAAAAATAGAAGAAAACAAAAAATTTGGTTTTCAATTTGCCTCTCTGTTCAAACTTCAGTTCTATGTTTTAAGATTATTTATGAGAACCTCAGAATAGAAATACGTAAATCGTTCCATCATTACCAGGTGTACTCCTAAGTAATTTCCGGTTTTTTCAATGGATGGCGTTCTGTTTTGTACCGCTGTTGGTAACACATAACATATGTCATTTTGTTCAGTCATATCGAGTGCTTGAACTGCGTTGACATTTTCTCGAAAAAATCTTCCAGTAAGTTTTTATTGCGCTTCAAAAATGTCGAATTTTGTACCGAATTTTGAGCATATGCGCCATGCATTGCTTTTCATGTTCAATCAGGGGAAAAAAGTGTCCGAGAGCCACTGTGCGCTTGTGGAAGTTTATGGTGATCGTGCATTAACACTTCGAACATGTGAAACGTGGTTTCGACAGTTCAAAAATGGAGATTTCGACCTGAACGACGCCGCACGCTCCGGCAAGCGAAAATCGTTCGATGACGCCGAATTGCAAGCATTATTAGATGAAGACAACACGCAAACGCAACGACAGCTTGCAGATGCGTTGGGAGTTCAACAGCAAGCAATTTCCAAACGTCTGCGAGCCATGGGAAAAATTCAGAAGTGTGGAAAGTGGGTGCCCCATGAACTGACCGAGAGACAAATGGAGAATCGAAAAGTGACCCGTGAAATGCTGCTTCAACGATACAAAAGAAAGTCTTTCCTGCATCGTATTGTTACTGGTGATGAAAAGTGGATTTTCCTGGAGAACCCTAAGCGCAACAAATCGTGGGTGAGTCCAGGTGAAGCATCGACATCGACGGCACGGCCAAATCGTCACGGTCGGCGGAAGGTCATGCTGTGTGTGTGGTGGGACCAGTCCGGTGTTATATACTTTGAACTGCTGAAACCTGGTGAAACTGTGAATGCCGTTCGCTACAAACAGCAAATGAAAGATTTGAGCCGAGCCATTGTGGAAAAACGACCAGAATATCAACAACGACAGAAGAAGGTGATTTTGCTCCACGACAATGCGCCGTCGCATAAGTCGAAAGTCGTTCGTGACACGCTGGAAAGGCTCAAGTTGGAAGTGCTTGATCATGCGGCTTACTCACCAGACTTGGCGCCATCCGACTACCACCTCTTTGCCTCGTTGGGCCATGCCCTTTCTGAGCAGCGCTTCGACTCGTACGAATATGTACGAAAATGGCTCACCGAGTGGTTCACCTCCAAAGGCAATGATTTTTACTGGCGTGGTATCCACAATTTACCAGAAAGGTGGGAAAAATGTGTAGAAAGCGATGGAAAATACTTTGAATAAAATAAAGGTTACGGTTTTTTTGGAATTATGTGTTTTATTTGCAAAAAAACCGGAAATTAATTAGGAGTACACCTGGTAATAACCACCTCTTTGGAAGTAAAAAATTTCGAGTGTAAGGTAATTGAAAAAGGCGAATGAAATACAAGAAGTTAGAGTACATACATAATTGTAGATTTTTTTTATTTATCTACATTGAAAATTACTTTCGCAAGTTTTCAAATAATTCCGTGCATATTGAGGTACAATAACATATTTTTAAGAAATTAAACAAAGTATTTTTTTTAAGTCTAGAGAAATTTTGCAGTCCATATTAATTTAGCGTTTTACCATCACCGTGATTTTTTCTCCTTCTTCATGATCTACGATTTGCCTTTTTACAAGAACCTTTGTACGTTGTTTAAATGGTTCCTGCACATCTCTTAACTGAACTTAGAACATGCCCGCTTTTCTGCATCTGGTTAACAAAAATATTCATGACTGCCATTCAGTTCGTCCAGTGTCGTATTCCAATTTTTTTACAAAGTTATAACTACATGCTTGGATAGCTTTAGTTTGTCATAGTAATAGGTAAGATTGTTAGAAACTTTTCCAATTTCGTCGTTCTTCAAATTTCGACGATCGATTTTTAATTGTTAATCCATTTTTACCTTTATCGAATCAAGATTTGGGTGATATTCATTGATAAAAGCTTCATTATTCCTCATGAATTCTCCTTCCTTTTTCGTCTTTAAAAGAATGGTCTTCACTTTTTTTAGCTTTCTTTGTAACTTCGGACAATCTTAATCTGTTGCAGGTGGTAAATTGCTTTTTAGCTTAGTTTTCATTACTGTAGCTTCTAACTGCAATTCTCCTATCTTTGTGATTTCTTCCTCCTCTTCTCTACCAATGACTTTTATTTTTTCAAGCACCTTAGTACATTGATTCAATACTACCTGCACATTTTTTGACCGAACTTCAGAACATTCCCATTTTTCTGCAGCTACTTGATCATGACTCGTATTCAGTTGGTCCAGGGTCATTTTGAAATTTGTATACAAAAATGTAACTATACTCTTTGATCGCTCTAGTTCGACATAATATTGTATAAGACTGTCATAAACTTTTCTAATGTTCGTATTTGGACGGTCCCATTTGAATTTTTCATTTATTCCGGCCTTTACCGCATCAAGCCTTGTGCGATATTCATTGATAAAAGCTACATTTTTTTTCACGAACTCTCTTTCCTTTTGCGCCTTATAAATGATAGTCTTAATTTTTTCTAACATTCTTTGTAACTTCATACAATCTTTATCTGTGACAGCTGGTAAGTTACTTGTTAGCTTAGTTTTCATCGTTGTAGCTTTTATCTGCATTTCTCCTATCTTCGTGATTTTTTCCTCCTTCACACTGTCTATAATTTGTCTTATTTTAAGTACCTCTGTACATTCATCAAGGATATCATGAACTTTGCTTGACCGTAAGTCAGAACATTCCCATTTTTTTGCAGCTACTTGATCATGACTCCTATTCAGTTGGTCAAGCATCATCTTGTAATTTGTGTACAAAATGAAAACTACATGCTTTGATCGCTCTATTTCCTCACGGTATTGTGTGAGAGTGTCAGACAGTTTCCTCAGTTCGTCGTTGTTTGTATTTTGTCGGACCATATCGAAGGTCTCGTTTATTTCTTTTTTAACTAAATCAAGCTTCGTGCGGTATTCATTAATAAAAGCTGTATTTTTTTCAATAAACTCGCTATCCTTGTGCACCGTAAAGAGAATTGTCTTTAAATTTTGTAGCTTTCTTTGAAACTTGGGACAATCTGTATCTTTGGCTGGTGGTAAGTCGTTTGTTAGATCAGTTTTCGTAGCCCAAATTTCAATTTGCATATCTCCGATTTCCTTCATTTTTTCCTTCTTCATTTTGTCTTTATTCAGTCTTACTTCAAGTTCCTCTTTGCATTTATCAAGTGTTTCGCGCACTTTGAGTGACCGTAGTTTAGAACATTCCAATTTTTCTGCAACTGTTTGGCGTAAATACTTATGACTGCTATTCAGCTCGTCCAGTGTCCTATTCCAATTTTTATACAAGATTGTAACTAAATGCTTCGATCGCTCTAGTTCGCCATAGTATTGTTTAAGATTGTTAGAAACTTTTTTTATTTCGTGCTTGTTCGTTTTTCGACGGTCCGTATCGAATTTTCCATTCATTTCTGCCTTTACCGATTCAAGATTTGTGCGATATTCATTGATAGAAGCTACATTTTTCTTCACAAACTCTACCCCTTTTTCGGCCTTAAAAAGAATGGTCTTGATTTTTTTCACCTTTCTTTGTAGCTTTAGACAATCTTTATCTGTGGCAGGTAGTGAATGGCTCGTCAGCTTAGTTTTCATCGTGGTAGCTTCTACCTGCATTTCTTTTAATTTGTTCATTTTTGCTTCTTTTTCCTCGTCTATGATTTCTCTTATTTTAAGTAGCTTTGTACAATCAACAAGAACATCATGAACTTTGCTTGAGCGAAAATCAGAACATTCCCATTTTTGTGCAGCTACTTGATCATGACTCCTATTCAGTTGGTCAAGCATTATCTTGAAATTTTTGTACGAAATGGAAACTAAATGCTTTGATCGCTCTAGTTCCTCACAGTATCGAGAAAGAGTGTCAGACACTTTCCTAATTTCGTCAGGGTTTGTATCTCGACGGTTCATGTTAAACTTCTCATTTATTTCTTTTTTTACCAAATTGAGCTTCGTGCGGTATTTATTAAAAAAAGCTACACTTTTTTTCACTAATTCTCTATCTTTTTGTGCCGTGAAAAGAATTGTCTTCAAATTTTGAAGCTTTCTTTGTAACTTGGGACAATCTTCATCTTTGGCAGGTAGTAAGGTGTTTGTCCGAGCAGTTTTCATAGCCCACGTTTCCACTTGCATATCTCTGATTTCCTTGATTTTTTTTACTTTTATTTTTCCTATATTTGGTCTTACTTCAAGTTCCTTTTTACATTTATCAAGTGCTTCACGCACATCGTTCACCTGAATTTGAGAACATTGCCATATTTTTGCAGCTACTTGATAAAAGTTCTCTCGACTGCTATCCAGTTGGTCCAATGTCTTTTCCAAATTTCTATACAAAATCGTGACTACTTGTTCCGACTGCTTTAGTTCGTCACAGTATTGTGTAAGATTGACAGATAATTTTCTAATTTTGTCGTTATTGGTATTCGTATTGTTCGTTTTGAATTTACTATCTATTTCTGCCTTTACAGAATTGAGCCTTGTGCGAAGTTTATCAGTAGCAGCTGTATTTTTCTCAACAAATTTTCCTTCTTCCTCCGCTCTGAAAATAATGGCTTTTACTTTTTTCAGCTGTCTTATGATCTTCGAACAATCCTTATGTGTGGCAGGTGGTAAGTTGCTCTGTTGTTCAATTGCTTTTGCTGTAGTTTTTTTGATTTCAGATTTCTCTGTTGTCAGCAATATCAAATTTGAATTGTGCTCTAGGGCAAGTGGTGAGCAGCTACGTAACACAGTTTTGACCGCAATGTTTTTTCTCATTACAGATCTTCCTATTGTTGGTGATTTCAATTGAAAACTTGGACGTTTTTCATAGCGTAGATTACTTGATGGTTGAGTTATATTCGCTTTAATTGTTTTGATTTTCGATTTCTTTGTTGTAAGATGTTCTGATTCCGGTCTGGAAGTTTCCTCAGTAGTTTTTGAATTGGTAATGTTGCCTTTAGTGTCTATTTCATCACAAAATTCATAGTCGTCTTCTTCGTTTTCCGAGTCATTGTTACTCTGCGTAATATATAAACCATCATCATCATGGTCGACATCAGTATTCGACAGTGAGTCAAAAAAAATAGATGTAATTGCATCCGAATCTTCTTTTCTCAGTTGATTTGCATCCAGAGGAGACTACAATGTAATATAACTCAGGTCAGATAAAATTTTTTTATTTTTTTTAACAGAATTTTCTATCTTTCAAACTCAGAAACTTCCATAGCGAATCGACTCGAGTAAAACAGAAGCTTCAAATTCATTAATTTTACTTCTACTGATTTTCAAAATCAAGTTCAATTCAAACAGTAGAAGATTTTACGCTAAGAGAAAAATAAATGAATAACTGGTAATATTTTCAATATAGTAAGGAATTTCATCACTAATAGTGTGAACAGTATAAACTTTTATTTTTGTACAACGTGTCTTTAGGACATTCTTCGTCTGCGAAGTAGCCAAAAAATAGTATATTAGGTTCACTTGGATAAAAATATTATTAAGCAGTATTTATCCATGATATATGTTTTGTTTACATCTGTTACAGTGTTTGTGGAATATTTATTACATTTTAAAATACATATAGAAAAATTTTTTACCTGTTTAGTGAATGCCACAAGGCACAAGAGAGCCCCGGCTATGAAAAACGCTGCTTTCATTTTTTTGCGAGTTTCCTCATGTGACTGTTAGTTGATGGCAGTTATTTCTGTTTCTCTTTATCTGGAAAAATTTCAGTAATGATTTCATCAGAATATTATGTGAATAAACTGCATAAAATAATTAACAATCCTGCATTTGAATATGCAACACAGTTTACAGTATTGCAATAAAAACATATACTTGCAGCCATTAATATTATCGACAATGGCTACATTTTTTACTAAAAGTTATGTACCTAATAAACAGGGTGTCTCAAAGTCACATATATCTACCAAAAAAACCTCCGATTCATTATTCGATTTCAAGTCTTAAATTCCTTTACCACTTTTTATAAAACTCAAAATTTTTGAAGTTATCTTAGCCTGAAATTTAAACAATAATTGCGCTCTCTCGACAAGTGGGGGTTGAATTTTCAAACCAAACTCTACTCAAAATTTCCTTCATAGTTTTCTGAGTCGAAAAGTCCTTTGAAACTTTTCACAAAACGCAAAATCAAAAAAGATATTCGAGTCTTAAATCTAAGAAATCTGATTGGTCCCTACTTGTCCTCCAAAAATCTTTTTTGATTTCGAGTTTTGTGAAAAATGGCATCGGACTTTTTGACTCATAAAAATAAGAAGGAAATTTTGAGTAGAGTTTGGTTTGTGAATTCCACCTCAACTTACTAGAAAAGCGCAATTATTGTTTAATTTCAAGTTTAAATAACTTTCTGAATTTTAAGTTTTATAGAAATCAGTGCAAGACTTTTTGACTTAAAATTGAATAAGGAATCCAAGGTTTTTTTTTTGTATATGTGACTGTAGGACACCCTGTATGAAATTAACAAATTGTTTTTAAGAATTACATTATCTGAACTTCCGAATTTCATCGAAGATCACTTATAAATTTATTTAAATTCAGTGTCAAATACAGATTTTGAGTTCGTCTTTCGTAAATTTAACTTCAAATTGAAAAAAAGAGATATCGCAATGCGATAATCACGAAGACTTGATTGCTCGTTGAATGAAGAAAAATTGCACGAATAACTACACTTCTAAAGTCTAATGACGAAATTAAAAATACATATAAATCACGCTATGCACTCGATTACTTTTTTTTTTAATAAAAAGTAATTATGATAATGACAATCACTCCAAGAAAATATCAAAAATACATTTACTTGCGAATTAAAGAAGGTTTGAAATTCAATGCTTACCAGCTTTTGAAGAATAAAAAAAATTCTCAAATTTAAGTTGCTTAAAAGTGAATTCGAAGTTACTAATTTTTTGAACATAATTAAGAATAATAGAATGTGAGTATGTATGGCTAAAATTTTTCATAAAAATATATTGTGATTAGTAAGATTTGGGATTCCAAAGAGATAGACTTTTCAAGGATTGAGACTATAAAATAGAAAAAATTTGTAAAATTGTACAACTCAACAATTATTTATCAGAAAATTATTATTCTATTTCATTGATGTCACTTAGCCGCATGTTAAAAAATTCCGGTTTCAATATCACTAGTATAAAATTTTTCTTAATAAAGGAGTTCATTTTCACATACGACTTTTCTTGAACAGGACAAATTCACACTCTTTCGTACTTTTCAGTCGAACTAAATCTCAGCAAGTTTGAATTTGGGTTCAAATTTATACAATGGGCTCACCTCACGTACGTGCAATTAACAGAATAATCTGTTTTCAGACAAGTTATTAAGTAGACACAATCGCTTATTTGAACTTTGAAAATTAACGTATCCCCACGCTTTTACAGTCAAGAGATGTTACTACCGAAATCGTAAGTAATCGATAATCGACTGTCAAGTCGATTTTCGATTTTCTTTTTTTCATCGAAGCGTGATAACGATTGAAATATTTACGTACCTGACAGAAAGCAGCATAATAGTAACTCCTTAAATATCTTCAGATTATTTCCTCCAGTTACTGATGAACAAATGAAAGCAACAAATGTTGAATTGATGACATATCTGAATCAGAAATATCATATCAAAATCGTTCTTCAAGTTAACGATATTAGAGCACACTTGAACTGGTGACAAATAAGTTTTCAATGAATGTTATTATGAATTTCGCTTTTGGCTCAACTTGTAAGCATTGAATTCATAACAGAAAAACCTATTTTCCGCAGATTTTTTTTCAAATCTCCCTCATTTCTTTGATCACGTCTCGCGAATGTATATTTACATTGGTACAGACAATCATTACGTTGGCATAAAGCTCTTGAAACTTCAGGAATGTCTTCTATCACATATCCATCATAGTTCATACACTGAGAAAACTCATCAATAATATTCGCATCCTGAGCATAAACTGGCTCTTCGTCTACCACCAATATCAAAGGGACGACAAACTTGTACTTTGCATTAATAAAAAGCACGCCGTAGTCGAAATGTTCATGGTCCAGCGTTTCATTCTTTTCTCGCAGTTCAATATCGTAGCTTATGTTCTCCGAACATATCAGTTTTGGCGTAAATATCGGAGCCACGTACCAGCCATCGTCGAATGGCACGATGTTCTCCAACATTTTGATTTCCATGTAATCCAGGTATTTATAGCAATCGCTAACATCTTTACAAGACAATGCAAGCGATGGTTCTGAGTGCAATTCCGCTCTTTTCAATATGCGCTGAATTGTTGAATTGAAACCAGTTGTAATCGATTTAATGTGGAAATCGTATATTTCTCTTCGAGGACGAGAATAATCAATTGCGTCGGGAAAATGATCGTGTGACCACGCGAGAGCTGTTCTATGGAAATTTTCAAGGAATTGATCGTCTGGTAAAATGTTGAATTCTGCAAAGAGTTGATGTATAAATGAAAAGTAAGCACTCATCATTCGTGAAAACCATGAATTTGTGACTAAATTGACAGGGTTCTCAACGGTAACACCACGATCTGCAGCATCTGGTATTGATTCTATAGTCATTTGTGCGTATGATTGGTCTTCGGGAATTCTATTAAAAACGATTTCATTAATAGGGTGTGGGCAGCCATCCGTACTTGTATTGAAATGAACGGAATACGCCAAATCTGCGATTCTATTCAATACCGTCCGGTTAGCCAAGAAAGAAGATTCCAAGAACTCATGCTGGGTACGTCTCATGAAACTGCGTCTTTCCACTGAATGATAATATTGAAAACGGTGTGGTATTCGATCGAGCAATTCACTGGAAACAGCCCGTGCGACAACATCTGGCACGCCAAGGTCAATGGTTGGAGGTTTTGGATGCTTCCCGTATGGTACTGGGGTGGATGGCTCGGTCACTTCACTTCCGCCAGTATTCTCAGGATCCAAAACTAGGAGAAAAGCGTGGCTTTGCTCATGCACCAATATTGTCATGTACTGCAAATGTTGACGCACATTCCCATTCAAAGTAGCTACCGGAAGATTAAAGAATGCTACGTCATTTTCAGTTCGTAGACGTGATCTTATGGATACTTGAGGTTCTGGGCTTGATATCTCGCTGTCCCGCAAATATCGAATTAAATAACGTTGAATTGCGAGCCTCTGGTCTGGATTGTGATCGGAATTAGCCTCTTCAGCTCTCGCGAGATTGACATTAGACAAGTGGTATCGGTTTTCAAAGAAATGGTTTTCTATCGGTATCTCACTATCTGTACGTGTCAGGAAATGATTCAACATTTGACGGTACAAATTACTGTTAAGAATCATCATGTGCATCATTGCCAATATTATGCCAGCTGTTTCGGGACTTGCCAAATACGGCGTACTGCGTAAAACGGCGTTAAAGGCCCAATCCGCTGCCCGTGCAGTGAAGTCCATTGCAGTATCGCTTTGTACCGTGCCTGGTCGAATAGTTATGTCTCTATTGTAGACGAAACGCATACACAGCATCTCTCATGTAATTTTGTCTTGTTACGTCGCAAATGTCGTCTTTGTCGTTTTCTGAATCGACGGCGATATTTTTTTAATCTGAAATTTTGAAACAATCAGTAACTTTTCAAGAGCCTAGTGTAATGCCAATAAACTTATCAATACTACAAAATTATGCATGAATTAAGTATAAAAAAAATTATAATTATTTCGTACAAATGAACCTTATTTGGCAACCTCAAGTGGCTTAAACCTCTATTTTAATTTTTGTTATCCTCGTACGTTCTTCACTTGAACTGTTATTACGAAAAAATAATGATACATAATGAATTTCATGAGCGCAATTCCATTATTTGGCAAGTGTTGAGTATAAACTTAATATTTTGGTTAAATTTCAAATATTTTGAAACTCGAAAAATTAAATCCTACAAAACTTCTTACCTGAGAACTTAATCAATGAATGGTAATTCTTTGTGGTTTCTTGAAGCGATTCCCGATTTTTCAGTTTCGTAGAGAACACATTTGGCTGGATTTAATTGTATCAGGGTTATTCTTTAATCGACGTTACTGGAATTTAAACAGTGACGCTCCGAAAATCAGCTCTAAGTAATTCATAAAAATCCTTAATTTTTTCAGATTTTCATCTTAACGAATATCCGTACGTATAGAGCACTTTTTCCCATTCAAATAACATGGGATTTAGTCTTTATCTGGGTCTCTAATTTTTCGTGGGCCCATAAGCCATTTTAAAATTCGGTTTGACACGTAAAATTACAGATGAATGTTGCAGTTGACTATTTCAAAACCGCACACCAGAATTTCGCGCGTTAGTCGTCACGAAGAAAATAAAGTTTTTCAATTAATTCAGGCTAGTCTTTCCCATTTACACTGCGAATTTGTCTCTATTGCAATCTTATTGATACATTATAATATTATAAGATTGAAATTCACAAATTCACAATTGTTTTCATCAAATTGTTGCCCACTGTTCATACAAATATATAATTTATATTGAATAATTCACAAACTACACTCAAAAACTGGGTTGGTTGGCTGTACCAAAGGAATTTGTTTGGCGAGGTTTGGTTCGCTGTACCAAATGCTTTTTCAGCCGTAAATAAATATTTAGTTGCTCTAAGTATATTTTATATATAGTTTGTTTCTATCAAAAAAATGTATTGGTATACTGTACAGAGTTATTTGTTTTACAGTATTACAGTAGCCAAAAATTTGTTAGTTCTTCGCAAGCATATTGGATTATACATCTAATCTACCAAATACAGAATGAAGTTTCAGTGTACATAAAGTGAGTGTGTTGATTGTTCACGCAATATATAATGTTAGAAAATTTTTTAAGCGAAGCTATTTTCATCATTCAGATTATTTATCATATATCTTGTAGTGATAAGCACGTGTACAAATGGTTGCAGTAATATATAGTGATGTATAATATAAGTTTTTGCTAAGTTAATTAATTTTGACGGGATATTTGTTAAATTAAGGGTCCAAATAACAAGATATTTCACTGATTTAAAAGAAAACTTCGGATTTATTTTGTAGAGAGGTCTTTACAGATTTCGGTTCCAGAGCAAAGTGAACAAAAAAACTGGTGAGAGTGAACCTAAAATGAAAGAGAGAGAGCTAATGCTAGGGAGTGAGGGAGGAGAACTTTCTCCCGTTGTGGTACACCTGTGTGCTCTCGGTAGGGCACGGGGAGGGTGGTGACAAAATATTCCTAGTTTGGAGAGCGGGAGAATTCAAATACAAAATTTACTTCTTTTACTTCAACACTCCCACCAAAGAATCAAATTTTTATTTCCTTATTGTCTATATTCTTCTTTATTCTCTGTTGTGTCGTACGCTGCAACTCGTGCGTTTTGAGCCCGCCCGGTGTAGGTTGATGCGGTCATCCCGTGTGCCGCAGGGTGCTGGGTTGAGTGTAGACGCCCCTGCATTTTCCTCCGCGTCGACTGTGCTCGAGCCTGCTCGAGTCCCGAAGCGTGTTCGTGTACCTTCGTCGGACGTCGGCTGCAATGTCGCTCGTTGTTTGTTGTTGTTATGCTGAATGCTGGTGTCGTTTTTTCGCTTCTTCAAAGTTCGTGACGTTCAGCATATTTCTCTGCATCTCGAAGTTTACCCGAGGCAGAGGTTTCGTGAGGAGATCTGCCTGCTGTTTCTCCGACGGTACATGTTCTAAAACAAAAACATGGCTCTGATATTTCTCGCGAATGAAGTGGTAGCGCACGTCGATATGTTTTGTACGCTTGTGAAACTCGGGATTTCGAATGAGTTTCACAGCGCTCAAGTTATCGATGTTCAGCGTTGTTTTCTCAACGGGAATCCCAAGCTCCGCGAGTAGGCCCTTGAACCAGACAATCTCCTTGACGGCCGTGCTCGCTGCGACGTACTCGGCTTCAGTGGTGGAGAGTGCCACGGATTTCTGCCTCGCCGAACTCCAGGTAACCGTGGAATCTCCAAACTTAATCA